>CM053592.1:181879137-181911375 GCA_028646515.1 Pseudochirops corinnae
TCAGCCAATCCCCTTCTTCCACATCAACAGGGGAGTTCATGCCTTCTTAACAGTGGGACAGAGTTTGCACCTTCCACACTTAGTACTTAGTACTAAGTGCTAAGTATCCTGCTAAACTAATTACTATTACAGCCCTCCACAGACACTACTAGTAAGTCCAGCATGTTCTTGCCACTAGCCTCAACCCCAGAGGCTCCTCAGAGACCAGAGCCATCAAAGTCATCCTGTTGTTGGTGAGCATATTGTATGTTTTTATTCTATCAGTTTCATCTTTATCATTTATATGGACAATTGTCAAGGTACTAAAACAGTGTGTGGTACATGTTTCTGATCTTTTGACTCTGTGTTACCCAACATTCAGCCCATTTGCTCTAATCAGCAGTGACTCTTAGTTGTTGTTTTGTTTTCCAAGGCATGAGAAAGCCCTGCCCCTACCCACTGATTTCTCAGACTGAACACTTGTAAACTGGAGGGCCTTGGGATGTTAAAACTGAAAAACCTTTGAGTTTTATTTAGTCAAATCCTATCATTTTGCATGTGAGATTATTGAGGCAAAAGGTGGCATTTCCATAAATTAAGCAGAAGCTGTTTTGTTTTCTGAAATCTAATCTCCTTTAAACATTGTTCGATCTACTCAAGACAAATAATTTCTTGAGTTAATAGGAAAGAAGTAAATGTGGTGAGGTATTGCAGTGGGCCTGGGGTCAAGAAGTTGCATTAAAAGCTGGCCTTTTATACTTAAAAACTGTGTGATTCTCAGCAAGTCTCTATTTACTTCAGATTCTTCATCTATAAAACAGAATTAATAATAGTACCAACTTTTGGGGGCTCTTGTGACTATCAATGGAGAAAATAATTGCAAGAGCTTAGCACCATAACTGGGTCATATTTGATGCTCTATAAATGGCAGTTATTATTGTATTTATTGTTTGGCACTTATAAAGCCATAGTACCTCAACCTTTATAGTGGTAAGGCACACTGGAGTTCACTGAGTCCAACATCATTTTCACATAGAGGAGGACACCAAGGTACAGAGAGGTCAAGTGACTTGATCAGGGTCACATTGTTAGGAAAGAACTGATGGGGGATTTTTATGTAGTTAGTCCTGACTGCAAGACTCACATCTACCTGCTCCAAAGTCTTTCTCTAAATCTGATAGATGCCCATGACTTTTCCTTAGATTTTAACTCTTTATCTAAAGAAATAAAAAAAAAAGTTTTCATTTTCAAATATATCACTATTCTGCCAAGGTGCCATTTTCTCTCTTGTCCATTGTTATATTGGTCACAAATTAAAAAGAAAAGCAAAGTTAGACTGAACAACCTTTAAAGTTCCAGTCAAGTCTTGATCATTTGTTAATACATGAAATTATCTAAAGTAATTCTATTTACAGTTTTCTATACCTTAATGTTAAGAACAGCGGTCCTAAAATCAGATATGCAAATTATTTGTTTGATTTCAACTCAATGTTAAATTTTGTTTATTTTTGAATTGAAGTCCAATGAAAGGCATTTTACAGAAAAAAACAAGAACAAACTAAAACAGAATCTTAATTTTATTTTAGGGGGGCATTCTGCAAAATTCTTAGGAAAATTACCTTGTACCTATTGAATACACATTTTGCTAGCAACAGTAACAAGCAGAGAAGTATTGAGGCTTTCCCTTATGTTCCTGAAATATGTTAATTTGGTAGATAAACAACCTGAAAGTTTAGTCTGTGAGGTTTCTTTGCTTGCTTCTTTTTTTAAAATCAAAATCTTCATAAAAATTGAAAAGCACCTTTTTTTAAAATAGAGATCAGCAAGTAATCCTGAGTTTGCTGTTAAAAAGTTCATTGGGTTTTGAGCTTTTAAATGATTCCTCAGGACCACTTTGAGATTATTTCTCAGAAATGTGACTTGAACAATTTCTTTTTAAAATCTGGATACTTCTATTTTTCTATTGGTTATGGTGCATGCCATGGTGATAAATATTGCTAGCCACTGTCATTTTGGTTAAACTCTTGCTCTGTGCAAACTACTGGGCTGTGATTTGTAGAAGGAAAAAAAATTAAACAAATAAACTGTAGATTTGTAGATCTGAATAGGTCCCTCCTTCCATAAAGATATGATTCGGTCAGGGAAAAGAATGTTTAATAGAGTAGGCAACAGGGTGTTATTTCAATCCCATATAAGGTCCCAGGAAAGAAATGTAGTTGAGCTCATGAAAATAAAGTGCGTTTTTCAAATGATTTATATTTTCTAATTTTTTTCTTCCAATTTCTGTGAAACAGAAATAGTAAGTTGTGTTTGTTTATTTTTGTATGACTGAATGCATGAGATGGAATGTCTGATTTTTTAAGTGCTGAAGAGTTTGTAGATAAAAGTCTTCCTTAGAATGAGCAGAAATATTAAGAAGGATCCCAATTTATACAATAGAATAAAAGTTCTAGGCAGATTCAGATTTCAAATGCCCATAAGTGATATATAATGTTCCTTAGAAATAGATTGTAAACTTTTTCCCAGAATAAGACCCTGGGATTTGGCTTCATCTGAAGGAGGTCAGATGTTTAAAGTTTGTGCAAATATTTTATTATCCGATTGACTCACTCTGGGGAAAAAAAGCAAAACAAAACACACAACCCTTCCTCTTACTGTTAATTATCAATCTTATGTGGATCTCCATGAAACTGGTTATATTCATCCCTCCAAGTGAATTATATTCTATCCCACTTGTATTCAGTACAAGGGTAGTTAGGTGATACAATAGAGAGAGTACCAGGAGTCAGGAAGAATTGAGATCAAATCCAGCCTACTACCCTTAATAACTGTGTGACCTGGGGTGAGACCCTTAACCCTATTTGCCTCAATTTCCTCACCTGTAAAATGAACTGGAGAAGGAAATGGCAAACTACTTCAGTGTCTTTGCTAAGAAGACCCCAGATGGGGTTGTGAAATTAGATGTGATTGAAACAATTGAACAACAATTGCAATCTGCTACAAGTACTCAAGTTAATAAAGGGAGTGAGAATACCACAAATTTCATTTGAGGAAAGGATTGGATTCTCTACAGGAGAAAAAAAATAAAAGAAATGCTTTTTAAAAAATAATATTTTAATAGTAACACCAGATATTCATATATGTTTTTGTAGAAAAAATGAGAAGTATATAAAATCTCTCATTTTTAAAGCATTTGGAGGAAGTTGGCCCACTTCTCAGTAGAAATAAATTGGGTGCCAAGGTTCTGAAAGGCAATGTGAGTGGTGCAGATCTTAATAAAATCTGATTTGTGATATTAAGAAGCTAATCTTCTGGTTGTTGGTGGGAAAAAATAAATAAGGGAACACTGAGACATCAATTTCATTCTTAAAATTTGCCTACAACTGAGCACAATTATAAAGATGTCATCTGTTCTATATTGAGAACAGTAAGACAATCACTTCCCTCATTTTGAGAACTAGTCCTTCTCTACTCGAGTCCAGTGTAACATTAGTTTTTTCTTGGATCATTTTGAGTTTGAAGTTCACTAAACGTAGAGCCATTTGTCCTACTCCTGCCTTACTGGCTCCCTCTTGTATTTAGGAAGTCAATTTATTCAAAGAAAAGATAGCTATCTTATCCTTTCTGAATAATTTTTTATTTGGTCCAATTGTCCATTTCTTCTTGGTCTCTATATTCCAGTGCATTGGTAGTAACTTTCAGTTTGGTCTCATTTATGTAATTCATTACTCTGTCATACCAATCTTACCATGTTTCTAGGAATGTCTTATATCCATCATTCTTTCAATATAATAAAATTCATTACACTTATATGATAACAATAGTCAAGTTTAATGTAATTAATTAAGGATTCCAAAGCAGATTACATATCTTCACTCAGTGCTCATAACAATACTTTGAGGAATGTGTTATCATAAGTTTCATTTTCTAGATAAAGAAAATAATACTAAAGTAACTTGTCCAAGATAACATACCTTGAGAGTTGGGTGGGCAGTTGGGAAGGCTGGGAATTCACATTCAGATTTTTTGGATTCAAAGTTCATAACTCTATACGTGTATGTGAGTGCACACACACACACACACACACACACACACGATTACACTGATACATAGACGAGCAAAAATGGAGGAACTGTGATTGGATTATGTTTGTCTATCATCTCTCCTCTAAGCTTCCATATTACATCATCAATGATCTTTAAACTGTTTTTGAGACCTTTCATAGGTATGAAATCCAGCAGTCATTCATAAGCTTGATCTCAATATGGAGTTGTATAAAATACCACCTTGTTCCATTTTTCCAATCCCTTTTCATTGGTACCCTCTTCTGGTATTCTACTGCTAGAGGCTCCTCATGACTATTGCTGATCTTAGTGAAATACATGATCAGGTTTTGTCCTCTTATAACTCTGAACTCTGAAAGACAACTAACTCATCTGCCTCAGTCATACCTGTTAGCAAAGATTCTAGTTTTTTCATAATTTTGGCATTTTTCCCAACTCCTTATAATTAATGAAATCCAATCCATTTTCACGACTTGTCCTTCTTACCAATGTGACATCTCTATTCACACAACATCTACCCTCATCCAGGCAATCATTTACTCTCTCCTAGATTTATTTTCCAACTGTTTCAAAGAAAGTAGAATATTTGATTAAATATTCCAAAAACAAATATGAAAGATTGAATTCATAAATACCTCTATTTGCTAAACTATATATGATCCTAAAGAGGGAGGGGGAAAATTTGTTTGAATAGAAAAGTATCTAGTATATCTTTTTCGATAGACTGATTCACTAGAATCTTTGAAATGTAAATCCAAGAGACAAGAGAAATTTCAGATAGAAAATTGGTTTGAGTTAGTGGAAAGATTGTTTTTTGTTCAACCTTCAGTTTTGAAAAGGATCAATGACATGATGGGATGATGTCTCGATTTTCCTGAGAATAGGATTTAGAGAGGCTGAGTGGCATATCTATCAGCCACAATCTTTCTTCCAGTCATTGAAGTAGAGCAGCAAGACAAAACTCTACATGACTGATAATGGCCTGGGATGCTGTGGATGACCTTGTTGTCGTAGATGTCTGACTAGGCTCTGAGCATTCCACAGTGCCTGCTTCAGTCAACTTTATGGCTATCAGAACAAGTTGTTCTCATCTGCCTGTTCCACTGGAGCAAGTTTTCACATGTTTGGAGTAGATATCCCCCTAACTGGCCTATGGGTTTAAGGCCTTGATCTACCCTCAGCCTGTCTCCTACAAGGCCTTTCTAGGGTGTGGCTGCTGGACATGCTTCTAGGATGTGGCTGCTGGACATGCTACATTCTCTTGGAACTACAGACGAGAGTTCACTGATAGGTAGAAGTTAGAAGTTAGAAGAACTGCTCTGAAAAAAAGACCAGCAATTTCTCATACCAGACTTCCTAATCCTCTTCATATGAATGAATTTGAGGCTCTTACATTTGGATAAGAGGAGTAGAATTAAATGTCTCTTTTGATTTTCTTTATCTTCAGGCATCAAAGAGGGGATTAAGAATGATATACATAGGAAATATGTAAGGGTTAAGTGTTTTTTTCTGTTATTTTGAGAATTTCTTTTTTGAACTGAAGTTTATAAACATAATATATGAGGAAAAAGTAATAAAGAGGGCGAGAAATAATAAGAAGAAAAAGCTTAATTTTTTTTTTATCATAACTAGGTAGGGCCACAAGATGCATATTCAAAAAGAAAGGACTAGTGGGGGAGAGTAGGCATGTCATGAAAGGCATCCTTACATGAACCACACAAAGGAGGAACTAACATATAAAACAAAATTAATTTGGTATGTAAGTAATTTAAATTCAACATAAGAACATAAAGGATATCATGAGATAAAATGGATGGTAGACATGGACAGAACTAGACAAACTCGCAACTAATTTGAATTTTAGGAGAACAGGGAGAAAGTGGGGATAGAATATAAATGATTTTGATTTAGGAATATGCTCAAATAAACTCATTATGATGAATATTAATGGGAAGTCCTCAGTTCCAAAATGAGAACGGCAATTCAGTGACACACAGTATAGAGCTCCCTGGTCTGGAATCAGGAAGAACTGAATTAAAATCTGACCTCAGACACAATAAAGTATGTGTCAGCAAGCAAGTCACTTTACTATTTTTATCTCAGTTTCTTCATCTGTGACATAGGAGTAATAAGAGCACATATCTTCCAGGATGGTTGTGAGGACCAAATGAAGTAATATTGTAAATTATTCAGCACAGTGCCCGAGAGTAATAAATGCCATATAAATGTTAGCCGTGGTGATTGCGTGATGATGATAAATAATGAAATATAAAAATAATCAAAATCAAGTCTCCTAAGTTGCTACGTAATTATATTAAACTTAAAGGGTAACATGGAAGATTCATTTTGGGCCAGAAAGGCAGGTAAAATTGGGGAGAAGTAGTTTTAATCCAAACAAATTTCAGCTAAAGACAATATTTGAGACTGGATAAGTCACTTAACCCTGTTTGCCTCAGTTTCCTCATCTGTAAAACGAGCTGGAGCAGGAAATAGCAAACCACTTGCGTTTTTGCCAAGAAAATCCCAAATGTGGTCATGAAGAGGTTAGACACAACTGAGTCACAACAACAACCTCCACCCTCCTGCAATGTCTTATTGGCTCAAGGAGTAAGCCAGGTCTTCTTCCCTATCACTTCTGTTTCTGGAGTTTTGCATGTCCTTCACTCTTGAAGAGGACCAAAATGATATCACTATGTAAAATAAAGTTTTAATGTGTCTCACTGTGGCTGATCAGACCAACGTGAGCTCGGAAGGCTCTACCACAGATCAGGTACAAGTAATCTGTGCAAACATTTGGGGTGGATTCTCTAAATTTATGCATCCTGTGTTCCCTTTGAGCTGTTTCAATTCTGCTTTGCTCATAGAGTACAGCAACTTCTTTGATGTGGGCATGCCAGGCTGAATGGTCCTTTGCCACTATCTCTCATGTCCTACAATCAATTCCAAGGTTCTTGAAAGAGACCTTGAGAGGGTTCTTGTGTAGCCTCTGACCACCATATGAACATTTGCCCCTTTGGAGTCCTCCATAAAAGTCTTTTTGGCAACCATTCATTTTGCATTTGAACAATGTGGCTGGCACATCAGAGTCATGCTCTGAACCAGAGTCTGAATGCTTGGCAATTTAGTTTGAGTAAAAACCTCAGCGTCTGGTACCTTATCCTGCCAGGTGATCTTCAGAATCTTCCCGAAGCAATTCAAATGGAAGTAATTCACTTTCCTGGTGTAGTACTGGCAGACTGTCCAGGTTTCACTGGCACACAACAATGAGGTCAGCCCAGTGGCTCTGTAGACCTTCAGCTTTGTAGTCAGCCTACTATATCTTCTCTCCTACACTTTCCTTTGGAGCCTCCCAAACACGGAACTATTTCTGGCAATGCATGCATCAATCTCATTATTAACGTGTACTGAGTCTGGTACTATTTTCCGATCACATCAACTTCATTGTCTCCATTTCATAAAAGAAGAAAATAACTAGACATCTCCCTACTTCATGAAGAGAGAAAGGTTTTTTTTTTTATAGTGCTAACTCCTGGAGGCAAATATTATCCCAAATCTTGTAACTTTAAGTGTGAATAAGTTAAACAATGAAATAAAAGGAAAAAGAAAGATTAAATCTGATAATGAAACAAAACTATATAATGTTACTTAGGAAAAACATATTTCAATAACATAAAACAAAAGTGACAGAAAATTTATGTCTATGCATCAAATGGATCTGTAGAAAGATAGGAGTTGCAATCATGTTGACAAAGCCAAAATTTAAATTTAATTTATAAATTTAAACATTGCATAAATTTAAAAAAGGGTAAACAATGAAAGAATATTATTCTTACACAAACCACAGGCAATGAACCAACCTCAATAATAGCCTTATATACTCCAAATGCTTGAACATCCAAATTCAGAAAAGAAATTTCTGAGTTATATAATACATAGAAAGTACCACAATGGATCAATATCCCTCTCTCAAATTTAGGTAAACCTAACATTAAAATATACAAAAAGGAAAATATGAAATTGAACCAATTGTTGTTAGAGAAAATTGAATTAATTGTCCTAACATCTTTTCTATATGAGACACAAATATTTTAGAACATCACATGGAACTTTTATACAAGCTGACCATGTGCTGGAGCATGGAGACATATTAAACAAATGTATTTTTAAAAGCAGAAATAATATATCTCTTGCAGATTATGATGCAATAAAAATTAAAATTAGTTGATAGACTACAAATAAATCATTCAGACTCAGAGACAATGAAATACTAAATAATATTAGGGTCAAAGAACAAATCTTGGAAATAATAAATAACATACAGAATATGAATAATGAAACAACATGATAATATGTCTGGGATGCAGGTAAAGTTGTCATTGAGATTGGGAGAGCATACATACCTTTACAAACATGCATTTACAAAACAAAAAAAGAGAGAAAATTACTATCTTTTAGGTGGTATTGCCTAGTCATTGCAAAAATTAGCCAAATAAACAAAAGTCAGGAACCAAGAGACAGAAAAGAGAAGATACTAAAAGAGTTAAAGACATGAAAAGTTAAAATTGTAGGATTAAGTTTCCTTTCCTGAAGAAGAGTGAACTCTAACAGCTAAGATAATCAAGCAGAGACATTACCTTATACCTAAATTACCTATAGATTTAAATAAAATATATTGAGAAAACTTTATTAAAACAGATATGATTTAGTAACCAATAATTTAGAATAAGCAATATATTTTATAGGAATAATTGTTAAGATTAAGTCAAATATTATAAACTTCTAAGGCAGCAGTTCTCAATCTGTGGGTTGCAACCCCTTTGGGGGTCAAACCACCCTTTCACAGGGGTCACAGGGATTGCCTAAGACCATCCGAAAACACATATTTCCGATGGCCTTAGGAACCAAGACATGTCTTCTCTATCTGTCTCCAGGTGGGCCCGCCTACATGCAGATATTCCCACATATGAGTATTAAAGGGTAGTGGCATTAGGAAGGTTGAGAACCACTGCTCTAAGGTTATGTTGCCCTTTTCTGGCAGATGAAGGATGGGAGATGCATCTTAGCTCTTTTGACCACAATTTTTTTTTCCAGTAAACTATATGAACTCATAGTAGACACTCTTTAAGAGACCACTAAAGGTAATATCTCTAAAAAATTCACAGACTGATGAATGTAAGTTCTAACACAATAAAATATCAAAGCTAACAGTTGTCCCACCGTAGAAACTCTCTATTACATACCCACACTCTGAAAGTTAGCAATAATAGCAGAACTTAGTGGAAAAAATCCCAAGAACCTTGTCTATTTAAATTATGTTCAAAACAATGTTTCTTAAGATTTCTCTAATTTCCTTCACTTGTTCCTTCTTTATTATTATAAAAATAAGCCTTGTACACATGTCAATTGTCATTACTCACTGATAGGTTATTGACCTGATTTATGCATAATTGTCTACTATGCTGTTAAATAATTATATTTGGAAGTTTTGTGCTTCTGACTTTTTGTTTTTAGACAAGAAATCAACGTATAAAAATATTATATATTTACACATATACAGATACATATGCATATGAACATATGTGTCACATAGAAATCTGTCTGACTCAATGTCTATCACACTTATATTAGTGTTTGCAAGTTTGTAGAGATACAACAATGAAGAAAAGCTCAATAGAATAAAGTCATATGAAGAAACTTAAACACCAGTGATGACCCTGGGGGTTTAATGTTGAAACATCACTAATTCTTCAACGTGGGAAGAATAGAAAGACGATTAGAATAAAACATAAATCTTATCTGATGCTTAGTATTTTTGGTTTTCAAATGGGATTTATGCATTAAAGGAGGTCAACAATGAACACTTAAATATGATTCCTTTTTTTTTTTTAAAGAATCAAGTTGCTGTTACTCTTTTAAAGCAAATTTAGATGCCAGATCAAATATCTTTAGATGTCATAGAATATAGAACAAGCTTTTGTTGTTTTACTACTAAATATCAAGCTCTATGCTATGCCATGGGGATAAAATCTTTAAATATAAAACAATCCATAATTAATAACTACCCACTGTGGGTGGCGATTTGTACTTGAGATCAAGAATGTTTCTCCCTCTGACACTTCCCAGATGTCACCAACTGACAGTGTCCTTATTCTTCTTCTTATTACTGTTCCTACAGGAGGCATGATAATCACTGCTCTTGGGGGAGATGAGATCAGACAAGGCTGTCCCTATAAGTCCAACCTCATCCATCCCCACCACACACATGAAAACACAGACACAGACACAGACACACACAGAGACACACAGACACACACACACACACACACACTATGGTGGACATTGTTCTCTGGTGGAATAGACAACCTCGGTAAGCACCTTTGTCCTTAGGACTCAGATAAAGAGATTCCTAGAGAGAAAAAACAAAAACAAAAACCAACAACGGTTTTTTCTCTCATCAAGAATGTAAGCTTCTCCATGCTAGAGATTCAGAAGTGACTTGGTGGTAGATGGCTCAATATGTATTATACTGTGCTTAAAATTCCAGCAGTAATATTACCTGCTATTAGTACTTAGCTGGTACTCATATGTTTGTACCCTCCTACTCTGCACCTTTTAATAGATGACATCAGAGAAGTGTGTTCAGGATGGGCACAAATTAGAAATCCCAATTCAGAGAGATTTTGTACCAGATCCACTGCATGGAACAGATGGCTATTAGTTAATTCTTTCTTTCTTTTTTTTTTTTGACTTTTTGGAGGGGGGAAGGCTGGGCAATTGGGTTTAAGTGACTTGCCCAAGGTCACATGGCTAGTAAGTGTTAAGTGTCTGAGGCTGGATTTGAACACAGGTTCTCCTGACTCCAGGGCTGGTGCTGTATTCACTGCACCACAAAGCCACCCTGGATCTTAGTTATTTCTGTTCTGCTTAGATCAAAGAGGGAATATGGAACTGCTGAGTCTGAATCCAATATGTAAAGCAAGAGGAATACTTGAACTCTGATCCACATTCTCCAGATACTGTAGGAAATCATTGTAAAATGTCAAACAGTCTCACAGGATAAGCTCAGAACCCTCACTGTTTGGCAGAATTGCTGAGGAAGGAACTTGGCTCCTATTTTTTCCTGAATTCAGGACCCTGGGCCTGACCACACACCCTGCTCCTTGATACATGTCCCAGGGCTCTAAAAGCATGTGGATAATAAGGTAAGAGTTCCTATGGGAAGAACTGAACTGTGTACATGTTCCTGAAATTACAGGGCAGGATCTTTCTGATTCTGTTTCTGTCACTGTCTCTCTCTTCCTCTGTCTTTGTCAGTTTCTTTCTGTCTCTACTTCTCCCTCTCATTATACACACACACACACACACACACACACACACACACACACACACACAGCAAGGAGAAGAAATTCTATTTGAACCAAAGACTCAATCACTTTCCAGCACCATAGATTGCTCCACTGCCTTTCTGACATGGTTTGAGATGTGCATTTTTATACTTGCAGCCTTCATAGGTTAACTGCCAACTAGCTCTGGCTAGCTGCTTGGTCTTTGACCCTACATTCCTGCAAATTTATTCTCTCTGTGTCTTTTCTTTTACTCCTTATGAGGATCCTTATCCTCACTCATTTAATGAAGTTCAGCCTTGTGATCTAGTGACTTCACCCATTTTATAAATTATTCTTTCTAAGGCGAATAATACCAGCTCTCAGCATATTGGCCTCTATGGTTCATGGCTGTCCATGCAGTTTGGGTTATTGATAAACATCCTTCATCAGAGGCAGAGGACCTCAGTGCAAATTTCAACCATGTTGCCTTTTCCTGTCTCTGAACTTAATGAGTCTGAATCCTGGAAGAAATTACTTCATTTTCTCTATGCCTCAGTTTACTGATTATTTAAAAGAAGTGAGAGTACTGGACCAGATACTCCCTAAGGATCTTTTAAATAATTAATTTCTGTATTAAGATCTCACTGTGTCATAAAAATAAATATCCCTTCTTGCCCTACCCCCTGGCTTCAGCTATTAAGGGCAACCCAAAAGCTGATGCAAAGTAATTCATGGGGCCCAAAGTATTATTAGGCCAGTGTAGAGAGTGGAATGGGGCACAGACTGACATGCTGACGTGTATGTAACACATTTGCCTGTTGACATCCAAGTATACAAAAAGCTGAATTTGACTAGACTGGTTTGGTTGGGACATAAAAGAGGTGAGAGTTCTTTTATAAATCACTGTGTTACTGGTTGTAAAGTATTAGTGTTGTCTGCTTCAATGTAATTTTTTTTTATTTTTGGTGGGCAGTTGGGGTTAAGTAACTTGCCCAAGATCACATGGCTAGTTTTTTTGTCAAGTGTCTGAGGTCATATTTGAACTCAGGTCCTCCTGACTCCAGGGCCGGTGCTGTATTCATTGTACCACCTAGCTGCCCCTTCAATTTATTTTCAAGTAAAATTATTACATAGCATGGAACTTTCCGTTTCCCCACCTGACTGGTCTAGCACAAGAAACTGTATTATAAAAAAAACTGAAGCCATTAAAGCTTTTTTATTAGATTGTGATATATAGCTTATTAGATGATGATTCGTGTAATAAGTGTGTATAAGTTTTTATTTTTCTATGAGCAAGCGTTGAGAAAAAGTTACGTGGTCAAATCTGCTTAGAGGACAAGATCACCCACACAATTTCTCTAACAAAAAGGAGGTGCACACCTTCTATGACAAAGGAGTTCTGTTGCAGGCAATGTGCCTTTTATGCGCAGACGGAATGCGAACAACGATCTTCCTGCCATGTACCCTAGGTGGGATGACTGCACATCTTTCCACCTGCTATTTACTCATTTTCCTTATCCATTCTCAATTCAGTTTCTGAGGCAATGAAAAGAAATATTTTGATATTTACTTATTTATAATTAAAACTATGAAATGTATGATTGTTCAATTGGCTCTGAATCATGTCCAAAATTAAATAAATTTATTAAGTGATTAATATAATATGACCTTATTGTTCTTTAAAAAAATTTTTGGTCTTTCTTAATTTGTTTATTTACTTTTAGTTTACAAGATTCAGTTCCACAATCCCTTGAGTTTCAAATTTTTTCTCCCTCCGTCTCCTCTCCCCACTCCCATGGTGGCATGGAATCAAGTATAGGATCTGCAAATACTTTCACGTTAGACATTAGTCAGGTTATAAAGAAGGATTGTAACCAATGGAGTGAACAATGGGAAAGAGGAAACAAAACCAAACAAGAAAAAGAAAGAGAGCAGATAGTTTGCTTCAATCTGCACTCAAACTCTGTTCTTTCTCTGAATGTAGAGATCTTTTTTCTATCCCGAGTCTTTTGGAGTTGTCTTATAACCTTGCATTGCTGAAAAGAGTCCAGTATATCAAATTTTGACCTTATTATTCTTAAAATGACTTCAAAGTTAAGATCATATGATTATGTTATGATAATATTTATTTTAAATATATTTACACATATACATGCTCTTGAACTCTGCATCAATGTGAATACTGGAAGGTAGAGTAAATGCTACTTAGATTTATATTTTGCAAGGCAGAACTATTACCTGAAGATGTCATAATATTAGAATTAGAATAACTTAGCAGCCTGAGTCTGGCAGAAAATTAATCCCTAAGATATGAAAATAATATTTAGGGAAATGTGTTGGTTAAAATGAAAAGGGCTTTGGAGGCATACACCTAATAGGAATGCCCACTATCACATCTTAGAAATCCGTTAAGTTGTAGAAGGGAGCAACTGTTAGTAACCAATGCCCCAGCTCAGCAAGGAGACCTCCAAATCCTGACCATCAGTGAAAGTTGGCGAAAGCAAGTTTCTTCAAAGAGAGCAGCATCAGGAAATAATATCTTCAGAAGTTACATCAGTTTCACTGTCTGTCCATGAATGAATAGCCCAAAAAGTTTTTCAATGTATTAATCCACTGTCCCCCAATCCAAAGCTCTTAGCACCCTAAAACATCATCTTCTAACAGTTGTTTTGAAACTAGTGAGAGACTGAAACTTGTATTTTAGTCCTCATTACCTTCTGCCTCTTGGCTGTTTTTTGATACTGTTGATCCCACTCTTCTAAAAACTCCATCTCTGTAGGTTTACAGGACCCAACTCTCTGCTACTTATCTGTCTTTCTGACTGTTCTTTCTCTGTCTTGTTTTCTTGATCCTGTTTCAAATAAAACATCCTAACTATATCTGTCACACTGATTTCTGTCCTGAGCCCCCTTTTCTATTTTGTACTATTGCATTTTATGATCTCCTCAAGTGCCCTGGATTTAATTACCATTTCTTTGCTAATGATTCTCAGATATACCTCTGCTGCTTCCAAATATCTGCAGAACTCCAATATGGCATTCTCAAATGCTTTTCAGGCATCTGGAAGTGGAGGTCTACTAGACACCTTGAAATAGACATGTGCAAAATGGAACTCATTATCTTTCCCATTAAACACTACCACTGTTTCTCCTATCTTCCCTGTGATCAGTGATTACTCACTGTCTCCCATCTACCCACTCCATATTCAGTCTATCCATTTCAAATTTGCAATATCTCTCCAATATGCCTTCTCATCTGTGTGACACTACAACTATTTTGTGCTGGATCTTATCACTTCATTCCTAAATTATTTCAAACCTGATAATAATACTCCTACTAAATGTCTGTCCTCTTCACCCAATCCTTTATTCTGCCACCAAAGTGATTTTCCTAATGCAAAGGGGTGACCATATCAACACTCCTGCTTCTAATAAAATCCGTTGGCTCCCTATTACCTTCAGGATCAAATACAAAATTCTCTGTTTGGCATTCAAATCCCTTTATAACATAGACCTCTTCTACCTTTCCAGTCTTCTTATACCTTATTCACTGCTATTTAGTTTCTAATTCAGTGAGCCTGGCACTCTTGCTTTTTTTTTTTTTTTAACAATCAAGATTGTCCATCTTTTTGGTCTGGGTAATTTTTCTGACTGTCCCTTATCTTTGGGATGCTATCCCTTTTGTTTTCTGCCTGCTGGCTTCCCTGGATTCTTTTAATTCCCTACTAATAAGCCATCTTTGAAAGACATCTTTTCTAACACTTCTTAATTATAGCATATTTTTCAGTTGATAATTTCTTATTAATTCTGTATTTGTGTGTGTGTGTGTGTGTGTGTGTGTGTGTGTATAGTACATGTTTGTTTGGCTGGCACATAGCAGGAATTTAATAAATGTTTTTTGACTGATTTAGGGAGATCTTGATTATAATGTTAGAAGAAGCCTTCAGTCTTTGAGGGATCTCATGAGTTCTCTCATCACAACCCCCCTCTCCAAGAAACCCTACATATATTTAATTTTATGTTAATCCTACTTTTATTCCTTTGCTAAAGGAAATCTGCCAATGGGTCTTACTTCTCTTTTCACTTAAGTTAGATATTTCTACGTGACTTTTTTACAATACACAGGAAGGTAAGGATATTGTTTTGTGGTTCAGTAAATAATTGTTTATCCTGTCCCTGAAAGATGGTTTAGTTGACTCAGAGATTAGAGTATTGTTTCTGGAGTCATGGAGAGTTGGGCGCAAATAAAAGTGATGCCAAGCAAGTAAATTAACCTTTTCCTACTTCAGTTTACCCAACTGTAAAGCAGGGATAATAGTACCACCAATTTTTCAAGTCTGTGAGAATCAAGAGATAATGCTTGCAAAGTGGCTTGTATTTAAAAGGTGGTTAAGAAGTGTTTCTTTCTTTCTGAGCAAATATCTGTTTACTGACTGTAGTTCTAAGCAACTCTTAAGTATTGGATCAAGTAACCAAAATTCAGAACAGGCTTCAAGTCCAATGTTCTTTCCACAATATTGTATGTCTTAAGATTTGTATATAGATACCTCATTTAATGATATAGTTAATTCTTGGACCATGCAGAAATTGGGTATTCAGATGGCTTTGAAATCAACTAATAAGATTCTCATTTGAAGGCATTTGGATTATTTGGTCTGGAGAATTGCGGTCTTTGATTCATTTATGTTTGAGGCATGAGACAAATTCCTGCCCTGAGATCATCCTACATCCAAATGGATGAATGAGAACTTTGTACATACAATAGAACTACAGAAATTCAGTGTGGCAGTAGATATTGAGGTTTTTTGGATAATTTAGAAAAAGAGAATAGATAGTGAACAGTGTCATACAGTTCTCTGGTGACTTTTTAATCTCTAATTTGGTGATTCAATTAGCTTTGCTCTAGTACCAAAATCGGTCCAGTATGACAACAATTTTTTCAGGTTGGCTGAAGACAACTTCACAGGGGAAGTAGTGCTGGTGCCTTTTCTGTTCTGTGTGATGCTAACTATAAAACATTTCCTATGCTCAAGTGCAGACATTTTACAATGTCCAAAGAGACAAATATTGGCATTACTGGCCCCAAAAAGCAATTTTTCAAACTCCCTTATCTCTCCATATGAAATAAAATTTGCTGAAATTAATTTGAGAAATGTGGAAAATGTTGAAACCCAATAAGAAATGACTCAATAACAAAATTCTCTGTTTCTTTCTGTAGGTCACTGTTGATCTGTCATCCATTCTTTTTATGGAGCCCAATACAGATGTATTCTTCTAGAGATATCTTGTATTTTTTCTATCTGCTTGAAATTGTGATTGGGGTGTTAGGTAATGGTTTACTCTTTTACTTATATATTTTTCACTTGCTCATTGGTCATATGATAAGACCCATCGAACTGATTGGCATTAATTTGTCCTTTTCCAACACATTGATGATTCTCATCAGGGGAGTCCCATGGACAATCCAATTGTTGCAGCTGAAAATTTTTCTTGACGATATGAGTTGTAAAATTATAATTTATCTGCAGAGAGTGTCCTGGAGCATTTCCCTTTGCAGTACTTGCCTCCTGAGTGTATTCCAGGCCATCACTATCAGTTCCAGAAACACAAGATGGACAGAAGTCAAAGCCAGAGCTCCAAAGTACGTTATTCCATTTTGCATCTTATTGTGGATCCTCATTCTGGTGACTGGTGTGGCTGTGTTTTTTCGAGTGACTGGTTCTTGGAACAGCACTTATAGTAAACATAGTAGCAACTTCGAGTTTTGCTCTTTAAACAGATATACCATGACTACTTCAACATTTGTAACCTGGAAATCACTTTATGAGGGAGTCTTTGTGGGTTTCATTGTCATTACTAGTGGCTACATGATGCTTGTTCTATACAAACACCATCAGCAAGTTCAGCAAAATCTTAGCACTAGTCTTAGCCCTAGAACTTCCCCAGAGATCAGAGCTACCAAAACTATCCTTTTGTTCGTGAGCATCTTTTTGTTCTTTTATTTAGTCAGTTTCATCTTTATTCTTTATATGCAGAATTCTCAAGGTAGAAAAGAATGGATGTTACATGTTTCTGTTCTTTTGACTCTGTGCTATCCAACATTCATTCCCATTGTCCTAATGAGCAGTAACTCCCAGGTCTCCAATTATTGTTTCATTTTCCAAGGGATGAAAAAGTCCTGTCCCTTCCTATCAACTTGTCAGACCAAACACTTCAGGGCCTTGTAATTTTAAAGTTGAAATATTTTGGAATTTTATGTAGTCCAGTCCTATCATTTTTTTTGGTGGGAATATTGAAGCAAATGGTAACATTTCTAGAAATTAGGCAGAAATTATTTTTCTTTCCCAACATTAAGATACTCTGCAGACCTATCATTCTGTTCAGATATAACTAAGTGGTACAGATACTAGAGTTCTGGTCCCAGAGTCAGAAAGACTTGGATTCAAATGTGATTTCAAATACTTACTTGCTATGTGACCCTGCATAAGTCACTTTACTTCCATCTATATCACCTTCCCAATTGTAACTAACTTCCAGGTTGTTGTAAGCATCAAATGACATCTGATTAAATGTAAAGCTCTTAGTACTTAAGAATGTTCCATAAATGTTATCTATTATTGTAGGTTTGTCATTACTCTTATATCCTTATCATCAGGATTTAGAAATCCACACTATTTCAAATATTGTAGCATGGAAGGCATTTTAGAGATCACTGAATCCAACATTATCTTTGTATAGGGGAGAAAATCAAGGCCCTTGAGGGGTTAATGATGAGATCAGGGTCACATCTCTGGCATGAATCTGAATGAACATTTGAATTCCATTGGTTTTCACTACAATGCCACCATCATATCAACTCCAGTATGTCTTTTAGATCTGCTTGATTCATATGCATTTTACTTACATTTTAAACTCTTTAAATAAAGTTTTTTTAAAAGACACCATTCATTTTCAAACATATCACTTTTCTACTTTGCTTTGTTAGAAGAAAAGGAGGAAGGAGGAAAAGAAGAAAGAAAAGATTAAGGAAGTAAAAATAGAAAAACAATGAGGGAAACAGGAAACAACTGAAAGAAAAAAGGAAGGGAGAAAAATTAAAAAATGGGAGAACGAATGGTAAGGATATAGGAAAAAAGGAACAAAGAAATGAACTTAGGAGACATGGTGAAATAGTGAAAATAATTAATATACTAAGGGAATTTCCCGTCATGTATGATGTTGCATGCTCCCACTTTTTCTGTTCATGGCCTATGGCATAAAGAAAAAGCCCTTAATTTTGAACTAGATAAATGAAGTAGAAAATCTGGAAATAATTTTTCTGTGCTTTTTTCTTTCCAGTCCTGTGTTACTTTGGTCGTGTATTTAAAAGAAAAACAAGGTTAGACTGAATAACCTGTAAATTTCCAGCCTAGTTGATATCATATGCCTATATTTCAAGTGATCTCAAGCAATTCTCTCTCCTCACAATTTTTCACACCTTACTGTTAGGAGCAACTGTCCTGAGACCATGTTTGTAAATTATCTGCTTGATTTTATCTTAAACATTTTGTTGTTGGTGGTGTTTATTTTTGAAACTTAGTCCCATGAAAAGCATAATGTTATTAAAAAAGAAAAAGAAAACAACAAGAAAGAAAACAAATCTTAATGTATGTCAAGACAACATTCTGCAAAATTCCAAGGAAATTTACCTTGCGTCTATTGTGTGCACATTTTGCTAATAGCATTGACAAGTACAAGAGTATTGAGGCTTTTCCCAATGTTCCTCCAATTTAAAGGGTTCAAATGGATTTCATATTAACTTACTAGGTAGAAAACCTGAACTTAACACTTAGCCTGTGCAGATTTTTGTTTGCTTCTTTTTAAACTCAAACTTACAATTTCATAAAAATAGCAAAGTACCTCTTTTAATAGGGATCAGTGAGCAATTCCCAGTTAACTCTTCATGAGTTCATTGGATGTTGAGTTACTAAATGACTTCATCAGGATCACTCAGATACTATCTGTCAGAAATGTGATTAGAAAGTTAATTTTTTTTTTTAAATGTAGAGGCCTAGTTTTCCCATATATTTCAATGGTTGCCATGGACAAAAAAGTACAGATAGGCCTATTTTTTTAAGACTTAGGATGGGCAAAATATTGAACTATTCAAGGCTGAAGGAAAACAAAGAAATAAACAAAGCCCTGTTCATCTGAACAGGTTTCTCCTCTTATAGACATGCAATATAGTCAGGGAAAAAAAGGGGAAAAAATCAGCCTCAAATAATTAAAAGTCTGATAGAGTAGACAAAGGGTAAGGAAGGGATGTGATCTCAATCTTACACAAAGTCCCAGGAAAGTAGTTGAGTTAATGGGCACTAAAAGATGTTTTTTACAATTCTTTAAATTTTTCAACTTATTTTCTCTCAATAACTCTGTGAGACAGAAACAGCAAGTTTTTCTATTAGCTTCTATCGTGGGCTGCTCAGTGTCCAGCACTAAGCATGATTGGAGATGTGAATAAGAAATGACCAGACTTGGGGCAGCTAGGTGGCACAGTGAGTAGAGCACCAGCCCTGGAGTCAGGAGAACCTGAGTTCAAATCCAGCCTCAGACACCTAACACAAAATCTAGCTGTGTGACCTTGGGTAAGTCACTTAACCCCCATTGCCCTCCCCCCCAAAAAAAAGCAAAAAAAAAATGACTAGATGATGTGGGTAGTTCAAGGAAGAAGCACAAACTCCATTTAATGATTCTTTGAACAAGGTTTTTATAGAACAAGCAGACAAAGATTCAAATACTCTCATCAATAAGCTTTTATCCTGGAATATTATTGTCATTATCATAGTCTTATCATTATAATAGTCTGTCACATCCTGGAAGCAGCTCAGGTAAGATCAGACTTTCTAATTCTAGGAAAAGCCAGAAAGTCTTAGGAAAGTTGGTTATCTTTTGTCAAGTGCAATCACATAGCAAAAGATGCTGAGAGCAGGCTTCAAAGCCTGAGGCCAAAGCTGCAGTCTTAAAGATATCTGTATAGAAACTGACAGATATCTACATAAAAACTGACCCCCAAGAATCAAGTATTTTGGCTTTCTACAAGCTTCATATAATATTGTCAGATGGATAAGATGGAATTAATCTGATTTCTCTAAGAACTGAGGGTTTATAAGTAAAATTCAGTTATTCTTTTCTTAGTGGAAATATTACAGAAGGATCAGTTTATAAAACAGAATAAAAGTCCTATGTGGCCTTGCATTCTAAATGACAGTAAGTAATATTCAACAGTGTTTAGAAATAAAAGAGGAAATATATTGTTAACTTGTTCCCTAAATAAAGTCCTATAATTTGGGTTCATCTGAAGGATGTCAGATGTTTCAGTACTATGTGAATATATTAGCATCATGTCGACTCACCCTGGGGGAAAAATACCAATTATAAGTCTTCTGTGTGTCTCCATAGAGATGGTCATATTCATCTCTCTGAGTTATGGTCTTTCTCACTAGTATCTACTCCAAACACTGAAGCTAACAAAGATATTGGGAATACGACAAGTTTTACTTCAGGAAAGAATCAAAATGTAAATATATGATGTTTTAATAGCAATATCAATTTGTCATCTATAATTTTCTGCAGAAAAAAATGGGAAGCAGGGGCAGCTACTTGGTGCAGTGAATAGAACATCAGCTCTGGAATCAAGAGGACCTGATTTCAAATCCATCCTCAGACACTCAACACTTACTAGCCATGTGACCTTGGGCAAGTCACTTAATTCCAATTGCCATGCTCTTCCCCCTCCAAAAAGCAAACAAAAAGGGAAGTGTTTAAAATCTCTAAATCTTAAAGTTTTTGACAAAGTTAGCTCAATTCTCAGCAGATGTAAATTGAACACCTAAGATGTGAAGGGTAATGTGAGTGTTATAGATGTTAATAAAACCTGGTCTATGTCATTAAGAAACAAAATTATAGCTTTTGGTGGAAGGTATTTGTAAGTGAATACTGAGATATCAATATCATTCTTAAAATGTGTCCAGAACAGAGCATAATAATACAGATTGTATGTGTTCCATACTAAGAACAATAAGACGATCACTTCCCTCATTTTGAGAACTAGTCCTTTTCTAGCAAAGTCCAAGATCACATTATCTTTTTCTTGGTTCATTATATGTTTGAAGTCCATTAAAAATACAGATATTTTCCTATTCCTTTTTTGTAGTCATTCCCTCATCTTGCTGATTACATTAGCATCAAAACTGGTACTCAAGTCCTAAACTCAAAGGCACAGAATGATTTTGCACAATATAATAGGATAAAACATCTTTAGTCCTGTTTTATTTCAGGTAAAAGTCACAGTCAAGTTTTAGATCCACAAGTCAAGTAGCAAAAATATCATTGCTTATGAAGAGGGTGAGAGGGAGATGGATTTCTAGGAAATCCTTTGAAGGTTCTTTTAGTCTGAAAGAACTACCAGTTACAAGCTATCTTGGCAGGTTTGTAAAAGTTTATTATGCTTTTTAGTAGTCAGGAGGGTGTCAGAGAAAGCCTGCAACCTGAAGGAATTAGGGATACTGATTATATAGTAATAAAACCATAAATCTTATATCAATTATGCTAACTAGTTGTGTAAAGGAGGGATTTGGGAGGAGTTAAGGAGTGGTCAGTGCTTAAAGGGACATGCACTTTTTATATCAACTGTGCAGGCATATTGTCCATAATTCACTGGGAGAAAGCCCGAGGGAAGGCTACCAGGAGGTGTGGTTTTTGCCTTAAAACATCACAAAGTCAGCCAGCGGTCAATTTTGAATGAGAGGTACCCAGTCTGTTAGCCATCAAAGTCCTTTTTGACAAGATGAATGTTGGGAAGCTGGGCTAATTGGAGATTCAGTATGTGTCTGATTGTGAGGAGTTATCTTATTGATAATTCATTGAAAGATTCATAGTTTGCAGCTGGCCACTAGAATAAAGGAGGTATACATTTCTCTAACTAAGTATTTGTTTATAGAATTCTCTTGAAGGATTCATAGGTATGGCTTGTTATTATATCAAGCAAGGATAATTTACAGTTGGCAGAGATAATAGTTTCAGGGAAAACACTTTTAGGCTGGGGGCAGGGGAAAGGCAGAGTTAATGCCTTTATGGCTGGGGGAAAGTATGACTTTTACAACTTCATTGCACAGGCTGATGTTATAGACACAGCTAACCAAACACAAGTGAGATTTGACAATGTTACAAAGGCACCCCAAATGTTACAAAAGCAACCCAGCACCCCATCACTCAATGAGGTATTGCAGGAAGGAGCCAGGTGGGAAACATTCTAGTTCAAAAGGAAATAATACAATGTCAAGTCAATAGGATCCTATTTTTAGCCATAGCAAGGTCATCTCTCAGTTTACCCAGACAAATATCTACCTTAGCAACCTCTCAGACTTCATGTCCCCCCCACCCCAGATGGCACATGGCCTTCTCCTTAAGTGATGGATTATTGGTCTTAAGACAATGTTTGAAATCAAAGCTTCAAATGTTCTATTTTCAGGATCTAAAATATCTCAGGAGTCTGTATTTCACATCTCAAAGAGATTTCTGTAATATCAAAGTAAAAACATTATCAAAAGCCACCCTATTTCTAAAAGTATAGTTTCTTTTTTCTTTTTTTTTTCACTTTTATTTATTTTATTTTATATCATTCATTTCCATGAGATTTTGAGTTACAAATTTTCTCCCCATCTTTCCCCTACCCACCACCCCAAAACAGCCATCCCATTGTATAACCCCTCTCCCAATCTATTCTCTCCTACGTCCTCCCCCATCACCCCTGTCTGTTCATCATTTCTTAAAACACAACAGTATTCCATTACATTCATATGCCACAACTTCTTTAACCATTCCCCAATTGATGGGCATTCCCTCAATTTCCAGTTCTTGGTCACCACAAAAGAGAGTGGCTATAAATATGTTTGTACATGTGGGTCCTTTTCCCATTTTTAAGATATCTTTGGGATATAGCCCTAGAAGTGGTATTGCTAGGTCAAAGGGTATGCATCTTTGGGTGTAGTTCCAAATTGCTCTCCAGAATGGCTGGATCAGCTCACAACTCCACCAACAATAAATTAGTGTTCCAACTTTCCCACATCTTCTCCAACATTTATCATTTTCCTGTTTTGCCATGTTAGCTAATCTGATAGGTATGATGTGGTACCACAGAGCTGCTTTGATTTGTGTCTCTCTAATTGTAACGATACTGGGATTTGAAGATCTTCCATGCCATTGAGCTTGCTGACATAACAGGAAGGGGTGGAGCAAGAGAACGCCGGAACCAAGCTAGTCTCGGTGCGGTGCTGACTGGAAGTGGTGTCAGAGGCAGTGGCTGCAGTTGCAAACTCCTTTTGCTTTGAGCAGGGCAGAATATCTGCTAAGGACTCCTGCTGACAACTGCCTGGGGCAGGAACTGCCAGGGGCTGGAGCTGCTGGGACCAAGCTGTCTGGATGCTGAGCAGTTGCGTGCGTGAGGAGAGGAGGATCTTTGCCTGAGGTAGCCTGTCCTGTTTGAAGGCTTGAGGATGTGGATGTTTACTACTTTGACCACATGTGCCAGCTTCATCACTACTGGGTTGGCTTTGACTTTCTGGTTTTGGGACTCAGTCTTCTGGTATTTAAATGAATGCACTATCTATATTTCTTATGTAGAGAGCCTGTTCCATTTTGTGATTAATAACTATATCAGCATATTTATAGTTACTGTAGGCATTGTGAATACTGCATTGCTGATACACTAATCAATAGTGATTTAGAGCATTTTTTTTATATGACTGTAGATAGCTTTAATTTCTTCCTTTGAAAACTGCCTATTCATATCTTTTGACCATTTATCAACTGGGGAATGATTTGCCCTCTTGTAAATTTGACTCAGTCATCTATGTATTTTAGAAATGAGACCTTTATCAGAGACACTGGTTGTAAAAAATTCTTTCCCAGTTTTCTGCTTCCCTCCTAAAGTTGGTTGCATTGATTTTGTTTGTTTTAGATGTCTTTAATATAAAATTATCCAGACATCATTCTCAGTCATATGTCTTCTTAAAGCCTGGGGAAATTCTTTACTTTTTATGCCCTCTTGTGGAACCAACTTCACATTTATATTTATTAAAAATGTAACATTAACTTGACCATGCCCTAGTACTCCAAGAAGGCTCAAACGATTATCTGATAGACACATGGAAGTGGGAATTTTTGTCAGTGTCAGATCAAAAGGTCATAAACAAAGTGGTAGAGCAAATATGAATCAATACTGAAATTTTCTAAGATGATTGAAGAATAAGACTAAGATGTCAGTCATGTCATTGATTACCAAACATGGAAACTGGGAATGCTTTCTCCTTTGATAATCACTAGGATGACAGTTCATAGAACAATCTTTCACCCAGGACTATATTGTTGGAGTCATCTCTATCTGTCTCTCTCTGTCTCTCTCCTCATTTTGCACTCAGATTAATTCTTCTTCTGTAGTCTTCTCATATCTGTTCTACTTGGCTCCAAAGAAAATAGCAGAGACCCCACTGGATGAAATTTACTAAGAATCAGATTCCAGCTCAATATAATTAAACACACATGCACAGACACACACATTCACACTTTCTAAGAATGAGACACATTTGAGAATTAATTGATTATTTCCCAAGATGCTAGCCTTCACATTGTTTTTTCCCCTAGATACAAATCCTCATTTCATGATTTCACCCACTTTAATGATTTCAATGAATAAATATATGTACATAATTTTCACAACTATATGTGGTATTCCAGCTGGCATTATGGGAAACTATGTGCACATGATGTATAGGATGAAAATGTGTTATCTGTATTTTTGAGAAGTACAAACATTGCTGAGATTATTCATTGGTTGAAATATAAAATTAAGATTTTGAAATGATGCTCTGAATCTTCAAACAATAATGCCAGTGCAAACAGACACAATCGCTTTCTCCAAATTTAGACCCAGACTTTTGATTGCTTCTCTGATGACAGCTGAAAATGTCCATTTCTAATTCAGTGTATCCCAAGTTGGAATGCATTCCTATGACCCAAAATTCTCCCTGGATTGATTGCTTTTTATGGGAAGTCATCACAATGATACATTGACCCAACAGATTTTAAACTTGCCTTATCTTTTAGATGCTGAAGACATTCTATTTTCCTTATGCAACCAAAAGTCACATGACTAGATCTCTAACTTCCAAAGTATATGAAGTTACTCCTCCATTCACTCATACTTCACTAGAGCAAACAAAATAATTATTTTTGAAAAAAAGCATTAGCAGCATGTGGGTACCAATATTCTCGTTATAAATTATTCTTGAAGAACCTCAGTGTCAGGACATTTTATCACATGCAAAAGAAATCCCCTGTTGGTAAAACTCTTTTTTTCCTTTCTTCTTCCATTGTTTATTGAGTTCATTTCATGATTTTACAAAAAATTATATCTAGAAAAATAATTCAGAAACAGAATACAAATTACAAGAGCTATGGGGAGGGGCTTAGAATGTAGAAAACAATTTAGTATTTGAAAGTGCCTGGAATTAAAAGAAAATATTAAGTTTAATGCAACTTAGTTTATAAAACATCAAATGATAGACCTGGTATGGGCTTTATAAATTTGAATATTAGAACTTAGAACCTTAGAATAGACATTTGTACAACTTAGAGGCCTTAAAAGGTCATCTGATCCACCCTTGTAATTTAACACATGCAGAAATGGTTCCATCCCATGGTGTTACTACAAAGCATATATAAACCACACAGATACTTCATCTGCATTCTTTTAACAATTCAATCTTCCAAGTGATAGAACTTGTAGGGATGTTAAAGAGCCCTTTTTTCCCTTTCTCATGCTGGTAATTGTGCCTTCTGCTATTGTCCAGGTATTAATGTGAAATCTTGTTTGGAAGTGTTTTTTTAAATTATAAATGAAAATTTAAAAAAATATTGCATTTCTCACAGTCACTAAAACTACTTGGTACTGGCTGAGGTATAGAGGAGTGGATAAGTGGGATAGATTAAGTACAGGAAACATAGCTGTCAATGACTATAGTAATCTACCGTTTAATAAATCCAAAGACCCCAGTTTCTGGGATAAAAACTCACCATTTGACAAAAACTGCTGGGAAAACTGGAAAATTTTATGGTAGAAACTGGGCATGGACCAATATCTTACACTGTATACCAAAATAAAGTCTAAATGGGTGCATGATCTAGGTATAAAGTTTAATACTGTAAGCAATCTGGGAAAACAAGCAATAGTTTATCTGTCAGATTTATGGAGAAGGGAAGAATTTATGACCAAACAAAAAATAGAGAGCACTACAAAATGCAAAATGGATAATTTGGATTAGATTCAATTGAAAAGGTTTTGTACAAATAAAGTCAATGTTACCAAGATTAGGAGAGAAGTGGAAAATTGGGAAAGAATTTTTATAACCAGTATCTCTGATATGGTCTCATTTCTAAAATATATAAAAGACTGAGCCAAATTTATAAAAATATAAGTGATCCCCAATTGATAAATGGTCAAAGGTTATGAATAGGAAGTTTTAAGAGGAAGAAATTACAGATACCTATAAGCATATGAGAAAATACCATAAATCACTATTGATTTGAGACATACAAATGAAAACAACTTTGAGGTACCACATCTCACAAGTCAGATTGCCTAAGATGACAAAACAGGAAAATGATTAATACTGGACAGGATGTGGAAAAATTGGAACACTAATACATTGTTGGTGGAGTTGTGAACTGACCCAACCATTCTGGAGAGCAATCTGGAACTATGGCCAAAGGGCTATAAAAAAGTGCATACCCTTTTACCCAGCAATACTACTTCTAGGGGCATATCCCAAAGAGATCATGCAAGTGGGAAAAGGACCCATATGTACAAAAATATTTATAGCAGCCCTATTTGTGGTGGCAAAGAATTGGAAATCAAAGAGAAGCCCATCAACTAGGGAATAGCTAAACAAATTGTGGTATATGAATATAATGGAATATCATTGTGCTATAAGAAATGAGGAGTAGACAGACTTCACAATAACCTGGAGGATTTAATGTAAACTGATGCTGAGTGAGGAGAGAAAAATCAGGAGAACTTTGTACACAGTTATAGATAGACACATCTCATCTGTGAAAACTAACTTCAATAGACTAGGCTCCTCTCAGCAATGCAAAGTTAGAAAACAACTCTAAAAGACTCATGATAGAAAGCAATATTCACATCCAGAGAATGAAGTATAGAGTCTAAATGCAGATTGAAGTAAACGCTCTCTCTCTTTTTCGTTTTGTCCTGTTTGTTCTTTCTTTCTCATTGTTTGTTCTTTGGTTATAATTCTTCTTAACAACCTGACTAAAATTTAGTGTGAAGGCAGTTGCAGAGCTTATATCTGATTGTATGCTTCCATGAGGTGGGAGGGGGGGAGAGGAAAGTGGATAAAATTTGGCACTTAAGGGATTGAGAAACTGAAAGTTGTAAACTAAAAGTAAATTAATACATTTTTAAAAAAAAATTGCATTCTGAGTATTACAGGTCAAAATGAATTTGAAGTATAAAACATAAATGGTGGTCTATTATGGGATATATGTGCACTTGTTATGGGAATCTGAAGATCTTCCCTGCCCCTGGGCCCTTTGATAGGCTTAAGTGGCTCTGAGAACCTTCCCAGATTTGAAAGTATACTCTGCCCCCTAATAAGCTGAATGTGGTTACATGGAGCCTGTGGCAGGAGGCTTGTTCTTCAGGAATGCCTACACCTTATTACTTTGTGATTGGGCAGTGGGTCAAGAGGACTGTGACATTCCCTGATCCAGGAGGAGGCTATGTATACCCTGATGGTAGTTTTTTGCTTTGGGGCTCACTTTGGGAAGAGTTGTGTGATTTGGCCAGAGGGGACTATGGGAAGCCATTAAGCCCCCCGACTTTAAAAAACCCAGATGTTGGTGCTTCCCTCTCTGGCAACTGACTAGGTATGGATGTAATGATCAGATGATTGGAAGCCTTGTCCGCTGATCTGTTTCTTTGTCTGCTTGTTACTTCTGTTTGTATTCTGTTTGTATTCTCTGAAGTTCAGGGTGCTGACTTTTCCCCCTGAACTAGGTAAATGATGTATGTTTGAATGATTAAAGTAAGATTGTTAACCCATTTTGAGTTGCTTTCCTGTAGAAAAGCAGATCTAAGAGCCTGTGTTAGCAGGACCCTGGGCATGCTAGGGTGCTTGCTGATACACTGCTGTACCGATTTTTTTCTAACATCTGTCATGTTCAATTCACTGACATAATACATGAAAAGGACACTTAACATCAATAAAATAAACTCCTTGAAAAAAAGAGAACTAATGGAAGATTGAATGGAAGGCATGGAGGTGTAATAAACAGGTGTATAATCCAAGTATTTTGATAACATAGAACAGAAAACAGAAAAGATTGTTTCTAGCTAGAGTTTCATGGAAGGTTTCAAAGATGACATGGATTATAATCAAAACCTTGCATGTCCCTGATGGAATATGTGTGTTTTCTTGTAGGAAATTAGGAGCCACTGAATGTTTCTAATCTTTGTAGTCATGTGATCAAATTTGGGTTTTTGAAACAAGAATTTGTCAATATGCATGGATTTCCGATGGAAATAAAAATTTCAAATCCAGCACTTTTTATGGCTGTTGATTCCATCTCTGAGTGGCCTTACCAAACAATGATTTCATCATGATTATGCTCTGTGACCAACCTGCACCTGGTTTTCATTGTCACAATTTTTATATACATCTTTTTGGCCACATTACCTTTGAGAAAAACATGTGGCCAGAGCACCTCACAATTCTGGACTTTGGGAATGGTTGAAATCCATATCTGTTGATTTGCCAGATTATACTATAAAGTATATGTGGCAAAATCAAATCATGGAACAGTAATGAAACCAGAACAGTTATGCAATTAGTCCTTCTCCACATAGATCAGAAAACCATACATATCAAACTATAAAGGACTTAGAGATATCCAATCCACACAATGCCTCTTACAGATGAGAAATTAAGACCCACAGTGATGTGTGATTTCCTCAATGTCATATAGTGTGTTTCAGGTTGTAGGTTAAAAAACAAAACAAAACATTTACACGAATTTATATGTCCCCTACCATGTGACATGGTGAGCATAGGGTTTTTCTAATCTCTCATTTGATCCTCATAATGACTCTGTAATGAAGGTTGTACAGTTCAAATAACCAAGAATAACCAAGGCAAAGAGAAGTTAAGTGACTTCCTCAAGGTCACACAGCTAGTCAATATATGTTTTTGTATTTGAACTTAGGTCTTCCTGACTCCAGGCCCACTGCTTTATCCACTATTCTACTTACAGGCCTTATAAAATTATATGAGTTGCTGCTAGGAGTAGAAAGGACAAAAGAATATAAAATTGTAGACAAAGGAAAGATCTTAGAATATAGGATCTCAGACCTGGAAGGGACTTCAGACATGGAAAGGATATGAAAGAACAGTTTTTACACATTTCCTTGCTGTTGAAGTATGGCAGATTTGCTTAACCTCTGAGCTATCTCAGTTTCCTTTTCTGTAGAGTGGGGATAACAACTCTAATCGCATCCAATTCATTGGGCTATTGTGAAGATCAAACAACTTATGTAAAGTAATTTGTGGACTTTACAGCATTATGTAATTTTGCTCTTGTTCAACTTAGGCCTAGAGAAGTGAGATGACTTGCCCAAATACAGAAAACTAATTAATTGCATAGCTCAGATTAGAACCAAGGTCTCTTGACTTCCTAGTCTTTGTTTTTGCTAGGAGGCCATGCTTCTTAGAAGAGCCCTATAGCTTTCTTTGGACTTTGGCCATAAACCACCTTAAAAAATCCATTCAGCCTGTCTCACATACAGTACAAGGTCTAGGTGCTATAACGGACAGACCTAGAGATGGTTCTCAGAAGATAGAAAAAAAATCAAAGTGTGTTTTCTAATTGGTAGAGGGACAGGGCCACATTTTTAAATAGGCAACACACACTGAAACTTTTCAAGGAACCAGTACTCATTAAATGATTCCTACTGCCAAATCTTTGACAGTAGGATCTGTTCCTTCCTTCCACAAGTGTGCTGGAACCATCTCTAGTAGGTTTATGAGAGTTGATTGTTAAATTTTCTGAGAATGTATACCTCTAAAGTAGACAAATGTTATAAACCAGAGTTTGATTTATTGTTTTGTTGATTTTCTGGACTTGAGAAAAAAATAAGGCAGAATAAACTTACAAGTGTGCTGCAATTTTTCAGAGCCAGTTGTTAAATGTTTCTCTTTAAACTTTATCTTCCTCCCCTTTTAGTCTTTGTATTTCTAATGTCTAGAACAGCACCTCGCACATAATTGTAGTTAATAAGTGTTTTCTCAATTATTGAACTGAATGAATGGATAAATGAATGGGTTATTTGATAGACAATCTGATATTTTACAATTTAGCATAAAAGTTCATGACATGTACCTTTCCCCCCCCCCCCAAAAAAAAAACATCCAAGCAAAATGAAGCATCTCTAATGGTTCCAAACTTTACCAGTTCTAGTCTACTACCATGGCACCGATTGGCACCATAATGACTTTCTTTAAATTGGGATGTAATACACTGGGGGTCTCATTACCAAATCTCTTGATGTGTTATATGTAATACATTTTCCATGGAATAAAAATTAAAGCCCTGGTGTAGATCAAGAGAGAAGAGACATTTCTAAGTGTCTCCCTGAATCACTCCCCACAAGGACAAGACCAATACTATTGTTTTCTCACTTTGATTGCAGGACAAAATTTTCCCCATCATAACAGAGAAACCTGGCTACTTACCCCAGAAAGTCATTAGGAGACCTCAACCTGTCTAGACGCATTAGCTGAAAATATTAGGATTGAATCTGGGCATCATTGAAGAATTAAAACTGTTTTGCTTTCTCCTTCTTTTGTACAAGGTCATCAGATGAAAAAGTTCCTGAAGATTATCTAAGATCTCACTTTTCTCCTTACAAACACATCAAATGTAAGTTTTTTAAAAAATTATTTGAGATAATAATCTCTTTGGGGGATTATCCATCCATTAGTGAGATATGAACACACTTAGGTGGGTCTTATTATATAGTACAAGTAGCACCAGGTTATAAACTAAGAAAGCTGAGTACAAGCCCAAGCTCATTTACTTATGACCTTGACTGAATTGCTTTCCTTCTCCGGGCTGCCAAAAGAGGGGAATGTATTATATAATCCCCAGATTCCTTCTAGCTATGATATTCAGTGATTATTCTAAAGTGCCCTGTTTGGTAGCTGATGAAGAAAGAAGAAAGGATAAATGAAAAATCAGACTGCAGTGTTGTAGATTAAGGGTTTTTAGACTTGGCTATCTTCTTGAGTTGCTAACGTGAATAACGAGATAGACAAAGTGGTGAAATGTTAACAGCTTAGTCTTAGAGCCAAGAGACTTTTGGCCAAAGACTAAGGAAGAGATTTAGAGCTGGAAAGGATCTCAAAATGATAAAATCCATACGTCTTATTTTACAAATAAAGAAACTGAGTTTCAGGAAAGGGAGGTTATTTGGCCAGAGTCATCTAGCTACCAGATATGTTAGACAAGATTTATACTCAGCAATTATCTACTGCACAATGCTGCCTCCTTCAAAGATCACTCTTACACATTTTTAACCCAGCATTTATTTTTTTTTCCATGAAGAAGTGACTTTTATTCTTTTCTTTTCTTTTATTTTTTTTTAAAATTTTATTATAGTTTGCATCATTCATTTCCACAAGATTTTGAGTTACATATTTTCTCCCCCTCTTTGCCCCACCCACCACCCCAAAACAGCCATCCCAGTGTGTCCCCCCTCCC
>CM053592.1:181911875-181956217 GCA_028646515.1 Pseudochirops corinnae
TGGCTGCGCTCTCCTCCTCCCTCTCTCTCCCATGATCTTTCTTTTCCCCAAAGAAGGAGTCTAGGTTTTGGGAGCTGTTCTTACTTAACTTCCTATGCTTATTCTTACTCATGGTTCTTCAGACCATGAATTTTTTTTTTAAATCTCTGTGGGGCTCTGCTTCCAGAAGGGAAAGCTCTGTCCCAAATCGCTGGGGTCCTCCCAGCTGCGGTAGACTTCCGGCTGACTGGATAATGAAGACTCCAGGACCGAGGCCCAAGACAACGATCCGGATCCAGGCCGCTCAACGCGAGAGCCCTGGCCTGAAAACAATCGCTCAGTCCCCCTGCTTTTTGCAGGCTGAGGGCGGGAAGCTACAATGCGGAGGCGGGTGCAAAACCTCTGCCTTTCACTTTTCCACTCTGGAGACCTTTCACCAGGACGCTTATCTCCCTCTTTCACAATCCCCCTCCTTGCAGCTGGTGCTAATCCGTGCTCACCTGAGACCTTTCTCTGCACCTCCCGCCCGGCCGCCCCCGGGGCACAGCCGGGGCTTCAGGCCAGGCTGGTTTTGGTCCGCAGTGCTGATATGGTTCCTCGTAGCCAAGCTGACTTTAGTGGGAAGTATCTTTGTGTGCGATTTGAAGTTCTAGGTTGGTCCAGAGTCCTATTCCATGGGTATTTTGGGGTGGCTATGTGAGAGCTGCGATATATTGCTGCTGCTATGCCGCCATCTTGGCTCCGCCCCCCCCAGCATTTCTAATTTAATGTTTCTAATCTGTTGCTAGTTTATAGGTCAACTTGTCTGAGTTATGTTTAAACCTGAATCAAAGACTCTACTTGAGATCTAGAGGTACTCTTCTATGCAAATAGTAAAATTTATTATATTATTTTGTGATATTGATTTGAGATGTCTTTACTCTCCCTTTTTAAAGATAAATGTATGTATATATGGATAAATATAATTGGGTACTCAAAGATTAAGGTGTTTGACCAGAGTCATTCTCCTTATACATACCAGAGGCAGATTTTGAATTCAAGTTTTCCTGGCACTGAGACCAAGTCTCTATCTACCATTTCCCTTGATGTCAGGAGAGTGGTGGGATATAATAATTCAATGACAGTCTTTCCCTGTCCTCATGGAGTCTGTCAGAAAGATACGATATGTACATAGATAATAATTCAAAGTAATATTCCTTGAAAAATTCAAATGAAAATTAGGGAATTTTAAAGTTAAGTCAGAGATGGAAGGTATCTTAGACCTCACCTATACCAATCTTCTGCCTATGTTTTGATACTCTCTACTGTGTCTTCTGCAGAGGACAATATAGTCCTTTTAAAAATATTTCAAATGATCGGGGATTCACTCTTATAACATACATAATTTCACTTTAAATTGTTTTAATGATTAAATATTTTGAAAACCTTCCATTTTACAAAAGATAATAAAGTCTTTTGGAATGGGAACACACAGATATTTGGGCTTAAATTGCAGATCTACTACTTTAAATATGACTTAAAGTTTGCAAAACTTACTGATATTTTAGCTCATTTGAGCCACACAGCAAACACAGGAGGAAATTACCATTGTAACTGTCCCAATTTACCAATAAGAAAACCAACTGAGACTAAGTAACATACCCATAGCTACAGAGCCATTCCTGTTTTCATGATCTCGGTGCATGCTGTCTGCCACCAAATGCAGTCTTCTCTCCTTTTTCTCTGCACAGTGCTTATGTGATGCTAAATACTCTCTGAGATTATGCTGAAAGTGTAGTAAAAACAGGTCTTTTTATGAGGATATATTTTTCATGAGAATATCAGTTTTCTTTTTTCTCAGTGTCCTTCACTATTACAGTTTTGTGAATAGCATTTCTAATGCCTAGAATAGCACCTTGCACATAATTTGAATATTAAATTCCTCATAATTCAACAAATGTCTATAAAGTGTCAATTATATGAAAAAAATGTGCACTCAACTTTAGAGAAAAAAATGCAAGAATGAGATAGTCCCTGGCCTCCAAGAGCTTTCATTCTATGTGCTCAGCAATGATGCAATTCTGCAATAGGTGGATTAGTCATTTCCAAGGTCATCTACTCTTTTCCCTTTTGCCAATTGTGTGACACAAGAAAAACATGAGAGAATCTGTTCAATGCTCCAGCATCTTCATATATAAAAACAAACAAAACAAGACAAAAAATATTCCACTCTCCTTTTGGGAATCACTGTATAAAAAAGAAGCATTTAACTAACCCAGAGAGACATCCCTGGAGAGAAAAATAATTGTTTCTTGGCAATAGCTGAAGTGCCTAGAATAGTTTAAGATCCCAGGATCCCAGGATTCTGTCACCAGGATTCAGCTAAAATCCCATATCATTTGGATTTAGCTTTTCTAAATATAATGAATGGTAGTATAGGATTTAGAACTAAAAGAAACCTTAAAGAATAGATCATGTAATCCAATGGACCATGTTTCAGAAGAGAAAATTCAATTGTAAAAGGGGTAAAGGTCATATACCTATTAAATAATAGATTCTTGATTTGAACCTAAGTCCAAATTTAATTCTTCATCCACTTCAATATAGTCTTGACTTTCATCTATATCCCATCCATCTCAATGGAGCCTTGTTGTATGTTTCCCTCAGACTGACAGATATTACTGAGTCAGAAGAAGGGAAAGATAACCCTGAATCCTATAGTGATGGTGAATCAGAGAATACCAGGAGATGCTATAAAACAGCATAGGCTTAAGAAATACAATTGGAAACAGAAGGAAAACAAAACTGTCCACATCCTGAAATTCATTACAATTCTTTCCTCAGGTCATATAGAGACTCCCTTTCTTCAGCCTTTACCCAGGAGCTATACTTTGTGTAGTGATCTCTGTAATTTGGAGCACCAGGGTCCTATGGTAACAATTTGATCTGACTTTTTGTTTTACATGTACTCTTTTACTATCTCAGTCTCTTTCCCTTGGTTCCAATTAGAGATTTTCTTTCTCCCCTCTCTAGGATTTCCCTAATCATCTGTATAAGTCATCTCTGCTTCAAGTGAGATAAAACAGTTCACTAAGAATATTACCCTTCAATTAAGGTAAAAGCTTAGAATTTATGCCAGTCCCTAATGAGAATTTGGCATGGCTTACTTATTATCAAAACACTTATTTACTTTCTTACTGTGATAGGTTAATTTATATAATTTGGTAGCTTTGACATACACAAACACACACACAAAGGCACTCAAACATACACAGGTCCTCTTTTCCCTTCAAATAGTCACCATTGGAGGCAAGACAGCTTATCTAAGTATGGTTCTGTTGCTCAAAACATGCCTGTCTCCACATTGAGCATTCAGCTGACTTCAGAGTCGTTAGAAAATTATTTTGCATACCCTCACCATTGTCAAAGCTTAGTTACTTGAGGTGTGGACAACAATATAGAAACACTACTCTCAAGGAAAGGAAAATAATGTGGTCTGTCCTCTCTGCTGCCAAACTTTAACTTGAATGATTTTTCCAGTAGAATCAATGGTATCCATTTCTAATAGTTCTGTAGACATAAATTCAACATTCAATGTCCTTGGTTGCATTTCATATACTAAAGCATAGAAATAAGTAAAGGGGAATGGGCAAGGAGATTAAGTGAGGAGACAATTCATAGGAAGAGTCCTAGTTCAAGGCAGGCAATTAGTTAGGAAAGTATAAATATTTATTAAATCCTACTATGTGTCAGAAGCAGTGCAAAGGACTAGAGATTAAAAAAAGACAAATAAAAAGGTATCTGTCCTCAAGGAGCTCACGGTCTAATGAGGGAAGAAAATATACAAAATGAAGCTGGAAGGTATTTGGGGAGAATGAGGGAATAAATATATATGGGAATGTGATGATGATGGAGTTTAACTCTATGGAGTGGTAGGAAATTAAGGGATGATTGAACTGGGAGCCCTGTCAAAATGGAAGCTTTGGGGGAAGTTTTTAGTTTTGTCCTCCAAACAGTGGGTACTGAGTGTGCTAAAGAGGAGTAAGTACAAAGGGACATATAGTCTCACAAGATGATAAGTTTTCTGATGATTTTCCTGGGAGCACAATGGAGTCCAACACAAAAAGAATGTAGCCTGAGTGTTTCAGAGAACAGGACCCTAACAGGATGGTATGGAGACAGCCAATATCTTCATTATTTTTCCTTCATCTCAATGAGACACATTGATGCAGGTCAAGTGTCAGATATATATGCATGCCTACACACATGCATACATACATATACATATACATAAACATAAACATACATACATACGTGCATACATACATATATATATATATATTCTAAAAGAAGGTATTGTTGCATTTGAAATGTAAGGTAATGAGAGACAATGAAGAGATGAATTTATTAATTAGGCTATCAATAACCATTAAATTGTGTCAATGGCCTTTCTCAATGACTAAAGGCCACAAGGCAGGACTTAATAGCTTTCATAATTTTTGTAAATTAAGATGCACAAAATAATAAACCTTTAAATAAAAATAATACACTTTGAGAAGGGTAAGGGAACAAGGAATACAGTTGAATATGTAGGGGACACAATGAAACAGGGAAGACAGCATCATTGAGGTGGGGACAACATGATTGGTTAAATCAAAGAAAGTGTGTATGATGCTACTAACCACCCTCTTCATCGTTAAGAATTTCTTGATTGATTTATGAGATCCATGGCACGATGAGGATTTTGGTAATGAACGAAGAAAGTAAGATAGCATTACAGAAAGGACAAAATACCCAGATTCAATGTCTCACAGTGATATGTTTCCCTATTCAGAAGGAAGCATTAAAATAATTTGAGGTAATTCGGGTTGGAACTTCTATGTCATCATGACCTTTATCCTCATCTTCCCATAATTCAGCATCCATTTGAAACTGACCACAGTCTCTACTGGTGACTCTAGACAAGATGTCCTACAATTCTCCTAACATTTGAGCTTGTTAATGTATCAGTAAGAACACTTTTCCCTGAATCCACGTAAGTATAGAAGAGTAATTTAAAGTCTTATGAGGTTACACGTCACACAGTAAACATCATCGTCTACATTTTGAAGTAAGGTATTGGTGTTGTTATATTAACATTAATGATATCAGAGCTTGGGGTTGTTTGAAGAACATATAGGAATTTTACTTTGAAAACATGTTCTGTATCCATTTGGTTCATTTATAGTTATACACTTGTAGCTTCTTTTTTTTCTTAATTGCTACCTTAATGACCTTGTATTCATGTTAGACTTAATATTCTATTTAGGATGAATTTCAAAGTAAACACCAATTTTGTAAACTAAAATGCACAAAATAATAAACCTTTAAATAAAATTAATAAACCAAAATATTTCCTTGTGAGATTTTACATAAGAAATTATTATATGGAAGTTTACAGAGATGCATTTGAGATTTGCTTAGCATAGAAATGGTACTCATTAGGTATTCCTATGTTTTAATAAGTCTGAGATTGTAGGGACTATATTGTCTCTCTATTTTTTTCTTTTAGGCAAGTTATACATAATTAGAACATTCTCTGCCTTTTTTCCCCACCAAATTTCAACCTCTGATATAATTAAAAGTTGAATCTGTGAGTCCTAAAATGAAGACTTTGAGGGTCATTGGCAATGTTGGCAGTCCCCATATCTGTTGAAGGCTTTAGAGATCTTCCAGGCAATCTTTCTTCTTGATTGCTTGGAGTGTGATTTCAGATCTTGGGAGTGAAAGTCTTGCATCCCTAATAAACTTTAGTGGCCTTTTATAGTACGTAAGATCATATAAAAGTAATTTTTAACTCAAATAAAGATTTTTTAATAAAAAGTAATTTACTCAGTTATACTAGAGTAAAATTGGAATAATGGCAAGATGGCAAGCAAAAATAAGATTGCAGTAAAAATCCTAGTAGTTCATGAAAACAATATCCTATGTTGCAAATGCAAAAATGGTACTAATTGGGTTAAGAGTACTCTGGTGGTTGGCATTCCTTTTTTACTCTTTGGTTGGAAAACATCAGATATGTTCAATTTCTATGACACAAAGCATTTTATAAGCATTTTTTATAATCTGGCCTTTTAAAAAATCTTTCCAGTCCTCTTACTCTTAACTTTCACCTTAATAATATACAAGCAAGTGCAAAGATCAACTTTCTGTTCTTCACACATGACACTTCGTATAACCTCTTTGTGAATATGGTCTTATGTAAAGCCATATTGTACCCAGACGCACCATGGGAAAAAAGGATAAGGGAATACATATATATTATATTAAAATTAATATTAATATATGATATTACTGTCATATATATATATATACACACACATATATATATATAATTGCAATATTGAGACAAATCTGAGTTACTGGAAAAGGATTTTTACCTTTCTTTGTATCACTACAGCTTGTTAAATCATGCATGAATTGACTCATACTTGCATACATACTTCCTACATGTTTATTGAAAACATGACTGATTTGATATCAAGATAATCTGGTCATCTGACAATCTGAGAATCAAAAATCATGATATTTCTTACAATAATTGAAAATGAACATATGCAACATTTTAAAAAGTAGTATTTTCATTGTTCTCACATATTGCTAAACATTTAATACATCACAATTGGGTCAAGTAAGACACATCTGTATATTTGAGCATGGCAAATAGTTTATAATTTGCACCGTAGCATAAAGAAATAATTCTTGCAAAAGGCAAAATAAGCCTTCATTCATTATCTAATCACTATCCAGCGATTTTCAATGTTTCTCTAAAATCAGTAATTATAATAATCAAATAACTCAGTTTTCTCTTCTTTCTTCATTTTCAGTGATTAATTTTAGGCCTGATTTTATTATTGTCTTTCATATACTTCCAGGTATAAATCATCAGTGCCTTGAATGCTTAAGTCTTCTCCCAATTAATGGAAAACCAAAACAACGTGACAGAATTTGTTTTGTTTGGACTCTTTGAAAGTCAGGAGATGCAGCATGCTTGCTTTGCAGTGTTCTCTATTATTCATGTGCTTACTGTTCTGGGAAACTTACTTGTGGTGACTACCATAAATGCCAGCAAGACCCTCACTGCCCCCATGTATTTCTTCCTCAGTCATTTATCCTTTGCAGATATGTGCTACCCATCAGCTACCACTCCAAAGATGATTGCTGACACTTTTGTAAAGAGAAAGACTATCTCTTTCAATGGCTGCATGACTCAACTCTTTTCTGCCCATTTCTTTGGTGGAACTGAGATCTTCCTCCTCACTGCTATGGCCTATGACCGCTATGTTGCCATCTGCAAACCTCTGCACTACATGAGCATTATGGACCGAAGGAGATGTAGTCTGTTGGCTGGGGCTTCCTGGGTAGCTGGCTTCCTTCACTCCATTCTGCAAACCCTGCTCACTGTCCAGCTGCCTTTCTGTGGCCCAAATGAGATTGACAACTTTTTCTGTGATGTCCACCCCTTGCTGAAGCTTGCATGTGCTGACACTTATTTGGTGGGACTGATTGTTGTTGCCAACAGTGGCATGATCTCCCTTGTCTCCTTCATTATCCTTATAGTCTCATATATTGTAATCCTGTTGAGCCTGAGGAATCAGTCATCAGAGGGGAGGCGCAAAGCTCTTTCCACCTGTGGCTCCCACATCATTACTGTCCTCCTGGTCCTTGTGCCTCCCATGTTCATGTACATCCGCCCCTCTACCACATTGGCAGCTGACAAACTTGTTATCTTGTTCAACATTGTGATGCCGCCATTGCTCAACCCTCTGATATACACCTTGAGAAATAATGAAGTCAAAAATGCCATGAGGAAATTATGGAGTATAAAAATGAAATCTGAAAAGAAATGAACTGATGTTTGACTCGCTCAATTCTAGCCACATCCAGCAAGGAGTGACAGTGAGTGTTTTCTTATACTGCCTATTGGAAGCTCTATGTTTGCCTGACATATGGACTCTTTTGGATGAAATTGTTGCTGGTGATAATAGTCTCTCATATTAGAACTATGTTTAATATGTTTAGAAGCATTTTTTGGAATCTATTCCTTAACTCCTCATAAGAAACTTGTGAGAATGACCTGAAGTGCATGAGAAAGTGAAAATGTATCTAGATGAAGTGACTTGCTTAGATTTTGGCAAAGCAATTCAGAGAGATAAAAATAAAGCTTGTGTCCCCTTATTCTTTTTCAGTCCTCTCTCACACACCTCAGAAGACAATATGGAGAGTTTTATGTCTAATTCATATCATGATTGGGCAAAAGGCTCTAGTACCAGTGGGCTTGAGGGGAGCTGGTTTGGTGTGGGAAACACTTTTGTTCTCTGAGAAACCTTGTTTCTACCATCTACATTAGGACTTCTGTTAACTGCTTTGGCATGTTTTCCACAATCTTTGATGATTTTTTGAGGAAGTTTTAGGACAGTGTACTGACTAGTGTTCTAAGTTCGAAGTTGGGAAGACCTCCTTTTGAATCCTGTCTCGGACACTTCCCAGCTGCATAATACAAACAATTTGCTTAAGTTCTCTCTGAGGTCTCAATTTCTTCAGCTATAAAATAGAAGTAACAACACCACTTTCCTCACAGGGCTGGTGTGAGTTTCTAAAGAGAATATATGCAGTATATTTATGTTAGCTACTAATATAAATTGCATTATTATTACTTTCTTCTCCTCTTTCCCCTTTCCTTTCATTCCCCCCCCCCTTTTGTTTTTTGGAGGGGGGAAGGTAGGGCAATTGGGGTTAAATGACTTACCCAAGGTCATGCGGCTAGTTAAGTGTTAAGTTTCTGGAGCCAGATTTGAGCCAGGTCCTCCTGACTCCAGTTCTGGTGCTCTATTCACTATGCCTCCTGGCTGCCCCAACCCCTTTCTCTCTCTCGACTCTCTCCTATATGTTATCATATTCTGAAGTGATTGACAGGATCCATTTTATGTGGGTTGGGGTTAAGGAACATGTCTTGTCTTCCTCTTCTCGCTTCAAAGTCTGAGAAATACAAATGATGATTTTGACTCCCACCTTTGTAGGAGTCATTGGACAGCTAGATGTTAGAATGAAAACTGAAAAATGGCCTTAGAGGCCATCTAGTCCAATCCTCTCATTTGATAGAAGAACAAACTAAGGCTCAAATAGGGGAAATACCTTGCTCCATGTGAAAAAAAAAATATTAGTAGAAGAACTCAGATTTGAACCTGTCTTTCAACTCCAAGGCCAACACTCTAGTTTCATTGTATCCTACTGATGACAACATATCATATGATATTACACAGAACATTTCATATTTTGCTGACTTTTATGTATGCCAATCAACAGATATTTCCTCAGCACCTACCAAGTGAAAGATAATTGTACTTGGGACTTAATCTTAATGCCTTTCTCTGCCTCCAATTTATCCTTCATGTGTTTCATTTACAGAAAGTTTTTTTTTTGGTATATTCTCTCCCCCATTAGACTGTGAATTCCTTTAGGACACAGATGATTCTCCCATCTCCCCTTTCTTTGTATCACTTGTGCTTAGCAGAGTTCTTGGTACAAAGTGGGCAATTAGTGAATGTTAGTTGCTTAACCAGTTTTCATTCTACTAAGGGGAATCAATTTTTTTTTAACAATCGTGGCCACTTGGGAAGATGCAGTAGAGGAAGTCACAGTGATGATGAGTGGAGTCAAATAAAATGTCCTTGATTGTCACACTGTTTTTGTAGTAATGGAATTATTATTATTATTAATTATTATTATTATTATTATTATTAAGAAGTTGGACATGATGGTACAATGAAAATGTCAAGATGTTCTCACTGTAAAGGCCTTGTTCCTGAGATGGTAAGTAGCTAGATTGAATGAAGCAATTGCATCTGGAGGGGGTCTGTTACTGTTATTGAATATGTACGTATGTATGCATATATATATGTACATATATGTGTATATATATATATATATATATATATATATATATATATATATATATATATAGAGAGAGAGAGAGAGAGAGAGAGAGAGAGAGAGAGAGAGAGAGGAGAAGGGGGGCTTGACACTTTTGAGGTTCTATGGGTTTATAGAGTGACATATTTGTAATCCAAAATATCCAAGTTCAAATTTTGCCTCAATTACTAGTTACACCTGTCTGAATCTGCTTCCTCATCTATAAATGGGCATCCTAAGTACTGTAGAACCTATGTCAAAGGGTGATTGGGACACTAGAATTAGATAGGATATGTAAAGTGCTTTATAAACTTCAAATTATTTTGCAAGCATCAGTGATTGTTGTGTGATGAATTCATTAATGATACTTTGCCTTATACATGTTCTCCAGCACTGGAGACCAATCACAAATTAATTTATTTCTTCATTCAATTATCCAACATTTATCAAATATTTTCTATGTGATCTTCTTGTGCAGGGAGAGATATAAATTGTCATATTTTCTGCCCAGTGTGGAGTTTACAGATTAGTAGGAAGTCGGACATACTCACAAATAATCAAAATGCACAAGAGTGTATCATAAGTGCTTTTGATAGAGATAGCATAATATATAGACCACTGAACTTAAAGTCCAGAAAAACTGGGATCATCGAACCATGGAAACATTTATTTGGATCTGAGGGAGACCTTCAAGTTTATCTGGTTCAAACTCTTCATTTATAGATGAGGAAACTGAGACTCAGAAAGATTACCTAACTTGTCTACTAATACACAAATATTAAGTAAGAGATGCCTTTTGAATGTAAATATCATGTTCAATTCCTTGACATTATCATTTACATAACAGTGAATAAAGGATTTCACCTCTATATATCTCAGGAAATGAGTTGGGCCTTATTTACGAAGCACAGGGGGGTCATAATCTACCCAGGTGGAGAGAGTCTACATCTGCAGATACCCACACTAAGGAAATCATAGTATCATGTATGATTCTCCTGTGTATACTCATCAGAATAGATCACAACAGCAGTCAGCAGGAAATAATGCGCTTCAATCACACTATAATAAGGCAAGGAGAATGGAACCAAATGGCACAGAAGTACAGAGGCAGAGGGAGAAGGGATGAGGATAGAGATAGGGTCATGGAGGCATGTAGGTAACACGGAGAAGTGCTGTGCAGAGAGAGTTGTTTAGGTTCTAATTTTTATGGGGTTTTGATAGGGGATGAACTAATGCTAAAACCCTTTCTAGCTTGGCAGACTGTTAAAATTTGTGCTTATCAATTTAATCTTTAAAATCCAAGGTTCAATATCTTGATCAAGTGATTCATTTGCAGAAGAACTTAATGAGGACAGAGATAAGGACAGGCAAGAAAAAGAAAAGAAAAAAAATCTTAGTTAACCAAAAATTTCATCTGGGCCAATAATTGCAAATGTTTTTCCAATTTGTCTTTTTATGCATAACTACAAGCAATTCTATTGTCCAATTTTATTTCCACATAACTTTTCTTTCCTAGATCCCTTTGTTCCCTGCCAAGGAAAAATGAATAGTTCTTAGAGAGAACAAGGAGGAGAAAAATGAAGAGCCCAAAAGAAGAAAAAAGTATTACCAAAATTTTAGGATCTTTGACTTCAAAGGAATTTTACCAGGAATCTCTTCTTACCCACTGCCATTGCATGAGTCTTTTATACAGAATCACGGACAACTTCTGCTTGAGCATCTCTGTATTGGGGACCTTGTTACCTTCAGTGTCAACTCCATTGTTAGAACATAATTTCTTATTTGGAGCCAAACACATACACACACATCCCTGAATTGATATCAATTAAACTAAAATAGATTAATTTCCCAGGTTGGGCCAGGAGGCTGCTGTCATTGTAAAATTTGTCATGTTCATCATCAAGCTTCAAAATTTTTTTAAGCTAATTCATCATTTCATGTATCCAGTACCCTCCAGTTTGACTGAATATTGAGCATGTAAAGATAAACAAAATAAAATTTCTCTCTCATATCTATCCATCTATGTATATATCCACACCCTATATACATAGATATAACAGAATATGATAGACATTTGTATTTTAATTCTCTATCTGGGTCAGTGTAGCACCAACACAATATTTACAGTGCCAATGGCCATTGTAAATATGCCATAATAGTTTTCAATCACAAAATATAACAGACTCTCCATATAGAAGACAGAAGTAAAATATTTATTCATACATCAGAAAACCAAATCACAACACCAGAAAGTCAAATCCATCATAGTAGCAAAGAAGTTAATACACTACATGAAGCAAGCCACACCATCCTTTAGCCTTCCCATAAACCAACACTCACAAGCCTAGTTGTCTTGCTGGGTACATCCTCTCTTCTCCACCATCCAGATGCTCTGACTCCCAGTTTCCTGCGGGCTCTGCTCCACACTTCAGCAATCTTGTCCTACCACAGGAGTGTGGGATTACATTCAGTCTATTAGGGGGCAAGGAAGATCTTCAGAAGTAAGGAAGTCTTCACATTCCCTTAGACCTATTAAGAGGCAGGGAAGATCTTTGAATTCCCATTCCCATTACAATAAGTCATAGGGAAGAAAGATTAGTGTAAGAAAGAATTTAATTATATTAAATCTGATCCTTACTTAGACAAGAATCCCCGTGCTGGGAAAGTTTTTTTTATTCTCAGGGATAGATGAGTACTCAGCCATGGAACATTAAAACTTAAGAGATGATGAGACCCATACAGCCATCAAGAGGGTGCCCTTCTTGTTCTACCTAGTTAATGATTGCCTTTTCCTCATATTTCACAAGTAAAATCATTAGTAATTTTCAGGTCTGCTTACACCCACCATGAAAACGTTTCTTTGCCCTGTGTGACACTGACAATTTTGGTTCTTTTGAGATAATCTTGGCATTTAAATTTATTTTAAAGCCAAATAATTTATCAAATTTTACTTAATTTTTAAACTAAACTGGGGGTGGCACCAAGATGGTGAAGTAAAGGCATAGGTTTGCCTGAGCTTTCAAAAACTCCCCTTAAAACAATTTTAAAATAATGTCTCAAAATGAATTCTAAAGTGGCAGAAGCAACAAAAGGATGGGATGAAGAAATTTCCCAACCCAAGACAACATAGGTCAGCAGGAAAGGTCTGTCTCACTGGGGTGAGAATAGTGTACAATTCACTGTAGGTTGCACTACAACAAGCCAGCAGTAGGGACTGGGGTGAGGGTAGTAGGTGAATCAGCAATAGCAGCTTCCAGAATTTTCAGTCCACAGGCTGTAAGAAGGTCAGACAACGGAACAAAATGTGATAACAAGGGAGTCTTTGTTGGCACTAGGTGTAGGATTTTGTTGTTTTGCCAATACACTGTCCCAGGTCACAGTCTTGGGGATGAGAAGGAGCACTAGCATACTAGAGCTTGAGTTCTGGGGGGAACATGGATCCTAGTTATACCAAAGCACAGGCTGCAAAAGCAGTGACTATATTTCTCCTTAGATCATGCTCCTTGGAGGAACTGAAAACCTATTAACTCCCCAGAACTAGCTCTGAAAACAGTAGCACGGAAAACCTGAAACTCAGAAAAATGCCCCCTTAGCCCTAGAAGCAGAGCTTAACTTTTTGTAACAAAGAGCCAAAAGTTAAAAAAAAAAATAGGTTGGAAAAAATAAACAAACAACAAAGAGAGTCTGTCCATAGAAATTTACTATGACAACAGAGAAGATTAAAACACAAACTCAAAAGTAGACCACAAAATCAAAACTGCTACATGCAAATTCTGAAAGAAAAATGTGAATTGGTTTCAGTTTCAAAAATAATTTCAGAAAGAGCTCAAAAGAATTTTGAAAATTAATTAAGAGAAATAGAAGACAAATTGAGAAGATAAATCAGTGATTCAAAAAGATGATGAAAAAAGTCAACAGTCTGGTAAAGGAGGTGCAAAAATACAGATGAAAATAACACCTTTAAAAAACATAATAGGTCAAGTGGTAGAAGAGGCATATGCACACACACACACACACACACACACACACACACACAAGAAGAGAAGAACAGCTTAAAAAGCAGGATTGGCCAAATGGAAAAAACAGGTATAAAAATTCGCTGAATAAAATAATTTCTTAAAAATTAGAATTGGGGCAGTGGGACATCAAGAAAAAATAAAACAAAATCAAAACAAATGTGGGAAAAAAGAAAATGTGAAATATTTCATTGGAAAAAAATAACTGACCTGCAAAATAGATCAAGAAGAAATAATTTAGGAATTATTGGACTGCTTGAAAGCCATGATTAAATAAAAGAGCCTATACATCATCTTTCCAGCAATTATCATAGAAAACTATCCTGATATCCCAGAACTAGAGCATAAAATCGAAATTGAAAGAATTCACTTATCACTTACTGAAAGAGATTCCCAAATGAAAACTCCTTGGCATATTATAGTCAAATTTCAGAACTCCCAGTTAAATGAGAAATATTGCAAGGAGCTAGAAAGAAACATTTAAAATACATTGGAGCCAAAGTCTGGATAACTCAAGATTTAGTGGCTTCTACATTATAGGAGGTGAGGGTTTGTAATACGATATTCTAGACAACAAAGGAGTAGGAGTACAACCAAGAATCCCATACCCAGCAGAACTGAGTATAATAATCCTTAAAGGGGAAACATGGATATTTAATGAAAAAGTGTTCTTTCAAGCATTCTGGATGAAAAAACAAGAGCTGAATGGAAAATTTGGCTTTAAAATGGAATACTTAAGAGAAATGTTAAAAAAAAAGTAAAGAGGAAAAAGAAATAATAAGGGATTCAATTAGGTTAAACTACTTGTATTCCTACAGGAGAAGATGATATTGTAGCTCCTAAAAACTTTATTATTATTAGGGCAGTAATTAAGAGTATTCATAGACAGTGGGCATGGGTTGAGTTGATAATGGTGGGTTGTCCTCTTAAAAAACAACATTTAAGGGTGAGAAAGAGAATGCATTAACAGAAGGGAGAAGGTAGAAGAATTGGGTAAATTATCTCTCATAAAACAGGAACAAAAGAGCTTTCATAGTGGGGAGGAAGATGAAGGATGGTAGACAATGCTTAAATCTCACTCTTATCAGAACTAACTGGCTCAAAGAGGGAATAACATACACACTCAGTTGGGTACAGAAATCAGTTTTACTCTATAGGGAAGTAGGAGGGGAAGGAGATAATAGTGGGGATGTTGGTAGAAATAAGATTGGACTGAGTAGACCATAGTTCGAAAAAAAACATTTTTGAGAAGGGACAGGATAAAAGAAGAGAGAAAAATATGAAATTGAGGAAACTGACTGGAGGGAAATATATAGTAATCATAATTGTGAAAAAAAAAATACAATGAGTTTCTTTGGTAGAGGCCTCATTTCTCCAGGATATAAAGAACTAAAGCAAATTTTAAGAATACAAGTCATTCCATAACTGACAAATGGTCAATGGATATGAAGAAACAAATTTATACATACTCATAAAAATCTTCCAAATTACTCTTGAACCAGGAAAAGAGTATACACAGTGGCAGCTATGATGTATGCTGATTAAAGGCGAATGACAGGTATTCTAATCTTACCCCAGAGAAAGAATTGATGGAGTCTGAATTGAAGCATACTTTTTTTTCCCCGACTTCATTGGATTATTTTTGTTTGTGTTTTCTTTCACAATATGACTAATAAGAAAATATATTTTGCACATGGATAACCTTTATCAAATTGATTGCAATTTCAGGGAAGGGAAGGGAAGGAGTGAGGGAGAGAATTTGGAACTCTACATTTAAAGAAAACCCAAATATTAAAAATTGTTTTATATGCAATTGGAAAATATATTTTTGGCTAAGCCTCTGGTCCATAATCTTTCCTGAGTATGCTGAAAATGCCCAACACTTTAACCAAATATTGATATCTTATAACTTCAGAAGACATTAAGAGATGAAGGGGACAGTTGGGAGCATGATACATTTTGGAATGAATCACTAAGAACCCCATCCCTGTAGCTCTTTCCTTCTTCCTTTTGTAGTGTCCCCAAATTCATTGTGAGGACTTTTTTTTGTCTTCTATAGTTTATTAAAATACCAACACCATTACTACAGTCCAGGTTTTTAGAGATACCAGCTTATATTGAACTAGAGGAAAGGTGTATCAGAACCTCATGCAAATCAGAAATTGATAAGACTTGTAATTAGAAATCCATCTGGTTTATCATGTGATCATAAAATTTTTCTATCTGACTTGCAACTGAAAGTTTCCATATGCATAATATTCCCAATTAGAATGTGAGGTCCTACAGAATGGGGACTACCTAGTTTCTTATTTCTTTCCCTGACATTGCACAGTGCTATGCATAAAGTCAGTGACTAGTGAATTCTTCAACCTTCCATCCATTTTTTTTCATGAAGAAGCAGATAGAAATGGATATAGAAGATGTATGGGGAAGTAGAATGGATAGTCAAACTTAATTTATTTCATAATGTCAATTGGGGCTAATTGCATTATCTTAGACTTTAACAGATTCAAAGGGTTTGTGATTGGAATGGATATGTGTGAAGCTCTGTAACAACACAGTAATTTTATACTGAGGATGAGAGGCTAAATGAGTCATCAAGGATCACCCATAGAGAGTGAGCATGATTTGATCCTCAAAATTGTAAATTTCCAATCAGGTACTGTTTCCAGTATATTTTGTCATCCATCAGTCAATGTTGTTTAATACATTTGATCAATCCAATTTATCAAGCTTTAAAAAAATATGAAACATTTCCCAATACGTCCTCCAGTACCACTTTCCAGGGAGCTAGGTGGCACAGTGGATAGAGCACCAGTCCTAAAGTCAGGAAGATTGAGTTCAAATCTGATATCAGACATTTATTAGCTATGTGACCCTGGGCAAGCCACTCAATCCTGCCGTACTCATCTGTAAAATGAACTGGAGAAGGAAATGGCAAACCATTCCATTATCTTTACCAAGAAAATTCCAAATAGGGTGACAAAGAGTCAGACACAGCTGAAACAAGTGAATAATAATAATAACAAACCATATCCCAGCAAGATCTGAAGCCAGAAAGAGGGTCAGCAAACCCATCAATTTGTCAACAGGTTCTTATCTGGTATCTGGAACTCACAGTCCAGGATCCACATAAAGAAAGGAGGGAGGTTGCTTCTCAAAGTTCTTCATACGTGAAGTGTGTAAGTGTAATTTTAAATTACTCAGGTTCGAACTTTTTGTTGTTGTTCTTTCATTTGCAGTCAAGGGAGGCATTTAATTTTAAATTATTTTAAATTCGTAATCATTTATTTTTCTCCCCAACCCACCTCCTCCTTTACTATAAAAAAAAAGAAACAAAAAATAAAACCTAGAAAGAAATATCTTTGTATGAATGCAGGTATGCATACATGGTTATGTAAACACACAAATACACGTATAGTCAATCCAAAAACTTATTTACACACATGTAATTACAAAATTAAGGATCCTTTATTATCTACATGGCATTGATTTTTAGTGTTTAATATGTTTGAATAAATATACATAAGTATAATAGATATTGATATTTAATATAGAAATGAATTATGGGATTATTGCTATATACGTGGGTATATATACTCTGTGTCTGTACATATATGTGTATGTATATGCACATATTCATGCATATATGTCTGTGTGTATGGATGTAGTCATATGTAGTCAATCCAAACAACATGTATGTCTGTGTTTGTTACTAATTTTCTTGGTAACTAGTTTCTAGTTACTGGTATAACATTTTATAATGTTACATCATCAATACTACTCAAGATATGTAAACAAGTATACTAGATATTATTTAATATGCTATATTCTTAAATTATCAAATATATATTTGACATACACATACATGTGTAGCCACACCAAATACATTGCCACATTGCCCTTGTCCAAAGAGATGTATATCTCATTCTGCATTTTGAATCAATGAACAATTATTAGTTAAGACCCTGCCATTTTCAAGAAATAGATATTTACAAAAGAACTTATTACATTTATGTAAGGAACATTTATTAAATCTAGCTTTAGACCTCACTTTACTATCTTTGGTAAACTGTGCCAAATGGGGGAAATTTCTCTCCAGAGACAAGTCTACTGTGTCCAAGCATTTGTGTAAGTCACTTGATATTAAGGAATTATTGTTTTCAAGGTGAGAAAAACAGTGAGTTTTCCCAAGACTTAGTCTATTTATATACTTAGAAGCTCATGATGACAAAGTTCTCATTATGGAGGCCCTACTCACTTGGGGACCTTCATTTTTCTTCTTTTTTTCCCCTTCTTCACTCACACCAGAGTATAGTGCATAACCAAGGAGAAGCCTCATGTACATAAATTGCTGGCAAAAATAAAAATAGTTAGGTGAAATGACTGGTGTTTTGTTTCCTCCATATGTGGCTAGCTACTAGATTTTCAACCATTTTAAGGAGGTGGTAGGAACAAGCCTATGTTTATAAACTGTACTGAGCAGAACAGAGAATGACAACAGCTTTGCCCAAGGAATTCTGTTTGGTAGACATTACACAATTGTAAATGGCACAGCTTGTAAAGATGTGTACTTGGGGTTGGGGTGGGTCAACAACTGCAATGGTGTGTTTCGAGAAGCATAACTTGGAGCCCCATTTATAAAACATCTGCTAATGTATTTCTTGGTGCCTATATATGAGTATGGGGATTAACCGACACAAAGATTAATATATATATTTATTTTTCAGATTTTGAGCCCCTTGTTTAAAGAGACTCTCAAGGGAACAAGACAAGGTATACAGCTCATAATCAAGTGGCCTAATGCAGAACAAGTAAGTTTTTCTTTGTAGTTGATCACTCTTCTCTTTCCACAACTCTGTAAATTTATTTTGTTTGTTATTTTTTTATTCTTATGAAAAGTTTAAGATAAATATCAATTTATCATTCCGTAATTTCTCTAAAATTATTGATCATGTTTCTCTTTGTTAAATGATGTAGCAGCAGCAATAGTAGTGTTTAAGTAAAGAATAAAATAAACACTTTTTTTTGTTAAAAATATCATTGTTTCCATGTTTATATGTGGTAATCAATGAAGGTTCTAGACTGCATTTAAAACAGTTATACCATATTGTACTTGTTCTGCTTGATAATCCAAAAAACTGCTAACTATAGATCAACCAAGGCTATAAGTAAGAAGGTTCATCCTAAGTATAGATCATCCCAGAAACACTGTAAATGGTAAGCTGTGGCTTCCCCCCTTACTTGAGGTCATTAAGCAAAGGCAAGATGACTATTTATTCATTACAGAAGATCCCTGTCCTGGGGCTTCTGCTGGTACAGGCTGTACCAGAAGACATTTTAGTTCCCTTTCAACTTTAAAGTTCTGATATTCATCATCCAGTTATAGTTAGGTCTAAATGAACTCTAAGGTCCATTCTAACATATCTCTTGTGAAATTCTGATCTTGCCTATTTTTACTTCTAATATCCAATAGTAAAGCCTATTTAGTGACTGATCTACTAACCATAGTTAATGTGGTTTGAGTGATAATTGAAATGAAATTTCTTTGGGATGCCAATTCAATATTGTATTACTTTGCTAAGTGCCCCCATCAGATCTGCTCTACAAAGAGTTCATTTAATGAATCCAGTTGAATCAATATCAATTTGATATTGACAATTTTAAAAGATGAGTCAATATCAATTTGATATTGACAGTTTTAAAACATCCCTTGAGATAAAGCAGAACAGACTGGTGGTGCAAGATTAGAAGTTACTGATTCAGAAACACTATCTTGACAATGTGAATAGATGTATCAATGTTACACATAGCTATAGGTGTCTTAAGATATGCAAAGTATTTTACATATAATGGTTCTTTTGACACCCCCCCCAACATCTCTGAGAAGTGTGTACCAAAGGTAACATTATCCCTATTTTATAGATGAAGAAAGTAAAACATAAAAATTCTAAATGACTTGCCCAAAGTCATACACACTAGTAGGTATCAGAGTTTAGGTTCAAACTGAGGTCTATTAATGATAAGATAAAAGGCTCTTTCTATTATGCCATGTTGCCCTCCTAGAAACATAATTACATGATCATAATAGGGTCAGATTCCAAGTTATAAAGGAATTTGAAAATTATCTAGGTTGACTCATATTTAAGTAATGAGAAAACTGAGACACTATGAAGTTGAATGACTTATCCAAGCTCTCACATCTGGTAAGTGATAGAACTAAGCTTCATACCTAAGTATTTTAGACTCTACTTAAGATTTCTTTTCATTATAAGATATTGTCTCTTTATAAAATGTATTCCTACTGTTTCTGCTGTCCTAATATCTGTTAATGTTTTTTTCATTTTCTTCATGACCACAGTTAGATGCTTCCATGACTAGGAAATCTTGTCAGTACTTTAATGAATTGGAGACGGTAGAAGGATAAAGATCTAGTGGTCAGTTACAAATATGGGGCTTGAGATTTTATGTTTTCAAAGGTTTTTGTGTGTGTGTGTGTGTATGTGTGGTTGAGTGATTGAAAACTCAGTGTGTAAAGGCAAATTTGGTAGTTCTCTAAGTAGAGATGATAGTTGAAGCCATGGGGGAGGAATATATCAATAAAGTAGAAAAAAAGAGAAAGAGAAAACATAAGGAACAAAGGCCCTGCTGTTGCTAAGTTACAAAGACAGGGATAACATGGGCGACAGTATATTTAAATCTACCTCTTAGAATCCAGGTCAGTCCCATGGCAACATGTCTAATGGCAAGCACATAGGCCTGGGGATTGGAAAACATGATTTACAATCCAGAATAAAGTGTGGATTCATCATGTGATATTTGGAAAGTGACTTCCCCACTCTGATCCTCAGTTTCTTCTTCTAAAATGGGACTTTTTATTAGATGATCAACAAGGGTCCTTCCAGCACAAAGATTCTATTTATCTGTCGTCAGAACAATATGATGTAGATAAAAATATAGAAAAGATTATATAACTAGATGATAACTGGATAGGTATATTGAGATACTATTTAAAAAGAAAACAAAATGGAAAATGAAGTCAACAAGTATTTGTTCAGTGCCCACTATATGCTAGGTACTCTGCTAAGAATTGGAGATATAAAGCAATCCAAAAATATTCCCTACCCGCAAAGAGTTTACAATCTAATGGGAGAGATAACAATGCAAATAGCCGTGTACAAAGAAGATAACTACAGGATGAATTTTAGGCATTCTCAGAGGGAAGGTTATTAGCCTTAAGAGGAGGATAGCAAAGGAGACAATGAAGGATCCGTGAGACAGGTGAACAGAGAAAGATGAGAATTCAGTGATATTCCTGCTAAAGGATAAAGGAATAAATAAAGACTAGGGTTTCCCAAGAGTGGTTGAGAACTCAATGAGATGATGATAAAACATTCACTGGATTTAGAGATAGGAGATGGTCATCAGTGACCATGAAGGTAGTTGTTTCAGGAAAGTGATGAGGGAAATCAACTTTTGGAAATTTGATAGAGTAGAGAAGGGAAGCAAAAAGATGAAATGAGCAAACAAAAGATCTCTGCAAAGATTTCCACCACCCCATCTCTACCTTTTTGAAAGAGAGCAATCTGATTATATTAAGAGACATGAAAGTTAGAGCTGGGAAGGATTTGAGAAGTCGTCTAATACAACTTTCATTTTTCAGATGAAGAAACTGAAGATCAGAGAGTTTAAGTGATTTGCCCAGGCTGAATGTGGCTGCCAGGTGAACTAAGAGGTCAGTACAAAGGTAGATTTTGAATACCCATTTAAAGAGAGGGAGCATCTATTGCTTCTCAAAAATCTGCATGCCAGAACAATGCTACATACTATAGAGACTAAGACAATCTTAAACAGTTCCTTTACATCATGAGTGTGATCATCATCATGTTATTTTTATTATTATATTATTTTAGTCATTTAAGTGGCGTCTGATTCTTCATGACCCCGTTTTAGGGTTTTCTTAGCAAAGATATAGGAGTGGTTTGGCATTCCCATCTACAGCTTGTTTTACAGATGAGGAAACCGAGGCAAACAGGGTTAAGTGACTTGCCCAGGGTCGATGAGCTAGTAAGTATATAAGGTCAGATTTGAACTCAGGTTTTCTTGACTCCAGGCCTAGCATTCTATCTACTTTGCCACCTATCTGTCTATAATAATGATTATGATTAGAGTACTTTAAGCTCTACAAAGTATCTTATAAATCTTATCTAATTTGATCCCCACAATATTTTTGGGAGGCAAGTTCTATTAATATTTTCATTTTATATATAGGGAAAGTGAGATATACAGAGGTGAGTGACTTTTCTATCATGACACAGCTAGTAAGTGTATGAGACAAGATTTGAACTCAGGTTCAGCTCTCTATTTTCTTTTCTACCTCACCTCTTTCAGGTGCTTACATTCTACAGTGTAGCACATAAATATGATGTAATTTGAAGAGTGAGAGAACTGTAAACAAATTGAGGGAGTCTGGAAAGTCTTCCTATATGATTTGGCTAATGAGTTGAGCCTTGAAGACAACTAATGATATGAAGAATTGGAGCTGGAGGGCATCTCAGGCACAGGGAATCACTTTCATAAACCTGTAAAGATGGGAAATAGTAGGCTGAGTCCATTGAACAAGTAGCACAATTTTGTTAGAAGATGGTCACCAAAGATGGTACCATGCATGTGGATTTAGAGAACCTGGCTTCCTATCCTATCACTTCCATTTCCTTTGTGACCCTACCCAAGTCATCTAACTTCCACAGGCCTCAGTTCCCTCTCCTTTAAAAAGAGGAGAGCAAGCTAGATTTCCTTTGAGCTTCCTTTTAGTTCTAAATTTAATGATGGAGTTAATGTGGAATGGTTACTACATTTTTACTTAATCAACACAGGCTTCATTTATGTTACAGGTTTATAGAAGGTATGAAACTTGTGACAGGACCTTAGAGTCTATTCTCTGCAGCTTCATTTGCATATCTGGAACCTTAGGCACAGAAAAGTTAAGTCACTTGCCCAGAGTCCTGCAGTTGGTAAATTTGAAAATTGACCAGAAAATGATAACAAGCCATCTCAGGAGTCTTATCTGGCACAGGAATGGGCTAAGATGTCTTTGGCTTCCAGGTAGGGCTTCCCAAGGTGGTTCATAGCTCTCTAATGCTCAGGGGTACCATTTTCCTTTCACTGGTCATAAATGTAATGAAGCAAGGTTACTAGACTCAATAATAATAAGAAACAGATATTATACATATAGATAATTAATTAGAATAAGTTAAAATTTGTTTAGGTCATTTTGCCTTTCTCCTAAACCTAACTTTCATGAAATTTTTAGGCTCTGGTAAAACAATTTATTGGGGACATCAAGGCTTCTACCAATCTTGAAAATTTTATCATAATCATAAATTTATCCAGGACAGTCTCCCTATATGGTGATATGGTTAACTCCTGGTGAAAGCCAAGTATCTGGCCTGCTGTATCTCCAGTGAGATATTAATGTATTTTATAGAATCGTGGGATTTTGGATTATGATTGTGCATTATTATTTAAGATTACTGCCTTTTCCCCATCCCAGAATATTGTAACATAGATTAGATTTGGAGCTAGAAGGGAATATAAAATCATCCAAGTAAACCCCCAGAATTACATGAGAGGAAACTGGGGGCAAGAGAGTTAAAAATGACATTCCACAATATAAACTCCTTGAGAGCAGATTTTTTTTTCTTCTTTTATTATTTCTCCAATTTATAGAGCGTATTTTGCAAAGACTTCGTAAATGCTTATTAAATTATATTACAAGCTGGTTACTCTTCACTCTCTTCAGTGAGGGTTTTTTGTGGTTTTCTTGCAGGTATATGTTTGTTTGCATCAGTATTTAGTCACAGAGCAGACTATATATGGAAGATTCAAGCAATGTGACAGAATTTGTTTTCTTGGGAATTCTGCAAGGTTGGAAGATGCAGCGAGTAGCTTTTGGTTTCTTCTTAATGCTTTACATCCTGACTATACTAGGGAACCTGCTCATTGTGGTCACTGTAAACCTCAGTGGCTACTTCACCTCTCCTATGTACTTCTTCCTCAGCCATCTGTCCTTTGTAGATGTCTGTTACTCCTCCACCACCACTCCAAAGATGATGACTGACTTGTTCATAGAAAGGAAAACCATTTCCTTCCATGGCTGCATGATCCAGCTCTTTGCTGTGCATTTCTTTGGCTGCACAGAGATCTTCCTGCTCACTGCCATGGCTTACGATCGTTATGTGGCCATCTGTCGCCCCTTGTACTACACAGTAATCATGAGCTGCAGCAAGTGCCGGACATTGCTGTTGGTACTTTGGGTTGGAGCATTTCTGCATTCTATCATTCAGACTCTTCTTACCATCCAGCTGCCCTTCTGTGGGCCCAATGTGATTGACCATTATTTCTGTGATGTCCACCCATTGCTGAAACTTGCCTGCTCTGATACCTATGCAATAGGGCTCATGGTGGTGGCCAATAGTGGCATGATTTCATTAATTGCATTCTTCTGCTTGGTCATCTCCTACTCTGTTATCTTGTTCACTCTGAGAACTCAGTCAGCTGAGGGCAGGTGCAAGGCACTCTCTACCTGTGCTTCTCATGTTGTTGCTGTATTGCTGTTCTTTGTCCCCTGCATCTATATGTACATTCGCCCAACCACCACCCTTAAAGCAGATAAACTGGTCACTTTGTTTAATACAGTCATGCCTCCAATGCTAAACCCCCTCATCTATACCCTTAGGAATGCTGAGGTAAAAAAAGCAGTGAAGAAACTGTGGACACAAAAAGTGACTTTCAAAGAAAAGTTATCAGAGTGACTTAGCATAGACTTAATAGTCGCCATACATTTATTAAGTACCAATTATGTCCAGGGACTCTGCAACATTAGAAGTGTCACCAAAAAATATGCAAGACATGTTCCCTGACTTCAAATAACTTATAATTTCTTTATCTAATGCTTGATAATGTCCATAGCAACAAAGGGCAATTAGCAGAGAAGAATACTTAGAAAAATCAAGAATGAAAATTTATTTTCAGTCCATATTAGCTTTCATAACAAAGATATTAAAAATTAATAAAGAAAATTGTGTGTTCTCTGGTAACAATCATCACTTTTGAATTTTAAGTATTCTTTTTTTTTTCCCCCAAGGAGAAGGCAGGGCAATTGGGGTTAAGTGACTTGCCCAAGGTCACATGACTAGTAAGTGTTAAGTGTCTGAGGCTGAATTTGAACTCAGGTACTCCTGACTCCAGGGCTAGTGCTCTATTCACTGTGCCACCTAGCTGCCCCCTAATTTTAAGTATTCTCAAGAAAGAGAAATACAATCTCTTTTATGATTGACTCCTATTGGTTTGTAATCAAATCATTCCCTAGATTAATATATTAGTGCATTATTTAATTTATGCTGGAGGGTAGAGTCATATTTTTGTAACAGTCTTTGTGGGAAAATTTAATAACTTTCCTTGTTGATACTTTTATGAATATAATTCATTCTATATTACCAGATTTGTGGATACTGTGCAATATTAAAAAAATAATTAATTGTTCTTGATCATTAATGCCACTAATTGAATCCATTTTTATTTATCAATAAATATTATTCTCTATGCAAGCATTGAGGTGATATAGTGTATAGAATGCCAGGCCTAGAGTCAGGAAGAGTTATCTGCCAGAGCTCAAATCTGCCCTCTGACTCTCACTAGGCTTTTGACTCTGGACAAGTCACTTAAACCTTTTGGCTCCAGTTTCCTCATTTGTAAAATGAGCTGGAGAAGGAAAGGGTAAACTACACCAGCATCCTTGCTAAGAAAACCCCAAATGGGGTCACAAAGAATCAGACATGACCAAAAAATGATGGAACATCATAATAGTTTACAATTTGCGAAACACTTGGCAGACAGTAGGCCATTAGGTCTTCACAAAAACCCCATAAAGGAAGAAAAATAACTGACATTAGTCCTATGCACCAGTTGAATAAATGGTATTTCAGAGAAATTATGTGACTTGCCCAGTGTCATACAGCTAATAAGTGGCAGAGATGGAATTTGAATCTCCATTTCCTGATCCTGAGCCTTATTATCTCTCCTTTATTCTGTGTTGTGTCCTTAAAAATAGTCACTATTTGTGTAATAGGTTAAGATCTACTAAATGGTTTCCTTTTAACAATTGTCAGTTGGCCAAGGGGATTGCTGCACCTGAAGAAACAGGCTTCTAGGTTACTTCCAAGATTCTCATGTAGGGTTTCCATTTAATCTACCAGTGAGAAACAGGGCAGCTAAGCTGTACAATGGTGACCCTGGGCAAGTCACTTAACCCTGCTTGCCTCAGTTCTTCATCTCTGAAATGAATTGGAAAAGGAAATGGCAAAATACTCCAATGTCTTTGCCAAGAAAACTCCAAATGGGGCCAGGAAAAGTTGGATATGACTGAATAAATCAAATTTTAAAAAGTGGGAAAATGAGTCAGATCCCTGGATAAGCTATCTTCAATATTTTGAGTTTTAAGATTTCCTCCAATTCTAAAACCTCCTTCTCTGTCCTTACTTATAATTAAAGTCTAGTTTTCTGTAACACATACTTTTCAACATTGTGCCTTCCAGAGCCATGCAAAATAAGTCTACTCTCACTTCTATGTAACATAGTCCATCTGGTAATTGAAGACAGTCATCATGGTCCCCTAAATCTCCTCATTACAGAGAATAGATACAGGAACTACAAGGACCCTTTGACTCCAAATCTACTGATGACTCTCCTGTACCACATAGAAGGTTGTAGGATGAAAGTTATTGATATAATGAGGTAAATTATAAAACCAAGGCCATATCACAGGATACCTGCCTGCTTGTCTATTCCTAACCCACTGGGCCAGATCTATGGAAAACGGCAGGTCTCAATGCTAATACCTCACTTTATGGAGTATTGGGCTTCAAAAGTCATGAATTATTGTGATTACTATTATATAAATCAAATTAAATTCTACCATTGTCCTATAGTCTCACTTTGGTGGTTTGCCCTTTATTTCAGACTGATTTTTAAAAGTGTTTTTGAGCTAGTCCTTTGCAGATAAACCTCCTCCCTCGGTGGACCCCCAATTTTAAAGTATTCCTTTGTAATAAAATAAATGAACAAAATTTTTAAAAAGTCCAGAGACAAAATTATCTCTCCCTCATTCCATGTGAATATGTGTATGTATCTATATTTATGTATATGTATATGAATATGTGTTTATATAGACTTAAAGCCCTATAAGTGTGGTCTATTACTCTTGTATATTCTTGGGCATGCAGTACAAATAGAAAATAAGGACTCGGAATTGAATAATTGGAGTAGATTTCATTATATTTGGAAAACCATAGCTCTGTACTACCTTCTACTAAGAATCCATCCCTTTAAGTCAAATATAGCCCTGGTGATATCATAGGACAAGATTCATCAGATACTACAGACTTGGGAGAATCCAGCTGGATTATCTGAATGGTAATGGGAAGTGTGAATATGCTATTGGTTGTTACCAATTATGACTTTCACATGAGAAATTAAGCAAACGATATGAACAAGGGGATGCCTGGTTGGGTAACAGGGTGGGTGGGCAGTAACAGGAAATGGATAGATAAGGGTCTTGATACCCTTTCATTTGTAGTGAGGCCAAATGAGTAGAGGCCAAATGGTCACATCATGGCAGTTCAAGGTCCTTTTAAAAGAATCACAGGAAGGCATTTGGAACATATAAAGTGCTCAATAAATGCTTGTTTATTCATCCATCCTATAAGCACAGAGTTAGGATCATCTAACTCTAAATAAGATAGATACTTGATAAAATCTTTCATTCTTTAATTTCTTTTTTTTTTTTTTGGTGGCAGTACTGGAAAAATACATATGTACACACATGTATTACCAATATAGTTAAATATATTATTTATGTGTGTGTGTGTATATATATATATAAATATATGCATATACATATTATACACACATTTTTGTGCGTATTTCCTCCTGTTCCCACAATGTAAAAGTTCTCTTTTTTCTCTTTGAATTTGTTAACTCTAGTCTCCAGCATATTGTCTTAGAGACTTTAGACACTTAATATAACATCTAAATGGTCTAGTTGATGAATCGTTGGACAAGGAAATCAGGATAAACTGAGCTAGAATCTTACTTGTTAAGAGTTTCTAACTGTATGACCCTAAGCGAATCATTTAATTTTTTCTCTTCAGTTTCCTCATCTATAAAATGGGGATTATAATTAACATACCTAATATGCTTGTGGTAAAGATCAAATGAAATTATATATCTAAAACCTTAAAGTTTTATATAGGTGTGAGTTATTTAATTAATTAAAAAAACTCTATATGGAACAGCTTCAGGTACTCTCAGTACAGTGTGTGTGTGTGTGTGTGTGTGTGTGTGTGTGTGTGTGTGTGTTGGGGGGGGTTGGACAACTGATCAGCAAGAGATTACAGTGGATCCTTTGATGGCACTGAAAGCAGTTGGTGCTAATTGCCAACTCTATGGTCCCTATGAAGTTCTGATTCAGAGTTCCAGGACAGAGAGGGGACCTTATGATCAGTCACAAGGCAGCATAGACCATGAATAAACTTCCATGACAGAAAAGAAAGCTAGTGCTAATAGCTGCAGGACAATAGAAGACCTGGTCCCAAATTCGGGGCTATACTGGTAATGGAATTAAAGATCCCTCTGTATTGGCTTGGTTTTAGAGTTGAGTATTGAAACCCAGAGCTTGTGAATCCCACTTGTAGGATGGACTTGATGATGTGAACATAAAGGGCTAAACTGGGAGCAGCTGGTTCTGGGGATTTAGAGAGAGGCCCAAGCAGGGAGTGACCAGAAGATCTTTGGGGAGCAGCATCATTGAGGCAGACAGAGAGAGAGAGAGAGAGAGAGAGAGAGAGAGAGAGAGAGAGAGAGAGGATTGCCTGAGGCCACAGTTGCTGAGAAAGAGAGAACTGCCAGCTGAGGTCACCCAGATTGCTGAGGGCTAGTTGGAGTTGCCCAGGACTTTTGATAGGTGCCATCTGGAGCTGATGAGAACTGAGGAGGCATGACTGGTGCTGGTATTTTTTTTTTTGCCTGTTTTGCTGTTGTTTTGCCAGATTCACCTGCTGGTGAAGGACTGCTGTTGTTGCAGAGATCCTGGAACCTTGCTATTGGTTCAGAAGCCTTGGAGGAGGATTTTCTTGTTGTGTGTTTACAGAAATCCTGGAAAGGGTCTTGCTGATGTTTTCAGGGGTTCTGGGACTGTTCTGCAGGCAGAGAGTGAATTTATGAGGACACTGGCAATGCATATTATGGCTTTATTAAACTTTGTCTCCCCAGGAACAGAGATTGCTGAGAACTTGCTTTGGGTCAAGATGAAGAAAATATCTCTCCTTTGGAATTGAATGCTGTGATGATAACCTGATTGTGGCTTAGTATTAGATGGTCTTTGTGCTCTCCACTGCCCCTTTGAGAAGGTATTTGGGGGTAACTGATGATAATTGTAATTCAGTTGTGATGCAGGGGTGGAGCACTTTGATTCTTGTGCTCTGTGACTGACCAAATGAATGTACTTTGTTTATGATTGGAAACTAATTTCCATTTGAGAAGAGAGACTCTGTGATTGACTAAATGAATATACTAGCCAGGGGTGGGGTACTTTGACTTTATGCTTTGTGATTGAATTGAGATACTTTGTGGTTGAATTAAGAACTTACTATTTTATTCAATTACACATGGTGAATGCTGTATTTTGATTTTCTCTCTTCTGTGAATGTTTTTCCTTAATTTGTCACTGAATAAGTGGAGAGTTACAATGCTGATATTCCAGACCTTGGAAGTTGCCTTTGTTTGGCATTACAAGGGCCAAGGAGAGTGCTAGCACTAGTTGCAGCAGACATAGGGGGGGGCCTTTACTAGGTAAAGACCAGATCAAAGAACAGGAGAGCAACGATCACACCTTTCTCTGGATCACCTCAATTTGAAAGCACTGACAACTTGTAGATCTTAAGAACTAGCTCAGAAAACAGAAGCAAAACCCTGAAACTTGGTACAGTGCCTCCCCAGCTCCAGATGAGCAGAGCCCAACTTTGCCATAAAGTTCAAAACCAAGAAATAGAATGGAAAATGAAAAAATGATAAAAAAAAGAACTTGACCCTAAAAAGCTATTACAGTGGCAGGAGAGACCAAGACACAAACTCAGAAGAAGACAACAATATGAAAACAACTGCAAGCAAAGCCTGAAACAAGAAGAAAAAAGAATTAACCACAAGTCCGACAACATTTTCTGGAAGAGATTAAAATTATTTTTAAAATAAGAGCGATAGAGGAAAAAATAGGTAAAGAAATGAAAGCAAAAGACCAAAACATATTATTTCAAGAAATTATCAAGTAATACTGCTCCTTTCTCTTAGATCCAGAGGATAAAATAGAAACTGAAAAAAAAAACCTGTTAATAACTTCCTGAAAGGGATCCCAAAATGAAAACTCTTAGAAATATCATAGTCAAATTCCAAATGTCCCAGATCAAGGAGAAAATATAGCAAGAAGACAGAAAGAAAACATTTAAATATCAAGGAATCATAGTTAGGATCACACAAGACTTAGTGGATTATATCTTAAAGGAGTATGGGTCTTGAAATATGGTATTATAGAAGTCCAAGAGACCAAGACATTAAGATTACAATCAAGAGGTACACAAGGAGGAGATTTTATGTTAAAAGAAAAATGAGGGGGGAGGGAGATGGTTAATGTTTGAACATTTATCTCATTGGAATCAGTTCAAAAAGGAAAAAAATATATTGTAATTCCTAAGAACTTTAACATTATTTGAAGAGTTAGTATACGTAGGTAGAAACCATGGATATGAGTTGACTATGATGGGATGATATTTAACAAATAATAATAATAAAATTAAGGAGTGAGAAAGGACCATACATTGGAAAAGGGGGGAAAGGAGTGGTAGAATGGAATAAATATTCCCACATAAAAGACGTAGGAAAGAGTTTTTATAATGGATGGGAGATGGTGAAGGTGGGAGGTAATGCTTGAACCTTATTCTCATCCAATTGGGTCAAAGAGGGAATAACATATACATTGAGTTGAATATAGAAACCTACCTTACCCCATAGGAAAGTAGGAGGGGAAGATTCTTAGAGAAGGGAGCGTCTGATAGAAGGAATGTTGTGGTCAGAAACAAAACATTTTTGAGAAGAGACAGATTGTAAAGGTGCAGGACTTGGGAACCTGCAACACTGAGGCCACATGGGACCCTCTAGGTCCTCAAGTGTAGTAGCCCTTTGGGTTCTGTGCGATTTGGATTCAGATAAAAGGCTGAATTTGAGGACTCAATTTGAGGCCTCAAGGTCACAAGTTCCCCACCCTTGAGGGAGAGAAGGACAAACAGAAGGGAAAAAAAAAACAATAGAATGAAGGGAAATACATAGTACCAGTAATTATGAAAAAAAAAAATACAGTGAAATTTCTCCAGTAGAGGCTTCATTTTTTCAAACAAATAGAGAACTGAGTCAAATTTATAAGAGCACAAGTCATTTTCCAATTGATAAATATTCAAAGGATACGAAGAGACAGTTTTCAGATGAAGAAATTAAAGCTACCTATAGTCATATGAAAAAATGCTCTAAATCAGGATTGTTAGGGGTGGCTAGGTGGTGCAGTGAACAGAGCACAGACCCTGGAGTCAGGAGGACCTGAGTTCAAGTCCAACTTCAGACACTTAACACAAAAACTAGCCATGTGACCTTAGGCAAGTCACTCAACCCCAATTGCCCTCCAAAAAAAAGCAAAAAAAAAAAAATCAGGATTGTTAAAGAAATACAAATTAAAACAAACCTGAGATATTGCTTCATAATTATTGGATTAGCTAAAATGGCAGAAAAGGAAAATGACATATTGGAGGGGATTTGTGAAAATTTTGACATTAAAGTCTAGTGATGGAGTTGTGAACAGATTCAAAACATTCTGAAGAACAATTTGAAACTATGACTAAAAGGCTATAAAACCTTGCATACCCTTTGACACAACAACATGACTGAGTCTGTACACAGAAATTTTTTTTTTAATGAAAAGGACCTACATTTACAAAAAATATTTATAGAGCTTTTTTGGGGTGGGGGCGATTGGAAATTGTGATGTCCACCAATTGGGGAGTGGCTGAACAAGTTATAGCACTTGCTTGTGATGGAGCACTACTGTGCTATAGGAAATGGCAAAGGGAGATCCTTTCAGAAAACCATGGAAAGACCTCTACGAACAGATGCAAAGTGAAGTGAACTGGACTAGGAAAAGCAATTTTATAACTATGATTATCTGTAAAAGACTTAGCTAATCTGATCAATATAATTATCCAAGAAAATTCAAAAACTCATGGTAAAAAAAAAAAAACTCAAAAAGAAAACAAAACAAAAAAAAAGAAAAATGTTGCTCTCCATCTCTAGAGAAAGAGCTGTGTGTGTGTATTATATATACACACACACATGCACATAAATTTATACTTTGTATACATTTATACATATACAAATTTGCACTCAGTTCATAGATATACATGCACATACATATATGATAAGACTATACATATGTGTATTTATATACATATATAATCTCATTTTATTTTACTTTTTTGCTCTATTGGCATGATATTGCAAATATGAAAATATTTTGCATAATTTCACATATATAATTCATAGGTTGCTTATTTTCTCAGTGGGTGGTGGAGGGCCAAGAGGAAGGGAATTTGGAAAAGGTGAAAAAAAAGTAAATACATTTTTTTTAAACAATTTAAAAAACTTAGTATGGTAGTGCTGTTTAATATTACAATTATTTAACAGAAGTGTTGTTTTTGTTGTGGCTCAGCATGGAATTAGGGGATCTCCTAGGGCCAGCTTCCCTGTCACCCCACATTGTCAAAGATCTGGGCTATTTAGTTAGCAAACATTTCTTACTAGTGAGGTTAGTAGGCCCCGTGAGAGCTTCAGAGTCAGTGCGGCTAGGCTGGGTCCTGAGAGAACCAACTTGACAATCTTACAGGAAGGTGGGGATTGTAATGATGAGGGGCAGGAATGTCAGAGGGAAGGCGGTTCTTCTGATGTTAGAGCAAACACTCTCCCTTTATCTAGTCACAGAGATGGACGAAGTGCAATCTCTCTGAATCCAAAGCAGTAAAAGAATCTTCTTGGAACCTTCAAATCAAGTATCCTTGAGTTCACAACTGCCACCACCTGGAAATGGGCAGAGGAGCGAGAAGGTGAAGCAGATTCAGAGCACTCACTGTTCTTAGCAGTAGGTACTTCAAATTAAACTTTCTATTCCCTTCCTTTCCAATCTTGAAATGTTTAATCAGTAGAAATTGAAGATTTTCCCCTTATCTAAACAAATAATATAAAATGTTTATTTTCTTTTGTTTCAAATATTTATCGAGATATATCTGTCTTTCTCCCTCTGTTTCCCTCTATTTGATCTTTTTTTTTTTTCTTTTAATGGGATGTAGAGGCAGCACACTGAACTGAGAATCAGGAAGTTTGGGTTCTGGGTTCTGGTTCTATTACACATTAACTGTATGATGGGGGGTGGGTGGGAAGGGTTTGTCATTTTTATTCTATGGGCCGTAGTTTACTCATTTGTAAGGTGAGCATATTGAACTCCATGACCTCTTAAGCCTCCTTTAGAGAACACATTCTAAGCTTCCAAGTATTCTAAAATGAGTCTTGAATTTGGAGTCATGAGACTTGTGTCCAAATCTCAACTTTGGTATTTATCAATATTGAGACCTTGAGCAAGGAATTTTGACTCTCTGAATATTACTAGACTAGATAATGACTTGCTGGAGATGTTACAGAAGGAAGGAAGGAAGGGAAAAAGCATGCATTAAGTGCCTACTACATGCCAAGCACTGTGCTAGGTACTCTACAAATATCATCGCATTTGATCTTCACAACAACCTTTTGGAGTAGGTACTAGCTATTATTTCCTTTTTAGAGTGGAGGAAACTGAGGCAGGCAGATGTAAGTGAATAGCCCAGGGTTATACATCTAGTAAATATCCGAGGCTGGATTTCAATTCAGATCTTCCTGTTCTAGGTCCAGTCACCTCGCTGTTCCAAGAAGGGATTCTTATTTAATCCTAGTTTGGATAAGATGACTGCTGAGATCCTATTAAGCTCTGGGACACTCCAGATAAAACTACACAGCCTTCTTAAAGTTAGTTATACACCTCGTTAGTGAAACTCCTGCTGTTTCCTTTCAAATACTTGTATATCCCCTTAAGTAATCTCTATTCTATATTAAGCAGTTCCATTTCCTTCAACTAATCTTCATGGGTTAGGATCTTAAGGACTTTCACCAACCTGGTTGCCCATCTCTGGATCTTCTCTAGTCTTTCAATGTCTTTCTTAAAATTTCACACCCCAAATGCACAATCCCTGAGAAGGTCTGAGCAGGAAAGAGTAGACCAATACTAATTAGACCTGGGAACTATTTCTCCCAAGATAGTCTAATATTGTATTGGCTTGTTGGAATGTCATCTCTCATTGGTAATTTGCATTGAGTTTCTAACCTCAAACTTCTAGGTTTTCCCCTCATCACCACCAATGCTAGCTAGTCCCAACTTCCTTACACTTTTCTTTAATTCAATTTTCTATGAGTTTCAGAGTCTTAAATATAAAATGAAAAGACTTTGATTGATCAGAGAGTATTAACCCAAAGTCTATGAACATCTAGTTTTAAAAATCTTCTGATAACTATATTCCAATATAATGGCTTTACTTAGTAACTCCGTGGGCTTTATATTATGTCTTTGAAAACATTATACTGAAAAGGTATGCATAAATTTTACCATTGCATTGGTTCAGGGGAGGGGACCTGGATTAGATGCAATTTAGTCTTAACAAAAACCTGTAAACAAACAAAACTCCAGCAAATTCGTGTCAGCCAGGGAGAGGATGGGTGGGTTGGAGTTTGAGAGCTTTTAACACTGAGCAATTTTTAAGTCATTTTAACTGGAGCTACTAATTACCGTTACTGAAGTGTTTCCTTCTTTTATTGGGCCAACTCTATTTTACCTCTTCAGAGGGTTTCAGGAGAAAGGAAAATGGAGACCTTTACAAATGTATCAAAACTGTTCATTTTTTGAATTTTCACTGTTCAGTCTTCCTTCCTTTCTTCTTTCTTCCATCTCTCTCTCTGTATTTCTGTCTCTGTGAATATTTTAGCTACTCTGACCCCCTGAACAGTGTGATACATTATGATGGCTTAGGATTTAAGATTTGTGTGCAAAAGAGGGAGAGAGAGGGGAGAACTGTATGTAGGTTGGGGGGGTGGGAGGAAGGAGGAGTAGAAGTCAGACTTGAAGATTTCGTGTGGAGGGTTTTGTCTCTCATTCTGCTTCTGCCACTGACCTGACTCGGGCACTAGACAGGATAAAGGGGCAGGGATTGAACTAGATGATCTTAAAATCTCCTTTCATTTCTCTCATCCTCTTCTGTGCAAATGCTTATTGGAGTCTTGGGAAATGGGTTCAATTCCCTGTTCTGATACTTCCTCCCAGTGACCCTGGGCAGGTCGATGCTGCTCTTTGGGAATCAGTTTCCTTGACCATAAAGTGAATGGTCACATTAAATCTTTTGTACAGTCTCTTGCTGTAAAATCCTGATATTTCTGTGGCCAGAGTCCGAAATAAAGAGAACAAGAAATACTATCTTGACTAGGACAGTTTTGCTCCTTGCTCCCTGCCTTTTCCCACCTCTCAGGTAGCCTTAATCTTTGCATGGATTTTCTGGGGTTAGAACTAATAGAAGTACTTTATGTATCTGTCTCTTGTACCAGAGGTGACCAGCGCAACTTCCCTGATCAGGTGGCTAGTGCAAATATCCCCATTCCTGACTCTCTAGTGTTGTCTTAGCCCTGTCATTCTGCTTCCTTTTAGAGACAAACCAAAAGGGGGTCATATTTAGTTAATTGTGGGGTTGTGGAAAGAGCACTGGCTTTGGCATCATAAGACCTGTTTTCCCATCATGATTGACTATCTATTATATGCCAGTTCACATAACCTCACCTCTTAAGGTCTTAGTTTGTTCATCTGTAAAATGTAGATAATAATATTCATGCTGCCAAAATCACAAGGCTATAGTTGGACTCTACTACTTCCTAACTCACAGGTGAGCAAATATCTTTTTTTTTTTTTTAAATTAGAGCACTAGAGTCATCTGAGTTATTATTCTGGTTACACTGCAGTGTGTACTGTAGCAAGTCAGTCCCCCTCCACATGTTTCCATATCCTCAGCTGATGCAGGATGGTACAGTAGAGACCAATTGACAGAGTGAAGATAGTGCTGAACTTTCCAATCAAAGAAACATTTATTAGCTGCCTCCCACAGGCATGCCACTAAGATGTGAATTAGTAAATTAGGTTCAGAGGAAACAGCTTTAATGAAAAGTTGGAGAACTTGAGAATTTTTAGTTTGGATTAGGATGATATCTGGGATAGGAGGTGCAAAGCTAGGAGATTATAGAGTTGGTGAAATGTAATGGAAAGAAATGTTAACTTTGAATCAGAAGAGTCTTGAATAGAACCCTGATTCTTATACTTGTATGAGCAAAAACAAGTTATTTGCTTTTTCTGTTTTCTCGTTTTACAAAACCATGGCGATGGTGATAATGATGGTGGTAGTGATACCTGCAGTTACTAACCAATCCAATCTAGATCCTGAGAAATAAAGACAGGGCCTTATGTTCAAAACATTTCGTATTTCCTCCTAAATACACTTTAGTTTATATGCTCCAAATTTATGAGGCTCAAGGGAGATAACATATGGAAAGTGCTTTGCAAAACTCAAAGGACAATGCCACTGTATAAGCTTCTATTTTATTCATGCTGCCGGGGTTCACTTCTGCACAATTAATAAAAGTGGGAAGTCCTGCAATAAGATATGTAAAAGAGACATTTACAGAAAAGGAAACAAGGTTCAGGAAAAAAAAATGAAGAACTAAAAAAAAGTGTCAGATATACTTGTGGTGCTGAAGTGTTAAATACTGAGTCAAAGAATCCAGCATCAACCCCTCTGTGATCTTGGGCAACTCATTTAATGTTTCTGTATCTTGATTTTTAATCTATGAAATGATAATAGATGAAATTTATATAATTATTTGGATAGACTTGAACATACATAAGAGTATGGATATATATATTACATGTATATGAGAGCATATATGTGTATGTGTACACACACATATATATGTATACATACACACACACACATATATATATTTTATATATATACATACATACATACTGTGTTTGGACCTTATAATAAATGGCTAAAGTAGATGCTGTTGCTATATCTATTACCTCAACTATAACATGGGGTAACTGAGACTCAGCAAGTAAATAAGTAATGTTGAACAAGATGTTCCCTAAAGTTCTACATCTATGAGAAGATGACTTACATTATATTATATGAATCAGGAACTCTTTCAGTCTGATGGTTGGGTAGAGATAGTATACTAAATCTTGAGAGACAGAGAGAGAGACAGAGACAGAGACAGACAGAGAGGGAGACAGAGACAGAGAGACAGAGAGAGAGACAGAGTGAGAGAGAGAGAGAGAGAGAAAGAGAGAAAGAGAGAGAGAGAGACAGAGAAAGAGAGAGAGAGAGAGGCAGAGAGAGAGAGACAGAGTGAGAGACAGAGACAGAGAGACAGAGAGACAGAGAGAGAAGCAGACAGAAACAGAGATAGACAGCGGGACAGAGAGACAGAGAAAGGGACAGAGAAATAGAGAGAGAAAGACAGAGACAGAACAGAAAGACAGAAAGAGATAGGGACAGAGAGACAAAAAAAGAGAGACAGAGGCAGATAAAGACAGAGAAATGGGTGGAGATTTACCACACAACGTGCTTCATAGTTTGCAATAATTCTGCTACCTAATGTCTCTGTAATCTTCATGACATCATATTTTGTTATACATAAAATGAGGCTATAAAATTGTTAAGATCCCTTCTAGGACTAAAGGCTTATAAAAAGAATACATATTTCTATTGCATTTTAGATTTTACAATGTTCTTTCTTCATAGAACTTGTGTGAGATAACTTCTTTAAATATTGTCATCAACATTTTACAGATGTGTAAACTGAGACTTTTTTCCTAAAAAATAAAAGACTAAAAATTCAATTCTACAGATTTGGAAAATTATGTCAGGTCCTCAAGCTACTTGCTAGGTATGTGAAAAATTAGTGATTTTGTGCAAATATATACTTAGTTTAAAATAAATATTAAAAATAGTGGAGATGGTATCTAGGAAAAGAAAAAGCTTGGTATTAATTAGAGTATTTATTTAAACTGAATCTGATGACTCCTCCAGCCCTTTTGTTTGACTCATGATCAGTTGGGGAGGCTGTAAGCAACACTGTTTGGTTACCCACCCAACAGAATGTGGGAGTGAGAGGCTGCCCGCCTGTTCTCTTTACAATATGAGCCCTATCAGCCAGTGGTGAACTATGCACAGATTTACAAGGCTGGGGCAGATCTTTATTTTTTTGTGTGTGTGTTTTTTTCTCCCTAGGTTATGGAGCAAAGCAAACTGTCTTTTGACTAGTGTCCAAAAAAGACTTTCTGGGATAATCAGGGCCACACACAATGAAAAAAAAAAAGATGGAATCTCATTTGGAGAGACAAGTTGAAACATGATTCTGATATGTCCTGTAGGAGGATTTTAATAGTGGAGAATGAAAAAAAAATCAGAACAAAACAGAAATACTGTTTGGCAATGTGGTGGTAGAACTGATTTTGGTATAGGGTAGGATGGGATGATGGAAGGATCATTGGTTTGGGAGTTAGAGGACCTGGATTCAAACACCACTTCTGATGTTTATTATATATGTGACCTTGTCATGTCATTTAACCTCTCTGGGAGTAAGTTTCCTCATCTAGAAAATAAGAAGGTTGGACCAGATGACCTTTGAGGTTCCTTTCAACGATTGGCATAGGCTCCTTATGTCCAAAATTCCACTGAATATTATTATTATGTTAATTGTTCAGAATGGAAATTTTCTATAGAATCTTTTTAACATTGTAACAGATTTTTAAATACATACATATATGGATATGGATATATGTACATGCATACATATATATGTCTATATATGCAAATGTAAATATATTTGTACATAAATATGAGTACATAATAATGCGTATCTACATATATCTACTTGCATATGTTATCTAGAATAATATAATTATATATTTTATGTATCATAGGTAGTATATGTATATATTTCTCATTATCTGTAGATAATGAGAACCTCCATCCCATATGGTTCCTCTCTTTGATATCCAGTACTGTGTGGTTTTTACTCTAAACCACCACTTTGTTCTATATTCCTCACATAGGATGATATATTTATAAGTGGAAGGATCTTCAGAAATCATCTAACATGATTCTCCCATTTTCACATGAACAAACTGAGGCCTGAAATGGAGACATGACTTCCCCAAGCTGGTCTTAATAGTAAGTAGCACAGCCAGGATTCCCCTCTCCCTTGCCTTTTGCCTCCAAATCTAGTACACAGTCAACTAAATCTTCCCCCTCCCCATTTGACAAACAAAAATTGAAAACATTGAAAAAATATAATTCTGTCATTCTTTTTGGAATTTGGCAAAAGCATTTTTGCTCCCAGAGGTTTCTTTTGTGAAATAAATTCAAAGTGTCAGTAATAACAATGCCATTTCTTTTTGCAGACTTCATGTATTGCTTATCTTGAGATTGAATAAACACATGGAGAATAAGAGGAATGTGACAGAATTTATTCTCTTTGGACTCACTCAAGACCCTGGTTTGGAGAAAGTTGTTTTTGTCATATTTTTCATCATCTATATTATAACCCTGGTGGGTAACATGCTTATTGTGATCACCATTATTTTCAGCCAAACTCTGGACTCCCCTTTGTATTTTTTCCTTGCTTTCTTATCCTTCATTGATGCCTGTTATTCCTCTGTTACAGCCCCTCAAATAATCATCCATTCAGTGTCTGCAAGCAAAACTATCTCATATGAAGGCTGCATGACCCAGCTCTTTACAGAACACTTTTTTGGGGGTTCAGAAATCATTCTGCTTACAGTTATGGCCTATGACCGCTATGTGGCCATCTGCAAGCCTCTTCATTACATGACCATCATGAGCCGCCATTTGTGCATCCTCCTTGTCACAGTGGCCTGGTCAGGAGGCTTTCTTCATGCTCTGATCCAACTTCTTTTTACTTTTCAGTTGCCTTTCTGTGGTCCCAATGTTGTGGATCACTTCATGTGTGACTTGTTCCCATTACTCAAACTGGCCTGCACAGATACCCATGTCCTGGCTCTGCTGGTGGCTGCCAACAGTGGGATCATCTGCATGCTAAACTTCCTGATGTTACTTGTTTCCTACACAGTCATCCTGCTATCTCTGAAGTCCCACAGTGCTGAGGGGAGACGTAAAGCTCTGTCTACCTGTGGCTCTCACATCACTGTGGTTGTTCTATTTTTTGTACCCTGCATTTTCATGTATATGCGTCCTCTGACTTTCTTTCCCATTGACAAAACTGTGGCTGTATTCTATACTCTCATCACTCCTATGCTAAACCCTTTAATCTATACTCTGAGGAACAAGGAAGTAAAAAATGCCATGAGGAAGCTTTGGAACAGAAGGGTGACATCTAACAACTAATAATTGCTCTGCTCTGTAATAAAATTCTGGATATCAGTTGGATAGGACAAAAAAGAAAGATGTTGATAAGAATCTATAGAGCAGTGTTCACTAAAATTAATAGTCAATAGTACACAATCACTTATTTAATGCTTACATGTGCCAGGCACTGTGCTAAGCATTGAGGATATAAGGGATGATGGAGGGGGCAGTGGAAAGACAAAACATTCCCTACTCTTAGGGAATATTCTAATGGCAGAGACACTGTACAAATATATGTACAAGAAAGATATACATGGGGTTAACTGAAAGGGAGGTGATTAATAGGAGAATGTGGTGGTGATAATGGATAGAGGAGCACCAAGAAAACTTAGGTGTCTTAAAGAAAGTGATTTTTAAAAAAATGAATATTGAAGGAAGTCAGGAAAAGTAAGGGGTACAGGTGACAAGGCAGAGAATTCCAGTCTTGGGGGACAGTTCATAGAGAAGAGTAAGATATAAGGATGTGTGAAGATTAGCAACATACCAGGTTATGAAGACCTTTAGATTCCAAACATAAGAAACTGATATCATATAAATGGTCAAAGGATGTTAACAGGCAGTTTTCAGAGGGAGAAATTAATGCTATGTATCATCACATAATGTGTTCTAAATCACTATTGATTAGAGAAATGGAAATTAAAACAACTCTGAGGTACCACATCACATCAGCTTGGCTAACATGACAAAGCAGGAAAATGATAAATGTTGGAGAAGATATGAACTTTTGAATTGGAACACTAATGCATTGTTGGTGGAATTGTGAACTGATCTAACCATTCTGGAGAGCAATTTGAAAGTACGCCCAAAGGGACTACAAAACTATGCCCAAAGGGACTATAAAACAGGCCATACCATTGACCCAGCAATACCACTGTTGGGTCTGTATCTGAAAGAGATCCTAAAAATGGGGAAAGGACCCACACGTACAACACTATTTATAGCAACTCTTTTTTTGTGGTGGAAAAGAATTGGAAATTGAGGGGATGTCCATCAATTGGGAAATGGCTGAACAAGTTGTGGTATATGAATGTAATGGAATGCTATTGTTCCACAAGAGATAATGAGCAGACCAACTTCAGGAAAGCCTGGAAAGACTTAACATGAATTGATGCTGAGTGAAATGAGCAGAACTAGGAGAACATTTTACACAGTAACAGCCATATTGTATGATGACTAACTGATAGACTTAGCTCTTCTCAGCAATAAAGAATCTAAGAAAACTTTAAAAGACTCATAATGAAAAATGTTAGCCACATCCAGAGAAAGAACTATGGCATCTGAATGCAGATCTAAATTTGCTTTCTTTTTTTGTTTTCTTTTGTTTCTTCTTTCTCATGGTTCCTTCCTTGGTTCTAATTCTTCTTTTCAACATGAATAATGAGAATATATGTTTATTATGATTGTATATGTAGTGCCTATAACAGATTGCATAATGTCTAGGGGATTCTTTCAATCCCTAGAAAATTTAAAACTTAAAAATCATGTGGAAGTGAATGTTGAAAACTTTAAATAGATCAATTAATTAAAAAGTATTTTTGTGGAGAGAACAAAATATCACAATTGCATTTCTGAAACACCTCCTTAGCAGGTGAATGGAAGCTTGATTGGAATTGAGTTGGGAGACAAATAAATTGAATGGCTTTACAACTCAACAATACAGCTACTAGGATTATATGCCAAAGACACAAAAAAAGAAGAAAAGAATCCATGTTTTGTGTGTGTGTGTGTGTGTGTGTGTAGAGTCTCTTAAAGTAGAAAAGAACTGAAAACTAAGGAGGGGCTTCTATAGGAAACCTTTACACTTTGAAATCATAAGTGAAAGAAACCCCAATTTAAGGGCTTGAGCAAACTGGTTTCTGTCAGTGGCTGAATCTGACCCCTATATCTCTACCCGTTGTTACACAGTCTCCTATGTATATCACCTCTACAGTCTTTATATATGAATTATCTGGAATTTTAATCCATGGTAAAAACATAGTTGAAGGAATAAATTCTTATCATAACAAAAAAAAGGGGAATAGATGCTTAAATGGTATAAGAATACCATAAGAAATGACAAAAGGGTTGGTTTCACAGGAACATAGGAAGACTCATATAGAATGAAGTGAGCAAAACCAAGAGAAATGGAATAAAAAAATCACCATGAAGACAAACAACATTGAAAGGCTTAAGAATTTTGACCACCAAAAGTTCAACTATGATTCCAGAGGAATAATGAGGATGATGATAGCAATAAAGATGTCTATAATGATCATAATAACAATAAAACCTAGCATTTGTGTAGTGCTTTGAGGTTGAAGATGCTAGAGAGAAAATGTAGGTTTTAATTAACTGAAAAGAATTAATTTATAAAAAGTTTTATAGAACCTGTCTAGTTGGGTTGTGATGAGTGTAAAAGTAAGAGAAAACATTAGATATGTTGTGTAGTTAGAAAGAACGCAATTTGGCATTAGACTTAACATGTGGGGTCAATGAGAGTGAGAGCTAAGGACAATGCTTGGATGAGCTTTGGAGACTGAGAGGTTGGTAGTATACTCTACAGTATATTTTAAATATACAGTTATTTTATTTTATTTTATTTTATTTATTTTATTTTAAATTTTATTTTATTTTATTTTATTTTTATTTTATTTTATTTTATTTTATTTATTTTTATTTATTTTATTTATTTATTTTATTTTATTTTATTTTATTTATTTTATTTTAAAATAACTGTAAATATACAGTTATTTTAAAACAGGTAGAGTTTGAGGGAAAATATAGTGAGTGTGTGTGTGTGTGTGTGTGTGTGTGTGTGTGTATGGCATCCAGTTGGAGATCTATGACCATAGCTCATTAATGAGAGATAAGGGCTAGATATATAGATATGGGAATCACTTGCATAGATATAATAATTGAACCAGTGAGAGTTAATAAGATTACCCAAATGAGATAGCATAGAGTTAAAAGAGAAGATGTCCAGGGTGGGGGTGGGGTGGAATTTGCAGTTGTTATTGTTGAACTGTTTCAAACTTTTCATGTCCCTATTTGATGTTTCCTTGGCAAAGATACTGAAGTGGTTTGCCATTTTCTTCTCCATTTTATTTTACAGATGAGGAAACTGAGGGAAACAAAATTAGATGACTTGCCTGGAGTTACACAGCTAATAAGTGTCTGAAGCTAGATTTGAAAAAATAAAAAATGAGTCTTCCTGACTCCATGCCAGTACTTCCTTCACTGTATGACCTAGCTCAGAATTTGGGGACACCCATGATTAAGGGGGTTGGCACAGTTGAAGACCAGTAAAGTAGACTGAGAAGTAGTCAGAAAGGTAAGAGGAGAAGCAAGAGGCAGCAGTGCCATCAAAACTGGAGGGGAGAGAGGATCAAGAAGGATAAGATCGGCAATCATGTCAAATGCTTTTGAGAGGTCAAGGAAGATCAGGGTGCACTAAAGGTGGCTGGACCTTGGAATTAAGTGATAAACAAATTAAAGGATTTGGAGAGGACAACTTTAATTGAGTGATGAGGTCCAAAGAAGATTGTAGAGGTTTTGGAACTCATTCACCCATACTCTCCTGTGTGACAAGATACCCAGTTTAGAGTTCATGTCATTCCTTCCCTAAGCCAAGTTCAATGAGAGTAAAATTGACTCTTTCCCTTTTGCCTTCCTGTTCTCCCCCTCCATTGTAACAATTATCCTTTGCCTCTTCTAT
>CM053592.1:181956717-181983181 GCA_028646515.1 Pseudochirops corinnae
CTGGAACCTGGCTATAATATTTCTAGAAGTTTTCTTTTGGGGATCTTTTTCAAGAGGTGTTTGGTGAATTTTTTCAAGTTCTATTTTGCCCTGTGGTTCTAAAATATCTGGGCAATTTTCCTTGAGAATTTCTTGAAGGATGCTTTCTAAGTTCTTTTTTTGATCATGGCTTTCAGGTAGTCCAATAATTTTTAAGTTGTCTCTCCTGGATCTGTTTTCCAGGTCAGTGGTTTTTTTCAAGAGCATATTTCACATTGCCTTCTATTTTTTCATTTGTTTGGATCTGTTTGATAGTATCTTGATTTCTCATGAAGTCATTTGCTTCCATTTGCTCCACTCTAATTCTAAAGGAGTTATTGTCTTCAGAAAGCTTTTGAGATTCTTTTTCCATCTGGAAAAGTTGACTTTTTAAGACATTCTTCTCCTCATTGGCTTTTTGGGCTTCTTTTGGCATTTGAGTTCATCTATTTTTTAAGGTGTTAATTTCTTCAGTCAGGTTGTTGACTCTCTTTTCATGATTTTCTTGCAGCATTCTTATTTCTCTTCCCAATTTTTCCTCCACTTCTCTTATCTGGTTTTCAAAATCCTTCTTTAGCTGATCTCTAGTGTTTAAAAAAAAACATGTTTCTTGGAAGCTTTTGATGTGGGAGTTCTGACTGTGTTGTCTTCTTCCCATTCCCTGCTTTGATCCTTCTTGTCCCCAAAGAAGGAATCTAGAATTTGGTTGCTATTCTTACTTTGCTTCTTTTGCCTGCTCATAATGGGCAGTCAATGATTTTTACCTCTGTGGAACTCTGCTTCCAGGGGGAAAGCTTTGTCCCAAATCGCTGGGCTTTTCCCAGCTGCTGGAGCTTTTAGGGGGCTGCTGCAGCCCGCACCAGCTTTGGCTCACTGAAAATGCACCCCAGGACCACCACCCCAGACTATGATCCAGATCCAGGCTGCTCAATACAAGAGCACTTGGCCTCTGAACAATCGCTTGGCCCTGGTGAAGCACAGGCTGGGAGCTCTGAAGCAGCAACATGGAGGCGGCTGCAGGGCCTCTGCTACTGCCACTTCCTTGCCCTGGAGTCAGTTTGGCCAGACCTGCTTTTCTCCCCCAATTTTAGCTGAGTTCCACTGACTTTTCACTTAGTCTTTTTTTCTTATGGCCTGATAATTCTGGAAACTGCCACAACTGCCACAGATCCGCTCTCCTGATGCTCCAGCTGTGGTTTGATTTGGCTTGTCCAGCTACCCCTGGGACAAAGCTGCAGTTTCAGGATGGGCTGGTTTTGGCTCCCAGAACTGAGATGGTCCCTTCAAGGTGAGCTGTCTTCAGTGGGAGGTATATCTGTGTGCGTTTTAGAGCCCTAGAATTTGTTTAGAGTCATATTGTTTTGGTATTTGATGTGGCTGTGTGGGAGCTACCATACCTTGCTGCTCCTATGCCACCATCTTGGCTCCACCCCCCACAATGAATTTTGTTTTTAGTAGATTTACTTTCCAATAATCTCCTTTAATGGACTCTCCTTTATGATGAATAGAATCAGGCAGGTGAAGAAGAAGAAAGAAGGAAATGGAGAAGGGAAGGGGAAGGGGGAGGAGGAGAAGAAGAAAAATGACACATCATAGACCCATATACATATTTATATACATACATATGCATACATATGTTTATATGTGTGTACAGATTGATGAGATAGATCAATCATTAGACACATATAGTTGTCTCCACCATTCAAATGTCATTTCCTTGAGGACAAGAGGACATACACTGGTTTTGTTTTTTCTTTGTATCCCCAGTACTTAGAAAACTTCCTGGCACAATAAGCATTTTATAAACATTTTGTTGAATAATTCATTGATCTAGGTAAGTTTGACATCTTTTGCCAATTATATTTACTACAAACATGAAAAACTGGCCTACTGACTGAAATATTCCTATCTTGGGCTGTCAATGTACTTATATAGGGCTTTAGATGAAATTCAGTTATGCCCTATACTTCTATTTAGCCTAGAAGGAAATTCTTTATAAACCTATCCACATCTTTCCTTCCCCCCCTTCCCCATAGTGTCCTGAGTTCCTGCTAGTAATAATTCATCATATTTACTTAAAATCTGTTAAAAATCACAGAAGGTTTGTTTCCATGAAAACATTAATTCACCACTATTTTATTGTAATGAAAAGCCAGGTATCAACAGCTTTTCAGAAGAATGCTGCTGTGAATAGCTTTTAAGGTTCTGAATACACAGTATAGTGAACACTCTATTTATTCCATAACAAATCAAAGCAAAACATTCACAGTAAATCAAAGTACAGCATTCACAATGTTACAACTTATCACAGAAAGTCAAAATATAGCATTTGCAACAACTTATCACAGAAAATGGCCACATAGTTTTCACCACAATGGTCACAAAGTTTTCAACAAAGAATAATCATTTAGTGACTCATTCATTCCATGATCTTTAAGGAAGTTTGCCTCCTCAAGGAACACAAAGTACAATAGTCAAAATTCCACTCATGGAGCACACTAAGTTAACTCAATCAGTCACTTATTCAGTCATCAGACACTAAGTACAATCCTTTATCAATCAATCATTCAGTCAACTCAGTCCTTAAATCATCCTTCATCATTCACTTTTCAATCGTCAGAAAATACATAGACCCTCTACACCTAGGTCATTAGTAAATTTACAATTTCTCAGTCAGTACACAGTATCCAAGTAAAGTCTTCCTTCACCTTGACTAGGAGTGTTCTCTCAGATTCCCTGGATCCTCTTCCATGGTTCCAGATACTACCTGAATTCACCAGACTGTCACCTGGGTTCAAAGGCAGACAGCTCACAGGTCCTTGTCCAGCTCTCTGTGCAGTTCCTGCTCCACACTGGAGCTCACAGCATCTAGTCCATCTCAAATCCTTCACAGTCTCTGTTCCTGGGAAGACAAGGCTTAACAAAGCCATAAACAGGTTAATACAAAGTACCAGCATCACAGTCATGCTTTCTCAGTCTTTGGCAGCTCTGGATGGCCCTCAGCTCTGGTTGGCCTTTGGAAATCCTTAGAGCCTCAGCAACTCTGGTTGACCCTAGGAAAAACTCAACAGCCTCAGCAGCTCCAGCTGGCCCTCAGATCTGACTGACCCTCAGAAATCCTCAGCAGCTTTTGCTGGCCCTCAGATGCAGCAGAAGTTTCAGCTGGTTCCCAGAATCAAAATCATTCCATCCAGGTTTTCTAAATCAAAATCATTCTCTCCAGCAGGTGAGGGGAGGGCAGAGGGTTTTCTCTACAGCCTCTCTGGTGGCAGCAGCTTTGCCTCCACGGGGCTTGCTCCAAGAAGATCTAACTCTCCCTCTCTGGGTTTTTCCTTATATACAGTATTGCCCTTCTCTTTTCAGCCACTTCCTGTTACATCAGCAACAGGATGCAGCAGTTCATACCTTTAACAGAGGCTTAATCTGAGCTAAGTGCAAAGTACCTCCTAGCTTCGCAATACAAAAGGAACTTCAAATCTCATTACTGTTACATGTCAGTAGCCACATGAACAATAGATTAAATTTTAGATGTATCTTGACACTTTTTGGTAGTCACTCATAAAGGACAAACCAGAAAAAAATCTTCTGAGTGCTCAAAAGGAACACATTTCAAATGCTAAGTAGGTCATTGGAATACACAGACATATACAGACATACACACACATATACATATGCACATGCACACATATGCATATATATATATGTCTATGCATATATATGACAGAGTGGGAAGTGGAGTTATGGGTACATTTACATATGTATTTTATCTATTTTATCTTAAATTCAAATTGCTCTTTCCTACTTCTCTTTCTCACTCACAAAGCCCGATGTCCCAACTCTGTGCCTTTACACTATCTGTTCTAGATGGTTGCAATTCTCCACCTTTTTATATTGATATCTTAGTATCTTTGACTTCCTTCAAGATTCAAATAAAATATTCCTTTTTTTTATGGGAACTGTCCTGGTCCCCCAAACTACCGAAGCCTTCCTTTCTAATTTAAAGTTACCTCCTCTCTGCTCTGTCTGTATCACATGTGTGTATATGCATATATGTATCTATATATAGTATGTCTACATACATCTATATGCACACACATAGGTAAACACACATATGTGTGTATGTGTTAGTGTTTATGAACATATACACACATGCACATAGACTGACAGATGGACAGACAGACAGATAGAGAGAGAGAGAGAGAGAGGAGATAGATAGACAGACAGATAGATGGCTCACCATTGGAATAAAAGTTTAATAACAGGTACTGTTTTTATTTTATTTTAATTTAATTCTTATCTCCAGAAGGGAGAAAACTTGCTGGCCTAGTAAGTATTTAATAAACCCTTTGTTGAATGATTTATTCATTGATCTAATTTAACTCCATCATTTTTTAGGATGAAGAAAGTGATGTCAGGGAGAATTAGCAACTTGCTCAAGTCCCTGAGGAAGGCTTGGAACACAGGTATTCTGACTGTAGAGCTAGCATTCTCTCCTCTTACCATGCTGCTTCTGTGGGTAATCCAATGTATTCTTCTTTATTGGTATAAATGTATGCCATATATTTCTAGATTAAAGATTACTGTCCTTTAAGATACTTCCCTTTCAGATGGAGCAGTTTCATATTAAAAGTACCAGAGGAAATAATTTTGCATAAAGAAAAAATACTTAATCAATTACAGAGGAAATACAATATTGCTCCTTTCATAAATGAACAGAATGATTCCTGAAAGGAGAAGAAAAGAACTTTGGTTTACAGTTAGAGAAATTAAAACTCAGAATCTCTGACCCTCTATATTCTTATTTGTAAAATGAGAACAAGAACAATTTTACGATTAACTTCATGGTGAGACTGTGAGGAAAGTGGTCTCAAAGTTTTAAAATGTGTAGATATAAGAGTTAACATATTTATTGTAAATCAGAAAGCCCAACCCTTTGTTTCACATTTCATGTAAAAAATTGAAAAATAATTCTTACACAATGAAATTTATTTCTTACGTGAAGACATACTTTGGCTCCAAAGCTTCCTCATGGCATTTTTTACCTCTGCATTTCTCAGGGTATAGATTAGAGGGTGTAACATGGGGGCCACCAGAGTATAAAATACAGCCACAGCTTTATCTATGGGCAGAATAACCACAGGCCTCAGATACACAAATATACAAGGCACAAAAAATAAGATAACAACCATGATGTGAGAGATACAAGTTGAGAGGGCTTTCCGTCTCCCTTCAAGACTGTGGGTCTTCAAGGAATTGAGGATGACAGCATAGGAAGCCATCAAAAGAAGAAAGTTTAACAGACAGATCAAACCACTATTTGCTGCAACAAATAGGCCAAGATTATCAGTGTCTATGCAGACAAGTTTGAGTAAGGGATTCAAGTCACACATGAAGTGATCTATGACATTGGGCCCACAAAAAGGCAACCAGACCATGAAGAGAAGCTGTATTATTGCGTGGAGAAAGCCCCCAGCCCAGGCTACCCCCACCAGAAGACCACAGAGCCTCTGGCTCATAATTGTGGTATAGTGCAGAGGCTTGCAGATGGCTACATATCGGTCATAGGCCATGACTGTTAGCAGGATGATCTCAGCACCACCAAAGAAATGTTCAGCAAAGAGTTGGGTCATGCAGCCATTGAAGGAAATGGTTTTCTTCTCAGAAAGGGAGTCAATGATCAGCTTGGGGGCCATGGAAGAAGAGCAAAGACCATCTATGATGGACAAGAAACATAAGAAGAAGTACATGGGGGAGTTCAGAGCTTGGCTGGTGGTAACAGTGACTACAATAAGCAAGTTGCCCATCAAAGTTATCAAGTAGATGAGTAAGAACACAGTGAATACTATTTTCTGCATCTTTGGGTTCTGTGTAAGTCCCAATAGGATGAATTCAGTTATGTTGTTTTCGTTCTCCATTTATACTGTCAAAACAGAATGGAAAAGAAGGGATAGGGAGTTGCTTTACCTACAAAGAAGATCACAGAATCATAAGGGGTTGTCCAAAAACACGGATCAAATGACCATCTACCCTCTTCTTGAATATATTGAAACTGTATCCCCTCCATTGATTCATTTGTTCAAAATTTATTGGGTACTTTTTAAACATTTCAGAACTGTACTTTCAAAAAGCTTACACTTTTATTGGTTGTCTGCTTTTCATCACTCTGCTAGAAGGCTGCCTCTGAAATGCTGGGCTGCCAGAGGAGGCAGGTCTCTCAAAAGATTATTGGTGAAAGTGTTTCTGGGACCTTGGCATTGTCTGAGTGAAAATTATACCAATGATCCTGATAGTCAGAATATATTTTCTCGTATCCATGTAAGATTTCATCTATCTTTATTTAATATATTAGCAATTGATAGTCTGAATTGCTATTTACATGGGGATCTCTGAACCTCTCACTATTATAATCTGATTCATTTATTTAAAATTGAGTTCACAGGTAATAAGGGAAAAGTTCCAAGTTTTCTAATTTACTCATTCACCCAGAGGTGAAGGTCAAGGTCACACAGATATTCAGCACAATATATTCTTTTTATGCTACCTTCAGGGCTTCCTTGGGCATGGAATAACAAAGGTAATTAATCTGTACTTCTAAGGGCAAATTTTTCCACTCTGAGGTGTGATTACCTAGAGAGAATTGATTTTTGATTAATATAATAGAGCACATAGTGCAACAAGATATATAGTAAGATTGTTCAACTAAGAAACACTTTTTAAGTACATAGAAACATCAGGTTGTTGGACTTTGAATCTAGCAGGAGAAGACATGAAGGCCAATAACTGTAATACAGGGTGTCATATAATGAGTTGGCTGGTGAATAAGCCATTTTGACTATTATAAATACCCAAATTAACTCTAAAGAACAGAGAAAGAAGGGCACTTTCTGCATCCAGAGAAAATTTGCATATGTATATAAAATATATGTATATAAACATATATGAATATATGTGTATATATGCATGTGTGTGCACATGTGTATAGGTGCACATATGTATGTATAGATACACATATACATATTCACACACATATGCATGTATATGTGTATATACACACATACATACACATATATATGTATACATACATATATACATACATACATACATGCATACACATACACACACATACAGCTATTTGTGTCTAATGATGGCCATCTCTAGATCAGTGGTCTGGGGGCAGTGAAGAAAAAAAGAAAGGAAAAGAAAAATTTATATGATAACTTTGTTTTGTATTTAAAAAGAATGGCAAACTGTACATAGCAAATTTGCAGTTTCATATGCAATCATCTTTTTATGCTACTGAATTTTGGAAATGCTTGTTTTATTTCATAAATTACAAATAAAATTAGTTGGAAAAAAAAAAGAGTTGCAATAAAGTATTATGTGAGACTCTACAGTGAAGGAGGTCAGTATTGGCCAGGGTATAAAGGAAGACTTCCTGGAAGTAATGCCATTTCATTGAACTTTAGGACATTGAAAAAAAAAATCACCAGACAAAGAGGAGGTAAAGAGACATTTCCAGAATTTGAATATCAGTAAAATTTAGTGACATGAAAGTATGAACAAGGAATAGAGAGAAATCATAGGATCATAGATTTGCAACTGGAAGGTAACTTAAGGGTGGTTGAGCTCAGTTCCTCTTTTGAAACGTGGAAATTGAGCAATAATGATGTATACATGTCTCTTCAGGAACACAAAGATAGTGCCTAAGACCAAATTTAAATCCAGGTCTTTGTGACTCTGCATTCAAAGACTAATGTATCATCATTCCATTCTATCTCTTGATTAGATCAGAGCATATGATATTCCATCGGTTATGTAGGGTGGAAATAGAGTATAGAATGCCTCGATGGTTAGGTACTTGAACTTTGGGAAGCAATCAGGAACCATAGAAGGTCTCTGAACTCTGCTCACTTGTTGTTTAGGCCTTTTTCAGTTAAGTCCACCTCTTCATGACCCTATTTGAGGTTTTCTTGGAAAAGATACTGGAGTGATTTGCCATTTCCTTTTTTAGCTCATTTTACAGTTGAGGAAATTGAAGCAAATAGGGTTAAGTGACTTGCTCAGAGTCACATAGCTACTAAGTGTCTGAGTTCACATTTGAACTCAGGTCTTCCTCACTCCAGACCCCAGTACACTATCCATTCACCATCTAACTGCCCACTAATCCCATCTAATTTTAGAAACAGACAAGAAATCTTCGCCCATTTCATAGAACACAAATCTTTAGGTAAACTGTAGGCATTTAATCAATGTTTATTGTGCTAGGGAAGGGAAATGAACAGAAGGGAAGGAAATAAGATAGTAATAGAGGAAAGGGAAGAGAAATGAAAGTAATAAGCATGTATCAATTACCTTCTATGTGCCAGGCATTATGATGAGCATCATCATCAATCATCATCATCATCAGAACTAGCATTTTTTATAGCACTTAACATTGTGTCTAGCACTGTGCTACACACTCTGCAATTATTATTTCATTTGGTTCTCACAACAATCCTTCAAGGTTGGTGCTGTTAATACCCCCATTTTACAAGTGAGGAATCTGATGCCAGAGTTTAAGTGATTTGCCCAGCTCACACAGCTAGAATCTGAGTTCAGATTTGAATTCACATCTTCCTACCTTAAGCAAATTATGGGGACATGCAATAGCTTACTTGTCAGATCTATGGATAAGAAAAGATTTTATGACAAAACAAAAGATAGAGAGCATTATGAGATATAATATGGATAATTTTGATTATGTTGAATGAAAAAGTTTCTGCACAAACAAAAACAATGCAACCAAGATTAGAAAGACAACAGAAAACTAAGGGAAAATTATAGCAAGGGTCTCTTATAAAAGCATCATTTCTTCAATTTATAAAGAATTGAGTTAAATTTATGAGAATAGAAGTCTTTCCTCAAATGATAAATGATGAAAAGATGTGAATAGGCAGTTCTCATATAAGAAATCATAGTTATCTCTAGACATATTAAAAAAAAATGCTCTAAATCACTATTGATTAGAGAAATGTAAATTAAAATAATGCTGAGGTACCACCTCACATATATCAGATTGACTAATATGAAAGAAAAAAAATGATACATTTTGGAGGAGTTATGTGAAAATTGGGATACTAATGCCCTCTTGGTGGAGTTGTGAGCTCATTCAACCATTCTGAAGAGCAATTTGCAACTATGCCCAAAGTTCTATAAAACTGTGTATATTCTCTAATCCAGCAACACTACAAGTAGATCTGTATCTCAAAGAGATAAAAAGAGAAAAGGACTTATTTGCACAAAAATATTGATAGCAGCACTTTTATAGTAGCAAAAAAATTGAAATAAGGGGATATACATCAATTGGGGAATATCTGAACAAGTTGTGGCATATAACTGTAATGGAATATTATTGTGCTATAAGAAATGACAAGTTGGGTGATTTCAGGAAAAAAGAAAACTGGAAAGACTTATATGAACTGACACAAAGTGAAATGAGCACAACCAAAAGAACATTGTACATAGTAATAGAAATATTGTATGATAATCAATTGCACATGATTAAGTCATTCTCAGAAATACAAGGATCCAAGACAATTCCAAAGGATTCATGATGAAAAATGCTATCCAACTCCAGAGCAAGAACTGATGGAGTCTCAATGCAAAAGCATGGTATTTGTCACTTTTTTGGGGGGGTGGGGTGGGGTTGATACCTGCATTTTCTTTTATTATATGACTAATATGGTATGTTTTGTATTGCATAATTATACATGCATGACTATTTCTCATTGTTTAGTCTCTCAGAGAGGGGTTAGGAGAAGAAGGGAAAGAGATTTTGGAACTCAAAATTCAAAAATATATATATTTTTACATTTAATTGGGAAAATGTAGTATCATTCAAAGAAAAATAAATTAAAGAAAAACTCAGTTTTCCTTGACTTCATGCCTACTGTTTAATTGACTGTGCCACCTATTGCCTAATATGCCATGTTACATTAAAGTGAGAATTATATTCAGGAGGTCACCTCCTAAAGAGAATGATGAAAATCACAAATGCAGAGTGACATTACCAGATTTATTTATATCAGTGTTTGTTTTGAGATGATGTAAAGGACAGGCTGGAGTGCTCAAGCAAGGAAGTTGGAAGACTTGTTAAACTATTTTATTTTTCCAGGCAGATGGTAATGAAGTACAGTGTAGTATATTGGAAATCAGAAGTTTAATCAGAGGACTTGGCCTTGACACTAATTCCAATTCTTTGATACCTGTCTATCCCAATCTGCGTTTCAATTTCTCCATTTGTAAACGAGAAGACAGGGCTCTATTCTTATCTAAAGTACCTTCCTATTCTACAGCATAGGACTCAGTTATTATGGGGAGAGGAAGGACCATGGACTATACCTAGGAGGTAGCAGTTTAGGTAGGAAGGTAGTTATGGAGACACATCTATTATGTATTTCTACTGTCTTCTCTATAGCTTCTCTTTTGTTCCCTTTATCATCTTCTATTTCTTTCAATCATTTCCCCATATTTATTATCCATAAAAGAAAATTCTGATCACACTGTTTTACAATAAAGCTCAACTCAAGGGGTTTTGATATAGATATTAAGAGAACTCCTCAAACTTCCAACTCTCCACAATATACCCATAGAAGTAGAAAAAAACTTAAATCATAATTGACATGAAAGGAATTTTTCAGTCAACAAATAAGTTGAAGTTCAGGATCAGTTTCTTTATCTGACCTGTTTATAAGAACATTTTAGCAAAGCGTTACACTGTAGGGGAGTGAGCACCAACAAGAAATCAGAAGGCTCATAACCACAGAACTTCATTGAGAAGGGACCTAAGACATCATTTCATTTGATTTCTGCCTGAAAAAGAATCTAGTTGGCAACAATATCAACAAGGATTCATCCAGTCTCTCTTTGAATAACTCAAGTAAAGACACCCTAATTGCAAAGGAAGTCCATTCCTTCATGCAAACAGCTCTAAGTTTTGAGTTCTTTCATATGCACCTCCACAACCATGTTCCCTTAAATAGAACTTAAATTTTGCCATCTACATATTCCATCCACTATTTCTCGTCCAGCCACAGGGAATCAAACAGAGTAAGCCTAATAGTATAATGACAGCCAAGAAATGAATGTCATTGCAGTTTGCATTGAAAGACATTGCTTCAAATAATCATGAAGCAGTTATGCCTTTGGTTCTCTGTGATTTGGTCAGAGCACATCTCAAGTACTGATTTTGTTTCTAGACAACATATTTTAGGAAAGATTTTAATGAGTTAGAGAGTTTCCAGAAGAGGACAGTTAGCATACCTAGGGGGTCTTGGTCATATCATATGAGAATAGCTGTATTAATTGAGGGGGTTTGTCACAGAGAAGATAAGGCTGTCCTCCCTGGAACTTTAGTTAATGTTGATTTTTAACTATGGTTGGGAGTTACCCTTCTTAATTTAATTCTAATGTATTTTCCCTCAGGATCCATTGTGTTACACTTGATCAAATGTTTTTAATAATAAAAACAGTAATTTAATGTCAGACAGGGCTGAGATTTGAATTCAGGGCTCCTGATTCTAAAGCCAATCTTCTTTGCACTTTACCACACTTCATGTTCACTTGATCATGAAACAACTCTGCCTTTTAACATTCTAAGGTTTAGATGGTCCTCTTTCAGTTTAATCTCTGTGCCACCCCCACGTACTCCCCCAAGGCCATAGTTTATGCTTCTTTTTTATCTTCAGAGTTTCTCTTCTGAGTACTGGAACCTTTTTTTTAACATACCATTATATACACAGAATCCTTCTTAGTCTTCTACTCTTATCAGATTTTGCACATCATTTCAAAGGACTCTTTTTCTCTCCCTTCCTCTCCAACCCCCCCTCTCTTTCTCCTGCTCCCTCTCACTCACTCCCTCCATCCCTACCTCCATTCCTCTCCTATGTCCTAGCTGCCTGTCACTTTATAATCCCTGGACACACACTTCAAGGGAATAATACTTGATGATAAGGAGGAAGGACCTTATTCACGAAAGTTGTCCACAGTGGATACCATGTACCAAATGATTCCATTTCCACCCTACAGTGTGGCCCACAGACCAATGCAATATTAAAGCCTTATCCTGACTACTTATAACTATAATGAAGTACAGAGATAAAAGATGTTTTGGTGACATCTATGTAGGCATCAACTATCAAGTATAACAGTGTCATGAGATAAAGAGTTTAATGCCGATAACTTCTGTGGAAGACAAGGAAATAGTAGAATTGATGTAAACATCAATACTGCTAGAAAACTTACCGCTATTTTATTTGTAGATAACATTCATCAGTGTATTTAGGGGAATTCTCCAGGATACTATCTTTATGCCATAAGCACCTTCTGTTGTGAAAGATAAAATGCCCAATTTGAGAATGTCAGGATTCCACAATCATCAATCAGTCATTGTTTTCTTAGGATCATGGGATACAGGATTCACTGCTGCAAGAAACCATAGAAATTGTCTAGATTATTTTTAAATACATGAGCAAATTGAGGTTCAAAGAGAGTAATTTTCTCCAATTCACAGAAGGTAGAAGTAAGAGTCAGGATTTGAACCCTGTCCACAGACTGCAAATATAGTCCTATTTCCATATAGTCAAGTTTAGAAAACTAAGTTATTTCCCTCTCAACCTATACAGCTACTGTAAGTCTTACAGCACAAAGGAGGGTTCATTGACTTCCTCCTTTACTTGGCTTTGTAATCCAAATAACAGTGACATAATCTGAACTGGAAATTTCTCCAAGGGGCTCTTTTTATCCATCCATGTATTCCCTTCTTGCTTTCCTTACATGGAGAAGAAAATTTCTCTAGGATCTGCAGTGCGACTTAAGGAAGATCTTTTGAAAGTTCAGGGACCTATTTTTCATAACTATTTCTGTATCCTCAGAGGAATTAATTATCTCTCATGTTTAGAAAGAGATCTTATTTGGGTGATGTGTCTGGTAACACCTGCATTTTTGTCTAATTGGTTACTTGTTTTGTATTTGGAACCCAATCTGTGCCCATTAATTTGTAAATTCCTAGATATTGAATTCAATGTGACAAAGAAACAATTCATAAGCTTCTCTATGATAACTGAGCTTACAGAGGATTGATGACAAAAAAAATCCATCTTCTTTGTAAATGCATCAAGCTATTAAACATTCAGTACTGTTCTGACTTTCTGGACTCTAAAACCATTCCTCTATTACTGAATTGTCCTGAAACTCCCCTCAGTCCCTGGCACCTCTATGCACCAGAACAGTTTACATCCTTGCAGAATGCTCACACTAGAATGCTCTTCCACAAAGCCTATGCCCCTTTTCCCATTTGAGAGTTCATACTGGATCCTCTATTATATGAGTGGGCCCAGGACATCTTGCCTTCATTCTTTCATTCCCTCTTGAGCTCTGTTCCCAGCTTTTTATACTTTAAAACCATACAACCACAGTGTGAGCTTGACCACCATTTTCCCTATGCCCCTACTCCCTACAGGACTTTCTTAAGAAATCTTAGAAACACTCAGTTTCGGGGTTTACTCTGGAGACACATTTGTTCCTTTAAATAATGGGGTGCTAGTTGAATGATAGAGACCCCTAGAACTCTGGAAATCAATAGTCTAGGGGTAACCAATGGTTTCTAGAAGCTGGAACAATCTAGGTGTACTTCAACATTTAACCTTAGAAAGCTATATTACTTCCCTCTTTAAGTTAATGGTCTAGTTCATGAAATAATGACCTTGGATTACATGATCTCAAAGTTCCCATTCATCCCAGAAAACATAAATTCTGTTTCTTTCCAGTTCTTCTTTATATGAACTATTTTCTAATGTCCCCATTCAGTTCTATAAATCAATTAATCTATTTCCATCAAAAAGACAAATAACTCTGTGAAAAAGTCTTTAATCTTATTAAGGTCTCAATCTCTACTGAAATGTTTCCTTGGGATATTATAAGAACATGGGAATCTGTGACTTGGTTGAAGTGAAACTCAGTGTTTGGGAGTGTTCAAGTTGGTTAGAAGGGAAAGTGATGAGTTGAGGTAGACAAATAGAAAAGTAATATAACAATACTGTATGCAGTGTTAAGCACGAGGACAAGGGATCTGGCAATGGAAATATAGATTAATATTCTGTGGATAGCATGACTATAATGAAATGGGAATCACAAAGTAGACAATTTTAGGTCTTGTTCCAAACTAAATGTTTTATATAGTACTATGTAATATGATCATCACCTCCTAGATCAGTATTAAAATGATAAAACACATGAGATTAAAAGATGAGACCTTCAGCTTGGAAGGTGTCAGTCACATTAGTGGAGGACAGAAGGGCATGTTGGGATATGGTCCATGGAGTCATGAAGAGTTGGAAAGTACTGAACAACTAAACAACAACAAATATGATCACATTACCAACAGTCAACATGAGGAGAAGATCCGTCCATTAATAATAGTATCATTAACAATTCCAATTTTGGAAGAGAACATGTCAGCCTTCTCAGGGGTGAACAAATGTGTTAAATTCAAAATGCATTGTTTGAGAGAAGACATATAGCTGGGAAGATATGGAAATGTTACAAGAAATAGATGGTATTTATCATGCACCTTAAGGAATGGTATATAATGAACAGCAAAGTTATCTTTTAAGACTTTTAAACTGGACCCACATCAGTTTAAAAATAACAGCCGATATTTGCATATTATTTTTTAATTTACAAATTATTTTACATACATATTTTCTCATTTGATCTCAAATCTCAAGGCACCAGACACAGTAGAAGACTCACTATTATTACATTAACAAAGGCAAATGGATCGTTAGCTTCAATACACAAGCAGGCATTTGACATAAAGGCTGGTATGCTGCCATGGACTAGAGACCACCTCCAAGATCAAGTAGCCATTTTATTTTTCCTCGAGTGACATAATCTCAGAATGCTCTGAATTTATAGGAAGCAGGCTCAGTGAGGTTTCATGTTGACATCATGCTGAGTCTTTGTAAGATATTAAATGGTGAAGACTAATCAACTGGCCTTTCTCATGCTCTTATGGACACATTTCCAGTAGCTCTCTAAGATAAGATAAGCTCCTCTGTTTGACTTTTAATATCCTTGTAATCCTATCCTCAATACACCTTTCCATTCTCATTTTGCATTACTCTCTTTCCTACACAAACTGCCCTTCTCTCTTTTCCTCACATATGGCATTTTATGTCCTGTCAATAGGACCAGGTAGTAGTCACACTCTGTTTCTGAAATATACTCCCATCTCACATTCAACTCACTTCTGTCAAGCGACAGCTTAATCACTAACTTTTATTGAATTCAAGTCTTAAGGAGTAACTATGTATCAGACACTAAGTGCTGTGAATACGAATAAAAAACAAAAATACAGATAATCCCTGCCCTTAGTGAGCTCACATTCTAATAGGGAAGACAAAATGTAAAAAGGAAGATAAAGGAGGATGGAAGTGAGAAGGCCTCTAAGAAAGGGCAGGATGACAAAGTCTAGAGACTCAAATGCAGAGCAAGAAGGAGAATTGAAGAAGAGCTAACCTGGGTCCTTTTCCAAAATGGAGATTTCAGGAGGAACTCACCAATGGGAAGAGGATGCTTTGGAAACAAAGTATGGTGAGGAGGACACAGGAACAGAAGAATCTTACAGAATAAGAAGGTACCTAAGAGTAAGTAATGTTTTTTGAAGGCTTGAGAGTCAAAAGTGGGACTAGGAGAGTTCTCCAATACCATTTCCTAACTTTTAGTCATCATCACTCAACAACTCTTTCTTTTTGGAGGATTTGCTCTACCTTTATCAGGAATCAAAGTCTTTGTTTCAGATATGCCTGATCCTCTTTGTGTTTCTCCCTCAATTCTCAGGGTTCAGTACTCGGCTTAGTCCCCCTTTCCAATATAAGCCCATTTTTGTACTTGTAGACTTAAATATATACATTGATGCCCCCAGTAAAATTCTGAACTTGTATTGCTTGAACTTCTTCATGACAGATGACTTTCAACTTCCCTCTATTTCAGTATAACAAAGGGAAATCAATTCCTTGGATCTCACCATGACCTATAGTCCTATATCTATTCTCATTCTCTAACCTAGAACTCTGAGATTCCTCTTCTGGTTTATAGTCTTGCCCTACCTTTCATCTGCCTTACTTTTCAAAAACCTATGATTTTTCTGCAACACAGCTTCTGGTCTCTCCAAATCTTAATAATTCTATCAGTTCTTTCCTACTATTCACTTTTTTCATTTTTTAAAATTTTATTTGAGACTCAAAACCCAGAAAAAAAAGAATAGAGAAAAGAAACAAAAACATATCGTACGCTTGAATATTGGTACTTAGATACAAAGTAAGAAAGGAAAAAAACATGTCATATGCATAGCAGAACATAAAAGAAGATTCTGGATATGTAATAAAAAGTTTCATTTCAAGAAAACCTATATGATAAATAATACATGTTGTGTTGAGAACTGTCCATTTTTTCTTTGCCTCCTTGTAAGTTTTCTTTTGTTCTCTGCTGTGTCCTTTTTTTCCTCTCCCCACACCCCGAGAAGGCTACAATTAAATTTGGATATGTTTCTCTATAGCTCTAGAGATATACATACATATATACATATATACATACATATATAGACATATATTTTTCCAAACAAATTCTAATCCTGATCTTTCTTTTTATGTTTGTGCATATCTTTTGTTTCTTATCCCTCTTATCACCTTTACTTTACTTCTACCCACTACTTTGCCCTCCTGAAACTTGCCTACCCATCCCCCAAGGCTGCTTCTACTATCCTCCCAGTCCCATAAATTTAAACACTGTTCTATACCCCCATTTATTTTTGCTTTTTGGAGGGGGGAAGGCAGGGCAATGGGGATTAAGTGATTTGCCCAAGGTCACACAGCTAGTAAGTGATAAGTGTCTGAGGCCAGATTTGAACTCAGGTCCTCCTGACTCCAGAGCTGTTACTCTATTCACTGTGCTCCCTAGCAGCCCCCCAAATTCTTTTAAGAAAGGCATTTGATCCTACCATCGTCTGAACCTACTAACCTATATAACTTCTCTCATTCACAACCACTATATGGTAATTTGAGCTCTATATTCATTGCTTTCAATTTCTCATTGTAATCGTTTCCAAATTCACCACATGACTGAAATGTCTCTTTCCTCTCTCATTTCCTTTCATCAGTCACCAACTGATTGATGATTTGATCAGTTTCCATGTACCTTGAAGTAATTTCACCTGAGTTGATTCCCAAATTTGCACATGCATATATATGTATTTATACACATATATCAGTGTATGTATATGTGTGTGTATATATATATATATATATACATATATATACTTATGTATTTGTGTGTGCATATATGCATGTGTGTGTGTGTACTGTGAAAGAGGAGATACAGTATAGTATTGTCCATGAGAGAGAAAACAAAACAAAAAAACAGTGATTTGGCTGGATTACAGTATGAGAAGGAGGGATGTTGTTCAATGATTCTATAAATATGGTAGAAGACCATCTTGTGAATAGCTTTGGAAGCTCAATCAAGAAATTTATATTTTATCCTGGAGACAAAAGAGAGAGAGAGAGAGAGAGAGAGAGAGAGAGAGAGAGAGTAGAATTTATTGACTAGAAGGATATCATTATAGATGTTCATAAGGGGAAAGATTTTGGTAGTTATATGAAAGATGGCTGTGAAAAGAGAGAAGATGTTAGGAAATCATTAGGAGACTTTTGCAACAACACAAATTATAGGTCATAAGAACCTGAACTAATGTATCATCACTTTAAAAGTGAGAATACAATAGATGCAAGACTTAGGGAAGTAAATAATATACATTTCACATGTGAAGCAAGAGAGAGTAAAGGGCTGAGGATAACATCATAGTATTCAAATCTGGAAGACTAATACCATGGTAGTGCCTTAAAAAAGAAATTGAACATTCAGAAGAAGGTAGATAATGAGTTTTGGACATATTGGATAGTCTCAGAGAAATCCAGTTTGCAAAGATAAGGAGCCATTTGATTATGTGGAACTGAAGCTCAAAGGAGAGAATTAAGTTGGGCACCCAAATGTGTTACTTTAAAAGAGATGAAAAGTTAATTATAGCTGATATAATCATCAAAAGAATGTAGAAAAAGAAGAAAAGAGAACATAGGACAGATTGTAGGGGAACATCCAAAGTTAGGGGGCTTGCTATGAATGCTGAAGCAGTAAAGAAGACTGAGTAAAACAGGCAGAGAGTCAGAAGAGAGAAATATCATCAAAACTGAGAAATGAGAGAATTTCCAGGAGGATTGGATTGTCAAGAGAGTCAAATGCTGCACAGAGATCAGGAAGGATGAATGGTAAAAAACTATTAGATTTGGCCACTTGGAGATCAATGATAACACTGGAGAAAGGAGTTTGAACTAATTTATCAGGTCAGAAATTAGATTTCAAAGAGTTGAGTGGATAATGAATATTGAAGAAATGGAGATAATGATTGTAGATACCTTTTGTAGTATCAGTTACAGGTAACAATATACTTTCTCTACCTTAAAAAAATAAACCTTTTTGCATCCTAATTATATTGAGAACACAATACAAACAACTCAGTCGGACATTTTAAGCCTTCCACTTTAGTAACCTGGCCCTATCATTAAGCCATTACAACATTATTTCTTAAGATCCCCCTACATATTCACCTTCACATAGAAAGCTGGCTTGTTTACTTTTCTTGGTGCTCAACATTCAGTCTCAAACATTTTAGCTTCATTAAACACATGACGCTCACTTCATCCTCACTCCTGAGTTTTAACATGTCTAATTTCCATAATTGTTAGTTTCCTACATTAAATTTTATTTTGTCCCTCTTGAAATTTGCTAGTTGCCATTCCTTAGTAAAGTGTCTTTGCATTATTTTCCATATTTTTTGTCCTTATTTATCAATATTCAGGTTATTGCTTCTCAGTAGAATACATGTTCTTAATACATGTTCCTAACAGGTTGGGACTGTTTAGTTTTTAATCTTTGCATCATCCACAAAAATATGCAGAATATATAGATATATAGACATGTGTATACATATAGAGAGCATTTGTGTACACACAGACATATACACACATATATACATTGATATATATGCATATATGTTTACCTATAGTATATGTGCGTACATATGTAGTATATGTATACATGTATAGGTTTGTGTGCATACACACACAGTATATGCAGACATGTACATAGGAGGTGCTTAATAAATACTTTTAGGGCTCAAATATAATCAGTAGAATACTACTCTGTATAGTGGGACCCAGATCTTGGTGGATGTTCACTGCTATTAAATGTTCTGGCAAAATATTTTTGCCTTATCACTAACCATCTCTACCCCTTTCCCTGTTCTCCTCTCAATGTGCGGCATAGAAAAAAATTAAACAAACAAATAGCTCTTTGGGACCTACTTACTGTACGCATTCCACAGAGGGCCCTTTGCTATTGCTATATTGAACTAAAGTCAAGTTCGCTAGTCTAGGAGCTAGAAGACCCGGGTTCTCATCTCAGAAATACCATTTACTACATATGTGACCTCATACAATCAATTTCACTTCTCTAATCTTCAGTTGTCTCATCTGAAAAATAATAATACTCTGCCAAATTAAAAGTGCTGTGTTGAGGCTTCAAGATATTTCTTGAATTGAAAACATAGAAAAGGGAATAGGAATCATGTATTTTGGTGACAATAAATAGACCACTTTGGCCAAAGCTAGAATTCATTTATTGGCACAGAGGTTGATCACATTCTGGGTGGGCTGTACAATGAAAATCAGAATGACGTGAGACTTAAAACAAGGACTGAGTTGACACTTCATTTTTTCAGCAACAAAACCACTAAATAAACACTATTTTATAAATAGTAACATATGCAAAACGTAGTTTTAGAGCATCAGTCTGGCTATGGTGCATAGGATAGATTGAAGGGGCAAGATACTGGTGGTAAAGATATTGCCTGCCACCATTAAACTATGGGGTTGTTGTGTCCAAGAAGGAAACGGTACTATATATATATTTCCCTTTCTTAACATGCATAGTGTCACTTTGGAACAAGCTTCCATTTTGGAATGAATGAGCAGTTGCATGTAAACTCAAGTGGTGGTGGTGGTGGTGGTGGTGGTGGTGGTGGTGGTGGTAATGCAATGGACATACGGATTTCAGTGACATTACAGAAATAGAATCAAATGAGCTTGGTATTTGTCTAGGTTTTGAGAAAGAGATTCAATGATATCTTAAAGATTTTAATCCCAGGAAATTGGGAGAATGATATAACAGAAAGGCACTAAAGGGAGAGAATGTTTAGATATGTTAAGCTTGAGGTAATGGTGGGATATACAAATTCCAGTGTCTAGCAGTAGTTGGAGATTGGAACTTAGGGACTGATCCAACTAGATGAACTGAATTTGGACATTAAATAAAATTTCCTTGTGAGACAATACTTTATGAAACCAAGTTGCTTCTTGAAAACTTATTGTTTCAATTTATTCTAAGTAAATTCATTGTAGAGTAAATGAATCACTTATATCTTCACATAATAAACAATTCCTTTTATGGGAAAAATGAATTTATTCCATTGAGCTATTTGGATTTCTCCATCATTCCCCCAGGAACCTCATCATCATGGATCTCATCATCCTACAAGATCATAGCAGTCTTGGTACTCACACCTAATCAGCACCATTTGAGTGGAGGGAGGAGCAAAAGCTCCTCCAAAATCTTCCATTTAAGGGAGGCATCCAGGCCATTCATATCTTCCTTTCCTACTGTACTGCATTTCTTTGGAATTCTCCATCAGTCCTGCAAGAATTTCAATGTCCTAAAAAATGGCAGCAGCCTTGGTACCCATACCTCATCAGCAACCTATGTCCTTCTAATATGAGGGAGTAGCATAGAGATCCTCCCCAAACATTCAATTAAAGAAGGTGCTTAATCAACCATGTATTAATTCCCATTCGTCTTCATTGTTTTGGATTTCTACATCAAGCTCCCATGCCAGGAAACTCTCCCCTACTACATACTTTACATCTTCTTTCTCCCTGTTGTATTATATTCTAAGTTCCTTGAATGGAGGACCTACCTTTCTTTTTAATATTTAATTCTCTAGAATGTAGAATAGTGTCTGGAACAAAGTAGGTAATTAATACTTTAAAAAAAAAACTGACTTACTATTCCTTTCATTCTTTGGTAGCCTGAACTATTGAAAATAATGTCAATGAAATTGAGAGAACAATGTTTAACATTGCAGTCTATGAGGGTACTAGTAAATATGGGCATGTAGTAAGAAATCAATCTATTTGTGCTAATAAGATTAATTTTTTTAGGGAGAGACTCATGGAGGAAAAGAAATTATTACAATGGTCTGAAAATGGAAATATTTACTGAATATTTACATTCTTAGCAACAATTAAGTCTGGTGTCAGGACCATAATTAAGATATGTACATATATCTATGCTATGCATGGGTGTATATATATATGGGTATACACACATATAAACACACACACAGAGACATATTCTACTATATACACATAATATTCACATATATTATAATATAAATGCTCATAAATATACATATATGGAAACATATATATGAGTATGTTTGATTTATTCAAAGTAGAACACTTAGCAGCCTAATCAGAGAAGAGGATGATTGAAAACATATGAGATAATTTTCCTAGTGCGATAGTTACTTGTAACAGTTTTGGGTTTTGAGATTTCTGTCCTTGGTCTTGAGAAATGACTGATTAGTGTATTGAAGAGGCCTCCTCTGTGACATCAACCCATTTTTTTCCCCACTGTAACCACAGAGAGGATAAAGAAGGTTCATTTATATAATCTAAGAAATTGAAAAGAAGTTAGAAATAAACCAATTCAAATTTTCATCATAGTCAATGTTGGGATAATAAATATCCTGATGCAAATTAAGCTTTCCATGCACAAAATTTATCCCTCAATTCAATCTGTAAGTAAATCATATTTTAATATATTATTTTTATTATTTATTTTATACATTATTTATATATGTTTTTATATTCCTGAGAAATTCATGTAAATTCATAGACCTAGTAAGGGACAAAATCTACTTAATTTTGTCAGACAGAAGCAAATAATAAGGGGAAGGGAGAGAGAAAGAGAGACAGATGGAGACAGAGATTGACAGAGACTAAGAGACAAAGAGAGACAGAGAGACAGAGAGACAATGAAATTAGCAGAGAGAGAGACAGTGACAGAGAGACTGAGACAGAGATACTGAGAGAAGAGAATATAGTAATTAACTATTTATCAGTTGCTGCCCTAAGTTCTATGCATACAGATACAAAGAAAAAGGTAGGCTTTACCATCAAGGAAATTATATTTTAATGTAGGAAACAATACACACAGAAAAGAGTGGAAAAAGAAACAGTTTGGCAAAGGAGCAGAAATGGTGAGAAGTTGAGTGGAATTCTAGGGAAGCTAATTGACACATACCATCAAGGAACAATGTTAGAACTTATTTGATAATCATGATTCCAAAACTGGAGAGTGGAATGCAGGGAGAGGGTTGGTAGCAGGTTAGGAGGGATAATATGACATAACCAAGCAATTGGATCCATATATAAAGATGTGTGTACATTTTACAAACAAAACAAAACTAAAAAACCTGAAGTAACTGAAGGTTGTATAAATAAGTTAGAGAAATAATTATAGTAATTTTTGTGATTTCCTATATAAAGTGTGTAGACAGAGAATTAATTTCATTTTAATGAATGTCATATATTCAATTCTAAAACATGGAGAGGAAACCTGATTTTTTATCATTTCTTCACAGCCTATTATTTGGTACTCCAGGTAAATCTTTGTCTCCATAATTTCTTCATGGCACTTATCACCTCTGCATTTCTCAGGGTATAGATCAAAGGGTTTAACATAGGGGTTACCATAGTGTAAAATACAGCCATGGCTTTATCAATGGGGAAGGTAGCCATGGGACGAAGATAGACAAATATACAGGGCACAAAGAACAAGAAGACCACAGTGATGTGGGAGACACAGGTAGAGAGGGCTTTTTGCCTCCCTTCTGAGCCATGTGTTTTCAGGGAGTAAAAGATGATAATGTAGGAGGTAAGTAGCATGATGAATATTAGCACACACATCATGCCACTGTTGGCAGCAATAAAAAGAGCAAATGGGTGTGTATCAATGCAAGTAAGTTTCAGCAAAGGAAAGAAATCACAAATAAAGTGGTCAATGACATTGGGACCACAGAAGGGCAACCAGAATATGGACACAATCTGTATCATGGCGTGGAGAAAGCCCCCTATCCACGCCATCCCCACCAACATGCCACACAATTGTTGGCTCATGATGGTCATATAGTACAAAGGTTTACAGATGGCCACATAGCGATCATAGGCCATGACTGTGAGCAGGATGATCTCAGCACCACCAAAGAAATGTTCTGCAAAGAGCTGGGTCATGCACCCATTGAAGGAGATGGATTTTTTCTCAGAGAGTGAGTCAACTATCATTTTGGGGGCCATGGAGGAAGAACAGCAGCCGTCTATGAAGGACAAGTATGATAGAAAGTAGTACATGGGGGAACCCAGAGCCTGGCTATTGGTGATGGTGATGATAATTAGAAAGTTGCCTGCCAATGTTGCCAAATAAATGAGCAAAAACACCACAAATATGACTTTCTGCATCTCTGGATTCTGTGTGAGGCCCAGGAGGATGAATTCAGTCACATTATTAATACCCTCCATCTACATACAGGGATGAAAAACATATAAGTTCAAGTTGGTTTACATGAAATGGAAATAGCAGTGACCATTAGTATTTAATATTTAATAAACCATGTCTTCCCATATGTTCTCAGGAGAACACCATTTTAAAAATGGCAGGGGAGGAGATAAGTAGGTTAGGTAAAAGACTCACCCCCATTTTTCATTGGTAGGTTTCTGAACAAGGTTCAGATACTTTAGACCAAGTATCATCCATACGCTGGCCTCCACAATCCCTGTCCTCAACTCTTGCTCCTTGAATGCTGATTAATTTTCTCTTAATTCTTGGGCAGAAACTACATCCATAACTTTCTTTCAGTAGATAATGTATTATTAGCAACTGGCAGAAAATTCTAGCAGGAACAGGAACATGAGAATTGTATGTTCCTATTCTTTTTAGTACCAGCCATATATTAAATTTTCAGAGTATATGCCCTGACACCTACATAAGTTATTGAAGTTGTACTATAAGCACACACATGACTATGAACATGCACAAATACACAGGAAATAAAATTAATCCTCCAACAAGCTTCATGATTAGGTCCTATAATCAGAGAATCTGAAATGTGCAAAAGGAATTCAAAGCCTGACTACAGTCTAAGAGTTCCACTAAGGCAACTTTTCTCAAGGAAAACAATTTGATGTTAGAATAATGTTATTTGTTAAATATATTTTCATAACATCAAACCCCAATTTGCTTCTTTGAATTGTTTGCCCTTTATTTCTGGGGTACAGCAGGAAGTGTGGGACCATTTGTTCTTGGTGTTAAGTCTAAAATCTATTCAATACTATATCTCTTCAAACACTGAAAGAAACCTAGTATGTCTCCCTTAAATATTATTTCCTTTAGGCTGCATACACTTAGGTACTTGCCAGAACCCTCAATGGGTCTAAAATCTTTGCCTTCTGACCTTTGTTGAATTCTTTCCCAGTTTTCAATGACCTTTTAAAAATATTATTCCATAAATAAAGACATTCTCGAAATTCTACGGCAGTGGTTCTCAACCTTCCTAATGCTGTGACCCTTTAATACAGTTCCTTATGTTGTGGTGACCCCCAATCATAAAATTATTTCTGTTACCACTTCATAACTGTAATTTTTCTACTGTTATGAATCATAATGTAAATATCTGATATGCAGGATATATTTTCATTGTTACAAATTGAACATAACACACAGGTTGATAACTGCTGTTCTATGGCCATGTCATGATTTGGTAGGTCTAACACCATCTAATTCTAGATTCTATGCTTCTCTTAATTCAGACTAATAATTCATTTAATTTCTTCAATGCTATATCATGAAGCTAACATATATCAAAGTTGAAGATCATCAAAACTGAGGATTATTTCCACATTATCTAGCCAAGTCTGACCCCATCTTGTACTTGTGTTACTTATTGTTTAGTCAAAACCTAAGACTCTACTTTTTTTCCCTTTCTGTAGTCTAACTAGAACCATATGATAATTAGATCTCCGATTGGAGTATCCCATTCATGAGGAACTGACTACCTATGAGGATTAATTTTCATTTAGTTCTAATTATTAGGTCAAATTTTCTAACTTTGAGTCAATATGTGCATCCTTTTAACCATCACCCACTTGTCCCGCTTGTGCCCCTAATGGTCAAGCAGAGAAAGTATGAGAGGCAGCTCAAGGAATTCACAAAAATCACTTAATTTGGCAGGGAAATTAACTTCCAATTTTCCTACAACAAATTCCATAACATCTCAGCTCTTTTGTAGGTCACAATCTTCCGACTTTAAATGTTATCTACCTTCCACATGACAGTCTCTGGGCTCCCAAAACCTGTTGCTGAGAGCAAAAGAAGGTGGCAGTCTGTATTTACTACTTGTCTGGGTTCTGTCTAGCATATGCCAACATTGTCACTCATTTCAACTATTTTGACCCCAAAAGGATGCAATTTGGGAATTGATTAGACCAGTTAAACTGTGTTTAGGCCCCATGAAAACACAGTTGATTGTCTGGGAAAGGGGAGAAAACTTCAGTTCCTGGAAAGTGAGAGGGACCATGAGAATCAGGGAGATAATGAGCACAGAAATGATAAAACATACAAACACAATTAGTCAAGAAGATAGTTTATGGAAGAAATGCCTAGTAGTTTTCATTTACTGCAAACTCAATGTGTGTCAAAATGTGACTTTTTAGGGTGCACTATTGTATTTGTACTTCTCGATCCCTCCAGCTTCTATGTCCTCTACCTTACTTCCCATCCACCCCTCCCCGCAAATGTTTAAATTCATTTACAGTGACTTGGATGAAGTAAATGTTGTTTGATTACTGAATCTGTAGTCAGTAAGATCTGAATGCAAATTCTGGACAAGATACTTACTAGTTTGTTGCCTTAATCAAATCATTTAATTTCTCTCCTCCGTAATTCCTATATCTGTAAATATGGAATCATAATAACAACTATATCACAGAGTAGTTGTAAATATAAAAAAAAGATCATTTTGCAAACTTTAAGGCACTATATAAATAATATACATGCACCTACTTTAGCTATACTTAATATATGTGCATATATATACATATTGAAATGTATACCCTCTAATAGATACATATATTCAATTATATGTGTATACATACATAATTATATATGTATAATTGAATAT
>CM053592.1:181983681-182009432 GCA_028646515.1 Pseudochirops corinnae
TAAGTATATGCACACATGAATACACAGTATATAGATACTATATATACACATATAAAGTATATATACATATGCATATATATGAAATATATAATATCTAGCTATACACATGAGTACATATGAATGTGTGTGTGTGTGAAAATCACTTATATGATGACTGATCTGATTTCCCTCAAGTAGTAAGTGGAGAATTTGGCATTTGAAACCCAGCCTCTCTAACTCCAAATCCAAACATATCCTCTCTTCAGAGCCAATCTTCACCATTTTGTATTTTAAGAAAGAAGCTGAGATATTTTAAGTGATTTAAAGTGCTTACAGTTGATGCTCTGTTAGATGTGTTCAACTCAACCCAAGCTTACTCACCACAAACAATAGTAGCCTTAGTTTCTTGCAAAGCAATTTCCTATCCTTCTTAACAGTATCTATCTGAACAAAGGTGTGTTTTTTTAAAATCATCTCCTGTTTGCCACATTTTCTAGTGAGTTAATGAATATTTTACATATTTTACAGCTATACAGCCCAAGGTGGTTAGAGGGCTGGCCATAAGATATACATACACTTGTAGATTACAGGCACTCCCATTCTTATGTAGTCTCACTGACTGCAATAAGTCACAGCAGATCAGCTCTTTCAAAACGCATTCCTTTAAAGATGGAATGGTCTTTGCTTTTTCAAATCAAGATGTATGCAGTGAAAGCTACAGATGCTGTCACATCACTTCAATGCAATAAACAAATGTATAGATAAAAACATACAAAGCATATTTTTTCAAAAATTAATTTTGTAAAAAGAATTAGAGTATATCCTGGAAACTGAAAAGGTTAGATTTATGTTTCCAGGAGAGTATAAATATATAGAGGTGAATATAGAAATGATATTATGAAATACAAGATGATTTCATAGATGATGAAACAAATCTAGAGTCTAACAAATCTGCCTAATGCCAATGCTAGCTAATATTAGGGACAAGATTTGAACCCAGGTCTTTAGGATTCAGTTCTTCTTTCCTCTGGTCACTCCTGGATTGTAGGGGGATCCACTATTTGGAGATGGCATCTCAGTGGTCTTATTGAAAAAAATCACTAGCAATATCTAAATTTAAAAAGCACAAATCAGTGATCCTATATAGGATAAATTCTGAGAAAAATGATCATGATTTTTAAAAGGAGAGGATTTTAAGAGGAGAGGATTAAATAAATGGAGATAATAGTAGCATGAAAAATTACCTGAATCAATTAGTTCCACCTGAGGCAAATTCCTTTCCAAAGCCAATTTCTCAAAATTCCAGTGTCCAGGCTTTACATGATTCTTTAGTCTGAGGGACAGAGTCTCTTTCCTGTTCCATTGGCCTGTAATGAGGAACAGAATTTTGTAAGTGATAGGTACTGTCATAAGTGTGCACTCTTCCCTCTGAGATTAGCTCCCAAAATATACTCCTGACACCTCTCAGACTTTTCTTCTCAACTCTTATCCCTCTGAAAGCAAAGGGCGCTTTAATTTTGACTTCATTCAAAGTTGGAATGATATACTGACCCCTTAGCTCCTCTAAGGGTTTGTAATTGCTCCTAGTAGGAGGAGCTGCCAAGGTAGCAGAAAATCAATTTAACCCCTACAAGATTTTTTGCAAAGCGGTGGAATGGATGGGCAGATTTAGTCATCTGGCGAGGGATTATCTATAGAGTGAACTGGGAGACATTCTGTTGTGGGTTAGTTGCTAAATTCTGTCTATGATTAGGTGGCAATCAGCATGGAGAATTACTATATGAGCAATTTTTAAAAAAATGGAAAATGTTATCCAAACTTGTGCAAAACAAAGCAAGTAGAACCAAGAGAACCATATGCAAAATGACTACAAAAATGTCACAAAACTTTACTAAATTTCAGTTTAACTAAGATTAATTGCAATGAACATTTTTGAACCCCCAAAAGATGATAAAATTTTCCTCGTATATATGTGTATACACAAGTGGGCAAAAAACTCCAGTTTAAAAATCCATTAATAAAATTTTTGTAACAGGATGTTGGGGTTACATTTTTTATAAATTTATTTATTTAGTTTTTAGTTTTCAACATTCATTTCCACAAGATTTTGAGTTCCAAATTTTCTTCCCATCCCTCCCCTACTCCCACCCCAAGAGATTAAGCATATAGAATAGCCCTTCCCCAATCTGTCCTCTCTTATGTCCTCCCCCATCAGCCCTTACTTTCTTGTAGGGCAAGATGGATATGTATATTTGGGATTATATTTTTGAAGGTAAGTGTGAGATATAGAAGCAAAATTAGGCAACAGGATGGATACAAATGTATGGCATTTTAAAAATAGTTCTAGGAGAACTAATGTATAATATAAACTGACTGTATATAAAAGCTAAGAACAGTTAAGAGATTTCTTTCTGTTTTTGTTTTATTGGGAAAAGGTAGTTCAAATCAATCATCAAAAAACAATCATTTATTAATCACCTACTGAGTGTCGGGTTCTTTGCTAGATACTGGTGATACAAAGAGAAATATGAATAGTCCTCAGCCTAATGGGAGAAACTATATATATATATATATATCAATTTGTTTCTGTGAAGTCACATTATTGTTGATGGAGTATAAGCATTTTGCTTGTTCTCTTCATTAAAGTTTGGGGTGACTTGGTTTGAAAAAGGAGAAAATGCCACTGAATCCCTACTTGAGATGGCTTGTGTTTTAATATTAAGATTGATCTGTTATTATTCAGTCATCTCTGACTCATCGTAATGCCATTTGGGATTTTCTTGGCAAAGATACTGGAGTGGTTTACCATAACTTTTTCTATGTCATTTTATAGATGAGAAAACTTTGGCAAGCAGGGTTGCCCAGGGTCACACAGCTAGGAAATGTCCAAGGCTAGATTTGACTTCATGAAGATGAGTATTCTTGATTCCAAGTTCAATTCTATACCCACTTCACCACCTAAAAAGCAGCTACACCCAATATGGGACTCAAACCCACAGCTCTGAGATTGAGTCTCATATTTATTTGGAATTATGCCTAAATGGCTATAAAATTGTGCATATCCTTTGATCCTGCAATACCACTATTAGGTCTATATCCCCAAAAGGTCATAAAAAGGGAAAAAAGAACTCAAATGTACAAAATCTTTACAGAAATTTTTTTTATGGTGGCCAATAATTGGAAATTGAGGGGTCCCATCAATTGGGGAATGGCTAAACAAGCTGTAGTATACAAATGTAAAGGGATACTATTGTGCTATAAGAAATAATGAGCAGGAGGACTTCAGAAAAATCTTATTTGAACTGATGCTGAGTGAAGTTAACAGAACCAGGAGAACATTGTACAACATAACAACAGCATTGTATGATGATCAACTTTAACAGACTTAGCTCTCAGCAATATAAGGATCTAAGACAATTCCTCAAAAAAACTCATGATGGAAAATGTCCACACACAGAGAAAAAGCTATGGAGTCTAAACGTAAATCGAAGCATATTGTATTCTCTCTATTTTATTTTCTTTATCATGGTTTTTTTCCCTTTTGTTCTGATTCTTCTTTCACAACATGATTAATGTGAAAATATGTTTATTATAATTGGACATCTATAGCCTGCCTAATATCACTTGCCTTTTAAGGGAGGGGTGTGGGAGGGAGGAAGAAAAAAAATTGAACTGAAAATCTTATGAAACTAAATGTTGAAAACTAAAACTAAAAAAACAAACAAATAAAAGAGTCTCATGCTCTGCCAATGAAATAGCTGGGCAACTTGTGTATAAAAAAAAGAATATACAAATATATTAAAAAGTACATTTTTTTTGAAGAGGAGAAGACAACAAGAACAATGGAAATCAGAAAAAAAATTTAAAGTTTTCATACAGGTTTTATTTAAGGAAGGTTTTATAGAATCAGGACCCTAAATGAAAAAAAAAATAGTTGTGGAAATATATATATATTTAAGCAAAGGGTACAGCACGTACAAAAACATAAGGATGGGATATAGTGCTTCATACATGAGGAACAGGAAGCAGATTGAATGTTAAATAGAATGTTGGGAGCTGTCCAAGGTAAATTTTACCAACAAATAATAAGATCATTTCTTTGAGCATCATATCATTTACTAATAGAACAAGTGAGAAAGTATAGGTCAAAGTCATGCCTCTATTTGTGCTAAAGACACAGAGCAAGGTTCAAGGGTACATTTTATACCTAGGCATGTCTTCCTTCTGATTGACCCCACAATGTATCATTGGGACCTTCCCTGGAAATCCTGATTAGTGGATATTTTAATGAGGAAGTAGGCTAAGGGTTCTCAACTTCTCCCCATCTTTGGGATAGGGGGAAGGCAGTGAGATAGCCCCTGGATGTGGTCAATCCTGCCCCTCTGACTCTTAAGGAATTCAAGTTGCCAGCTGGGAAGTTATCTGGCACAGTAGATAGAATGTCTGGGCTGGAGTCAGAAAGACTTCCCTTCATGAATTCAATCTATCTATATCACTCTGGGCAAGTCACTTAGCTCTTTCTGCCTTAGTTCCTCATCTGTAAAATGAGATAAAGAAAGATATGATAAACCAGTTTAGTGATTTTGGGAAGAAAATCCCAAAAGAAGTCACAAAGAGTCAGATTTGACTGAACAACAATAACAAAGCAATCATAACCAGAAAAACATACACCATCTCAGGCAGGTTTTCAAAGGTTTATTCTCCCTTTTGCAGACCAGGTCACCTGAACTTTACTGAAGAGAGCAAGAACACTGCTGATAGTCCCTGAGAATGGATAGCAAAAAGGATAATAAAAAATTAATATATTTTTTACAAAGTAACAAAAGCTAGGGTTCCATTTTGCCCAAATTAGTTGAGCAGATGCCTTGGGGGCCAGAAGTGATTACAACAATTACTGTATCAGATCATCCCCTTCACACTTGGCCATTTCAGGAAGTGGTGTTTAAACCTAGAGATGCCAAAAACTGTTGAGGTGTGGGCTTTGTCCACCCAAAAACCATTGCCATTTCATGCTATGTTGTGGTAGAACCTTCTCAAAGAATTCAGAGTCAGACCATCTCTAATCCAAGTATAGGCATTTATTGAGATTGACACCTCTCATGAAGCAGGCTAAATTCCAAGAGGAACAAGCAACTTTAGAGAAAGCAAGATGAATTTTATAAAGATGCAATTACATAACAGAAATTTACATAGAATAGAGGAATTTGATCCCTATTAAAAAGGCAGGAGGAGTTTGTTAAGGTCTTAGGTAATGGAAGAGGGGTTCCATCTAAGCTTCAGTGGTTAAACATTCTGGTCATTCTGCCCTCCAACTGGCTAACTATTGTGATCCTGTCTTTTTAAGACAGGTAGTTAGGTATTGTGGTCCTGTCATGGTATAGATGGATGATGTGATTGCGATTGAACACAAGAACACACCTGTTTCTGGGGGATTGGGTCTGGGGGCAGTGACCAGGTAGAGGTAGTAGCTAGTTTCCCTTCACATGGACACACCTGCTTTTTTTATGGGAACTAAGAGTTCAGGGACACACCTGTTGTTCCAGTGAGCAGTGAAGCATATGTGGAGAAGTTAAGATATTGGCTGGGGATTAGGGGGAGGTGCTAAGTAGGTACAGTGGGCCTGCTGTTCAGTGGGACCAGATCTATAATGAAGTTAGAGTATTGAAGCTGGGGGCAGCTTTATTAGGATTCCATCAGTGGTGTATATAATAGTACTGGAATTTGAAGATCTTCCCTGCCCCTTGTATTTGCAAACAAACAGGCAATTAGCACTTAGTATTAAGACCCATAACTTGTGAATCCCACAGTGGGATGGACTTTTTGATGTAACAGGAAGAGGCAGAACAGGAAGGAGCCAATGCCTTATATAAGGAAAATTCCAAGCTGAGAGAGATCAGAACTTCTGGGAGCAAGCATCTGGAGGCTGGACTGCTACTGCTGGAGAGAGAGAAGAGAACTGAGAACAGGACTGAGAAGAACTAAAAAGAGAAATGAGAACTGAGGACTGAACTGAGAATTGAGAAGAACTGAGAAATGAGAAGAGAGGAGAACTGGGAGGAGGCATTGCTGCAGTGTTGGTACTTTATCTGTCTGTTTTGATGTTATTTTGTCAGATTCTTCTGCTGATAGAAGATGGTGCTGTTGTTACAGAAGTCCTGGGACCTTGCTGTTGGTTCAGAAGCCCTGAAAGAGGATGTTTATGTTTACAGAAAACCTGGAGAAGGATCTTGCTGATATATTCAGAGGTCCTGGGACTATACTGATAATTTGTATTGACTCCTCAGGCCTTGTTGTTGGGTCTATGTTGATTTCACAGGCAGAAAGTGAATTGATGAGAATGCCAACAATATTAATGAATGTTATTGTGGCTTTGTTAAGCTTTATCTTCCCAGGAACAGCAACTGTGAGAAGGGGAACCATGGAAGTGGAAAGGCAGCCTTGAGTCAAGATGAAAAACCCTCTCCTTAGGTCTTTAATGCAAACTGAGAAGATCATGATTTACTAGGGGTGGAGAACTTTGACCTTTAAATTTAGGTGACTGAGTTAAGGATTTACTAATTAAGGATGACTGGAAACTAATCTCCAATTAAGAATGATTAAGACAATGTGATCTGGGGGTTGAAAACTTTTGACCTTTGTACTTTGTAATTGACTAAATGAATGTACTTTGTTTAAGAAAGAAGACTTTTTGATTGAAGAGATTAAGACAATGTGACAGTAGGGGTGGACTTTTGTGATTGACTAAGTAAATGCACTTTGTTTAAAAGAAAACTTTGGCTTTTGTACTTTGTGATTGAATTAAGGACTTACTAAATGAATATAATTTGTTTAAAACTATGGGACCACTTTGGTGAAAACTATGTGGCCATTTTAGTGATAAATTGTTAACATTGTCAATGCTGTACGTTGACTTTCTGTGAATGTTTTGTCTTAGTTTCTTACTGAATAAATAGAGAGATCACTGTACTGTGTAATTAGAAACTTGAAAGCTGTTCACAGCATCAGTCCTTTGGAAAGCTGCTCTTGCTTGGCTTTATAGAGTCATTACAAACATAGGAAGAAAAAAGAATGGATCACAACTTAATTATTGGCTACCAATATAACAGTATAATATTTATTACCCTGAATAGTATACACTAAGGTAGGAAAGTTAGGTTGAAGGTCAGGTTGCAAAGAGCCCTAAAAATTAAACAGGAGAACTTTTAGTTGACACCAGAGACAAATGGAAGTATTTGAAATTTACAGAGAAGAAAAGTGAGATGATCATACCTGCATTTTAGGGAAATTGTTTTGCCATTTGTATGGAGATTAATTGGGTAAAGGATAGATTTGATTCAAAGATAAAAGTGATAAAGCTCTTTCTTTAGTCCCAGAAGAGCTTATAATAAGAATGAGCAGATAACATTCACAAAGTGACATTACAAATCTTTGCCAGGCACAGTGCTAAGTATTAGGCAAATGTCTCATTTTTTCCTCACAACAACCTTTAGAGCTTGGTGCCATTTTTATTCTGATTTTACAGATGAGAAACTGAGGCAAACAGAGGTTAAGTGACTTGCTCTGTATCACACATTTAGTTAAGTGTCTGAGGCTTCATTTGAATTTGGACCTTCCTGCCTCCAGGCCCAGTGATTTATCCACTGCACCACCAGCGTACATCAATGGGTTCGATACAAAAAACTTCCTGGAGGTAGATGAGAAGCAACATTTGGTAACTATTTGATTATATAGAGAGACTGAGGAGTTCAAGATAATCCAGAGATTGTGCCTGTGGGTTCCTGGGAGAATGGATTCCTCCCTTCAACCAAAATAGGGGAGGTCCAAAGTTGGGGGCAGGGGAGATAATTAACTAAGTTTTGTACATATTGAGTTGGAGATGCCTTTGTTTTCGCTACAGAAAATGCACCACTTAATGCTCATATGTTTTTCTTTGATTATCCAGTTTACCCATTATGTATCATTTGTATATAGGTGAGTTCCCAGAGAGAAAGGATTGTTTTTAGTTTATTGTTTTTCTCTTTCATTTGTATGTGCAGGGCTAAGCACTCTCCCCTGGCACAGAGTAGGTGCTTGGGCCCTTTCTGTATATCATGGACTTCTAAACATTTTTTGTGATGGATACCTTGGGTATCCTGGTGATTTCTATGGAAAACACCAATTTAAAAAAAAAAAATAAAATAAAAAATACATGGGATTACCAAGGAAACCAATTATATGGTGGGCAAGGAAGGAAACAGACATTTATTAATGCTAGGTAATGTGTTAAGCATTTAACATATCTTATCTCGTTTAATCTTCACAAGAATCCTGGGTGGTGGATGCTGTCATAAACCCAGTTTGGCAGCTGAGGAAACAGAGGTGGAGAGAGTTAGAGGGAATTGTCCAGACCACACAGCTGTTGTTTGTCTGAAGACCAATCATATGAGGAAGGTGGTGTCTTTACTTGCAAGAGAATTGGATTGGCCAATAATAAGTCTCAGACCAAGCCTCATTTCTGTATCGTTTGGACTTTGATGGCTCAGAGTGAGTGTAAATAACAATTGTTTCTGTTCTGGTCGGAAACCCTCAGGATCTTCCCCTCCCAGACTGATTTTTTTAAGTAGGTAAAAGATTCCTTCTTTTGCCTCATTTCATACTTAGCCTTAATTACTTAATGGGCATAACCTCAGAAAAACTGAGGCCTGGGAAAACCCTTAGCTTAAAAAGCTCAATTCTCCTACTGCATAGAGGGCCATCTCCAGTCATCCTGATCTATGTCTTGCCACTGGACCCAGATGGCTCTGGAGGAGAATGAGAGACTGATGAGTTTGCACGGCACTGCCTCAGTCACATCCAAGTTCAGATCACAGCTAGTAAATGTCTGAAGCTAGTGTTGAACTCAGGTCTTTCCAACTCCTGACCCTGTACTCTATCCATGGTCCACTCTAGCTGCCTCTGTTTGTATAAATATAAAGCTGCAATTTTCCACCAATTTCACAGATCCCCTGATAGCTATCAATGGACGTTAGGAAATGATTCCCTGCTCTGATTCCATTGACATTGATAATTTTGATGCATAATTGATATTTGGGCAATCATTGATCCACTATTACTACTACATGATCAACCCTCCTACTCTCAGATGACATTCTGTCTATTACTTCTTTTTCTCAGGTGTTCACTATTAATAAGTTGGTCTTTCCATGTTTAAAACTTGACTGTCTATTATCTCCGGTATCCCACAATTTGAATTATTTAGTGATAATGATGTTTTAATAATTGCAGCCATATAACATTACTGGAATAATATTAATATTAAATGGATGATCTGTGATTTCAGAATGAAGTTATTGAAAGCTCTGTGTAGTTTCATAAAAGCAATCCTATAGTTCCTTTCTACAATTTTTTTTCAATTTTACATCCATAGTATTTTTTTCTCAATAAATAACTATTTTATAAGAGCTAGTTGAGGCTAACTCACTAAAAGGTGAGGTAACACTGAACCAATACAGTTAATAATATTAATGATATATTAGTTGTCTTTAATCATCTGATATTAGTGACTGATATTGAATAGAATACATAGTAATGAGGACTTGAGCTGATAGCATTAGAAGAAATCTCCTAACCTTTAGGACTCCCTTCTTCAAGCTCTAAAGGGACAAAGAAGATAAAATCAGTGGGCTCAACTCTGCATTGTGAGTGGGAGTTAGGCTAAGGATCTCCAGATGCTGTATGGGCTAAATGTATACTATTGTATTAGTTCATGTCTGGGAATGCTTTCTGATATATCTCTGTCAATAGTATTGGGAAATTGTGGTGATTAAAAAAATCCTCCATCAATGAATATTTGCACCCCAATCTGAAACCTATAGGTTGAGAGAATTATATGAATATATTGAGATATTAAGTGGCATGGACATGATCACATTCAGTGTGTATGACAGAAGAAGGACTTGAATTCAGGTCTTCCTAAAAACAAGGCCAGCTTCTGCTCTATTGATTGTGAAATTTTGGCTATCATTATGAGCATATAAAGCAGGTACTTAGTCAGTACTTGAATGATGAACATTTAAAACATGAAAAATAGTTACATATTTGTCTTCCCTAAATATATTATTTGAATAAAAAGTCAGTATCCTTTTCGTGAATACTATATGCTTATTCCTAGAATCTCAGTATTGGTGCAGCCAGATGACACAGTGGACCGATCATCAGCCCTGGATTCAGGAGGATCCGAATTCAAATCTGGCCTCAGACATCTATTTGCTATGTGATCCTGGGCAAGTCATTTTACTCTAATGAGAGACAGAGACAGAGAGAATAAATTTCAGCATTCACCTTATTTCATGTTCAGCCTCTTTTTTACATGAGATCATTCTTTGACTCCACAAATTCCTCATGGCAATCTTTACTTCTGTATTCCTCAAAGTATAAATTAAAGGATTTAACATGGGAGTTACAATTGAATAAAAAACAGTCATAGCCTTATCAATGGGGAACATGGTCACTGGTCGGAGATACTCAAATATACAAGGAATAAAGAATAAGAGGACCACAGTAATATGGGAGAAACAGGTAGAGAGGGCTTTGAGCCTCCCCTCCAGACTGTGAGATTTTAGGGAATTCAGGATGACTACATAGGAGGCCATTAAGAGGAGAAAGTTTAAGACGCAGATGAAACCACTATTTGCTGCAACAAATAGACCCAGGGCGTGAGTATCCATACAAACAAGATTGAGCAAAGGAAATAAATCACATATAAAATGATCTATGATGTTGGGGCCGCAGAAAGGGAGCCAGACTATGACGAGAAGCTGTATTAATGCATGGAGAAAGCCCCCAGCCCAGGCTATCCCCACCAGAAGACCACAGAGCTTCTTGCTCATAATCATGGTATAATGCAGAGGTTTGCAAATTGCCACATAGCGGTCATAGGCCATGACTGTGAGCAGGATGATCTCAGCCCCACCAAAGAAATGTTCTGCAAAGAGCTGAGCCATACACCCATTGAAGGAGATGGTTTTCTTCTCAAGGAGTGAGTCAATTATCATCTTAGGGGCCGAGGAAGATGAACAGCAGCCATCTATGAAGGACAAGTACGATAGAAAGTAGTACATAGGAGAACCCAGAGTCTGACTGGCGGTGATGGTGATGATAATGAGAAGGTTGCCCACCAATGTTGCCAAATAGATGAGCAAAACTGCCACAAATATGACTTTCTGTATCTCTGGATTCTGCGTGAGGCCCAGGAGAATGAATTCAGTCACATTGTTTACACTCTTCATCTGTATAAATATGTGAGAACTAAATTAGAGTTAATTCACTTAAAAAGAGATAATTATCATGAATTACACTTGGAATTTCATATGTGACTTTATCTTCTTATAAGGCGATTCAGATGAATCACATTTTGTAGAAAGTAAAAAAAATAAATAGGAAAGTGAAATCTTCCTCATTCTTCAAATGGGTGAGTCACTAGCCCAGACATTGAACTAAAGAGGTCAAGTTTTCTCTTGTTCTTCTTCCTATACTGGTGTTTCCTTTTCTCCTTCTTTTCTTTTTTTCTGGCTGAAACTCTATTTTTTGGAGGTAGTGTAGAAATATTCAGCAAAAAATGACCTTGAGACATGTATACATCTGTTATTTTCAAAGCCAACTTTATGTTTTATATAGTACAATATGTTATAACATATTAGAACTATATTATTCCCTTGAAACAGAAGCTCTATCTCACTTTCTAACTCTGTCTGTCTCTTTCACACATACACACATACACACACACACACATACACACTATATGAGATAGAGACATGACAAGATATCAGTCAATATCTTGGAGTTCTAACAGTTCTAGATGTCTTACAAATAATTTTTGTTACCCTTACCTCCCCCTCAAAAATCCCTCTACAACATATCTGATAAGTGTCTACTCAAACTCAAGGTTCTGTATGAGGCAGAATCCACTATTTTCAAATACAAATCATTTCATTTCAGAATTGCTCTCTTTTTTATATTTTTTAAAAAATATATATGTTCAGCCCAAATTTTCCTCTTTAAAATGTCATCCTTTGTTCTTCCTGGTAAGCAAAAAAAGACTAACTTATATGGCCCCCAATTCCCTTATGAATGCTATTTTCTTCAGGCTAAATGCCCCGTTTTCTTTAATCAATTCTAACACTTAGTAAGCTTCTTCTTGTTGTCTTTTCTACATCATCCACGTTTTCTAAAATGTGGTGTCCAGAATCAGATTCAGCCTTTAGATATGATCCGTCCATTTCAGAGTGTAGTAACAGGAATATCACATTCTAATCCTCGATCTTGTGTCCTCACTTATAACCAAAGCTGCTTTTGCTTCCTCACTTCTCCTAGACACTGTTGACTCATACCAAATTTGAAGTTCACCAAAACCCAGATGTCTTTTTTCCCCCTACAGTGGCTGTTCTCCTTCTTGGTTCATCGTGCCTTGTACTTGTGGAGATTATTTGTTAAAATGAATTCTAAGAAACTGAAAACATCCATATCTTAGATATATTCTGAAAAGGAACAAGAGATTGTTGCCCTGAATATTTCTAGTGTTGAATATTATACTACCTATGCAAGTAAAACAATAAATTTTCTGATATGTGCTTGAGAAATTTTTCTACAATGAATGCAAATGGAATTATTTTTAGCTCATCAAACCTATATTTACCACCCAAGATCAAGAAGAAAAGGATGAGAGATAGCCAGGAAAATAAGAATCTGCATGGGTTTTAGATTCAGTGAATATCACTTTGAAATTGAGTCTTAATATTTACAAACTTTATGATTTTGAGCTAGTTTCTTAGACATTCTTAGACTCAATTTCCTTATCTGTAAGAAAGTTTCACCAGAAGATCACTAAAGTTCCTTGTAACTCTAAATCTAATTACCTTGAAAGTTTTATTTTTCCCATTCCACACTTAAGACATCAAATAACAGGAACATTTCCATATACAAATTATAATACATTTTGTTCTTGTTCCATACTTAACAGAAACCAAATAACATGAAAATTTGCATATACAAATTAGAATAAAGATGAATATACATGAAAATACCTATCTTGATTATATATAGCTTACTTTACCTTTTAAGTATGTGAGTTAAACACATAACTTTATTTAATTATTTTTAAATTTTCTTTCCTTAATTCAAAGTGTAACTTTAAAAGATTTCCTGCCTGCCTATTTCTTTTTGATATTTCTTTTCTCTTCTGTTCATTTTGAAATTATCTAATGACTTTTAATCTTTGGATTCTTTTTAAAATAGCCATCCTCTCCTCCCACCTCAGTTTTTTAAAATAAAAAAATTAAAAAATATTCATATTTTAGGATAGAAAAACAACTATGCCACTAAATCTAAGTTGGTTTCCAGACTTTTTGGTTCCTATAGCTCAGGTCTGGAGAGCTGGTTATTAATGAAAATTTGAAGTTCCTTGTTTTGTCCCAAGCATGCCAAAATCCTAAGCCAATTGAAGCATTTTTCCCCCAACTGGCCTGAATTTGGACTTTGGTTTGCTTCATTGAGTTTCTTGGATGTGATTCCTATGAAGATATAGCTAATTACCTGTGAATCAGTTAGAACATCCAGAAGAACGACCTCTTAGAGGCAAGGGAGCCTCAGCTCCTATCAAGTGAAGACAGATGGGAGAGCAGGGGAACATGGAAAAATAAACATGCATCTTCATCAGTAAGCAACTGTTTATGTAAGAGAGATCTAAGAAGTTTAAATTACATGACACAACAGACTAAAAACATTATCAAAATACACCCCCTTAGGCATCACTGAGAAGCATGATTACAAAGCGAGATAGGTAATATTCTGGCTGCTTTTTTCCCAGTAAGAAGATATGTGACTGTGTGACACATTTTGGGGAGGACATTGATAAGTTGGAGTACGTCCAGAAGGATGACAAGACTGATGAAGAACCTTGAGACCCTTGGAGTAGTGGTTGAAAGTACTCATATTTTTTAACCTGGATAAGAGTAGAATCTGGCAGTGAAGGTGGGGGCGGGGTGGGAAAATATTGAATCTTCAGTTATTTGAGTGGCTAATATGTGGATGGAGTGAGAGACATTCTATTTGACAGAAGTAAAATAAAGGAAAAGAGATGTAGGTTACAAAAATGTATATTTGAACTTATAAGGATGAATTTCCTGATAATTAGAGCAACATGAAAGTGCAGTGGCTTGCATTATGAGTAGAGAAATCCCACTCACTACCTTAAGCTAAGGCTGGAAGACCATTTCTCAGTTAGGTTACAGACAGGAATTTTGATCCATTAGGCACTGGACAAGATGACCTCTGAGTATCCTCCCAAATCTCAGATCCTGTCAGTAAGTATTTTTATGTGTATTCAGCTACCTAAAGGGGCCCTTAGAGACAGCATGACATTGTTTGTAAAATATTGGACTTTAAGTCTGGGAGATCTGGGTTCAAATTCTGCCTCATGTACCCAGTTATTAACTAGATGACCCAGGGTAAGTCACTTATCCTCACTGGTCATCAGTTTCCTCATCCATAAAATGAGAAGAGTATGACTTATGTTGTTTTTTTTTAATTGAATCAACCAATATTTCTTAAATACACATTCTATTCCAGGTGTTCTATTAGGTGCTGGGGATGCAAATGAAATCATCCCTACCGACAAGGAAGAAAAGAAGCTTCCAATAAGTACCAGGAGGTGAATGGGACTAATGTTATTCAAGGTCCCTTTTAATTCGAAATCTATGATCCTTCCATACCTAGTCTTTAGCTCTACTTATTTGTAGTCATAGCCAAACTCCTAAATTCCAATGACTAATTTCAGAAGGACATGAGGGCTCTCAGTATCCAAAGTCTATAAATACCCTCTGAGCATGAAGAAATGTTTATGTGAGTAGTTCATTTGGAGTCAGGTGAGAACTAGATTTGAATCCCAGCACTATCAGTTACTAACTGTGTGACCCTGGGCAAGCCTCCTGACCTCTCTGAGTCTTAGTCCTCTTACCCCAAAACAGGTGAAATAATACCTTCAGTGTCTACAATGGGAGGTGTGGAACCTCCAGCCTCTAGTCATGTGAGGCCACCCCAGGATTCCACATCACAGAAGCCGAATGAGGCACACACACACACAAACATTCATACACACATAAAAATATCATTATGTATAGTTACTTGTGATTATTAAGTATCAATAAGCATTTAAGTGTCATTCATAATTTTTTTTTGTATTTAGGCATATTAAATTGTTATATATAACTACAAATTTTCGCATTTACTGTGAAACCATAATATCTTAAGTACAATCAAAAGATTGAAGTCCACAAGTCAAACCATGACAATAAGCACTTTATGTGCTGGGTAAAATGGATCTAATCCAGCACAATCATATATCAAGTAAAACAGTAGATTTGAAAGGATTAGGCAGTTTGGCTAAATTCACAGAAGTAGAGCCATTTGACTCAATAACACAGCACTAACAGCAGTAAAAAAAATATTCATTACAGTGTCGGGGGTACAAATCAACTCTCTAGTACAGCTGAACCAAGGAGTTGTGAGCTACTTATTTCTATTTTTTTGTTTGTTTGTTTTTCTTTTTTTTTTCCCCCTTAGTGCTTTCAGCCTTATGTTGTCCAATTAGGTGGTTAATATTGGCAATTGTTTTTTGAGAAGCAGAGTAGATTGAGTTCTGATCTTGGAATCATGAAATGGGGGTTCAAATACAACTCAGAGACTAAGTTTATACAGAGCATTGAATTTATCCAAGTCTCTATTTCCTAATCTGTAAAATGAGAATGGCCATATGTCACCTATATTATAGTGTTAGTGTGTATAGATTGCTTTTGAAACCTAAAAATGTCTTTTTCACACACCTATATGTTAGTAACGAATAAAATAGAGATGGTGATAATGATATGAAATCACCTGTAGCCTGCAGATAGTCTCAATCTTAGTGATAAAAAAAAATATTGGCAGATGAATTTAGATTCTAACTATTGCCATGACATTATTTCTTTACTTCTTTTTTAATGGGAGTGGGTGGTATTTGCTTAGTTAAATCAGTGAAACAATGCATTAGTCTGAGAATAACTCAAGATGTGCACTGTCATAAGTAATTGGTTCTTTCCAAATGCATCCTTTTGAAATGTAAATGGCTTTTGACTTTTTTTCCAAAAAAGGGATGTATGAAGTTATGATCATGGACATCATAAAATCACTTCACTGAACTTAAACACACACACATACACACAGAGGGAGGGAAATCTTACATTTTAGAGGAGAGAATTAGAGTAAATAGGAGTAAAAACTGAAAATTTTGGAACTGTGTCTTGGATAGTGGAAACATTGGATTTTGAGATGGAAATGGCCTTAGAGAGGATTGTTTCCAAAAATCTCATTATTTACAGATGGAGTAACTAAAGCACAGGGAGTGCCTTGTCCAAGGTTATATAGCTAGCAAATATTTGAGGCAAAATTTGAACCCAGATCATTTGATTCAATATCTCATTTTTCCACTAATGTATACTGGATATCCACTCTCCCAACTTAATGTGTTCAACACCTTTACTACTATATGCAGAACAATCATAGGGATATAAAATCAAACATATTTCAGAACACCAAAAAGAATTATTGCTTCCTCACTTCCATACATATTCATTCATTCATTCATTCGGTCTCTTTCTCTGTCTCTCTTTGTCTCTTTGTGTCTATATTTCTGTGTCTCCATTACTCTCTCTGATAATACCTTTCTCATAAAACCCTTTTTTTTTTGGAAAAAATACTTCAAAAGCATAAGAGTTGAGATATAACAAGGTTTAACTGATAATCTGGGGGGGAAAATGGAAGAAAAGTTTTAAAAATCAAGTTTACAGGTACCATGAGAACAGCAGTGGCTTAAAAGTTCTTGGATAACACATCCCCTCCTGAAGTCAGTTCCTCAAAGGGTATTTTCTTGTACTGCCCAAGTCCAGCTGGGAGATGTTCCTTTAATCTTTACCATGCAAATTCCTTCCTTTTCCATCACTCTTTAACCAGTAGTAGAGGCAAAGAAAATAAAGAACAGCTATCAGTGGGAGACATTGCTTTCTGCAAATGCTTCTGTCCAGCAAACTTTTCACCTATCCTTTTCAATTTTTTCTCTTGTAATGGGAGATTTAATGTGAACTGTGTTCAGTGTAGAGACTGGGTGACATATTGTCCTCATCTCTTTTGAGGATTAATAATTAGTTCTATTAGGAAGGTTTGCCAATGCAGAAGTTCATCTGTTTTAACCCTTTAAATTCATTGTTTTGTTATACAACAGAATGAATGGTCTCTTATGGGGTCTGTAGTAAATCTGTTGGTATAAATCTAGTCTGTGGTCAGAAGTCCACCTGATTAGGGTTAGTGGTTAAATTCTGCTTAGAAATAGGTGACAGTGATCATAATTAGGTTAAGATGAATTCAGAGAAATCCAAAGTGTGCCAAATTGAGCAGAGCAAAATAAGCATTTGATCCAATAAAAGTAATTCTTCCTCCTCTTCCTTTTCTTCTACTCCTTCTTCTCTTCCTCCTCCTTTTTCCTCTTCTCTTTCTTATTTTTCCCTAAAAGCTGAGGGGATTTACATTTTGTCTTGTGCAGCTTTTTTAAAATTTCTTTTTTAATTTCTTCAGATATAACTCTGGAAAAACAAGAGGTTAAAAAGACTATTATGTTTTAAAGGGAGTTATTTGCTTATGGGCTTTAAACCCTTATCACTCTAGCTTTCTTTGAATAGAAAGTAAAAGCCCCAACTTCAGCCTTTTGGCTAATTGTTTAGTTTTGATGGCACAGAACAAGTATAAAAAGTAATTTTTTTTCTTTTGTGCTCCAAGAAGAAACTATTTCAAAGGTCTTGCCTTCCCAGATTAATATCTTGGCGATGCTGAATTCATCCATCTTTTGTGTCAATGCTTACCTAGCTCTTAGTCACTGAATGGGCAGGGTCTCAGACAAACTGAGACTGGGCAAGACCTGAATTTAGAAAGGCCAAGGTCACCCACTGAATCCTGGGCCATCACCTGATGTCTTGGCCTTTCTCTGGTTACTGAGCTTTGATGACTTTGGAGGAGAGAGTGAGGCTAATGACTTTGCATACCTCTGCCTCACTTAAGTCCAAACTATGAGCAAATCACGACAACATCCTTGGGATATCATAAATCCTCCTGGAGAATGAAGGACAAATGATAACAACAACAATAACAACAACAATCATATAAACTCTAAATATATTTATTATTATAAATTACTTTGGCCAAATTTATTCCCATGTGGCTCTCCAATTATGACCCCATGGTCAGCAATTTATACCATGCATATTGTGGAATTGTCTGAGTTAATGGGGGGAAAGAGGTGTTGATACTGTCTAAGATATCTCATTTGAGTAAATCATTTTGCTCTGTACTCATTATGTCATCTGACACCAGCCAATCAATCAATAAACATTAATAAAACATTTACTTAATGGGTTAAATGATGGGGATACAAATGAAAGAGAAAAAACAACAGCCCCTACTTTTGGGAATTGTATATTCTAAATGGGAGACCATAAGAATACGCATAGTACTATGTATCTATATGTACATTTACACACATACAAACTACCTATAAAGTAACAGAGGGGAGGCAATAAAATCTGAGGAGAACAGGAAGGCTTCCTAGAGACAGTTGCTTTTCAGCTTTCTTGAAGGAAGAAGCCAAGGATTCAAAACATGAAGTTGAAGGAAGAGATAATTCCAGACATTGGAGACAGTTTATATAAAGTTTTAGAGATGGGAAATAGAGTGACATGTAAGGGCACCAGTGTGGAGGGGAGTAATGCTTAAGGAAACCAGGAGGATGAGGGACTCTATCATGAAGAGCTTCAAATTCCAAATAAATGACCTTTATATTTATGTTAAATATTTAATGAGCAGTCACTGGAGAATACATATTGAAGGAGGTAGAGGGAGAACATACTTCTAAAAAATCATTTTGCATCTTGGTGAAGGGTGGATTAGAGTAGGAACTGAAGTGTACTTGAGGCACAGAGGTCATTTTGAAATTTTTTGCACTGAAAACAACAGATATTCAAGAAAAATAAACTAATACAGCAACCATGGACAAGAATAACAGAGAGGAAGTTATCAAAAAGTGCAGAAGTTGAAATGGAAGTAAAAAAAAAAGAACTGATGGTACAGAAATATCATAAAACAATAACATAAAACATAAATTGACATAAAACATGTTGAAAATTATATTACTCAGTTATGTATTGTTCCCAGCCCTGATTATTAATCGGTGTTGAGGGACATTCTGGTAGGGACAGAGATACCAAGGCAGCAGCTTTCTGTATCACCCGTTTTTTTTTCAGGTACCCCTACATGTAAATCACCAACTTCTTGCTACCGTGGGGAGGAATTGAGTTGCAACAGCCCAACCTCTTTTGCTGAGGTGAAGCTAAATGAATTGTCTTAAACTTAGCTATAAAAGTTGTCCTCACATTGAAAGCATTTCTGACCTTCAGTGATCAGCCCATCATTATATTATTACTGACAGAAAATTGTTAATATAATGGCATAAATTTTTAATACAAATGCAATATGGACTGCCACTCCCTTAAATGATCCTTGTAATTTCAGAATTTCAGATGTCCTTACATGTCAACTCTTAAAATAATTACCTTTCATTAGTTTCCTGAATCATACCCTATCTTCTCAAATCCAAGGATTTTGCCTTGAGGGAGAGCCTAGCTCTGGCCAGAACTCAGCTTTTACTGTTTCTGCCCCTCCCATTGGAATTCATAGTAGAAATGCAATTTGGGATGGTGGTAAACCCCAAATTTAAGGGTACACAGGGTCCACCTGGAAAGAATTCAAGCACTCAAGTCTTCTTTCAGTCAAATTAGCAAAGATTATTTGTAAGGCCAATAGAGTTAACCAGATTCCTAGTGAACCTTCACTTGATGATTGATACTTGTACACAAAAAAGGAACAGTGAAAAGATCTGAATGGGATTAAGGAGTGGTGAATAGTTTGGGGTTGGCCAGGTACAGACAGTGAAAGGAATTATGTAGGGTAATTAGATGATCTAGGTATGCTGTATTGGGCCAGTTGTCTTGGGTGGAGGCACCAGTGATGTGGGCTGCTGAAATATATGAGCAAATTTGGGGACTGGGTTACTTTCAATAATAGTCTTTTCCTTTTGGGGTTGCAGATCCTAGCACCCCATCATTCTCCCCTCAAATAAATGGTCCCAAAATATTTTGTGGTAAGGGGTAAAGGTCTGAGCTTCTGAAACTGCTTCCTGCTGGCAAGGTGCTTAAAGCTGTCATTGTTTTGAGGGTGTCCCAGGGAGGTTAACTGGAACTGATCACAAGTTGCATCCAGGGAATGATGTAAGGGGTGGGGCATGGTCTGGTACCCCCTGTTTGCTATTATGTGGGGAATGGTCCATAGTCTGGAAGACAAAAATCTGATAAGCAAGTTCAATATGTAGCACACAAATATAGGGAGAATTAAAACTGATGTCAGAAAGGGGGAAAACTAAAAAAGAAAGAAAGATCCCCTATTAGAATCATTCACATTTGACAAATAGGATTATCTGATCCGGTTACTTGCTCAAATATTTCTACTCTAATTCCAACTACTTCAGGAGGATCAGATGCTATAGAGATTCACTTGTATAAATGAAAATATAAATAAACAACATTCTTGCATCTGTAAGTTTTCCACCCTTGGATTCAATAGTTATACAAATGAATTTCCCAGGGACTGACTTTTACTCCAATTATAACAAAATCTTGCAAGAGTATTAAGTAATGACTAGGCCAAATATCCATTTTTCTATAGGTTACCTCCCTCTAAGAAGACTGGTTGCATTGAAATTCTCTTCCCCAAACAAACTGAATACATTTCTGATCTAATTTCAGTAATTTACAACAATAACCAATTACTAAGTTGTTTGACATAAAGAAAGGGATATAATTTAGGTTGAATAGCTCAGATCTTAAACACACATTTTATTATCCCAATCTTGTGTACAGGATAATCATTCACATGACTATGCAGGCAGGAAGATTATAAGCCCAAGAATTAAATACCCAGTTATTTATCAGATATAGAAATACTGTACATTCAAACGAAAACAGTAGTATCTCACATAATTGCATTGTGTTCATATCTTTTTACTCAATATTTGCCGGGATTATAGAAACTTGCTATAAAAGGAAGAAGCAGGGACATAATGATCAATTCTACCTCATAGCCAGACTCAGGAGTAGCCAGCTGAGTAACACTCCTTTTATTTCTTTCTTTCTTTCTTTTTTTTTTTGGAGGGAGGAAGGCAGGGCAATTTGGGTTAAGTGACTTGCCCAAGGTCACAGGGCTAATACGTGTTAAGTGTCTGAAGCTGGATTTGAGCTCAGGTCCTTCTGACTCCAGGGCTGGTACACTATTCACTGCACCACCTAGCCCCCCAAGTAAACTCCTTTTCAAAGGAATACAATGGTGAAACTGAGTCAGGAGGACCCCACCTTAGACTGAGGCTAAAAACTGACCTCTCAGCTTTTCCAGATGCAGATTTCCACTTTAAACAGCAAGTTTCACTAATTACAGCTTGGGGAAAAAATTACCAGGCCTTACATCTCAAATGTACATTTGTCCTGGTGTAAAAGCCAATTTTTAGAGGTCATTTCTATATACTTGCATATACACATCAAGCCTAGTTAATTGTTTAGGAATGCCATAAGCCAAACAACCTCTTTGGCAAGTTTATTTTAAAAAGTGGAAGGACAGGTGATGAGTTGCAGGCCCTGGGAGCCCCCTTGAGCTCTCCTTGAATCTTAGAGGTACAGGCTCTGGGAAACGCCTTGAGGTCTGATTAAATCTTCCCATGTGAAGAGGCATTTACAGAGGCCATAAGTATTTCATTGTGTCTGGGCCCAAACCTCTGTTACTAGCCTGCCCCTCCATTGTCCATCTGCTTTCCACCCTTGAGCCTATCAAAACACCAATCCACTCTTGCATTGACCTCCTTAACTCCTCCTGAAGACCCTCCCCAAACTCATTACTGGAGTCTGACCTCATTGATTCCTCCTGAAGACCCTCCCCAAACTTCTCCTCTAAACCACTCCTAGATTCCTTTGTATATAAGACCCCATCTTCCCTCCATGTGGTGTGAGAGCCCACAGAATGCCCTAGCACAGACTTGCTCTGTGAGAGTGCCATAGAAGTTTTTTTAGCACAGACTTGCACTCAGTACAAGGTGAAATTTTAATAAACTTTACTTTTCTTTGGCTGAGAAGACTTGAGTGTAATTCTTTCCACAGGACCTGGCATGTTGGTATTTTGAGGTCTCAGGCAACCCTAACCGTCTTTGGGAAACCTGTTCAGTTGCAGGTACTATTTGCAGCTGTTGGGGCAAGGGGTCAGGTAAACATGATAGGGGATGAGTAGGATGTGCTGAACTTGAATGATATTTCCAGGATTTCTGGGTAAGCTACAGGATGCCCAGGGGCCCAGGGACTTTACTAGGGGGATGTGGGGGGGCTTATGTAGCAGCTGCCACTTTCTCCTCCTTCATTTCACCAGGTGGGGGAGGTTGAATTCAGAGATGGAGCAGGGAGTGATGAAAATACTCTACTATACTCTAACAGATGCTGGGAAGCCTGAAATACCAGGGTACAGGGGGAGACTTCCTAGGAAGAATTCAAGGACTCAAGACTTATTCCAGTCGAGGGGAAATTTATTGTTAAGTCAATAGAATTAGGGAGGGTTTCTGATGAATCTGGAACTTAATGGGGTTAAAGCTGATGCTTATATACAAAAAGGAGAGTGAAAGGATCTGGAAGGCATTAAGGAGTGGTAATTAGTCTGAGGTGGGCCAGGTGCAAACTGTGAAAGGACTAATAAGTAGGATCTTTAGGGGATCTATAGTGGATTAAGTTTTATTTTGAATAAAGGACCATAGAAAAAAGGAACCAAAAGGCAAGATTGATAAAGAAATAACAAAAACTGTTTAAAAGAGGGAGACCAAAACACATGCATTAGCAATGTTAATTCAGTGAAGAATACTAAAACTAAAAAGGACTAATAAAAGAAAGTCTAAAATAAACAGAAAAGGAATATCATGATGAGGAGGATAAAGGAAAGAAAAAATACAGAAAAAAATGAAAAGAGATGCAATTTTAAAAGAAAATTAAAGGGGAGAACAAAAGAGGAAAGAAAAAATGAAGAAAAGAATGAATTAACTAAATTAAAGGTAGAAAGAAAAAGGAGCTAAGTTAAATAGAACATCAAAGAGAGGTAAAGGGGTAATAAGTGGGAAGGAATGGGACTTTAGAAAGAGAAGAAGAAAGATAAAAGAAATACAGGTACTTTAAATTACAGTGGTACCTTGACATACTCGTGCACCAACTTACGAGAATTCAGAGATACAAGTTGTCACTTGGTTGACTTTTTGCTTTGAATTGTGAGCCAAAATTTGAAGTAAAAGGCGCCGCTAGTTGGCACAGCAAACACCGTAACTCAATGCCCAGTGAGCATCCTGCACCTCCCTCCTTCAGTACACGTGTTTACCTCACCAGTGAAGAAAATTAAGCTAAAGTAAAAAAAAAAAAAAAAGATATTCTAGCAATTAGGTTCAGGGATAAAATGTAGCATTGAGTGTAGCAAGTAAGTGAATGAAAGTGACCAAAAGAGCATGAAACAAAATTCCTCTAACTTCCTCCATCTATCTTCTTCACCCTTCATCTCCTCCAATATCTTCTGTTAGCTCAAGTCCTCTGATATCCAAGGTAAATAAACACTTTATAAAACCAGTTTATTTCTTACATTCCCTTTTATTATGTTTTTATACAATATTTGTTATTTATAAATACTTTTTCTTATTTAAAAACATGTAACAAAAAAATACTGGAGTGGCATTTTGGGGGCTGGAACTGATTAAGGGCACTTCAATTAATTTCAATGGGGAATATTGATTGCTATACAAATAAATTGAGTTATGAGCTCAGTAACAGAACAAATTAAACTTGTAAGTCAGGTTACCACTGTAGATCAAACTTAACTGAAAAAGCAAAAAAAAATCTTTGAATAGAGAAAATAAAATACTAATTTGAAAAACAGTGAAGAAATAAAGGAGTTAAGGCTAAGTCCCATAACTTTAAATATGAATAGATAAAATCACTTAATGTAAACATAGATATGAAAAATCAAATGTATTTTACTTTTTTCAGTGTTCCTTATCATAATAAATATTAGTTGCCACAGCAAATAGACTGGCAGTCCTAGAGTCAGAGACATTTGAGTTCAACTTTGTCCTCAGGTCCTTACTAGTTGTGGGACTCTGGGCAAGTAATTTAAGTTCTGTTTGTTCCAATTTCCTTATTTTATATAAAGTGGGGTTAATAAAAGCTCATTTCCCTCAGGGTTGTTTTGAGGATAAAATGAGATATAGTCGGACAGCACATAGTACAATGCCTGGTATGTGGTTAGTTCTATTTGAATATTATTATAATTATAAATATCTGAAGTCATCTAGAATAAAAAAAAACAAAAAATACAGTTCTAGATAAAAATCACTGTGCATAATGTGAATTCCAGATAAAGAACAATTTTAAAAAGCAAAAATTGGAATCATGCTATAAGATAAAGTGAAAACATTCATGGCATAGAAAGAGATATAAAAGCAAACCATGTTTTTTTTTTTTTCCCGAAATCAAGTATATTAAGCAAACCAATATTAATATTAAATTTTATGCTTCAAATACATGGTATCTAAATGAAATAATAACTAAACTACAAGAGGAAGGAGCCAATAATAGAAGAATGACGTATTTCAATGAATCCCATTCAGATTTGGAACAGTCTAAAGGAAATATAAGCAAAAGAAAAATAACGATTGAAAAAAGTGGAGAAAATAGAAAAGACCAATTTTCTTTTAAATGGAATCTACACATTTCTCAGGACCACATTAAACTTCCAGGAAAAATAATCCACTATTTTAAAAGAGATATGGCAAATGTAGAAAAAAAGAAGGTAGAAACATACCTTTGGCATAAAACGCAATTAAAAATAGTGATATTTATGTATTTGTTTTTACAAAAAAAGAAACATTAATAGAGACTTTACAATGGAATTCTAAATAATAAGTAGATCAAGGAACAAATAATAATAAAAAAGCATAATAAAATGCTATTATTGAAACAACATAGCAAAATTTCTGGTATGCAACTAATTCCATATTTAGAGTGGAGGGGACATATTTCTATAAACATACACCTTACAAAATAGAAACTAGAATATTAGTTACTTCATAGATATGATACTGAATAAATAATATATTATAAATTGCTCATTTCAGGGGAAGAGGGAGAATCTGAAATTAGCAAAAATGAGATTAAAAGTTAGAGTAGAAATAGATCAAAATTTACAGGAATTATAGATTAAAAGCATGTTCTTGGAAAATATATATAAAATTTATAAACCTTTGGCCAATCCAGTTTAAAAGATGGAAGATAATGAAACAATTGTGATATCAAGTGAACCATGATAACCACAACAAACTGAAAATTATTTAAAAAGAGTTAGCAGGGGGCGGAGCCAAGATGGCGGCGTAGCAGCAGCAATATATCGCAGCTCTCACATAGCCACCCCCAAATACCCATGGAATAGGACTCTGGACCAACCTAGAACTTCAAAAACGCACACAGATACTTCCCACTAAAGTCAGCTCGGCTACGAGGAACTATCAGCACTGCCAACCGAAACCAGCCTGGCCTGAAGCT
>CM053592.1:182009932-182032039 GCA_028646515.1 Pseudochirops corinnae
AATGGAAGGGAAGAACAGGAAGGCGAAAGGGAAAGGGCCAACCTTACTCTCATTGAATTTGGTTTAGGGAAGGAATGACATAAACTCTAAACTGGGTTTCTTGCCATGATGACAGAGGGGAGGGCAGGGTGGGAAGGAGGATTGCTGGAAGCACACACTTTTGTAAAAGGGCAGGGTCAGGGACAGGATAGAGAAAAGAACAAGGGGGGGTGGGATAGAAAGGAGGGACATATAATCAGTCTCTCACAATATGCCATTGTGGAGATGTTCTGTGTAATTACACATGTACAGCCTGTATTGAATTGCTTGTCCTTCCAGTGGGGGTGGGTGATGAGGGAGGAAAGCTAAGAATCTAGAATGTAAAGTTCTATAATCAAATGTTAAATATATATATATATATATATATATAATTATAATTATAGTTATTAACAACATCCAACTGGTAGTTAAGATATACAGGCACTGTGGTAGGGAGGTCCATCCTGCCCTACCAGAAAGTTAGAGAGTTGAGAGAGAAGACATAGGAGAGAGCCGATTGGGAGAGGGATTATACAGTGGGATAGCTGTTTTGAGGTGTTGGGTAGCAGAAAGATGGGGAGAAAATATACAACTCAAAATCTCGTGGAATGAATGATCCCTGAACAAGAAAATAAATAAATAAATAAATAAATGTATAAAAAATAATTTATTCAGTATATATATATATATATATATATATATATATATATATATATATATATTAGAGAGAACAAAGAAAATGGGAAAAAAGGATCTATTTGTGCAATAATTACTTATAGCAGCTCTTTTTGTGGTGCCAAAAATTAGAAATTGAGGGAAAGCCTATTGACTGGGAAATGACTGAACTAGTTGGGATAGATATATGATTTCAACAGAATGTTATTGTGTCATAAGTAAAGATGATGGGGATTGTTTCACAAAAACTTGGGAGGATTTCTATAAACTGATCTAAAGTGAACAGAATTAGGATAGTGTACATAGTAACATCAATATTGTAGCTATGATAAAATGTAAAAGACTTAGCTACAGTGACCAAGACAAGATCCAAGACAATTCTGAAGGACCCATGAGAAAAAAATCTCTTCATCTCCAGAGAGAGATATGAAAAATCCTAAGTATATATTGAGCATACTTGTATCACTTTCTTCATATTTATTTTTTTAGTTATTTTTTCAAAATGTCAAATACAGAGATATGTATTCCATAACTATTGTGTGCATGTTTTTGTACACACATATGTGATACCATATTGATTACCTTCTCAGTAGATGTGGGAGGGTTGAGAGGGGAGGAATATATTTGTAATTCAACATTTAAAAACATGAATGCTAAAAATTAATTTTCATTAATGAGGAAAGGAATTCTTTAATCCAAAGAAAATTCTCTAATCCAAATTCAGAACTCTCATCTTTAAAACCAAATGGGTTTATCCCATGAAAATAGAGGAAATATCAATAATTTGTGTTAGGAGTTCTGCTATAATTAATAGTTAATGGAATATATTAATAAATAACAAAACTGAATGGTCTGAAAAATCTTTGAACTGATAATCCCCTTAAGAGCCTCCTTTAATTGAGTCAAGACTCTAAAAGTTACTTTTAGGATTTTGTCTCCTAGCTACATGTAGTTGTGCAGCTAATAGACTGCACTAACTGCAAATGAATGCAACTCTGAGGTACCACCTCACAGCTATCAAATTAAGTAATGTGACACAAAATAAAAAAAATGGCAAGTGTTTGAGGGAATGTGGAAAAGACATAAGAAATTAACGTGGTGTTTGGGAGTAAATTCATTTTGGAAAGCAATTTGAAACTATGCCCAAAGGGCTATAAAGCTGTACATACCCTTTGACCCAACAATAGCCCCTGCTGGGTCTGTAGCCCAAAGGATTTTTGAAAAAAGGACAAGGAAGAATATGTAAAAAACCAAAAAATTATAACAGCTACTTTTGTGGTGACAAAGAATTGGAAATTGAGGGATCGCCCATCGTTAGAGAATGACCAAATTATTTGTGATACATGGTTTCTGTAGAACACTATAGTGCAGGACACTTTCAGAAAAAGCTGAGTAAACTTACTTGAACTGATATGTAGTAAAATAAGTAAAACCTCAAGGGCATTGTACACAGTAAGAGGAATAATATGATGTAATGTGGATTAACTGTTAATGACTTACCTTGTCTCAGCAATACAATGATGTAAGACCCTTCTGAAAGACTTATGATGAAAAATATTATCCACCTATAAACAGAGAAGTGATGGAGTATGAGTGTGCAATAAAGCAAAATTTTTAAACTTTTAAAAAAATTTTTTAATCTATATTTTCCTTGCAATGTGGCTAGTGTACAAAAGTTTTGTATAGTTGTATATGCATAATTTATTTCAAATTGCTTGCCTTCTCAAGGAGGAAGGTAGGGAGATAGAAAGGAGAGAATATGGAACTCAAAATTTAAGGAAAAACAAATGTTAAAAGTGTTTATTTACATGTAATCAGGAAAAAAATAAGTCTTTAAAAAGAAAACTCAGCCAATGTGAGTTTGTATAAATGTTTTTCCTAGTCCTGAAATGATGTCATGTGAAGTCTCTCTTCACTCAGAATTCTGCCTCCTTGCTGATACACAAGAGGATTAGTCCTAATGGAAACTTTCACCCTATGGCTTTGAAGGTAGAGAGTGGAAGCCCCAAGGGCAGGGAAAAGAGCCAAGTAGACAGACATATTTTTTTTTTGCATAAACAATTCACAAAAATCCCCCCTCTACTTCTAAGACAAAGCCCTTCAAAAATCATTGATAATTAAGTCCTATGAGAATGAACCATGAGGCAGGGGAATAGGTCAGTATTCTTTCTTTAGGAACCACTTTAAAATTTTTCCAAACAAAAAAAGAAATCACTTCATCAATTTATCTGTATAGACAAGTCAAGTGGTGGAAAGTCTTGGGAGAACCACTTGCATTGATTTCTGCCATAGGTTTTGTCTACTGTCCTGAGATCATAGGAGACTATCAATGAGCCTTCCATAATTCAGTTTTCCTCATGATGAATTACCCCAGTATTTTCTGGGAATACAATTTTAGTTCCTCTACTTTTCAAGGAGGTTCTGACCTGGGTTACTTTGACCAAAATCACTGCTTCTCATGTCTCTCTGAAATGTTACCTTGAGGTGTATTATACCTTTCATCTTAGAAAATTATGGAAAGCTCCATTGGGGACATGGATATCAATGCACACTTACATAGAATTAAATGTGTTTCATTAAACAGAGATATTTATTGCAAGTCTGAATATATTGGAAGCTACCATCATCCAAATTAACAACAAATGTAAGTTTTACCTTAGCATATTTTAAATTTAATATACAATAAACCACCATATGCTTACTGTTTTTCATGAATTTGATCATTGCCTAACACTTTTTTTTTTTACAAGAAATTTACAATAATAAATCAGAGAAAGCAGGAGGCTGCTGTTGTGGAGAATGAGTCAGATATGTATTCATAAAAACCTAGGTTGATAGTCCTGCTTTTAACATAGCAGTTGTGACATTGGAAAAACCAGTTATACCCAGACAAATCTCTCTGACTATAAATTTCAAAAGAGGTGTGAATGTATATGGGGGAAATTTCCTTTGGGAGATCCAAAATGAATGAAAATATAAGACAAATACAACAATAATAAAATTTACAGAAACATCTTAATCTCTATTTTATCCACATGTCATTGAAAAGTTCAAGGTTATTAGTTCTGGGCTTCTAAAACACCATGTTGATACTCCATTGTGGAAACAGAGGTAGCTCTTAGGTGATGTTGTCACTAAAACAACAGAAGATGCCTATTAACACTACTTTTATCCCAGTGAGCGAGATCTTTTGGATGTTTCATTTAGCTCCAGTTCTCTTATTAATCTATGACTCGTAGAATTCTGGTTTTAAAGGTAGTAAATCAAAGACTTTAATCCCTCGAGAAAGAGAAGTAATGGTGTTCATGAGCCTGAAAGGTTTTATTCATAGAAATATAAATTAATTTTATTTATTGTTGTTTCCCTTTTTTTAAACTTTTTAAAATCTTCTTATAGGTCCAAAGGATAGAAGAAACAGCTGTGAAACTCTGGTTATACCAAAAAAAATGGGAGCAAATACAGCAAGTGAATCTGATTTGAGGTACCTAGTTGACACAGGATACAGAGCATAGGGCTTGAAGTCAGGGGAAGAAAATTGACTTCAAATCAAACCTCAGACATTTAGTATCTGTGTGTCATCGGGTAAGTCACTTAATCCTCTACGTTTCAATTTCTTCATCTGTAAAATGGGTGTAAAGAATATCCCCCAACCTCACAGGTTTGTTGTGTGGATAAAAGGATATAATATTTAGAAAATGCACTGTAAACTTTAAAGCAGTATACAAATTTTAGTTATTATTGTCATGGTTCTTAGAATTTTTTTAATTCTTATTTTTTTGTGTGTGAAAGATTCCCCATCCATGTCTCATTGAACTATATGCAGAGTTAGACTATCATAGGTAGTGGAAAAATGAAATATTATTCTTTAGTATTACAATCTTAAAGTAGAAGCAGAAACAATAAATTCGTATGCTTCCCAGTTAAGGTTGTTTGTATGGGGACATATATACTACAGTCATCATTTCATCCTAAATGATGACTCTATCCTCCAGATGATGTCTCTGAGTCCATTTTCCTGTCTTTAACATTAACCAGAGAATAATATACTGAGGACAAGAGGTGATATTTCCTCTCACATGATATTCTGCTCAAGTAACTAAATTTTCCTTTTGTCACCTTAAGAGTTGAGAAAGAATAATAAAAAAAATGGAGGTTTTACAGAGGAAAGTATTTAGAATAGAGAGAGTGCTGGAAACTTTATTTTAAGAAAATTGGCTCCATTTCATTCTAATCACTAACTTTTAAATATCCAGTTTGTGCAAGGTTGTATGTTAGGCTGTAGAATGAAAAATATATAATGAAGCAATCTCTACTCTAAAATATTCTTATGGTTAATTGAATGGATTGAAAATACTCTTGTGCACATATCATGCAAGGTTATTTGAGGAGCTAGAATGAAAATGAACAAATAGATGTATCAAAGTGTACATCACAACAGAGTTCATATCTGAGGTTAACCTTAAAGAAACATATGGCTGCTGAAAGGAAATGAAGATAGAGCATATTATTAGGATTTATTATATATTCCAAGGTTATCAATAAGTTTGTGGAAGATTGTATCTTATGAAATACCACAATTAAAACTCACACAATTTTTTTTTTTACTAATGTCTAAAAGACAGTCTGGTGCACAGAATTGTTGGATAATAAGATCATATTCCCCACCCCACTAAGAGTGATAAGTAAACAGATATCAATATTATCCTATACTCTTGGACATATCAAAAGAAAAAAAATGATTGGCAAGAAAATGTTTTATGAAAATTGCTAAAACATGGATTAAATTCTACCCACCCAAACAGAATTAGGAGAGGGTATTTCTACCCTAAAATGTCTGTCACATTCACTTTGAAAGATAGATTCTCTCCAGGGGGATTCCCATCATACGGGCTGTAGATTATTGACTTTATGATGAAAGACTGGAATAAGAACTGGAAGGGGTAAAGTCACAAACACCTGAGTAAACAAAAAAAGGAAAAGTGATCATGTGTCCTGGATGTTTTGCTCATACTTGCAAATTGAATTATTTAATTACATATAAGTCTCTGATTTTCTTTACAGATAAAACCCATGTCTTGATATTCTGTTCATTCATATTACATAAATGGAGAATGGAAGGAACGTGACAGAATTCATCTTTTTAGGACTTACACAGAATCTGAAGATGCAGAAAATAATATTTGTATTGTTTTTAGTATTATACATCTTAACATTGACAGGCAATCTTCTCATTGTGGTGACCATCTCCATCAGTCAGGCTTTAAATTCCCCCATGTATTTCTTCCTGGCACACTTGTCTTTCGTAGATACAATCTATACATCTTCCTCAGCACCTAAACTTATCATGGATTCTTTACAAGAGAAGAAAACAATCTCCTTCAATTGGTGCATGACCCAAGTCTATGCAGAACACATCTTTGGGGCTACTGAGATCATCTTGCTCACAGTGATGGCCTATGATAGGTATGTTGCCATCTGCAGACCACTCCACTATACTACAGTTATGAGTAGGAAGTTGTGTGTCCTCCTTGTAGGTATAGCTTGGACAGGGGGCTTCCTCCATGCAACAATCCAGATTCTCTTCATAATCTGGTTGCCTTTCTGTGGACCAAACATCATAGATCACTTCATGTGTGACTTGTACCCTTTGCTTAATCTTGTCTGCATGGACACCCATACCCTTGGTCTATTTGTGGCAGCTAATAGTGGTTTCATCTGTCTGTTAAATTTCCTCTTGTTGATGGTCTCTTATGTTGTTATTCTGTACTCTCTGAAGAATCATAGCCAGGAGGGGAGACGTAAAGCTCTCTCCACCTGTGTCTCCCATATTACTGTGGTCATCTTATTCTTTTTGCCTTGCATATTTGTGTACCTGAGACCTGTGACAACCCTTTCCATAGATAAAGCTGTGGCTGTCTTTTACACTATGGTAGCCCCCATGTTAAACCCTTTAATCTACACATTGAGGAACACAGAGGTGAAAAATGCTATGAGAAAGCTTTGGAGCCAGAAAGTGAGTTTAGGTGACAAGTAAACAAACCACTAAGAAAATATTCTTATTATTAACAACATGTAAGAACTGAGAGCACATATTAAATAATTCTGGTCAAGTAGTCTTTGTGCCAGGTCAATGATATTAAAGAACATTGACAGCACTTAATATTGTAGCAAGCTATAGATAGGTGATCAGAATTAGTGTAATAATAATGGAATTTGAAGATCCCTTTGTATTTGGAAGCTCACAGGTATTTAGCACTTAGTTTCAAGTTAATTATATCAAGCCTCTGTTAAGAAACAGAAGGTATGAACTCCTGTTGCTGACATAACAGGAAGGAATAGAACAGGGAGGAGCTAATTAGATACATAGGAAAGGCCCAAGCTGATACACATAGAATTTCTCTCAGTGAGTGTCTGTAGGCTGGGCTGCTACTGCTGGACTGAGGACTTTACTGAAAATTGAGAAGAGAAATGAGAACTGAGAACTGAGAACAGACCTTCTTGGAGCCAGCCATATGGAGGCTAAGGAGGAGAGGTCCAGGCTCGAGAAAGTGATTTTGATTTTGAGAACAGAACTTGTGGTGGCAGAACTCAAAGTTGTGGTGCCAGAAATCTAACTTTTGGTGGCAGAACTCAAACTTGTGGTGGCAAAACTCGAACTTATGGTGGCAGCACTTTTGAGAACCAGCAAGAACTTTTGTTGAAACCTTTCTTCTGGGAACGTCTGCTGAGAGTTTCTGAGAGTCAGGTTGAGGAGCTATCAAAATCTTCTGGGAGCTGCCAGAGACTGAGGAAGCATGACTGTGGTACTGATACTTTGAATGTTTTAGGACTATGCTGATTCCACAGGCAGAAAGTGAATTGATGAGGATGCCAGCAATGTGTATAAATGTAGTAGTGGCTTTGTTAATGTACATGAGTGTTTTTGTGGCTTTGTTGCATTTGCCTTCCGAGGAACAGAGACTGTGAAGCGTTTGGGGTGGTCTGGACACTGTGAACTTCGATTTGGAACAGGAACTACATGGACAGCTGGGAAAGGAACTAGGAGATGTCTGCCTTTGAACTCAGGTAGCAGTTGGTTAGATTCTGGTGAATGATGGGACCATGTAAGAGGAACCATGGAAGCTGAGAGCCTGCCTCAACTCAAAATGAAAAGACTTCTTCTTACGTATTTAATGGTGACTGATGAAATTGTAACTTACTTGTGACCTAGGGGTGGATGGCCTTTGTACTTTCTACTATATCTTAAGAGGGTACAGAGTAGTGACTGATGAAATTGTAACTTGCTCGTGACCTAGGGGTGGAAAACTTTAATGTTTGTACTTTGTAATTGAATTGAGGACTTATTGAATGATTGAGTTACAGAATTAATGTACTTTGTTTAAAACTATGTGACCACTCTGGTGAACACTATGTGGCCATTTTAGTGTTAAGTTGTGACATGGTGCAAGCTGTACTTTGACTTCTGTGAATGTTTTGCTTTAATTTACTGCTGAATAAATAGCATGCTCATTATAATATGTAATCAGAACCTTGAAGCTGTTCACAACAGCAGACCTCTAGGAAGCAGCTCATGCTTGGCTTTACAGTTAACATATAATTAGAAAAAATAGGATTTGAGATGGAATAGCTTTTATCTCTCACCTTATACAAATCTCTAGGATGATCATTTCCCAAGTCCATGCAAGAACTCTCTTGTCGTGTGTTCACATATCCAGCAGACTCCATTTCATGGGCTTCAAGATGATCGAAGGACCCTTCTGATCAAAGCAGTGTTCCTGGATATTTTGCTGTACATGGACACTGATCCCATGATCTCTTCCAAAAACAACTAATAGTATTATAACAAGTTGTTTTGAAGACATTTCCCACAGCTTACTCTCGAGGTTTTAGAAGCTTAATACAGGTACCATAATTGATAATTACAATTCTGGTTTGTGGATTCTTTATTTCTGTCATGGTCAAGACAGAGGGAGAATGTGATGATTTAAATAACAGAAGCAATTAAGGTAGCCCATTCCTTTTCTATATATCACTGTTTGTTAGGTTTTCTATTAAGCTAAAATCTGAAATTTTTACTAATTCATCCAATTTCTGCACTAAGGATCTAAATATAATAATTGAATTTACTAAGCCACAAAATGAGAAAAGTAATTACTTCAGACAGGTATTACTTAAAACCCTCCATGACTTCTTTTCTCAAAGCCACATATTACCAGTATTTTCAACCCATTTGAATGTGGAATGTGTTCTCAGAAAACTGTCCATAGAAAAAAAATGATGGTGCTGTGTCCCACAATCATGAGAGGAAAGAGAATGCAATTATCTGCATTTAGCATTTTTCCCTTTTTGCCCCATCCAAACTACTTTCCATTTTTAACTAAAAACTTTTCCTCCTCAAAGAGAGGAATTAAAAAAAAATTCAGACCCTTTTCTACAGTTTCCACTGAGAACTAAGTGTAATATACGAAAAGTGAGATGCTAAAAGACTGAAATGTAAAAGTGAATAAGAATAAGAAAAATAAAGCATGGTATGATAAATTAATGACAAATCCTGACTTGTGTCAGAAGGCTGCTGGAGAGAATAATTTAATAAGAAAGTATCAAGTAAATAAGAACCAATGACCATATTTAACTATAAAATACATGTCTTCCTTATAAGAGGAGGAATCTGCACCCTCCAAAGGATAATTAGGCACTCTCTGAGTAATGAAGATGAAGATACAAAGGTGTCATCAGCTGAGAGACAATTTTGCAAGGGTCAAAGGTAAAAAGAATTAAGAACTAGTAATTTAGAGTCTGTCTCCTAAGTATGACTCAAGCAATTATTTTTCAGTCTTGTGATGACAGCAGTAGAGGGACCTGGTATTGACGTGTAGTATGTATACAGAGTGTGACAGAGATCCTCCGATAGTCTTTCAAACTGGATGACAATTGACCACTTTTGGTGACTGACATGGAAATTAATGGTATTTTCAACTGGATCGAACCAGTCTCTACTTTGTGGATGACTGACTGGGTTTGAGCAGAGCAGGATAGAGAAAGGAGAGTCATGAATCAAACAGAAGTTTAATTTAAAAGTGAGGGAGCAAGTAAGGAGGCATATTATAGACACATATTCCAGGGCCCCACCCCTAATGGGAGGACCTGAATCAGTGAATCTGAACCTTGATTTATATACTTGTGGCTAGACAAAGAGTCAAACAATATGGTGCAATAACAGTAGGCACAACATCAACAGTGAGACAAGTTTGTCTAGTGACAAGAAGTCCTTTCCCAGAAGACTTCATGTCTGGGCCTGTTGGTACTTGCCTGATCTCAGAGCTTATCAGATCCTGGAAAGTGAAGGCATAGGACTGTTGTTATGCCAAGTTCAGGGCACAACTTCTTTGCTTGGCCTTAGGTGTGATAAACAGGATGTTTCCTAATATTTAACAATATCATTAGAAAAAAGACCTAGAAAGAACTGGTAAAGATTACTAAAATTTAAGTAAAATAATGAAGTCTTTAGAATAAAGGTATCATTTTTATCATGCCTACCAACTAAGTAAAAAAAAAAGTTGAAAAGAATGATATATATCAGAAATGATTAGTTGGTTAAAAATGATGTCTGAATGCATAGGAAAAAAGAGACTCAACATGTCAGCATTCCCTTGAGCTCTTGATTTCTGAGCAGCATTCATTTTTGGGCTTTATAATCATGTGTCTATGATAAGTTTAGAGACCACATGGCTATCTGGGGATTAGAGGACCACCAAATTATGAAAGAAAGGTCAGCCCAGCTCAGAAATGGAGGAAACCAAATATCCCATGCCTAACAGTGGTAGGATTGGGTCCATGAGTAATTACTCTTGCTTCTATGAGATAAGGAGTCTTTGTCTCCAACAAGTAAACAAGCAAATAAACAGACTGATTAATTAATTAAATGAATAAATGAATAGACAAAGAAATGAATTATTAATAGACAAGTAAGAAAAATAAATAATTTTTATTATTAAATTATTAATTATTATTAATTATTAAAATAATTTGGAAAATCAAATCACTTTCATTTATGGATCCTTCATCTCACCCCTTCCCAAAGAATCTAGTTATTTTTATAATACACTAAAACCTGTGATGCCTTTTGTAGTGAATTTATGTTTTCTTTTGCATTCCCTGCCACTGTAGTAGAGAGGTAGAATTCCATGATTACTGCTACCCCTTACTATCAGTCTCTCTTACTCTGTAATACTTTGAATTTCCCCCTTTTTCATCCTTCCTGGAATCACATATATAATGGATTTTAGATATCTCCTTTCTCAAGTTTAGTTTTTGACTCACAGGTTTCTTTTATATTTCTGTTACTGATCTTATATTTAGTGACTCCAATACCATGCTGATTTGCTCCAGGAAACACTACCTTCCCAATTCACTAGTCTGCTAGGAGATCCTACAATGTAAACATAAACTCAGGCAGGTTTTTCTCTCATCTGCCTCTATCATTTTATACTCTGAAAAGTTCCTTTTATGCTAATTTCCCCAAACTTTTTCCTTTTTATGTATATCTCAAGGCCAGAATTTTTTAATCAGTGTGTGTGTGTGCGTGCGTGCATGTGTGTGTGTGTGTGTGTGTGTGTGTGTGTGTGTGTGTGTGTGTGTGTGTGTGATGGACCACCTCAACATACTAATGAATCAGGTGCCTCTCTATTCTCAGAATAATATTTTAAAGGCACAAAATAAAACAAATGAGATTAATATGGAAATCAACTCTATTGAAAAATATTTATCAAAATATTGAACATATGAGCTTGCAGACCCCAAGTTTAGAACATATCTTTCTTCTCATCATTTAATCTATGTTCTCATTACCATCAAACCTTGTCCTGAATTTATTTTTCTTCCTCAGAGTCTTGATCCTGTAGATATATGGAATATTTGTTGTCCTCTATGGACACTGAGGATTTTACTCTCATGTATACTATTAGTACTGGAACATGTATGATTTGTTTTTGGTGCTGAATAGTCTAAGGACATTATATTTGTGGATGTGACAAAAGATGAAATAGCTCATTGAAGCTTTGAAGAGTAGATGGAAGAGCTAGAGATGAAGACTCCCCCAACACCATGCTCATCCTCTCTGGTTTGGTTGTATTGGGTTTGTGACAATCTGATCACCCTCTATGGACATTAGCCTCTAACACATGCACAATGTCCTACCTCTTGTTAGTGAAGTTTCTGTGTTCCTTCCATGCCTTAATAGGACAAGAGTAGTAATACAAAGTACTGAGTTTCCGTGCTCACTCAGTTCCAGAGAGGTAAGATACCAGAATGGACTACAACTGGAAAGTTGGCAATTGGAACAGAAGAATTGTGTCCACTGATGCATGGCTTTAATTCCTCTTGATTACATCATTCTTTTACTAATCATATTAAACTGTTTAGCCATGCTTTTGGGCTTTGAGTGGCCAACATAATTCACAGGACCTTTTAGGAAGTGAGTGGAGTGTGGGTTAATGACAAGTACACAGATGCTTGTTGATAGATACTCTTCAGTTTACTTGCATTATATATTATTATATATATATATACATATATTATTATATATATATACATATATTATTATAACTAATGAAATTTACTGTTAATGAAATAAATTTCTTTATTTATTTATCAGAAAACAATTATTTTGACCTTAAAAGCTTCCTGAAAAGGTCTCAGAAATCTCCATGGGTCTTGAGACCCCATTTTGAAAGCTGGCAAACTGATGCCTTACTAGAAAAATAAAGAGTGGTCTCTCTCTCTCTCACACACACACACAGAGTCTTTATTTTAAAAAAAGACATGCCAAACAAATTTTATTCTTTTATACATTTATGTAAATTATAAAGTTATATATGTATATGTATATTATATATGCATATATATTTAGATAGATATGTATATAGATATATTATTACTTGGTAGATCAGGATAATGATGAATGTATGGTTTCCCCAGATTTTATCAGCATATTTGATGGAGACTTTTGTTCTATTATTGTGAACTGAATGGACAAGAACAAATGTAGGTTAGACAATATTACTGATGGATGAATTTGGAACCTAATTGAACCAGACTCAAATAATCATTTATACGTTGTTAGAAGAGATCTTTGGAGATGTTTTCTAGAGGCATGTTTGTGGTGCTTTGCTTTTCAATATTGTCCTTCTTCTCACACTACATTCCAAAATTGGTGTCCTTGCTGCCCCTCACATACAGCATTCCATCTCCTTTTCATGAGGTGAACCCTTATTTCTCATGTGGCCACAATCTATAAAACTGACTTTAAAGTTAGATCATGTTTGCTTTGTATCTCTTTTGTATATACTTCTGAAGGTTTGTGTTATTTCCCCCAACCCCTCAGCTTCAGAAAGGCAAGAATGAATTTAGGTTTGCTTGTGAATCATCCACACTTACCATTCAGTCAGTCAATAATCATTTACTAAGTATTGGCTGTATTCTGAGCACTGTGCAAAATACCTGACACAGAGTAGGCACATACAAAACTATTTTGCCATCTAATTGATCTTTTTAACCAAAGGCATTTCAACACTAAAAAGGTATTCCTACTCATTCCATGCTTTGATTCTTTTTGTCCACATAAAAGGATTGTATGGTCAGATTGCACTTTCTCTGTTTGCTCATCTTGTCAATTATTTGACTTTTGAGCTCTTTGCAGTGGTAGAACTCTGCTTCCAGAATGGAGAGAGCTTTGTTCCAAATCACTGGGGTTTTCATAGTTGCAAGAGCTTTTAGTTGGGCAACCTCTCTACATCCCCAGCAAGCTTTGGCACACTGGCCACACATCCCAGGACCAACATCCAAGACCACGATCCAGATCGATGCAGGTCAAAGCAAGAGAAATTACCCTCTGAATGGTCACTTGATCCCCCTACAATCTTCAGGCCAGGAACTTTGGAAGGAGTTATGGGGCAGCAGCTGCAGCCACTTTGCCTCCACCAGAGAGAATATCTTTTCACAGGAATTAAGCTGGAGAGTCACATCCATCATCCTTAGAAATTCAAGATGATTTAAGATTTTTTTTTTGGCACAATACCTGAGAGTGCTGGATTTGGATTAAGGAGGACAAGTTCATTTCTACCCACAGATAATTTATACCCTTGTAAACCTAGACAAATCACTTAGCCTCTCTTGGCTTGAGCTTCATCTCTTGTAAAATCAGTTTATTATTACATTTCCCATAGAATTCTTATGAAAATGAAATGTCTTAGCATATATTCATTACTTTGCAAAACTAAATGAGTTTTTTTTAAAAGTACTGAGTTTTGTGGTTATTTTATATAGTTTAAACTCGGAATTGTTTTAAGAGAGATCATAAGGAAATATAGATTAACATTTAGAAGAGTATGTTTGCATATTCTAAGGTTAATAGTTTTCTAATTATATTTTACATACAAAAAGACATGTTTATAAGAAGCTTAATATACACTCATGGGAATAGTCCAAAGAATCGCCAAATTGGTATTATGTTAAAAGAGAAACTGTCTTGTTCTACTTTCCATACATTCTGCTAATATATTAAAGGATTTGTGATTTTTTTTTTTTACTATGAGTTTAACATAAGGTTAAAAACAGGAAGAAAACTGTATAATAGTAGACTAAGCATCCACAAGGACTTTTAGGTTATTTCAGAAAGAGAGTGCAGAGGCACATGGGGATTTGATCACATTTCCCAAAAGGGCCAAGAAAAAAAATATTTAAAGAAAATTAATATATACGTATGCTCACATACATACTCATCTTCTACAAATTTAAGGTTAATACGAACTCTCAAGTTACCAGGACAAGTAGAGATAATTCAATGTGTGTGTGTGTGCATGTGTGTGTGTGTGTGTGTGTGTGTGTGTGTGTGTGTGTGTGTGTGTTTCATTTATGGCACAATTTTCTTCTAAGGCTCAAAGAAAGGTAAATCTACTTCCCCCATTTTTGATGTACTTCAAGTATAAAATTTTCAAAGAAAGGAAGCCTGTGGAAAGAAGAGTCAAAGATCCTTAAAACTCATTTTGACATATAATAGAGAAATAAACACTTCTTTTTCAAATTCTGTTTCTTCATATTTAGAATTGGCAGTTATCAATGAGAAAACCATAGTTACTGATCACAAATCCAACAAATATTCCAATACATGGTAAGAAGTGTGCTCTCTCTCTCTCTCTCTCTCTCTCTCTCTCTCTCTCTCTCTTTCTCTCGCCCCCTCTCTCTCATCTCTCTCTCTCTCACACACACAAATACACACACACATACACATACAATCCACACATTCTTCATATCAGATGTCCTCATGGAAAGAGGTGTGTACATGCATTTCATAGGGAGATTCTTCCTATATAAAGCCCCACATTCCAGACTTTCACCAAAGAGATTTTGAGACCACTCTTGAGGGGTTGGGATGTCTTTCAATGCTACCAGTTTTAATCCACTTTCAGATATTCTCTCCCCTAGATCAATCACTAAGACGTTCCCAAGATCAATTCCTGTAATTGATGCATGCATCAATAAAATTTAAATAATTACCATAATATAGCTTTAAAAAAATATTTCCTGAGAAGATATAGAAACAAAAAGAAATGCACCCCATCCTTAGTAGCAACTATGTCCCTGGGGAAAGTGTTATCAATTGTAAAGAGTTAGCACAAAATAATTGTTCCATCATATTTTTTTTTCTGAATAACTGGGAGAGTTCCCTGTTGGCTACCTTAAATTCACTACTGGGTTGGACATACAAGCAAGTTACTTAAGACTTCACTCCTCAAAAACACACATATACACATATTTATACACACACATATATAAATATATACATTCATACATACTTATATATTCACACATACATACATGCACATATATGTATATCTTCATGTGTGTATATCTATATATAGATACAAACACTTATGCGTATGCATACTATTTCCTTCCAATAAAACATTAGTTCCTTGAGGGAAATACTTTGATTTTTGTCTCCCACTATCATCTGAAAAATTTACTTTAAGAAAATAAACAAAAACAAAACCAAAGAAGGAAAAGCAAATCTGTGATTGCATCAACACCTTTTCTGCAATTAAATTGGAGTGTTAGAATTTTATAGAGCACTGATAAATTAATGGACTTGACTGAAGGCACACAGCTAAACCACGTGAGAAGTGATATTTAAACCTATGACTAGGGTGAGCTTTATATTCATTATGTCATGGTTCTTCATCTTGCAAAGAGTACAGAAAGGAAATATAAACCAATTTTTCAAGGAAACACTAGAAGCTTGTTTGATGACAAATAGCCTCATGTAGGATGTGGAAAAAAGATTCAAAGTTACTCAAACCCCCACCCCCCCAAAAAAAAAATGAAAAGCAAAGGAAAAAGATAAAGAAATTTCTATTTTCTTCAGAAAAATATTCTCACTAGAAATATCAGCCAAATGGTAAAACACACTTATACTAATATAATATGGGACTTCAGATTAACTTCCTAGACCTGACATACCATCAAGGGCTTCTGTAGGAGTATCTTATTTGCATTCCCCTACATGCTAATCCTATTACTTTAAATATCCTGGCTGTCAATAGAAGGTCCACTGTCTGTCGTTCAAGGCTCAGAGACCTTTTCTCTTCTAAATAGTCTCATGTGATTGCAAAGCCAAGATGACAAAGAGAAGGCAGAGACTTGCCTGAGCTCTTTCCAAAGTCTCTCTGAAAACCTTTAAATAACACACTAAATCAAATTCTGGAGAGACAGTGCCCAAAAAATGGAAGGGGTAAAAAAATTATAAAGCCCAAGCAAACTTAGATGTTTGTCAATTCATTCTAGTAACTAGTAGTATTAAACTTTAAAACTTAATAAAAGCTAGTAATTCCATTTTCTACCTTTCTGCAAACTCCCTCAGAGGGAAAAAAAGTTATTTCAATATATTTATATGTTCAAGATGGATACATTATTTTTCATATTTTCTAAATTTCGTAGCAATTTAACTATTCAGTGGACTAGTATCCTGAACCTGCAGCTGTCATTTGGTACAACTTTAAAGAAACCACATATACCCTATTAATAACCCTAGCTCTATAATGAAATCATAATTTCTACTGAAAATGTCTCTACTGCTTTTTCCTTTGGACGCTTTTTTTTTTGACTCTACAATTAAGGTTATTAACTCTGAGACATCTCCAGAGACACAAAACTTTAAGACCACGTGAACTGTTCCTGTTCTCTGAGCAGATTACTCAAAGGATTTAATTAGAGAAGAAAGAATTTTAAGAACATAACATTAGAATGACTCACAGACATGAGATTGTAATTTTATTGAATATGGATAAAATCCTCCTTCATTTACAAAAGTGTCCATAGACTCATCAACTTTACTATCTAAGGAAGTGTAATTGTTTGGAAAAATACTGATGTGAGGCAAATGGAAGAAAAAAATGGAAATAACATTGACATAGATCTTCCCATGGACTATTCTGTCTCTCTGGTGACAACAGGTGAGTGGTGGCAAATAACATTTTCATTGCCCTAAACTGCTATCTTTCAAAATCAAGGAAAATATATCAGAATATAGGACCTGGGCCAATTGATTTCATGGAGAAGTAATATTTTTATAAAATTCATTGACATTTCTGATTCTATCCCAAAATAAGAGTTGCCATAAGATTAGAAAGTAGCTGCTCACCTAAATTGAATGAAGGTTTTTCACTTAGTTCAGTGAAGAATGAGAAAGATTCATGTTATCAAAATAATTAAACCACTTACAAAAATCCCTGATGATAGTCTTTTCTCATGACTAGTTTTTAATCTCTTTATGAAGTTAATGATATGAATGAAGAAATTGAATGACTGGGGTCATTATTTTAAATTTAAAATATATGGGACACTTCATAACATTATCCATTGGGAAGTGACATCTTTGCAATGAGACTAGTAAAGTATAAAGATCTGGCTTCAGAAAATGTCATAGGCTATTGATTTCAGAAGAATGTTTTAGTGATCTGGCTTTGGCTATTGGACAATAATTTCAGACAAACTTAAAGGCAGAAAAATGCATGATGTCCTATTTCCTCCCTCCATTTAGAAATGACTGAGTAGTGTGAGGTGATGATGAAAATAATACAGCCAGAACGAATATTTTATGCTATTTATATCATGCTTGTTATTATAGGGTTCTATGATAGGTCCCTTTAATAAAAAAAAAACATTCATTTACTTAGTATGCTTTTGATCTTAGTATATGATCCACATATTTGGAAAAAGTGTAGAACGTATTGAAAGTGATGTTTTGATGGATTACTTGCGTTTTAATAAAGATAGTATGGAGGAAAAATCCTTATTGCTACAATAAAACACATTCCAATTGATTGATTGAAACAAGATGCTATTAGTATTTCACTGTTTAGTGATGGAGGGTCATTTGGATGACCCTCAGATTACTTACGGAAAGTATTTGATTACTTTAAAAATACAGTTCTTGTCATGTAGGAGATCAGGAGCCCTTGAAGCAGTCTTACATTTCTGTGCCTTATCTTCTCCCCACGAGAATCACTATCAACTACTTTTCTTCTTTTGTGAGAACAAATTATGTTATTGAATTCAAAATGTCTTGGAAATTGGAACACTGATACCTTGATTTAAAAGCTTGTGTTTCCAAAAAGAAACTAAAATGTTTATTCCATTGGAAATGGGGAAACTCATTGCCAGACCACCACCTCAGAAGAAATCAGCAAAAGAAAATGTGTATAGCAAAATGTTCTTCAAGTACTTTTTGTAATAATAAAAACTAAAAACAATATAGGTGTTCATTTATTGGGAAACACTCAAATAAGACAGAACATGTCTCTATTATTAAAAAATATTAACATCTAAAATTTAGATAAACAGATTTTTTAATGAAAGAAGATTCAAATGGGCAGAAAATGGAAAACGATATCAACAAAGTTGGCTTTAGAAAAAGAAAGAAGAAATCTAATGTATGGCAATTATTGTAATTAAATTTGTCATAGGAAATACTTGAGAAAGTGTACCTTATTCTCTGTGTTACAAAGAATAGAAACTATGAGTAACACATTTCATATATTTTCAGAAGTAGGGGGCTATATTGAGAAATGAAAGTGATATAAAAAGGGTGTCAACAAATTTGTTCATGCTTCATAATTATCTTTGCAGATAAAAAATCCTGGCTGCTGAAACTATAGAAGAATAATCAACTTTTGTATGTGAGATCAAAATTTGTAAATAGAATATCCATCATTTCTTCTTTCCACTCCCCCAAACAGAAGCTCAGTGAAGCAGGTTATGTTTCACTGTTATGTCCATTGTTCTGGTGAGGAAACTGATGCCCCTAAAGGTTAATCTAATCGTCTATAAAAAGGACAAATGGGAGAACTGAACTCAAGGCTCTCCTAATTACAAGTCTGGTGCTATAAAGTGTTACCACTGCCCCCTATCCCGATCTCCAAAAAAAGCATGGAAAATGGGAACAATGTCACTGAGTTTGTCCTCCTAGGCCTCACTCAGAATCCTGAAGTACAAAAACTATTATTTCCTCTATTCTTAATTATTTATATTTTAACTATCGTGGGCAACATTCTGATTATCATAACTGTCATTGGAAGTAAAAGCTTGAGGTCCCCTATGTACTTCTTCCTTACCTTCTTGTCTTCTATGGATGTTATCTATTCCACTATCTTTGTCCCTAAAATGACCCTCGACATGTTCCATGAAAAGGCAACCATTTCTTTCCAAGTTTGCATGGCACAGCTATTTGTGGGGCACCTGTTTGGTGGGGCTGAAGTTTTCCTCCTTGTTTCTATGGCTTATGATCGCTATGTAGCCATCTGTAAACCCTTGCATTACTTAGTCATTATGAGATGGAAGGTATGTGTTTTGTTATTGGTGGCATCTTGGATTGGAGGTTTTGTGCATTCGTTACTTCAGCTCCTTGTTATTGTTAGTGTCCCATTTTGTGGACCCAATATCATTGATCACTTCCTTTGTGACATGTACCCTTTATTGGAACTTTCCTGTATAGATACCTACGTAGTTGGCATCATGGTGGTTGCAAATGGGGGAGCAATATGCGTAATTATCTTTGTCCTATTGCTTATCTCCTATGGGGTCATTCTACACTCTTTGAAAAGTCAAAGTTCAGAAGGTCGACAAAAAGCCCTTTCTACTTGCCTCTCCCACATCACAGTTGTTGTCTTCTACTTTGTTCCTTGTATTTTTGTGTATGTTCGTCCTGTTGGTACCTTCCCCATTGATAAAACTCTAACTGTCTTTTATACTATCATCACTCCTATGCTGAACCCTTTGATCTACACCCTGAGAAACAGAGAGATGAAAAATGCCATGAGGAAACTTTGGCACAGAAACATGATGTCTAGTTGTAAGGTAATGAATGTCTTCATCAATCAGTGATGTTTCAGAAGGGAAATGATAGAAGATTGTCACATTCCTAGAACTTATTTGAGGTTAAGACAGCAGATCCTGAATATTTCAAGAGAAAAATAGCTTTCTGTCATTAGTTTTAGAAGCTACATTTTTGTTGTTGTTGGAACTATTTCTTTATGAGCATGATGGTTAATGAAAATTCTATACATTTCCAGATAGACAATGATGGTCTTTGATTTCAGATTGAAGCCTATGTTTCTCTTTCCTTTTATTTTTTCACAATGTGTCTTATGTAGAAATGTGTTTTATATGACTTCATGTGCATAATGGACTGCCACAGGCCTCTCAGTGTCCTGCAACAAGCATGGTTGGAGATGTGAATGAGAGAGAATTAAGTTGGCCAAATAGGTAGTTCAAAGAAGAACTCCTTTTATTGATTATTTGGACTGGTTTTTTATAGAGCAAAGAGATAAAGGAATAGGACTCAAGTTTTCTTATCACTTATTTAGTACAAGAGGTTTTAGATAGTCTGTCATATCCTGAAAGTAATGCAGGCTAGATAATTTAATAGGGATTTTAACACCTAGATGATTAAAATCTTAGAGTAAGGCCTTTGATCTCAAAACTCAAATAACATTCTTTTAAGAGCAGTGCATCTTTTAAAAAAAAATTGTTTATTTATTTTCTTGTTTACATCATCATTTCCATGAAATTTTGAGTTACAAATTTTCTACCCATTTTTCCCCCACCCACCACCCCAAAACAACCATCCCACTGTATAACTCCTCCCCCAATATGTTCTCTCCTATGTCCTCCCCCATAACTCCTTTGACTTTCCAGTAGGGCAAGATGGATCTCCCTACCCCAGTAACTATATATCTTAATTCCCAGTTGCATGTAGTTAATAATAATAACACATGTATACATATATATATATATATACACTACCTATACATATACATATATATTAATACACACACATATATATACACACATATATATATTTTTAACACTTGATTATAGAGCTTTAAATTCCAGATTCTTTCCCTTGCAACCTAGTCACCCACCACCACTGGATAGACAAGCAATTCAATACAGACTATACATGTGTAATTATGCAGAATATCTCTATATTGTGAGAGACTGATATATGTTCCTCCTTCCTATTCTGCCCCGCCTCCCCAGTTCTATTCTCTACCCTGTCCCTGTCCCTTTACAGAAGTGTGTGCTTCCAGCAACCATCCCCCCTACCCTGCCCTAACTTCCATCATCACCTCTATAATCCCCATCCACCCTACTCTCCTGTGTGGCAAGATACCCAGTTTAGAGTTTATGTCATTCCTTCCCTAAGCCAAATTCAATGAAAGTAAGGTTGACCCTTTCCCCTTTTTCCATCCTGTTCTTCCCCTCCATTGTAACAGTTATCCCTTGCCTCTTCCATACGAGATGATTAACCCCATTCTATCTCTCCCTGTCTTCTCTCATTCAATTCTTCTCCCACCTCACAATTTCACCTTTTAAAGTATCATCCCTTCCTATTCAACTGATTCTTGCCCTCTATGTACACATATATACACATACTCAGATACGTATTCATATTTATATTTATACCTTCCTACATAGACATATGTGTATGTATACGTATACATACATTTGTATTCCCTTCACCTATCCTCATACTGAGAAAAGTTTCATAAGTTACAATTACTATTTTGCCATGTTGGCATGTAAATAGTTGAACTTTGATAAGTTCCTTATGATTTCTTTTCCATGTTTACCTTCTCATGCTTCTTGTGTTTGAATGTCAAATTTTCTTTTCAGTTCTGGCTTTTTCCTCAAGAATGCTTGAAAGTCCTCCACCTCATTGAATGACCATATTTTCCCCCAAAACATTATACTCAGGTGATTCTTGGTTTTAATCCTAGCTCCTTGATCTCCAGAATATCATATTCCAGTCCCTTTGGTCCTTTAACCTAGAAGCTGCTAGATGCTGTGTTATCCTGA
>CM053592.1:182040221-182054108 GCA_028646515.1 Pseudochirops corinnae
ATTTTCAAAACCTGCTAATGTATATTATCTCATTTGCTCAACATATCAGAGCATTATATAACTCTAAAGTGCAATTGTTTGTCTTGTCTCACTCCATGCAGTTTTAAAGAGGAAGATTGTCAAATATCCTTTTCCTCATTTCATAGATGAACAAAAAAGTCACAGGTTATGTTAAATGGATTACAGGATCATTATTTTAGAGCTGATGAGTCCAAGGTCCTTATATTATCTGTGAAGTGTATTTAAGCATAAAGAAGAGATTTTAGTGACTTACCAAAGGCTACACAGCCAATAATTATCTGAAGTAGGATTTCAATTCAGGTTTTCATGACTATGGGTTCAATGACTTATCCACTACAAGAAACTATCTCTAAATGGCTTGCAAAGATTACAGCAAACCATTAACAGGGCTGGGAGAGGAATCATGGCCTGACTCAACATTGGGACACTGGAATTATTCTCACCACAGCCTCACTAGAGTCTAATACTGTGAGATTTATCACCAGAATGTACCCTAATTTAGAGTCAAAAAGTGGTTCAATAAATGATCATGATCTACAAATGAAAATGGTCTTGGGAATTTCAGAACAATTGTACAGAGGGTCTTTGAACTACTTTACATGGAAATGTCACAATGGTTAATCATTAGGAACAATTCTAGGAAATTTATCACTTTTTATAACATAGACTCATTGAATCTCATATTTTGTAGGAACCACAGAGACCATTAATTCCAACCAATACTTGACTAGGAAACATTCCCACAAAACACTCCACAAAAATGTTTTAATTCAATATTTTCCAAATTGCTTCCAATTATGGTAAACCTACTATTTACCAAGGCAGCTCATTCTCCATCTCTATATCTCTATTTAGTAGCTAAGTTTCCCTTCTATTGAGTTGAAATTTCTAACTTTTACTAAGGCCTCCAATTTCTGCCCTTAGAAGGTCCAATTGAATGGTATTATTTTTCAAGTCATATAGTTAGAAATGCAATTAGTTTAGGCAGCTATTATTTAAAAACTTCTATGTTTTCTTTTATCTAGGCCACATGTCCCCAATACTTCCAATCTATCCTCATTTGGTATGTGTTCTTAGAAAATTGTCCATAGGAGTTATAACCAAGTATTAAAAAAATGGTAGTGCTGTTTCTGATAAGCATGAGAGTCAAGAAGATACACTTAACCTGCATTTTGTGAGTAATTCTTTCTCTGCCCCATCCTAATGACTATTTTCTATTATTAAAGAAATATTTTTCTTCCTCAAACGTTTGAGTATAGAAACTTGTAGAACAATTTCCCCCCATTTTATCAATGAGAATTTTGTGTAGTTAGATAAAAATATGACAAGAAAGCACACACAAAAGTAAAATTAAAAAAAATCTGAAGCGTGATATGATAAATGAGTTGTCCCAGGAGTTTTGAGAAGAAAAAAAAAATAATAGAGCATCCAGAAAAAAAGGTAAATTGCCATACGAAACTAAAAGAGAGGCAACTAGGTGATGCAGTGAATAATAATGTGCCAAGACTGACATCTGGAAGACTCATCTCCCTATTCTCCAATCTGGCCTCAGAAACTTAATAGTTCCGTGACTCTGGACAAGCCACTGAACCCTGCTTGCCTCAGTGTCCTCATCTGTAAAATGAACTGGAAATGGCAAATCACTGCAGTATCTTAGCCAAGAAAGCCCCAAATTGGGTCACAAAGAGTCAATCATTACTAAAAATCACTGAACGAATTAATTAAAAAATAAAAAAGACATGTCTCCTCCACAAGAGAAGAAATCTTCACCACAGAAGGAGTAATAAGCTGCCCTCTGGGGGATGAGAAGGAAGATAGAGAAGCACATTTAGGAGGAAAATAATCATCAGAGGAGGAAAAATTAAGAAATAATACAATTTGCCTCCGAAATGTGATTGAGGGAATTATCTCTCAGCCTTCTGATGACAGCAATAGGGAGACCTGTTACTGATGTGCAGTATGTATCCAGAATGTGACACAGAGACTTCAGTGACAACTCTCTATATTTGGTGATCAGCATGAACATATATAATATCATCAGGGGAAAATTTTGAAAGAATTGCAAAAGATTACTAAAACTTAGCCAGAATACTGAAGACATTATGGCAAAAGTGTTTGTTTTCATCATGGCTGCACATCAAAGGGAAAAGGTTGAAAAGAAGAAAATAGATTTCAGAAATGATTAAATGGTTAAGAAATCATGTCTAAATGAATAAGAAGGAATAACTCCATGTTGGTAATTTTCTTAAGCTCTATATTACTATGCTTCAATGGAATAAGCCAACCATGCATCTGTATGAAGTTTAGTATCAGTATGATGAGCTAACTAATAAAGAGACTACTAGACCCTCAGAGTAGGGTCACTCCAGATCAAAAGTGGAGGAGGCCAAAGTTCCTATGCCTATCAGTAGCAGATCAGTATTGATGAGTGATTCTTCTAAGGACAGTGAGATAAGGAGAAACAGACCACAGTAAATAAACAAATGGAGGAATGAATAAAGTAAATTAATAAATGGATAAATGAATGGATGAATTATAAGTAATTAATGAAGAAATGCATAAGATTGTTTATGAAAATCACATCACGTTTATTTAAGACTTCAACTAATCTCCTCAATCCTACATTTTATCTAATGGTATTGAAAAATACTACCTATATTTTTTTTTTTGGAGGGGAGAGGGCAAGGCAATTGGGGTTAAGTGACTTGTACAAGGTCACACAGCTAGTAAGTGTGCCAGTGTCAGAGGTTGCATTTGAACTCAGGTCCTCCTGACTCCAGCGCCGCTGCTCTATTCACTGCACCACCTAGCTGCTGTATCCTCGTTATTTTTAAAAGACACTGAATCCTGGCCCATATTCTAGAATGATATTCTCTATATTTTTATATCTATTGACACTTGAGTAGATGTAGGACCTCTTGATTCCTGCTATGCCTTACTTTTTCTCAATTCTCCCTTACTCTGTAATTTTGTTTCTTTGAATTCTACCCCATATCATCCTTCTTGCAGTCACATTAACAATGACTTTCATGTACCTCCTTTCTCAAATTTAGTTTTTTGACTCACAGGCTTACTAATTTTTTCTTTTACTGATCTCATACTTGGAAACTCCAATCTGCATGTTAATGTGACCTAGGACACATTGCTCTCACAGTTCATTGACCTACTATGATATCCTACAATGTACACATAAATCAGACTTGCTATATCTTTCTTCTACCTCCAGCATTTTATATTCTGAGAATCCCCTTTCTGCTAATAATGTCCCAGTTTTATGCCTTTTTCAGTGCCAGAACTTGTTAATAATTATGTGTGTTTGTACAAGCTTCTATAAGTGTATTTTGAGTGTTTGATAGCTCAACAATGCAATATTCACAATACCCACGGTGACTATAAATATGTTGGTGTTGTTATAACAGGTTCTCCACATGGATGACAGTGCCAAAACATTTATTCAAATTCTAGAAAGCAATGTCCCAAAATGAGAAAGTCAAAGTCATTAAAGTAGCCACAAAGTTGGTATATATATTTAATACAGTGAATACCCACATTCCCAAGCCTTCAAAATAAAATAGGCTCCCTCAGGCAAAGATCCTCCTCTCCTCACTCATGGTAGCTCTCAGCCTCCAAGCTGCTCACTCCTGGCAGTTCTAGCTCCCAGCAATTCTCAGCAGAAGTCTTTAGCCAATGTTATTGCTGGCTCTCAGAAGTTTGTGCCACCACTGCAGCCTGTACCTCTGCTGGTGCTGCCATATCCAGTCACCATGCTGGCTTCAGCTGGGCCCCTACTAGATTCTGGCTCCTTCCTCCTCCACCCCTTCCTGCTACATCAGCAAGTTCATGTCACTGTGGGATTTACGGTTCTGAGTCTTAATACTTGACACAAATATGAACTTGAAACTAAGTACTAAATACCCGTTAGCTTGCCAATACAAAGGGCATGGAAGATCTTCAGATCCCATTACCATTACAGCTGACTAATGAATTCTGTGCCCCTCCATTCTCAGAATAATGTTTCAAAGCCATTAAATGTTTATTTTTTATCAGATTATGATGGATACCAATTATATTGAAAGGTATTTATCAAAATATGGAACAAACAAGGTTGAAGACCCCAAGTTAAGGACATATTTTCTCATCTTTTAATCATCTGTATTCTAATAGCTTATTAAACCTTTTTTGGACTTGTTTTCCTTTCTTCAGAGTCTTGACCTTGTAAACAACTACTTGAAACTCTGAGAAATAGGAGAAAGAGCTGGAGATTAAGACTCTTACAAAACCATGCTCATCCTTTCTGGCTTGGTTATGTTTGATTTGTGACAGTTGGAACATGTTCTGTGAACATTCACCTTTGTGCCATGTGAGTAATGCCCTGGTTCAGAGTCTGGTTGTAGGGATACATAGATATCCAAGCCAGATAGATACAATGGTCCATGAAAATAGGAAGTAATCCAGGTCATTAATGAAGATGCAATCAAAATAATCAAAGCCTCAGCCACACTGCACACTTCCTCTAAAGATGACCCCATATGAACGTTCCATCCCTGTCTAAATAGAACATGGATAGTATTATAAAATATTAAATTTCCATGCTGACTCAGTTCCAGAGAGTTGAGATTGAAAGTGGACTACAATTAGAAAAGCATATTGGAACAGAGGTGCTGTGTCCTTTGATACATGTTTCTAATTCAAATTCATTTTTTCATGTTTTTAATCACATTAAATTGTTTAACTATGTCCTTTGACATTGAAAAACTACAATAATTTATTGGGTCTTTTAGGAAAATTAGTGGAATGTGGCTGGTGCTATAATGATGAATGACATGTATACAGCTGCTTATTAACAGACACTCTTTAGTTTATGTGGTTTAAAATTATTTAATTTTACCATTAAGGAAATTAGCATGTCCTCAGATTATTATTATTGAAATATAATTTTGACCTTCAGAACCCTCTGAAATTGTCTCAATGATAATCTCCAGGGGTCTTGAGACCACATTTTGAAAACTGTCAAATTGATGGATGTCTAGAAAAAAATAAATAGTGGTAACAAGAAATCTGTCTTTCTTCATATTAAGAACTCATGCCAAATAAGTCTTAATCTTATATAAATTCATATGAGTTATAATGATATAAATAAGCATATGATTTAGATCAATGTAGATATAGATCTACATTATTACGTGATAGATCAGCATGATGATGAATGCATGGTTTACCCAGATATAGTCAATAAATTTCACAGACTTTTATACCATTATTGTAAAAGGAATAGGCAAGGTGAACAAATGTAGTTTGGATGATTGCTGAGTTGGATGGATTTGGAACCCAATTAAAACAGAATCAAGAATAATATTTACATTGTGAGGGGAGGTCTTTATAGATGTGACCCACTAATGTGTTTGTGGCCCTTTGGTTTTCAACATTACACTTCTTCCCATGTTCTGCTTTCCAAAATGAATCTCCTGGCTGCCCCACACATACAGCATCCCATTCTCATTACAATTCCTCTTGTCCATGCCTGCTAGATACCTTTTCTTTACTCCTTTTAGAAGGATAGTAAGCAAACTGTAAAACTTAGAAAAAGTGTCATATTTTACATTAAAATAGCCTGTGTGTGTGGTATGTATGCATATATGTACATATTCATTTCTAGGCATAGATATATACATATGCACATACATATATACATGCATATGTATACATATACATCTGCATATACATATACATGTGCATACACATACAGACATATATACAGAGATAGAGATATGTGGATATATTGCAAGCTTCATGAGGGCAAAAACAATCTTATTTTTTCACCAAGCATTGACTCAGTCAACAAGCGTTTATTAAGTAGTACCTATGTTCTTGTGAACAATGTAGACAATGCCTGAGGCAGAGTAGGCACGTACAAAATACTTGTAGAATTCAACTGATATTTTTAGTGAACTCTATACCTACATTAACATTTCATTTTCTGAAAAATAATCTGATATTACTTCATTGGTATTGTATAGACATGAATATATTCAGAAATTAAGGGATATAATGCAGTCTTTTCATGGGAGCTATAGGTCTTCCAATTCCTCTCCATTATTTATTCATTGACTGTATTAAAAATAAATTGAAAATGCTAATTATACACACACACACACATTTGGGAGCCATTTTAAACATTAGAAGAAATCAAATGGGAAAAACTCCTGATGTGGACACAATGAACACTAGTTAACAGTTAACACTTAAAAAAAAATAATATATAGCCTTGAATTTTCCCTTCACTCATCAACAAAACCCTTTAAAAAATATTTATAATAATAAATTGGCTAAAATGTATGAAATATTTTTAAAAATATTTTCTCTCCTACCCTGTAAGCCTGACTTTGAGTTTAATGGCTTTATTAAGGGTCCTTTACTGGCCAACCAAAGTCTCATTTCTACTGAATAATTTTCTGATGGCATTTTTCATTTGGGCGTTTCTCAGTGTGTAGATTAAAGGATTTAGCATGGGGGTAATCATTGTATAGAAGACTGCAACAGCTTTATCAATGGAAAAGGTTGTTGCAGGCCTCATGTAGACAAACATACATGGAACAAAGAATAATACAACTACAGTGATGTGGGAACCACAGGTGGAAAGGGCTTTGTGTCTCCCCTCCACACTGTGAGTCTTCAGAGAAGTCAGAATGACAGCATAGGAGACCATTAACAGAAGGAAGTTTAAGAAGCAGATGAAACCACTGTTGGCCGCGACAAATAAACCAAGGATGTGAGTGTCAGTGCAGGCAAGATTCAGCAAAGGATTTAAGTCACACATAAAGTGATCTATGATGTTGGGACCACAAAATGGTATCTTGATTATGAAGAACATCTGTATTGTTGCATGGAGGAAGCCTCCTATCCAGACCACACCCACCAGGAGAGCACGCAACTTCCAATTCATGATGGTCATATAGTGCAGGGGTTTACAAATTGCCACATACCGGTCATAGGTCATTACTGTGAGCAGGATGACTTCAGCACCTCCAAAAAAGTGTTCTCCAAAGACTTGCATCATGCAATCATTGAAGTAAATGGTTTTCTTTTCATAAAGTGAGTCTATGATGAGTTTAGGTGCATTAACAGAAGAATAGCAAGCATCAATAAAGGACAGGTAGGCAAGAAAAAAGTACATGGGGGAATCGAGGCTGGGGTCGAGAATAATAGTGATGACAATGAGTATGTTACCTGCCATTGTAATAGCATACATAATGAAAAACACAACAAAAATAATTTTTTGCATCTTTGGATCCTCAGTCAACCCTAATAGGATAAATTCAGTGACATTGTTTCCATTATCCATTTATCCCATATAGATGTTTATTCCAGGCAAGAGTTGTTTTGTCTGTAAAGAAAGTAAAAAGTTTTGAGTAAGGGATCCTGGTATTTATGGGACTCTTCTCTAGAAAAGTCATGTGAAAAGACTGGACTGAAGACTACATTTATATCCAAAATGTCCCTATCATTGGATGCACTTGAAGTAGGCAGTTTGCACTGTCTGAATCTGTATGGTCTTATACTGAAAGTGAAGAAGCATATACTGTAGTACATAAGCTCAAATCCCCTTCAGATGCATACAAGTAATAGTTATAGTAGCTGGCATTTACAGAGTACTTACAAAGTAGTATGTGCTTCTTTTATACTTGTAATTGTTCTGTAAAGTGATTTACCTATATTATCTCATTTAAATTTTCACAACAACCCTTTGGAATAGATACTAATATTCTACTCATTTTAGAGATATGGACATTGAGGCTAGGAGGGGTTATTTTCCCCAGAGTACTACACCTAATAACTTTCTGAGACAGGATTTGAACTCACGTATTTCAAATTTCAAATCTATAATTCTATTCACTGCATTGCCTACTTGTATAACTCTGGCTGTGTCACTCAATTTCTTTTAGCTTCTGTTTCTTCATTTGAATAGTAGTGTGGTGGCTTGATCCCTTCTCTGTATGTTCTCTTTTAGCTGCATCTCTTTTTCCATCATCTGTCTTTCACTCATTCTTTTACCAGAAGAAATTTCACTAATGGCTACCACCATTTTTAGTGCTAGTTGAGATTTTCTTTTTTCCCCCAAACATAGTAAATGAATAAATGGAATTGGCTTATATGTTCTCCACGAGCAAACCCAGAACCTCCCCTTCCTCCTGCAATCTATCAGCTACCTCTTTTTTTTCTTTAAGTTTCTCTCCCTCTGCCTCTCTGTATCTATCTGTATTTCTGTCTTTATGTTCCTCTCTCTCTCTCTCTCTCTCTCTCTCTCTCTCTCTCTCTCTCTCTCTGTCTCTGTCTCTCCTAAATAAAAATAAAAATAAAACAAAACTTTCACTTATAACACTCTGAAGTTTTAGGAAAAAAAACTATCTACATAATTGATACCATCCTACTTTTTCTTACACTTTTCAACACTTTGCCATATGATATCTGACTACCATTTCACTGAAGTCAGTCATTCAGGAAGGACTGCTTAAGAACTTATCAAAGTGAATGATTCATTCCTGAGTCAATTAGCCACTTTTCAATCCCTGTCTTAACCCTCCCTCATTCCTTTGAACTTTTAAAAACATGTAGCTTTTATAGGCTCTGGATCTTTCTGACTATTTTTCTAAATATTCTTTCCTGATTTTGGCTTCCATGATAGAGTCATTTACTGATTCTCATCATAGCTCTCTAGTTCTTCCATTTTCATCTTTGCTGAAGCATGATTCATATCCTTCCTGTTTATAATGGATATCCTTCATGCCTTTGATTTAAACCTTCTTCTCTTCCCCCTTTACATTCTGACTCTTGTAGATAGCATTTCCTTACAGAGATGGAAGCACAATGTTTACGCAGGTAACTTCCAAATATATAAGTTTAAACTAATTATTTCCCCTTTATTACTATCCTTCAATTGCCTGCTTAATACCTCATCCTGTATATATCAAGGTATACTTAACATTATACATTAAAATGAAATTATTTCCCTATATTTTTATTCTGTGTTTTCTCTAAAAATCCACATTTTTTAAGAGCATCATCCTCCTTTTATTCACTAAGGTTTATGATCTCATAATTGCCCTTGAAAGTGCCCTTTGCCACATCTCCTACATTCAATCAGTTGCCAGATCATGTCAGTTCTATCTATAGTGTTCCTTTTTCTCCGTTCCAATTGTCACCACACCGTAACATGTTTTATTTGCATGTTTACAATAGTTTCAAATCTATTGCTATATCTGTTAAGGAAGCTTAACAGTGGTGATAGTACACCCTTTCTTATTGTCCTTACCCCAAGCCTCAAGGATTTTTGCCTGACCTGAAGCAATCACCAGATATTTTTGTTTTTGTTGTTATTTTTCTTCTGATAACATCTAAATCAGATATATGAAATAGAAATAAAGTTTGAAGTTAAAAATATGTTTCAAGTACTATTCAAATGAGAAAATGGTAACCTGTTCTCTCTGGTGTAATTTTTTATCTGTATGCCTCTATCTTTTCTGATTCCAAATCCTGGCTTTGCTACTCTGAGTTTCCCTTTATTTTATTTTTTTGGAAGCAACTCTGCTCATTTTCTAGAGGAATATTGAGTCATGACCCTAGCTGTAGTCTATGACTGGAAACAGACAGACATAATGTGAAGTACAGAAAAGGTAGCCACTAAGTTTTGACATTTAAAATTAAGCCTGAAGAGTACCCTGCAGTCTCTAAAAGAGGGAAGATCTTGAAGTAATTCAAATAGTAACCTTATTTTCCAGTATCAAATAGATTATAATTTATTATATTTACCATATATGCTTATATATTTCAAGAGTTTAAAATTTGGATTACTCCAGTTTAAACATTTCTCATTTGAGGCAGTGTAGTCTAACATAAGAGTTAGAGGACCTTTCTTGAAATCTCTGTATCTGTCTCTGTTACTTTTGGTTATTTACACTTTCTTTGTTCCTCAGATTCTTTGCATGTTAAATGTAAATAAATTACTTTGATATGATGGTTGACATTTTTCCAAGAACTTTCTTCCCACCCAGTCCCAGATGGTAGCTATAGTAAATGTTAGAATTTTCATTTTCCAGAGGAGAAAACTGAAGCTCACAAAGGTCAGAAAATGGATCAAAAGTTGAATTGTCTCACAGCAATTGAAGCACTTGAAACTACACATCAAGTTCTATTTCCTGATTGCAACTAGACTTATTTTAAGAATCAAGTCTCATATGGCAGATTAAATCCATTTAAAATCGAGAAGCAAATCATTGTAAGGGAGCACTGTAGAATATATTAATCAGAGCAAGTATCAGCTCCAATAGACTGTGTTGGGGTGGGCAGCAAAACTTACCCTAATTTGACATATGGATGAGGATGGTTTCTCATGTATTTAAGATAATTTTGAGTTTCATGATGATATTTTCATTAAACATGAAGATGGTAAGAATGGTCCACAAAAGAATCAGCCAGTTTTTTTTTTTTTTTAAGAAGGTATTAACAGGATTCTTGCATTCTGGGTCTCCCTCACTTTGCATCTAGGAATACTCAACCTTACCCAGTAATATGTTTTCTAACAATAATAAAACAAAAAACAAAACAAAACAAAAACAAAAACATTGATATGTCAAGGTCTCATCGGTTCTATACATGCCTTTAGACCACAAATAGAAATGACTTTAAATGACCATCTATGTTTGCACTTCCTCTCCTTTTACCTTGCCATAAGAAATGGAACTAAATAGCATATTATAAAGTTTAGGGACCTGTTTTCATGCCCAGAGCTGAGCACTCAGAGGAATTAATTATCAATGGTGCCAAAAACACTTTGTCCAAAAAGATACAATATTTTGGGAAGATGTTTGTGAAACAATGTGGACGTGCCCATTTTATTCTTCTCTGTGTATTGAAGAAATCAATTATTTGCCCAAGAAGAGGAATAATGAAATGTTCCCATTATGTTTTAAAGACCTGGTTCACCAGGGATACAGTGCCCAGTATAAAGGGAAGGATCAGTAAATTCTCATACCAATGGCATGTTTCTGGTGCACCTTTCACATGAGGTTATTGCAGATAGATTACTGTGAATCCCCAGGTGACTCCCCCTCTTACTTCGTCAACTCATTTGACGTTTGTCAGCTTGTAAATTTTGGTCAAATACATTAGCAGGCAGAAGGAGATAATGACTAGACATCCAATCACTATGATTTTTTAAAATTATAGATGCAAATGAAAATTTCTGAAAATGCTTTCCCATAGTGCTTTGGAGGCAACACGGCAGCTAGGTGGTGCAGTGGATTAGAATGGCAGGCCTGGAGTCAAGAAGATCCATCTTCCTGAGTTCAAATCCAGTGTGAGACACTTACAAGCTGTGTGACCCTACACAAGTTACTTAAACCTGTTTATCTCAGTTTATTATCCATAAAATTAGTTGGAGAAGGAAATAGCAAGCAACTGCAGTGTCTTTGCCAAGAAAACCCCAAATCACACCAGAAAGCATTGAAAATGATTGAAAAAAAAAATGACTGAACAACAACAAACTTGTATAGAACAGCATATATTGGGAACAACCAGGTTTTGTTTTTGTTGTGCTTAGGTTGCTTTTCAGTTTGTTTGCTTTTTTTTTTAATATTTAGTTAACATTTAATGCATGAAAGCCCCACTGCAATGATATGGATCTTCCAATTAGTCTCAGTCAATTTGAACATTCTCAAATCAGAGACTCATATTGTTTCTGTGATGATTTTCATCATTACCTTTAGTACGATAATTTATAGTAAGAGGCAAATCATAATCAATATACTAATTCCTCAAATGAAAACTCTTCAAAGAATGTTAACAAGTACTTTTAAGACCAAGAAGTTCCAAACCAAACTTTCAATAGCCATGTGAAAAATGACTTAACTCACTAATAATTAGATAACTTCAAATCAAACAAACTTGGAGGGTCCACCTAATATCTATCATATTTCAATGTTGACAAAAAAGGGAAATAGAAAATGATGGAGGAATTGTGGGAAAACCAATATTTTAATGCATAATTATAGGAAAAGTCTGCTGGTCTAGTCCTTCAGGATAAAAAATTTCAAACTTTTTCAGATTTCAAACATAAAATTTGTCAAACTGTTCACACTGTTTAACCCAACTACACTAATATTAGGTCTTTAATTAAAAGAGATAAGAAAAAAAGAAAAAAAATCCATTTCTACTATAGGGAGACTTGCTATCAATATACATAGAAATACATATAAATTTACATGTTCCTGTGTGTGTGTATGCATGTATATATGTACATGTGTATGTATGCATGTATATATATGTCACCCTCAGCTTAACTACTTTGTTACCATAAAAATGTTATGAATATACAAATATACAAATAATTGCATACACACATATACATTGATATACATAAATGAATATACATGTGTATACCCATACATACATACATACACATGGGAGGCTATATACATATACACACATATATCAACTCTTTCATGATGGCAAATGAAAGAAATTAAAAATGCATTATAGAAGATGGCAGAGTAAAAGCGGGAACTCTTCTGACCTCCCACTCCAACCTCCTTGAATACCTATAAAATATGACTCTAAAAAATTTTAGAGCTATAGAATCCAAAAAATGACACAGAGAAAAAATATCTCCCACTGAAGGCAGCCTGGCAGGCCAACAGTAGGGGTCTATCACACCCAAGCTGGGAGCTGAGCGCAGTTCTGCATGATCTGCAGAGTCCCAAACCCGGGGTGACCACAACTTGCAGCCCAGACTGGACTGGAGCAGAGTTCAGGGGAGTGGATCAGCAGCAGCTGTGGTGGTTTCCAGAATTCTCAATCCATAAATGCCAAAGAGAAAGTAAAAGGTCTGTGGGGAACTTTGTTGGAACTGGGTGACAGAAGAGGGGGGACCGGCCACTGCCCCTGGGGTGAGACATGGTCAAGGACCAGAAGGGTAGAGCTGCTACTGCATGGCTGCCTCTGATGCTTCTGGCCTGCAGATTGTAGGGGAACCAAGTGACCATTCAGAGAGTAATCACTCTTGCTTTGACCTGCTTGGATCTGGGTCACAGATGGGGTGGTGGTCCTTGGGTGTGTGACCATAGTGCCAGAGGTTGTGATGGCTGTAGAGAGGGTGCCCTCCTCAGACCTCTGAAAACTGTGAAAACCCCAGTGATTTGAGATACAGCTTTTTCCACTCTGGAAGCAGAGTTCTATCATGGCAAAGAACTCAAAAGTCAAGCAAGCAGAGGAAGCTCAATCAGACCATAGAATCATTTTTTGGGGACAAAATGGTTCGAAACATGGGAACAGAAGAAGACAAAAAATTCAAAACTCCTGCACTGAAAGCTTCCAAGAAAACTATGAACTGGTTACAGGCCATGGAAGAGCTCAAGAAATAATTGAAAATCAAGTAAAAGAAGTGGAGGAAAAATTGGGAAGAGAAATGAGAATGATACAAGAAAATCATGAAAAGTAAATCAACAGTCTGCTAAAGTAAACCTGAAAAAATACTGAAGAAAATAACACCTGAAAATAGACTAACTAAAATGGCAAAAGAGGCCCAAAAAGCCAATGAGGAAAAGAATGCCTTAAAAAGCCAAATTGGCCAGATGGAAAAGAAATTTTAAAAACTCACTGAAGAGAAAAATCCCTTCAAAATTATATTGGAGCAAATGGAAACTAATGACATTAGGAGAATTCAATACACTATAAAACAGATTCAAACAAATGAAAATAATAGAAGGGAATGTGAAATATCTCAATGGAAAAAATTGGAAAAAATATCTCATTGGATGTATTTTCTAGGAGATATAATTTTAAAATTTTATATGTGTGTATATATATATATAT
>CM053592.1:182054608-182069700 GCA_028646515.1 Pseudochirops corinnae
AAATTTTTAACTTTTAAAGATTAATACTATTAGTTACTGCAGTAAATTGCCAAACACCTAAGTTAGCCGGGGCTTCATCATCTTTTCACCCCTTCCTTTTATGGGTTCTTCCTCTCCTGAATTTGTATTAGGACATTATTTAAAGGTTTTCAGAGGATCTTTGGAAAGAGCTCAGGCAAGTCCCTCAAGTCTCTGCCTTCTCTTTGTCATCTTGGCTTTGCCCCCACATGGACTATTTAGAACAGAAATTGTCTCTGAGCCTTGAATAAAAATGGAGAGGCCGTTGACAGCCAGTATATTTAAAGTAGTAGGATTAACATATAGGTGAATACAAATAAGACACTCTTAGAGAAGCCCTTGATGACATGGCAGTTACAGGAAGTTAATCTGAAGAGATTGTCTCATTTTATATTAGTATAAATATGTTATACAATTTGGCTGATGTTTCTAGGTAGACTTATTTTTCTGAAGAAAAACCAAATTTTTTATCTTTTTCCTTTACCTTTTTTTGCATTTAAATAAGTTTGAATCATTTTCCCACACCCCCCCATAAGGCTATTTGTAATCAACACCAGCTTCTAGTGTTTCCCTCAAAAATTATTTTATATTTTCTTTGTGTACTCTTTGCAAGATGAAGAACTATGACATAATGTATAGAGAGCTCACCCTAGTCATAGTTTTAAATCTCACTTCTCTCATGTATTATCTATGTGGTTTCGGCCAAGTCTATTAATTTTTCAGTGCCACATATAATCCTAACCCCAATTTAATTTAATTGCAGAGAAGGTATTGGTGCAATCACAGATTTGCTTTTCTTTCTATGGTTTTGTTTAATTTATTTTTTTAAAGTAAATTTGTTACATGATGGGGAGAGAAAAAAAAAATTGTTGTCTAGAAAAAAATTATTAGGAGAGTTGCTCATCTCTGATGTGTTCCAAAAGCTGCTTGATGAAATTCTGGAATGTGGGGCTATATATAGGAAGCATCCCCCAATGAGATACATGTAAATATCTCTTTCATGGAGGACATTCTTTATTAAGAGTGTGGGGGTGTTTGTGTTAGGTGTGTGTGTGTGTGTGTGTGAGAGAGAGACAGACAGACAGACAGACAGACAGACAGAGACAGAGAGAGAGACAGAGAGAGAGAGAGATTCTTACCACCTGTAGAGATTGTATTGGAATATTTTTTTAAATTTACTATCAGTAACTATGGTATCCTTCAAGATGACCACCAACTCTAAATCTGGAGAAACAGAATTTGAAAGAGAACTCTTTATTTTTCTATGATATATGAAAATGAGTTTTAAGTGTCTTTGACTCTTTTATTTCCACAGGCTTCCTTTCTTTTAAAATTCTGTACCTGAAGTACCTTTTATGTAAAATATTTGTCTAAGATTCTTAGTAATAATTGAGTAGTTCATAAGAAAGATTGGGGCAAACTAAGAATGATGTTAATTTAAAATGTCAAGCCATTTAGAAATAGCTAAAAAAGAGTAATTATTTTATGCAAATGTGGTGCAAGAGGGAGAATCAATACAGGGGAATTAAATGGGGGAGGAGGACTAATAGTTCTGGTAATATATCTAAACTTTTTATGCTTCTGAGGGGCATGTCCAGGTAACTTTAGAGTTCATATTTACTTTAAATTTCTAGAAGGTGACTGTATAGGTGGGCACATGTATATATTTATTTTCTTATATTTTTTTTCTTTTCTTAGCCCTTTTGAGAAATGTGATCAAATCCCCATGTGCCTCTCTACTCACTCCCTGAAATAACCTAAAAATTCTTGTGGATGCTTAGTCTATTATTGTATAGTTGTCTTCCTGTCTTTGACCTTATGTTAAACTCATAGTAAAAAAAATCACAAATTCTTTAATATTTTAGGCAAAGATAGGGAAATTAGAACAAGATAGTTTCTCCTTTAACATAATACCAATTTCGTGACTCTTTGGACCATTCCAATGAGTGTATATTAAGCTTCTTATGTACATCTTTTTTGTATGTAAAATATGATTAGAAAACTATTAAAAATAGAACATGTAAACATCCTCTTCTACATTAATCTATATTTCCTTATGATCTCTCTTAAAACAATTCAGTGATTTAAAATATATGCAATAATCATAAAACTCACTACTTAAAAAAGAAACTCATTTAGTTTTGCAAAGCAATGTGTATATGCTAAGCAATTTGATCTTGATAAGATTTCTTTGAGTAATGTAATACTAAACTGATTTTACAGGAGATGAATCTCAAGCCAAGAGAGGTTAAAGTGATTTTCCCAGTTTTAAATGAGTATAAGGTATCTGTAGGTAGAAATGAATTCATCTTCCTTAATCAAAATCCAGCACTCTTAGTCATTTGTAATGGGAAAGCGAATTTGAAGATCTTCCCTGCCCTATTTTAATAGACCTAGGGAGGAGTTTGAAGACCTCTCTGCTTTCAAAGTAAACTCTGTCCCCTAATAGGCTGAATGAAATCCTATTGAACCTGTGGTGGGAGGAATTTTGCTGAAGGAAAGTAGAGGCCTCAGGAAGCTGTTTCAGAGCTAGCCAAAGGGTTGGGGACAGAGGTGCTCAGGCAAGGAGATAGAGAGTTTCCTGTGTAAATATTGATCTTGTATTGGTTTGTGGGAAGGCTGAAGGATGCTGTGGCTCTCAGTGTTATTATGGCTTTTGAATGTGTTTGATACTATGATGGAATTGGCTTGCTAGTTTGGGGATTTGGCTTTCTAGTGTCTAAATAAATCCTTCAGTTCTATCCTCTATCTGGAGAATCTGGTATATTTTGCAATCAAAAATCATGTGATACTTATAGTCACTGTCTTTATCATGATCATGGGCACTGTAAATATTTCATCGGCACTACAAAATTGTGCCAAAAAAAAATCTTAAATCATTTTGAATTTTTAAGGATGATGGATGTAACTGTCCTGCTTAATTGCTGCAAAAAGGTATTTTCTCATTTGTAAACCATTTCAGGAAAAAAAATACAGCAACAACTGTACTGCAATACAAAACATGAATAAATCATGTTTCTCCACAGATCCAGACTGAAATAGCAAGGTAACAGCTGGATAAAAAGTAGAAAAAATCCAGAAGAAAATAATATATTTTTTTAAATGGCCAAATGAAAAAAAGTGGTACAAAAATATTTCACTAAAAAACAAAAACTATTCTTTATAAAATAGAATTGGTCAAATGAAAAATAAAGAAGAAACATTAAAGTTCATTGGAAAAAATAATTTCTCAAAAATTATAATTGAGAAGATGAAAGCTAATAAATCTGTAAAATGTCAAGAAATAATAAAACAAATCTAAAAGAATGAAAAAAATTAGAAGAAAATGTGAAGTATCTCATATGTTGAAAATATATCAAAGATGATATATTTAAAAGATTTGGGGACTATGTGAAAACCTTGATCAAAGAAAAGAGTTCAGTAACATATTTCAAGAAATCATTAAGAGAAATATTCCCCAATATCCTAAAATCAGAGAATGAAATAGAAATTTAAAAAATCTATCAGGTACCACCTAAAAGAGTGACTAAAAGGACAACTCCCAGGAAAATTATAGACAAATTCCTCAACTTCCAGAACAAATACAAAAATTATTTCAAATAGGTAAGGGGGAAAATTCGTGTATCATGGATCAATGGTCCAAATCATACAAGATTTAGCAGCTGCCATGTTAAAGGAGTAGTGAGTTTGGAATATATTGCATAAGGTTAAAGAACTGGGATTACTACCAAGAATAATTGTTTGGAAATAAATGATAATAATCTTTAACAGTAAAATATGAAAATTTAATGAAATAGATAACTTTCAAGCAACTTAATGAAAAGAAGAGAGCTGAATTGAAAATTTCACTTTCAAAATGATTCAGGAAAAACATGAAAAGGTAAACATGAAAGAAAAATCATAGATTCAATAAGTTTAAACTATTTACATATCTAAATGGTAAGATGATGCATGTAACTTCTCATAACTTTATCTTTATTAGGGAAAGTAGAAGGATTCTACTTAGACAGGGGATGGTAGAACAAGTCAATTATGTTGGAATGAGGTAAAAAATGAACTGCACAGAGAAAGGATTCTGGGAAGATGGCAGAGCATATAAAAAAAATACCTTTCAAGATTTTTTTTTCCCCAGGAAAAAGTTAAAAGAGGACCTTAGGGTGAAAATAAATAAGAATAGGGGCACAACTTAAGTCTTCCAAGAACAATTTGAGAAGATCAGAAGAAAAATGCTAGGATGAGATTTGGTCTTTATGAAGAATAACACCTCAAGGACAGGATCTCTTGTACCAACAATTATCAAGCCCCTTAAGCCCCAAGTCTTGGGGTTAGTTGGTTTGAGAGGCTGCCTGGGCCATGGCTACAGGAATTTTCACCCCTGGCATAAGGAGAGGAGTTGGGCATCTTAACCTGGGAATACTGGGGGAACTTCTTCTGACAAGAAACATCAGACCCAGCTCTGCTGGAGAAAATGGGGGAAGAGGTGAGAAGGAACTAGCACAGGAACTGGGAATGCACAAGCAGTGGGGGGGAAAGCTCCTAGCTGAAGGCACTTAGTGGAGGTTGGAAGATGTGCGATGGTTCCAGGATAGAGAAGAGAAGTAAGCATCTGGTGCAAGAAGCACGACTTCTCATGCCCCAGGGCTAGAGGTGATTACAAATATTAAGCTATTACCACAAAAAAAATTGCACAGGCAAAGGATAAAGTATACAACCACAGAAAATTAGTATGGGAATACAGATAACCATAGTTCATAATCAGAGGTGGATACTGAAGTAAAGAATCCCCTCAAAAGTAACATCAAATGGTCATCTGCCTGAAAAGAATTAATAGAAGATCTTTAAAAATACTTTAGAAATCAAATGATAGAGATGGGGGAAAAAATAAGAATGATCCAAGATAAACAATAAGGTTTGGAAAGGAAAGTCAATCAATTAGGAAAAGAAATACAGCATCTTAAGGAAGAAAATGACATCTTGAAAATCAGAATTGGGCAAAATGAAGCCAGTGAAACTATATGAGATCAAGAAATAATCAGATAAAATATGGATAAAGAAAAAAATAAAAAAAAATTGAAACACCTTATAAGAAAAACAACAGAGCTGAAGAATAAATAAAAAAGAGAAAATATAAAAATAATTGGACCCATTGAGAGTTATGATCAAAAACTGAGTCTTGATACAATAATACAAGAAATAAATAAAATTGTCCTAAAGCATTAGAACAAGAGAATAAAGTAGAAATAGAAAAAATACATTGATCTCTACTTAAAGGATATTCTGTAAGGAAAACTCATAGGAGTATTATAGTCGAAGTCTGAAACCTCAAGCTGAGAGTAAAATATAAAAAGCATTGAGGTTAAACCACTTTAAATATGATAGAGCCTCAATTAGAATTGCACAAGACCTAGCAGCAGAGACCTTAAAGGACCACAGGTGTTGGAACACAACATATTGAAGAGCAAAAGAACTATGGCTCCAGCCAAAAATATCACACTGCAAAGTAAAGTATTGTCCTGAATGAAAACAAAGGACATTTAATAAACTCTCAGACTTTCAAGACTTTATTAAAAATAAATCCGGAAATTAAAAGAAGATGCAAAATATAAGAACCAAGAGAAATTTAAAGCATATACCAAGGATTGATTATAAGGGATTTCTAAGGACAGAGTGTTTACTTTTTATGTAAAATATCTGTCTAAGATTCTTAGTAATAATTGAGTAGTTCATAAGAAAGATTGGGGCAAACCAAGAGCGATGTTAATTTAAAATGTCAAACCATTTAGAAATAGCTAAAAAAGAGTAATTATTTTATGCAAATGTGGTGCAAAAGGGAGAATCAATACAGAGGAATTAAATGTGGGAGGAGGACTAGTAGCTCTGGTAACATATCTAAACTTTTTTATCCTTCTGAGGGGCATGGGAGAGGGAAAAAAGAACAAAGTAAAATAGTGTACAGCAGAGAATAAAAGAAAATTTACCAGGAAGCAAAAAAAAAAAAAAAATTGACAATTCTTAACATAAAGTGTATCATTTATCATGTGGGCTTTCTTGAAATTAAAATTTATTGTTAGATATTTTGAATCCTCTCTTATGTTCTGCTATGCACATGACTTTTTTTTTCTTTCTTTGTATTTAAGTTCCAATATTTAAGTTTATGATAGGTTTTTATTTCTTTTCACTATTCTGTATTTCCGTTCTGGCCCTTGTGTCTAAAATAAAATTTAAAAATGAACAAGCAAGAAGAAGTGTGTCCTAGGTAAAATGGGAAGGGAGAGAAAAAGGAAATTATCTTACACAGAAAAGACATGCAAGAAAGGGGATTTCTAGTGAAGGAAGAAAAGAAAAATTCAGGGGAGCGAGTAGGTAATATTTGAAATTCTTCCTTATGTCATTTAGCTCTAAAAGCATAAGTATAAATACATATGTAATTGGTAATAGAAATTTCTTTTTCAAAACAGGAGTGTTGGAAGGAAAAGATGTTGAAAGAATAGAGAAGGTGATAAGAATCAAATCTAAGGGGGTAACTGGTCAGAATCAAAAAGACTTTAGAAGTGGAACAGTTTAAAAAGAGAGAAAAGTGTTAACAAAAGAAAATGAGATGGAAGGAAATGCACTTAGTTATCATAACTGTGAGTGTGTTCAAATAACCTATAAAATGTAAACCAAGAGAAAAGATCAGAAATCAAAACCTAGAAATATTTTTCCCATTTTTTATAAAAATGGATGGTATCCAACATGTACTTTTCAAAAGAAGAAATCAGAGTTATTGATAGTCACATAAAATACTCCAAATCATTATTTATAAGAAAAATGAAAAGTTAAGCAACTCTGAGGGACTACCTATTAGATGAACTAAAATCACCAAAAAGGAAAATGATAGAGAGAATGTGAGAAAGTAGGTATACTAATGAATTGTTGGTGGAGTTGTGAAATGGTCTCACCGTTCTGGAAAACAATTTAGAACTATTTGCAAAAGGCTATAAAATATTGCATTCCTTTTAACACAGAAATGCCACTACCAAAGGATCAAACATGGGAAAAGGACCTATGTGTACTTACAGCAGCTGTTTTTTTGTGGAAAGAAGGAACTGGAAATTGAAGGGATATGCACCATTTTGGGAATAGCTGAATATGGTAGAAGATTCTAATTCTATATTAATTTCCTAAAGATAATTAGAAGCTGGAGGGCTTCAGAAAAAAATCTCCCAAGATTTATTTTAACCGAATTAAAGTAAAATGGACAGACACTTGGAAACTTTATACACAGTTACAGCCATATTGTATGATAATGAACTGTGCAAGATAAACTCGTGGTCAGGATTTCAGAAGATGTGACTTTAATTTGACCTTAGGCACTTAATAAGTGTGTGATCCTGCACCTTTCACATAAGCCCTGTCTGCCTCCTTTCCCTCATCTGTAAAATGGAGATAATAAAAACACCTACCTCCAGGGTCATTATGGATATTACATGAGACAATAATTGCAAATTGTTTGGTACCTTGCCTGACATTCAGTAAATGCTATATAAAATTTGCTGTCATTATCCTCAGTTATCACCACCACGAGCATCATCTTACCAAGTCTCAGCTTAATTTCTATATCATAGGGAAAGGAGAAAATAACAATAAAGAATGACACTGACAGCTCTTGGGGTATCCAGACTTAGTAATTAATGAAGAGCATGTAAGGACCTTATGGAAACAGTGAAGCACATAACAGAAGCCATTAAAAATTGTGACTATAAAATAAGCATTAAGAAGTATTCTGGTGGCCTGAAATATATAATAGAAATTAAGAAAAAACACAGGTTAAAAGTCGAGATCTCAGCATATTTAGAGGAAGTATATAACTCTGATTCACAAAATATTGAGCAAAAAACTTAAAGATACTTTCACCTCAAAATCTCATAATGTCTCACAAACACAAAAGAAACAACTTCCTTTGTATGGAGATCTACACAAGAGGATCAAGCTTTGAGGAAATGAGACAACATAAATAAACTTCTCTGTTGTCCTCATTGTTTTTAGAATTGAATTAAAGATGATTCATTGAGATCATTATTAAGATGGATTTATTTACAAATATTGTTATCTAATGACAAATACCATTATATAAAATTGCAGGTGTTCTATAATCTATATGTCATCAAATATAAGTAAAAACAAGATATAAATAAAAATGTCTTCCTAACATCTTTTCCTGAGACTATTTCTGTCAAAAACTAATTTTATTTAAAAAGGAATAAGATTATTTTTTCACTATTCATCATAATAAGAATAATTTTAAAGACTGAGAGGTGTTTAATAATCCATACTGTCAGAGCTGATTTCATCCTAGTCCTTTTACACCTCAATTACAAAATTCTACGCACTACGTCATGCTGCATGTCTTATTGAAAAATATAATGAACACCAATTTATAGTTTAATCACTGATATTGTAATTTAAGATGACAATTGAAAAAACTGGAACATGTTATTTGATATACAAAGTTCAGGGCACACATCTTTTTGCATATTTAATCTTTACAAAGATAATTTTAAAAATCTCCCCATAAAAACAAACATTCCTATATTGCTAGATTTTACATCATATTATAAGTCTGGAGATGCAGTTTTAGGATGAGAAATTTAAAAATCACACATGAAGCTGTTTCATTTACATTGAAAAATGGAAATAGTAAAAACTCAAGTTAACAGAGAAAGTGATTAATTTTTATCTTCTCTAGGTTATCTACTGCCATATCACAAACGCATCATAACACATGTCAGTTCCCTTCATTAAATATATTTGACGAATATTATTCTCAGAATTCTCTTTGCATCTTAGAAGAGTCAATTGCTCCTAAAATATATCACCCAATTAAAATGAATTGATATTTTTTTCTGATGATCCATTATGCTTTTTTGAAATTTTATTTTTAGCTCCAATTTATTGCCCTCCATGCATGTCCCCCCCAATCATTAAAAAGGTAAAAACAAGTGATGGCCATTATGCAAATGAAGACATATAAAACATATTTCTACATTAGACACATCACAAAAAAAGAAGAAAAGAAAGAGAAACATATGTTTTAATCTGACAACAAAGACCATCAGTTGTTTATCTTGTCATGGATAGCATTTCTTATCAAAATCATATTCTTAAAGAAATAATTCCAACAATAAAAATATAGTTTCTAATACTTATTACAGAAAGCTTAGTTTTTCTTTACATATTCAGGATCTGTTCTCTTAGCCTCAGATAAGGTCTAGCAGTGTAAGAATCTTCTACCATTTTCTTCATGAAACATCACTGTTTGTCTAGGACATTCATCACCTTACAGCTGGACATCACTTTTCTGTTCCAAAGTTTCCTCATAGCATTTTTCATCTCTGTGTTTCTCAGGGTGTATATCAAAGGATTCAACATAGGAGTGATGATGGTATAAAAGACGGTTAGAGATTTATCAATGGGGAAGGTATAGACAGGCCGAGCATACATGAAAATACAAGGGACAAAGAAGAAGACAACAACTGTGATATGGGAGATGCAAGTAGAAAGGGCTTTTTGTCGACTTTCTGAACTTTGGCTTTTCAAAGAGAGTAGAATGACCCCATAGGAGATAAGCAATAGGACAAAGATAATTGTGCATATGGCTCCCCCATTGGCAACCACTGAGATGCCAACTATATAGGTATCTGTACAGGAAAGTTCCAATAAAGGGTTCATGTCACACATGAAGTGATCAATGATATTGGGTCCACAGAATGAGAGACTAACAATAAAAAGGAGCTGAACTAATGAATGCATGAACCCTGCAATCCAAGATACCACCACCAATAGAACACATATGTGCCATCTCATAATCACTAAGTAATACAAGGGTTTACAGATGGCTACATAGCGATCGTACGCCATAAAAACAAGGAGGAAAATTTCAGCCCCACCAAACAAATGTTCCAGGAAGAGTTGCACAATGCAAGCTTGGAAAGAAATGGTTGCCTTTTTAAAGAGCATGTCTAAGGTCATTTTAGGGACAATGACAGTGGAATAGATGGCATCCAGAAAAGACAAGACAGCAAGAAAGAAGTACATAGGGGACCTCAAGCTCTTACTTCCAATAACAGTTATGATAATCAGAATATTGCCCACAATAGTTAAAAGGTAGATAATTAAGAATATAGAAAATAGTATATTTTGTATCTCAGGATTCTGCGTAAGCCCTAGGAGGACAAACTCAGTGACGTTGTTCTTGTTTTCCATGCTTCTTTTTGGAGGTAGGGTTTTGGGGGGAGAGGGCAAGTTTTTGGATATAGCACCAATCTTGTAGTTAGAAGAACTTTGAATTCAGTTCCCCCATCTGCCCCTTTTATAGACAATCTGCTTAACTTTTATGGGCATAAATTTCCTCACCAAAACACTTGTTATAATAGTAAAATCAGTGCTTTTCGGAGGGAGGTGGAGAAGAAATGATAAAGATTCTGTTTGCAAATTGTAATCTCATATATAAAAGTTGGATATTCTTCTGTAGTTTCAGCAGACAAATTTTGACCTACAAAGATAATTATGAAATTTAATTATTTTGTCGAACTCCTTTTATGTCACTTTAATTTCTTAATATGCACCTCTTACATCTGAAAGTGTATGAAATAAGTCTTACTCATAGTTTCTCTTTGTAATGAAAGGAATAAAGCACATTTTCACAAATATTTCCCATGCCAAGTTTGATTACTGTAATTATATTACATTTCATTTGTTGTTTCTATTTATATTGTCATCAACTTTGTGGAGATTGTTTTCCGTTGTCTTCCTATTAGACTGTATATTATTTCAAAATATTTTGATGCTTCTCTAAATTCCAGATATTCATATTTTCTTATAATACAGACATGTTCAGTTTTTAGTATTCCCCAACAAATGGACTCCTATATTGTTTTTAGTTTGGTTGGTTATGTTTTTTTGTTTTTGTTTTTTTGGCTTTTTTTTGCTATAAAAATTACTTTAAGGAATATATCCCAGCACAAAGTCCTTTTCCTGCTGTCCTCTGGAGTGACTTCCTGGCAATGAATTTCCCCATTTCCAATGGAATGAGTGTGTTAGTTTCTTTTTTTGTAACACAACATTTTAAATCAAGGTTTCTGTTTTCTTCTAAAATTTCCAATACACTTTCACTTCAATAACATCATTTGTTTCAACAAAAGAAGAAAAAAAAGTTGTGATTCCAATGGGAAAGAGACTAAGACACAGAGATTTGAGACTGATTCAAGGTCTGCTGATCTCCTAAAAGACAAGATTTTTATTTTTTAAGTAATTAAGTAAATTCCTTAAGTAATCTGAGGGTCATCCATATGACCCTCTATCAGGGAAGAGTGAAATGGTAATCACACCTTGTTTCATTCAATCAAGTGGGATTTTTTCAATTGTGATAATAAGGATTATTTTCTCCAAAATATCCATATTAAAATGCAAATAACCCATCAAAAGTTGTCATTTTCAATTATTATTGACTCTTTTCCAAATATATTTGTGATATCCAAAGATTGAAAGTATGCTAAATAGTGTATGTTTGATTTTCTTTTAATTAAAGGGTCCTATTACAGAACTAGTAAAATAACCAGCTTTATATAAATGTCATAAAATAATTATTACTCTATCATCATCATCATTATCATCATCATCATCTCATGTTTATCCATCATTTTAATGTGGAGATAGAAATGAAAGAAGTCATGCATTTTTCCTACTTCTGAATTTGTCTGACGCTACTCTTTTATTAATAGCCAAAACCTGACCACTAAAATATTCTTCTTTACCTGAATATTTTCCTAAGTCTGGTCTTTATATTTTTTAGTCTCTTTGCAAAGATATCACTTCACAACGTATAATGCTATGATGTGCCTCATGTATTTTACATCTCAAAATAATCAGCTGAATCATCATATTTCTCCATTTATAGTCTTACCTACTTAAAGAGATTAAAAATTGTCCATGTGAAAAGACCAGGGATTTCTCTAAGTGTTTTAATTCTTTATTTTTATAACATTACTCTTTTCCATTTCTTATTCAGTTTTTGTTAGCATCAGCTTCATAATCTGAATGCAAAGCATAGCTAGGGATAGAATCAAAATTTGAATGACTTTTATATTACCTTTCCATGAAGTCTGTCCTTCCAGGTCCTGGATTCTGGTATGTGTTCTTGATTTTGAAAGACTGCAGCTTAGGGCAATGAAAATGCTATTCATACCCACTCATCCTGTTGTCACCACAGAGACAGAAAAGTCCATGGTAATTCATTTCAGCTTAAACGGTCTTGGTTTCAATTGCTTCCAAATTTTTCCTTTGGTTCTTTCACATCAGATTTTTTCCAAAAACTTAAACTTCCTTAGATTGTGAAGTTGATTCCATGGACATTTTTGTTGACAAAGGAGGATTTTATTCATATTCAATAAAGACATCATCTCATTTCTGTGAGTCATTCTGATACTGTGTTCTTAAAACTCCGTTTCCTCTAATTAAATCCTTTGAGGAATCTGCCCAGAGTAGAGGGAATGTTCACATAGTCCTTCAGTTCAATGTCTCCGGAGATGTCTCAAAGTTCATAACCTTAACTGTAGAAGAAATGAGTCCACAAGAAAAAGCAGTAGAAATATTTTCAAAAGAAATTAGTATTTCATTACAGAGCTAGGGCTATTAATTGGCTTTATGTGCTTCCTTGACTCTTTTCCAAATATATTTGTGATATCCAAAGATTGAAAGTATGCTAAATAGTGAATGTTTGATTTTCTTTTAATTAAAGGGTCCTATTACAGAACTAGTAAAATAACCAGCTTTATATAAATGTCATAAAATAATTATTAATAATGCATCCATCTTGAACATATGAATACACTAAAACTTTTTTTAATTTTTCTAAAATTGCTTATAGAAAGAAAATGGAATTACTAACAATATATTTATTAATATTTTAATGTAATACTACTTGTTCCTGCAATGAAATTTACATTATACTTAGTATTCCATATGTATTTTATGAGACAAGTTTTCTAGTACCTGAATCTTAGAGAATTGAGTATAGACTATAGTTGGAAGAACAGTAAAATTTAATTTAATTTTAGTTAGTAAATAAAAAGAGATATAAGTATTTTTTTCATATTTAACATTTTGTTTTTCTCCAATTACACTTAAACACAATTTTCAACACTCATTTTTAATACTGAGTTCCAAATTCTCTTTCTCCCTTTGCACATCCCCATTGAAAAGATTAAAAACATCTGATATAGGTTGTACATGTGCAATGATGCAAAACTTATTTCCATATTAGTGAATGGTAAAAGAAAATGTAGATCAAAATAAGGTCCCCCCAAAAAATAAAGTAAAAAAAAAGTAAGCTTCAATCTGTATTTTGACTCTATATTCAGTTCTTTCTCTGGTGGTGAATAGCATTTTCCATTGTGCATCCTTCAGAGTTGTCTTGGGTCATTTTCTTGCTGAGAATAGCTAAGTCATTCACAGTTGATTATCTTAGAATATAACATTCTCCTGGTTCTACTTATTTCACTTTGCATGAGCCCATGTAAATCTTTCCATGTCTTTTTTTTTCCTTCTGAGAGCATCTAGCTCATTATTTCTTACAATACAATAGTATTCCATTACAATCATATACCAAAACTTGTTCAGCCATTCCCCAATTGATGGGCTTGCCTTCAATTTTCAGAACTTTCCACAAGAAAAGAATTTCAATGAATATTTTTGTACCTATATGTCCTTTTCCTTTTTATTAAATGTTGAATATAGATCTTGTACTGTTATTGCTAGGTCAAAGTGTATGTATGATTTTATGGGCCTTTGGACATAGTTCCAAATTTTTCTATATAATGGTTAAATCAGTTCATACGTCCACCAGCTGTGCATTAGTATATCAACTTTCCCACAACCCCTCCAACAATTTCTGTTTTCCTTTTCTGTTCTATTAGACAATCTAATAGGTGTGAAGTAGTACCTTAGAATTATTTTAATTAGCATTTCTCCAATGAATAGTGATTTAGAATATTTTTATATGGTTATAAATAGTTTTGATTACTTTATCTGAAAAATGACGGTTCATATTATCAACTGGGAAATGGCTTTTATTTTTATAAATACTGACTCATTTTTCTTTAATTAAGAGATGAGGCCTGTATCGGAGAAACTTGATCCATTTTTTTTCCCCACAGTTATCACAGCTAAATCTATATGCCTCCATCCTTTTTTCTCCCTCTTTATTCTGTTGTATCACTCCTGTTACTCTGTCCCTCCTCAAAAGTGTGTTTCTTTTTACTTCTCTTAATCCTCCTCTTCTAAGAAAACTTGCCCCATCTTGTATCCCTTTCCCCTCCTACTTTCCTGTGGCATAAGATAGATTTATTAGTCTAATTGAGTATGAATATTATTTTGAGTCAATTTTGATGAGACTAAGGTTGAAGTGCTCCCCATAATCTCCCACATCTGTGCCTCCACTGTTAAAGTTCTTTCTTTCCTTTTTTATGTGAAATAGTTTACCTTATTCTATCATCCCCTTTCTTTTTCTCCCAATGCTTTTCTCTTTCTCACCCCTTATTTTTTTTTTAGATATCATGCCATCATGTTCAATTCACATCTGTACCCTCTCTCTACATATACTCCCCCTAACAGTCCTAATAATGAGAAAGTTCTTTTGTTACAAGTATCATCTTCCCATCCAGGAATGTAAACAGTTTAACATTATTAATTATTTTATGTATCCCTTTTCTATTTATCTTTTTATTCTATTAATTCTTGTATTTGAAAGTCAAAATTTCTTTACAATTCTGGACTTTTTATTTAATTTGTATATTGTTAATTTTCAACATTAATTTCCACAAGATTTTTTTTACAAGTTTTCTCTCCTTCTTTCCCCTACCACCACCCCAAAATAGTGACACTAGTGAATACTCTTTCTCTGAATCTATTTTCTCTTATATCCTCCCCCATTCCCCCTCTGACTTTCTAGTAGGATAAGATGGATTTCTATACCCCAGGGCCTATATATCTCATTTCCCAGTCGCATGTAAATTAAGAAGAAGAAGAAGAAGAAG
>CM053592.1:182070200-182095005 GCA_028646515.1 Pseudochirops corinnae
TCATTGGGAACTCCCTTAGAGATCCCTGTAGGTAGACATTTTAATGAGAAGGTAAGCCAAGATTTCAGTGCTCTCCCTTCATTACTGGTCAGGGAGAGGACCACTCTTCAGATAGAGTCTAGATCCCTATAGTATGACTACAGCTTGGGAATGACTTTGTAATGTGGCTAATCCACTCCCTTTCTGGTATTTATGAAATGGAATGTTAGAAAGTTGGTCAACTTCAGGCTTAGTTCTGGCTGCAGTATTTTTGGAAGGGAGTAGACAAATTATATCATACTTAAAGGAAGGATAAGTGAATTGTGAAATAAGAAGGAATGATACCTTAACAGGGAACAGCAGAAAATAAGTTCTTGAGAAAATGGGCTTTCCCTTCCCTATTTTTTAAAGTCATATTGTATTACCTATTTACAGTAACAGCAAGTACTGTTGAATTGATTTTTACAAGGAATTTCACTTAGTTGATTGAAACAATTTTAGGGGGAAAACTTTTTAGGAACAGTATCCTTGTAATCAAATATTTAAAGAGTTATTCAGTGGGCATTTAGGAAGCAGACATATTGCAAGTCAGTCAATAAATGGTTATTATATATTCACTACATGCCAGGAAATATGATAAATTTAGAGATACAAAGAAAAACAAAAACTTGACTCCCATTTCCAAAGAAATTACTTTTTTGATTCTTTACATGCTGGAGACAGTATGTAATAACATGTGTGTATATATTCATACACATATATACATACAATGTAAGTAGAAGATAATGTCAGAAGGAATCCAGGAGTTGTGGATGAATGAGGGAGTAGAGCCAAAGACTTTCCATGGAAAATGGAATTTGAGATTTGTCCTTGAAGGAAGCCAGAGAAATTTGTAGCTAGAGAAAAATTGGCAGATCATGTTAAATATGAGGGACAGCACATGAAAAAACATGGAGATGATTAATGGAATGAGGGTGACAAGAAGAACAATTTATACAAAGTTGACAACATTAGAGAAAAAATTGAGTTTTAACCAAAAACATATTATTTGGATTAATGCATTAAAAAATTACAAATCTGTGACTGAAAATAAAGCATTCCACTCACCTCCCGGCATAGAGATCAACTTAAAATGTAAAAAGACCCATTCCTGTTGGCGCATGGCCAATGTAGTGATTTGTTTTGCTAGACTATGAATGATTATGATGAAGTTTTATTTTAAATTCTGTTTTCCCCTATTCAATTGTGGATATAAAAATTTATATTATATATGCGTGTGAAAATAAATAAAGAGGCCTTTAGAACCAACAATTAAAAGATCACTGATAAGTGTATACTAAGATCAGTTTCTATTAAATGATGATGTTGGAAGCGACCATTTCTTTCCCAGCTTGTCTGGTGCAGCTTTTCTTAGAACACCTATTTGGTGGGGCTGAAGTTTTCCTCATTTCTATGGCCTATGATCGCTATGTAGCCATCTGTAAACCCTTGTATTACTTAGTCATTATGAAATGGCGTGTGTTTTCTGCTGTTGCTGGTATCCTGGATTGGAGAGTTCATTCATTAATTAGTTAAGCTCCTTTTTATTGTTAGTCTTCCATTTTGTACACCAATATCATTGATGACTTAATTTGTGATGTGCCCTTTGTTGGAACTTGCTTGTACAGATACCTATATAATAGGCATTATTCTGGTTGACGATGGGGGAGGAATTTGCACAAATATCTTTGTCGTATTGTTTATCTCCTATGGGGTCATTCTATACTCTTTGAAAAGTCAAAGTTCAGAAGGTCAACAAAAAATCTTTTCTACTTGCATCTCCTGCATCATGGTTGTTGTCTTCTACTTTGTCCCTTGTATTTTCATGTATGTTCTACTTGTCTGTACCTTCTCCATAGATAAATCTCAGTCTTTTATACTATCTTCTCCCCAATAACAATGACTAAAACATTCCCAATATCATTCATATAATTAATTTATATTTCAAAATAATTTTAACAATTAATATAATTTAGTTTTTAGGGAAAATCATATGTGTGTATGTATACACTTATGTGTATGCATGCTCTCTCCACCCACTACAATATTAACTCCTTGAGGGAAAGAATACTTTAATTTTCATCTTTCCCTTCCTTAATAATGTAACAAATTTACTTTAAAAAGTAAAAAAAAAAAAGAGGAAAAGCAAATCTGTGATTTCATCAACACCTTCTCTTCAGCTGAATTTTTGGTGTTAGAAGTGTAGAGCACTTAGAAGTTAATAGACCTGACCGAAGACACACGACTAAAATGTGTGAGATGTGACATTTCAACCTATGGCTAGGGTGAGCTCTCTATTCATTATGTCACTGTTCTTATTCTTGAAAAGAGTCTACAAAAGAAATATAAAATGACTTGTGAGGGGAGTGCTAGGACCTGGTTGTAAGGGCAAATAGTCTTATGTAGGATGTAGAAAAATCATTCAAACTTATTTAATACCAAATGAAGGAAAAAAAAAGGGAGGAAAGGATAAAGGAAATTTCTGTTTTCATTCATTAAAAAGCCTTTGGTATAAATGCCAAGCAAAAATGGCATAACATAGTTATAGTAATATGATATGGGCAATCTCTTCAGATTAATTTCTGATACTTGCCATACCATAAAGGGCTTTTGTAAGAGTGCCTTATTTGAGTTTCACATGTGCTCCTCAACTAACTTCAAATATCCTGGCTGCCCATGGCTTTATCTCAGTCTGAACCTGTGGAGGAATGTGATATATTTTCCTCAGGCTCAGAGGTCTTTTCTATTCTAAATAGTCTTATAAGGGGGCAGAGCCAAGATGGCAGAGAGAAAGCAGGGACTTGAGGGACTTAACTCAGCTCTTCCTAAAACCTCTATGAAAACATTTCAATAATGCCCTAAAACAAATTCTGGAGAGGTAGAAGTCACAAAAATAAGGGGTGAAACAATTATCTAGTTCAAGAGAACTTAGATGGTTTGCAGGAAATGTCTGTTGCAGCAGGATGAGAGTGGAGTACAGTACAGTGCAGGCTGCTCCAGTACAGCTAGGGTCCCAGCAAACCAGGTGAAGACTTTGGAAATTATTGAATAAGCATCTACTTTTGGAGTTTTTAGCCCACAAACAAAAAGAATTGAAAGGTTGGATAACTGGACAATTGGTCAGAGGGAGATTAGAGGCATCTCTTTACTGGCACTGGAGGCGAGACGGTTGTTTGCCCACATTCAGATCTGGATAGTAGTTTTGGTTGGCAGTCCCAGGGTGAGAAGGAGCAGTAAGACAACAGAGCTTGCCACTGAAAGAAAGCAGGGACCCTGCTCACAGTTCTAGGGCAGAAGAATATTTGTGGACACTCACAGACCAGAGCATGGGCCAGGGGAGTATTAAACAAACCTCTCCTTAGATCACACCACATTAAAAGAACTGAAAACTTACAGGTTCCTAGAAGCATCTCAGAAAACAGCCACAGATAATCCCTGAACCTTGGGAGAGTATGTCTTCCACCATGCAAACTGAGTCCCACTCTATCAAAAAGTGAAAAGTCACAAAATTGGCTGGAAAAAATGAACAAAGAACAGAAAAAAAAATTGACTATGGGAAATTACTAAGTGACAAGGAAGATCAAAACACGTACTCAAAAGACAACTAATTCAAATTTCCTACATTGAAAGCCTCAAAGAAAAATATGAATTGGCCTAAGATTATGGAAGAGCTCAAAAAGGATTTTTTTTAAAAAATCAAGTAAGAGAGTTAAAGGAAAAGTCATAAAGAAAAATGAGTGATGAAAGAAAATCATTAAAAAATGATTCAAAAGCTTGATAAAGGAGGAAAAAATAAAGAAGAAAACAACACCTTAAAAACAGTATAGAGGAAATGGTAAAAGAGGTTCAGAAATCCAATGAAGGGGGAAAAAAATCTCTGAAAGGCAAAATCAGCAAAATGGATAAAGAGGGACAAAAATTTAGTAAAGAAAAGAACTCCTTAACAAGTATAATTGACCTAATAGAGAAGGAAGTACAAAAGCTCACTATAGAAAATAATTACTTAAAAATTAAGATTTAACAAGTGGAAACTAATCACTTTATGAGATAGCAAGAAACAATAAAATAAAACTAAAAGAATGAAAAAAATAGAAGACAATGTGAAATATCTCATTGAAAAAAATGATTGACCTGGAAAATAGATCCAGGACAGATAATTTAACAATTATATGGCCACCTGAAAATGATGATTTGAAAGAAAGAGAGAGAGAGAGAAAGAGAGAGAGAGAGATAGAGACACACAGACAGAGACAGACACAGAGAGACAGAGACAGAGAGTCAGACAGACAGACAGACAGACACACACACACAGTAAGAGCATTTATGCATCACCTTTCAAGAGATTATCAAGAAAACTGCCTTGATGTTCTAGAACCAGAAGGTAAAATAGAAAGTAAAGAATCCCTTGATAACAATTCAAAATCAAAATTCCCAGGAATATTACAGCCAAATTGCAGAGCTCCCAGGTAAAGGAAAATATATTGTAAACAAACCACAAAGAAACAATTCAAGTATAATGAAGCTACAATCAGGTTAACACAAGACTGATCAGTTTCTACATTAAAGAATAACAGGACTTTGAATATGATATTCTGCAGGGCAAAAAAAGCTAAGATTACAAGCAAGAATTATCTACTCTCAAAATCTGATTAAAATTCTTCAGGGTGGAAAAGAATACACAATGAAATAGAGGAATTTCAAATACAAGAATGAAGGGAAGAATAAAAAAGTAAACAGAAAATGGATATGTAAAATAATTAATAAGGGTAAATGGTTCACATTACTACATGGGAAGATGATACTTATAACAAAGGAACTTTCTCATTATTAGGACCATAAGGCAGAGTATACATAGACAGAGAGTACAGATGTGAATGGGATTTGATGGCATGATATCTAAAAAAACAAATTTAAGGCGTGAGAAAGAGAAAGGCACTGGGAGAAAAAGAAAGGGAATGATAGAATAAGGTAAACTATTTCACAGAAAAAATGAAAGAACTTTAACAATTGAGGCAAAGATGTAGGAGGTTGTGGGGAACACTTCAACCTTACTCTCATCAGAACTGGCTCAAAGAGGGAATAATATGCCTACTCAATGAGACAAATAAATATGTCTTAAGCTACAGGGAAGTAGGAGGGGAAAGGATAAGAGAAAGGGAAAGTTTTCATAGAAGAGAAGGAAAATTGAGAGATGTAGTAGTTAGAAGTAAAAAGAAACTTTTGAGGAGGGACAGAGTAATAGGAACAAGACAACAGAATAAAGAGAGAGAAAATAGGAAGAGGGGAAAAAGATTTAGCCATGATAACTGTGGGAAAAAAATCAATCAAGTTTCTTTGATAAAGGCCTCATCTCTTAAATATAGAAAAATGAGTCAAATTCATAAAAATAAGAGCCATTTTCCAATTCATAAATGATAAAAAAATATGAACAGGCATTTTTCAGATAAAGTAATCAAAACTATCTATAACTATACAAAAAAAGTTCTAAGTGACTATTCATTGGAGAAATTCAAATGAAAACAATTCTAAGGCACTACTTCACACCAATCAGATTGACTAATAGAACAGAAAAGGAAAATGGAAAACATTGCAGGGGATGTGGGGAAGTTGATACACTAATACACACTTGGTAGAGTTATGAACTGATTCAACCAGTATGTTTTGAGCTATGTACAAAGGCCTATAAAATCATGCATACACTTTGACATACCAATAACAATACAAGGTCTGCATTGCAATCCAATAAAAAGGAAAAGGATATATAAGTATAAAAATATTTATAGCAACTCTTTTCTTGTGAAAAGTTCTGAAAATTGAAGGGAAGCCCATCAATTGGGGAATAGCTGAACAAGTTGTGGTATATGATTGTTATGGAATACTATTGTGTTGTAAGAAATAATGAGCTAGATGCTCTCAGAAAAAAAAAAAACATGGAAAGATTTACGTGAACTGATGCAAAGTGAAATTGAGTAGGGCCAGGAGAATGTTTTATTCTAAGATAATCAACTGTGAGTGATTTAGCTATATTCAACAATAAAATGATCCAACACAACTCTGAAGGTCTCGTGATGGGAAATGCTACTGATCAACAGAGAAAGAACTGAATGCAGAGTCTGAATACAGATTGAGGTATACCTTTTTCTTTCTTTCTTTTTTTTTCGCTTTTTGGAGGGGGGAGGGAAGGGCAAATGGGGTTAAGTGACTTGTCCAAGGTCACAAGGCTAGTATGTGTTAAATGTCAGGGGCTGGATTTTAACTTGGGTCCTCCTAACTACAGGGCCAGTGCTCTATCCACTGCACCAGCTAACCTCCTCATACATTTTTAACTTCATCTTTGGGGGGTTATTTTGGTCTATGTTTTCTTTTACAATTCACTAATATGGAAATAAGTTTTGCATCATTACACAGGTAAAACCTACATCAAATTTTTCATCTTTTCAATGAAGGTTTGGTGAGGGGGAAAGGTAATTTGGAACTCAATGTTAAAAATGAATGTTGAAAACTAGGGCAGAGTCTAGATGGTGGCATAGAAGCAGAAGAACTCCTTGAGCTCCACCCATAGCCACCTCAAATACCTTTATAATATGACTTTAAACACATTTTAGAGCTCCAGAACCCACAAAAATGACAGAGAAACAAAGCTCCTGGGGAAGGCAACTTGCCAGGCAAATGGGAAGTGTTCATTGCAAGTACCTGGGAACTGAGACCAGTCATGGTTTTAGCCCCAGGGCGGCCAGTACTGGCCACAGCTGGAGCATTTGGGAGAGTCTATCACGGGCAGCTGTAGCAGTTTTGAGAATTATCAACCCATAAGAGCCAAGGACAAAGTGAAAGGTCAGTGGAACTCAACTAAATTTGGGAGAGAGGAGTGGGTCCGGCCATCTGCCTATAGAGCTAGAAGTGGAGTAAGTGGCTGCAGCCACCACCACCTGGCTGCTTCAGAGCTCATGGCAGGCATATTGTGGGGGCAGGGGGAACAATCATTCAGAGGCTAAGGGCTCTTGCTTTAACTTGCCTGGATCAAAATCATCATCTTGGGTGGTGGTCCTGAGGTGCATGACCAGTGAGCCAAAGCTGATGGGGTTTGCAGAGACAATGGCCTCCTAATAGCTATGTCAGTTGCAAAAACCCCAGTAATTAGGGAGAAAGCTCTCCACTCTGAAAGCAGAGTTCTATGGAGCCCAAAAGTCAAGTAATTGACTGGTAACATGAGCAGGCAAAGCAAGCAAAACAAGAACAACAATACAACTTCAGATTCCTTTTTAGGGGACAAAAAGAATCAAAGCATGGAACAAGAAGAAGACAACATAGTCAGAACTTCTGCACCAAAAGCTTCCAAGGAAAATGTAAAATGGTTGCTGACCATAAAGGAGCTTAAGAAGGATTTTGAAAACCAAATAAGGGAAGAGGAGAAAAAAATTGGGAAGAGAAATGAGAATGATGCAAGAAAATCATGAAAAGAGAGTCAACAACCTGACTAAAGAAAACAACACCTTAAAAATAGGATAACTCAAAAGGCAAAAGACATCCAAAAAGCCAATTAGGAGAAGAATGACTTAAAAAGCTGAATTTGGCAGATGGAAAAAGAATCTCAAAAGCTCACTGAAGAGAATAATTCCTTCAGAATTATAGTGGAGCAAATGGAGAGAAATGACTTTATGAGAAATCAAAATACTATTAAACAGATCTAAACAAATGAAAAAATTGAAGGCAATGTGAAATATCTCCTTGAAAAAACCAGTGATCTGGAAAATAGATCCAGGAGAGACAATTTACAAATTATTGGACTACCTGAAAACTATGATAAAAAAAAGAAACTAGAAATCATCCTTCAAGAAATTCTCAATGACAATTGCCCTGATATTTTAGAACCAAAGGTTAAAATAGAAGTTGAAAGAATTCATCAAAGATTCCAAAAAAGAAAACTCTTAGGAATATTATAGCCAGGTTCCAGAGTTCCTAGACGGAGGAGAAAATATTTCAAGCGGCCAAGAAGAAACAATTTGAATATTGTGGAAACACAATCAGGATAACTCAGGATCTAGCAGCTTCTACATTAAGAGATTGAAGGGGCTGGCATATAATATTCCCTAGATCAAGGGAACTTGGATTAAAAGCAAGAATCACTGACTGAGCAAATTTGAGTATAATGTTCCAGGGGAAAATATGGTCATTCAATGAGGTGGAGGACTTTCAAGCATTATTGATGAAAAACCAAACAAAAAAACTGAATAGAAAATTTGACATTCAAATTCAAGAAGCATGAAAAGGTAATCACGGAAAAGAAATCATAAGGACCTTATCAAAGTTGACGTATTTATATGCCAACATGGAAAAAAAGATAATTGTAAATTATGAAATTTTTCTCAGTATAAAGATAGGTGAAGGGAATATAAATGCATGTGTGCATATGTGTGTGTGTGTATGTGTGTGTGTGAACCTTATTCTCATTAAATTTGGCTTAGAGAATGAATGACACACACTCTAAATTAGGTATCTTGCCCTACAGGAGTGTAGGGAGGATGGGGATGATGGGGGGGATTATGGAGGGGAGGGCAGATTGGGAGGGAGGGTTGTTAGAAGCACACACTTCTGTAAAGGGACAGAGACAAAGTAGAGAATAAAACAAGTGGGAGCAGGATAGGAAGGAGGGAAATATAGTCATTGTGGAGATGTTCTGCATAACTACACATGTACAGTCTGTATTGAATTGCTTGTCTTTCCAGTGTGGATGGAAGATGATGGAGGAAGGGAAAAAAATTATAGAATTCAAAGTACTAAAATTGTATGTTAAATACATCATCATCATCATCATAATTATCATCATCATAATAATTATTATTATTATTTACATGCAACTGGGAATTAAGATATACAAGCACTGGGGTAAGGAGATCCATCTTGCCCTACCGGAAAGTCAGAGGGGTGATGGGGAGGGATATAGGAGAAAGCAGATTGGGGGAGGGGCTATACAGTGGGATGGCTGTTTTGGGGTGTTGGGTAGGGGAAAGATGGAGAGAAAATTTGTAACTCAAAATCTCATGGAAATAAATGATGTAAACTAAAAATAAACAAAGATTAATTTAAAAAAATGAATGTTTAAAATTGTGCTAAAATGTTTAAAATTGTGTTAAAAGTGTAATTGCAGGAAAATAAAATGTTAAATATAAAAAATAACCTTCTATCTCTTTATTTGCTAATTAAAATAAAATTAAATTTTACTGTTCTTCCAACTATAGTTTATGCCCAATTCTCTGAAATTCAGGTGGTAGAAAACTTTTGCGTCATAGCATACTTGTGAAATATTAAGCATTTTGTAAATTTCATTGCAGGAACAAGTAGTATTATGTTTAAATATTAATAAATGTATTGTTAGTATTTCCATTTTCTAACTTTCTAAAGGCCCTTTCAGAAAAAAAAAGAAAAAAAAAACTATTTCAGTGTATTCATATATTTAAGTCAGTGGTTCTCAACCCTTGAGTTGTATTCAATTTTCAACAATGAAAACACATCCTACATATCAGATATTTACATTACAATTCATAACTGTAGCAAAATTATGGTTATGAAGTAGCAATGAAAATAATTTTATGGTTGGGGGTCACCACAACATGAGGGACTGTATTGAAAGGTCGTGACATTAGAAAGGTTGAGAACCACTGATTGAGATGGATATATTATTTTTCATATTTTCTAAATTCTGTAATAGTTACTCAAGAGAGTACAATCCTGAGCCTGTACCTGTCATGTGGTGCAACTTTAAAGGAAGAACATAAAGCCAACTAATAGGCCTAGCTCTGTAATGAAATAGTAATTTCTCTTGAAAACATTTCTACTGCTTTTTTCTGTACACTCTTTTTTCTAAAATTCAGGTTATTACTCTGAGACATCTCCAGAGACATTGAACTGTAGGACTTGTGAACTTTCCCTCTTCTCTGGGCAGATTCCTCAAAGGATTTAATTAGAGGAAAAGGAGATTTAAGAACACAGTATTAGAATGACTCACAGACATGAGACAATGTCTTTATTGAATATGGATAAAATGCTCCTTTGTTGACTAAAGTGTCCATGGACTCACATAGAATCAACTTCACAGTCTAAGGAAGTTTAATTTTTCAGAAAAATACTGAGGTGAGGGAAGTGGACAAAAAATTTGGAAACCGACCCACAACCTTCAAGCTCAAATGGATTACCATGGACTTTTATGTCTCTGTGGTGACAACAGGGTGAGTGGGCATGAATAGCATTTTCATTGCCCTAAGCTGCAGTCTTTCAATATCAAGAAAATCTTATCAGAATCCAGGATTTGGAACAACTGACTTCATGGAAAGGTAATGTATTTACAAAAGTGATTTGAATTTTGATTCTATCCCAAACTATGCTTTGCATTCAGATTATGAAGTAGATGCTAACCTAAACCAAATGAAAAAATGGAAAATAGTCATGTTATCAAAATAAAGATTTAAACCACTTAGAAAAATCCCCTTTTTTTCACACAACCGTTTTGTAATCACTTTAAGTACTCAGGATATCAATGGAGAAATTGGATGATTCAGCTGATTATTTTGAGATGTAACATACATGGGGCACATTATAGCATTATCCATTGTGATGTGATATCTTTAAAAAGAGACTCGAAAAATATAAAGAGCAGACTTTGGAAAATATTCAGGAAAAAGAAGAATATGTTAGTGATCTGGTTTTGGCTATTAATAAAAGAATAGCTTCAAATAAACTCAAAAGTAGGAAAAAAGCATGATTTCTTTCATTTCTTCCTTCCACATTGAAATGGTGGATAAATGTGAGATGATGATGATAATATAACAATAATAATTACTTTTATGACCTTTTGGTCAAACTGGTTATTTTTCTAGTTCTGTAATAGTCTCTTTAATTAAAAGGAGATGGAACATACATTTATATAGCACATTTTCAATTTTAGGTTATGATTAACATATTTTTGGAAAGAGTCAATAAAAATTTAAAATGATAACTTTTGATAGGCTATTTGCATTTTAATAATGGTATTTTGGAGAAAATAATCCTTATTATCACAATTGAAAAAAATCCCAATTGATTGAATGAACCAAGATGTGATTAGTATCTAACTTTTACATGATAGAGGGTCATACGAATGACCCTCAGATTGCTTAAGGAAAGTACTTAATTACTTAAAAAACACAAATCTTGTCTTGTAGGAGATCAAGGAACTTGAATCAGTCACACATCTCTGTGCCTTAGTCTCTTTTCCACTGAAATCATAACTTTTTTCTTCTTTTGTGAGAACAAATTATGTTATTGAAGTATCTTGGAAATTTTAGAAGAAAACTGATACAACAATTGAAAAAGTTGTGTTTCCAAAAAGAAACTAAAATACTTGTGACATTGGAAATGGGGTAACTCATTGCCAGGCAGTCACCCCAGAGGACACCAGTAAAAGGAATTTGTACAGCACAATATTTCTTAAATAAATTTTTATAGCAAAAAAAACACAAAACCTTAAAATAACATGAGTCTCAATTTATTGGGGAATATTCAAACATGGACAAGTCTATCATTGGTAAATATGAATATCTGGAATTTAGAGAAACATCAAAATCTTTTGAAATAAAGTTGAGTTTAAAAGGGAGAAAATGGAAAACAGTCTCCACAAAGTTGTCAACAACGTAAATAGGAACAACAAATGGAACATAATATAATTAGAGTGATAAAATTTGGCACACGAAATATTTAAGAAAATGTGCCTTATTCCATTCATTACAACAAGAGAAAGTATGAGTAAGACTTATTTCATACACTTTCAGATGTAAGAGGTGCATACTGAGAAATTAAAGTCACATAAAAAGGGGTTCAATAAAATATTTATATTTCATAATTCTCTTTGTAGGTAAAATTTTGACTGCTGAAGCTACTGAAGAATAACCAACTTATGTATTTGAGATTAAAATTTGCAAACAGAATATTCATTATTTCTTCTCCCCGCGCACCTCTCCAAAATCTCTGATTTTACTGTTATGACCTGTGTTCTGGTGATGAAATTGATGCCCATAAATGTTAAGTAGATTGTCCATAAAAAGGAACAGATGGGGGAACTGAATTCAAAGCTCTCCTAACTACAAGGCCTGTGCCATATCCAGTAAACAGTTACTTTCCCTACTCCCCAAAAAAACCCCACCCCCGAAAAGCAGCATGGAAAACAAGAATAATGTCACTGAGTTTATCCTCCTAGGCCTCACCCAGAATGCTGAGGAACAAAAGATACTATGTGTTTTATTCTTAGTTATCTACCTTTTCACTATGGTGGGCAACATTCTGATTATCATGACTGTCATTGGAAGTAAGAGCTTGAGGTCCCCTATGTACTTCTTTCTTGCTTTCTTGTCTTTCATGGATGCTCTCTATTCCACTGTCATTGTCCCTAAAATGATGTTTGACATGCTCTGTGAAAAGGCGACCATTTCTTTCCAAGCTTGCATGGTGCAGCTCTTCCTGGAACACCTTTTTGGTGGGGCTGAAGTTTTCCTCCTCATTTTTATGGCCTATGATCGTTATGTAGCCATCTGTAAACCTCTGTATTACTTAGTTGTTATGAGATGGCATGTGTGTATTTGGCTGTTGGTGGTATCCTGGATTGGAGGGTTCATGCATTCATTAGTTCAGGTGCTTTTTATTGTTAGTCTCCCATTCTGTGGACCCAATATCATTGATCACTTCATTTGTGACATGTACCCTTTACTGGAACTTTCTTGTACAGATACCTATATAATTGGCATCTCAGTGGTTGCCAATGGGGGAGCAATATGCACAATTACCTTTGTCTTATTGGTTATCTCTTATGGGGTCATTCTACACTCTTTGAAAAGCCAAAATTCAGAAGGTCGACAAAAAGCCCTTTCTACTTGTCTCTCCCACATCACAGTTGTTGTCTTCTTCTTTGTCCCTTGTATTTTCATGTATGTTCGGCCTGTCTGTACCTTCCCCATTGATAAATCTCTAACTGTCTTTTATACCATCATCACCCCTATGCTGAACCCTTTGATCTACAGCCTGAGAAACACAGAGATGAAAAATGCCATGAGGAAACTTTGGAACAGAAAAATTACGTCTAGCTACAGGGTAATGAATGTCTTTGTCAAACAGTGATGTTTCACAGGGGAAATGAAAGAAGATTGTCACATAAGTAGAATGTATTTGAGGCTAAGAGAGCAGATCCTGAATATGTAAAGAAAAAAATAGCTTTCTATCATTAGTATTAGAGACTACATTTTTGTTGTTGAAACTATTTCTTCAAGAGCTTGATGATTTGATGAGAAATATTCTCCATGACAAAATAAACAACTGATGGTCTTTGATTTCAGATTAAAACATGTATTTCTCCTTTTCTTCCTTTTCTTTTTTTTGCAATGTGTCTAATGTAAAAATGTGTTTTATATGAATTCATTTGCATTTTTTCATTTTTAATGAGTGAGGGAGGGCACGTATGGAAGGAGATAAGTTGGAACTAAAAATAAAATTTAAAAAAGCATAACAGATCATCAGAAAAGTATTCATTCATTTTAATTAGGTGATACTTTTTAGGAGCAATTGACTGTTCTACGAATGCTGCAAAGATAATTCTGAGAATAATATTGGTCAAACATATTTAAAGAAAGGAACTGATATGTCAAATGATTTGTTTGTGATATGGAAGTAGATAATCTAGGGAAGATAAAAATTAATCATTTTCTCTGTTAAATTGAAGTTATTAGTATTCCAATTTTTCTATGTAAATCAATCAGTTTTCATGTGTAACATTTAAATTTAACATCCTAAAACTGTATCTTGAGCCTTGTAATATGATGCAAAATTTAGCAATATAAGAATTTTTGTTTTTAATAGAGAGATTTTTATAATTTATCTATGTAAAGATTAAACGTGCAAAAAGATATGTGTCCTGAACTTTGTAAATCAAATGACAGGTTCTGATTGCTTCAAACTGTCACATTAAATTACAATATCTATGGTAAAACTATAAATTTTGTTCTTTATGTTGTATTTTTCAATAAGAGGTGTAGCATGGGATACTGGATAGAATCTTGTAGCTGAGGTATAACAGAACTAGGATTTAATCAGTATAGATTATTAAGCCCCTCTCATTCTTTAAAATTATTCTTATTATGATTAATAGTGAAAAATATTTTTCTTTTTTAAAATTTTAATTTCTGACAGAAACAGTCTCAGAGCAAGATGTTATGAGGGCATTTTTGTTTGTTTACATATTTTTACTTGCATTTGATGACATGTAGATTATAGTACACCTTCAATTTCATACAACAAATTGTGTTTTTCTTTTTTAGTTAGAAAATAATATTTGTGAATGTAAATCCATCTCAATAATAATCTCAGTGAATGATATTTAGTTCAATTCTAAAAGCAGTGAGGACTGCAAGGAAGCTTATTTATGTTATCCTATGTTCACAAAGCACTGATCCTCTTTTCTAGATTTCCATACTGAGGAAGTTCTTCTATATTTGGGAGACATTATGAGAAAAATATCTTTAAGTTTTTTCCTTAATGTTTTATGAATCAAAGTTATATACTTCCTCTAAATATGCTGAGATCTCAATTTTTACTCCCTGTATTTATCAATTTCTGTTATGTATTTCAGGGCACCAGAAGATTTATTAATGCTTATTATAGAGTCACAATTTTTAATGGCTTCTCTTATGTGCTTCACTGTTTCCATATGGTCCGTTGATGATCTTCATTGATTACTAAGTCCATCCAGGAGATGAAACTGTCATTCTTTGTTGTTATTTTCTCCTTTCCCTAAGATTTAGAAATTGAGCTGGAACTTGGTAGGATGATGCTAGTGGTGGTGATAATGATGATAATGATAAAAACTTCTATATAGCATTTACTGAATATCAGACAATGTACTAAACACATGACACATTTTTTTTCTTGCATGTTCAATTTTTTTTTTAATTTTAGACTCAAGGGCCAGTACAGAAATACAGAATAGAGAAAAGAGATTAAAAAAAAATATCATAAACTTAAATATTGGAACTCAAATACAAAGAAAGAAAAAAAAACATGTCATGTGCATAGCAGAACACAACAGAGGATTCAATACAATCAACAATAAATTTTCATTTCAAGAAATCCTATATGATAAATAAACCACTTTGTGCTGAGAATTGTCCATTTTTTCTTTGCTTCTGGGTAAGTTTTCTTTTATTCTGTGCAGTACACTATTTTACTTTGTTCTTTTTTTCCCTATTGCCATGCCCCTCAGAAAGATACAAAAAAGTTTAGATATGTTTCTCTATAGCTATAGATATATACGTAAACCTATACATATATACATATACATATAGGCGTATACTGTCTGAAACATCTTCTAGTCCTGATCTTTATTTTCATGTTTGTATATATCTCTTGCTTCTTATACCTCCCTCCTCCTCTATTTTATTTCAACCCACTACCTTGGCCTCCAATCACTTGAGTACCCACCTCCAAGGATCCCTCCCCTATCCTCTCATTCCCAAAAATATAAATACCCTTTTATACCTCCTTTTACCTATTTCCTAATCCTCCCCTCTATATATCCCTCCCATGTTCCCTCCCCTCTCTCTTTACCCCTACAATTTTATTTTTTTCTAAATTTAGAAGACTTTAATACTGTTCTAAATATATATGCATTGTTTCCTCTTAAACCCATTGCAGATGAAAGTAGGTTACTAGAACTACTAGTCTTGCTCCCCCATCTAATTCCTCTGTATTGATCCTTTCTCTTGCACCACATTTGCATAAAATGATTACTCTTTTTCAGCTGTTTCTAAATGGTTTGACATTTCAAATTAATATAATTCTTGGTTTACCCCAATCTTTCTTATGAACTACTAAAGTTAGACATACATTTTACATAAAAAGTAAACAGTCTGTACTTATGAATCCCTTATAATCAGTCTTTGGAATAAACTTTATATTTCTCTTGGTTCTTGTATTAATCTTCCATTAAGTTGAGGATTTGTTTTTTTTAAAAGTCTTGAAAGTCTGAGGGTTTATTAAATATATGTATTTTTTCATTCAGGCTAATACTTGACTTTGCAGGGTTTGATATTTTCCGCCAGAGCCCCAAGTCTTTTGAGCTTCTATATGCTGTGTTCCAAGACCTATGGTCCTTTAACATCTCTGCTGTTAGGTGCTCTGCAATTCTATTTGAAGCACCATCATATTTAAATTATTTTAATCTCAATGTTCTTAATATTTTACCCTCAGCTCCGGGTTTCAGAATTAGACCATAATACTCCTTTGAGTTTTCCTCACAGAGTATGTTTTTAGTGGTGATCAATGAGTTTTTTCTATCTCTACTTTATTCTCTTGTTCTAATGCGTCAAGACAATTTTCTTTAATTGTTTCTTACATAATTGTATCAAGATTCAATTTTGGATCATAACTCTCAGTTGGTCCAATTATTTTTATATGTTCCCTTCTTGATCTATTCTCCAGATTTTTTGTTTCTCTTATAAGACGTTTCATCTTTTTTTTCTATTTTTTCATTATGCATATTTTATCTAATTATTTCTGGATCTCTTATAATTTTTCTGGTTTCATTTCACACAATTCTAATTTCCTGGGTGTCATTTTCTTCCTTAAGATGCTGGATCTCTTTTCCTAATTGGTTGACTTTACTTTCATAACCTTTTTGTTTATCTTGGATTATTCTTTTTAAAAATGTTTTCATATCTGTCATTTGATTTCTAAAGTATTTTGAAAGATCTTCCATTTAAATTTTTTTTGCCAGATGAACACTTGATGTTACTTTTTGGGGTTTCTTTACTTCAATATCCTCATCTGATGATGGAACCTGGTAATCTCTATGCCCATAATAGCTTTCTGTGGTTGGATTCTTTCTTGGATTTCTTTGCCTGTGCAATTTTGTTGTGGTAATTGCTTAACTTTTGTAATCACCTCTCCCCCTGGGGCATGGGAAATGGTGTTTTTTACACCAGATAATCAGTTCTCCTCTCTAGCCTGGAATCACAGCAAACCTCCAACCTCCACTAAGTGTCTGCAGCTAGGGGCTTTGTGCCCCACTGCTTCTGCATTCACAGTTCATGTGTTGCTTCCTCCTTACACCTCCTCTCTCCCTCATCCTCCCCAGAAGAGCTGGGCCTGATGCTCCTTGTCAGTAGAAGTTGCCTCAGTCTTCTCATGCTAAGATGCCCAACTCCCCTCCTTGTCCCGGGGGATGAAAGTTCCTGTGGCTGGGGCCAAGGCAGCCCCTCAAACCTACTAACCCCAAGACTTGTTTAAGGGGCTTGCTAAGTTTTGTTAAACAGGACCCTAGCCTGGAGGTGTTTGCTATTCATAGACCAAACCCCATCCTACTATTTTTCTTTAGATCTTCTCAAATTCTTCCAGGAAGACCCCAGTTGTGCTCCTGTTCTTATTTATCTTCACATTAAGGTCTTCTTTTAACTCTTTTGTGGGGAAAAATTTCAAAAGTTTGGATATTTTTTTTACATACTCTGCCATCTTCCCAGAATCTTTTCTCTGTCCACTTCATTTTTTTTTACCTCATTCCGACATAATTGCCTTGCCCTCCCATCCCCTGTCTATGTAAAATCCTTCTACTTTCCCTATAATAAAGTTCTGAGAAGTTACATGCATCATCTTACCATTTAGATATGTAAATTGTTTAACCTTATTGAATCTCTTATGATTTTTCTTTGATGTTTACCTTTTATGTTTTTCCTGAATTGTTTTTGAAAGTGAAATTTTCTATTCAGCTCTGTTCTTTTCTCCAGTTATGTTTGAAAGTCTTCTATTTCATTAAACTTTCATATTTTACTGTTAAAGATTATTCTCATTTTTTTTCTGAATAATTGTTCTTGGTAGTAATCCCAGTTCTTTAACCTTATGTAATATATTCCAAACTCTCTACTCCTTTAATATGGCAGCTGCTAAATACTGTATGATTTCGGTTATGATTCCATTATATGTGAAAGTTTTTTTTTTCCTACCAATTTGAAATAATTTTTATTTGTTCTGGGAGCTCAGGAATTTGGCTACAATTTTCCTTTTAAGAACTCTTTTAGGTGGTAACTGATAGATTTTTTAAATTTCTGTTTTGTCCTCTGATTTTAGGATATTGAAGCATATTTATCTTAATGATTTCTTGAAATATTTTATCTAAGCTCTTTCTTTGATCATGGTTTTCAGATCATCCCCAAATTTTAAAAATGTATTATATTTGATCTATTTTCCAGGTGAGTTGCTCTTTTGATGAGACACTTCACATCTTTTTTTTTTCATTCTTTTAGCTTTGTTATGTTTCTTGATGTTTAATGGAGTTATTAGCTTTCATCTAATCAACTCTAATTTTTGAGAAATTATTTTTTCAATGAACTTTTGTATTCCTTCCTTATTTTTTCATTTGACCACTTCCACTTTCTAAAGTTTTTTTTTCTTTCAATAAAATATTTTTGTACCTCTTTTTCCATGTGGTCAATTATGTTTTTTTAAGTTATTATTTTCTTCTAGATTTTTTGTATTTTTTTTTATCAAGCTTTTACCTTTCTATTTCAATCTGCATCTGTGGAGGAATATGATTTATTCATGGCTAGAATTGCAGTATAGATTTTTTTTCCAAAATGGTCTACAAATGATAAAATGCCTTTTTGCAGCAATTAAGCTGGACAGTCACACCCATCATCTTTAGAAATTCAAGATGATTTAAGATTTTTTTTCACACAACATTGTAGTGCCAATGAACTATTTACAGTGCCCAGAGTCATGATAAAGACCATGACTATAAGTATTGCAAGATGTTTGATTTCGAAATATACCAGTTTCTCCAGATAGAGGATAGAACTGAAGGATTTATTTAAACACCAGAAAATGAATCCCAAAACCAGTAAGCTGATTCCATCATATTGCCAAAGATATTCAGATGCCATAATAATGCTGAGAGCCACAGCATCCTTCAGCCTTCTCACAAAACAATACAACATCAAGATTAACTCACAAAACTCTTGATCTCCTTGCCTGAGCTCCTCTGTCCCTCACTCTATGGCTAGCTCTGAACCAGCTTCCTGTGGGCTCTGTTTCCCTTCATCAAAACTCCTCCCACCACAGGCTCCATGTGATTACATTCAGCCTATTAGGAGGCAGAGCTTACTTTCATAGCAGAGAGGTCTTCTAACTCACCCCCAACCCCTGATGCTATAAGGGGCAAGGAAGATCTTCCAATTTCTGTTCCCATTAAAACTACCTAAGAGTGTGTTGGATTTGGTTAAGGAAGATGAGTTCATTTCTACTCATAGATAGTTTATGCCCATGTAAACCTGGGCAAATCATTTAACCTCTCTTGGCTTGAGCTTCATCCCCTGTAAAATCAATTTATTATTACATTGCTCAGAAAATTCTTATGAAGATCAAATGGTTTAGAATATACACAATTCTTTGCAAAACTAAAGGTGTTCTTTTTTTTAAGTACTGAGTTTTGTGATTATTGTATATAATTTGTCCCTGAATTGTTTTAAGAGAGATTATAAGGAAATATAGATTAACACATAGAAGAGTATGTTTGCATGTTCTACTGTTAATAGCTCTCTAATCATATTTTACATACACAAAAGATATGTTTATAGGAAGTTTAATATACACTCATTGGAATGGTCCAGAGTCACCAAATCAGCATTATGTTAAAGGAGAAAATGCCTTGTTCTACCTTCTCTACCTTCTCCTAATATATTAGAGGACTTGTGATTTTTTTTTACTATGAGCTTAACATAAAGTCAAAAACAGGAAGAAAATAAAATACAATAACAGACTAAGCATCCAAGAGGATTTTTAGGTTATTTCATGGAGTAAATACAGAAGCACATGGGGATTTGATCACATTTCTCAAAAGAGCTAAGAAAAGAAAAAAAAATAAGAAAATTAATATATACATGTGCTCTCATCCACACTCATCTTCTAGAAATTTAAGGTGAATATAAACTCTCAAGTTACCTGGAGAAGTATAGGTAGTTCAACATGTGTGTGTGTGTGTTTTCTTTTATGGCACATTTTTCTTTCCAGGTTCAAAGAAGGATAAATGTACCCCCTCATTTTTTTATGTATTTCATGCACAGAATTTTAAAAGAAAGGATGCTTTTGAAAAGCAAAGAGTAAAAGACACTTGAAACTAATTTTCATATATCATAGAGAAATAAACCGTTCTCTTTCAAAATCTGTTTCCCTAGATTTAGAGTTGGCAGTCATCATGGAGGAAAACATAGTTACTGATCACAAATCAAAAAATATTCCAATGCAATCTCTACAGGTAGTAAGAAGCTCTCTCTCTCTGTTTCTCTCTTTCTCTCTCTGTCTCTGTCTCTGTCTGTCTGTCTGTCTGTCTCACACACACATACATACACACACACACACACACACACACACACACCCCACGCTGTTCATAAGGGTTGTCTTCCTCAAAAGAGGTATGTACATGTATCTCATAGGGAGATTCTTCCTATGTAAAGCCCCACATTCTAAAATTTCATCAAGCAAATTTTGGGAAACCTCAAAGAGATAAGTGACTCTCCTAATCATTATTTTCTAGACAATCACAGTCCTCTCCTGTACTCGTACACTCAAATGCATGCACACATATTTGCTTATTTAATATATCTTCTTACTTTTGTGGTACTAAGGAGAAGATGATGTTTACCCTAACCAATAATGCAGACAGTTGTTTTTCACTTCTGAAGCCATGCGTAAAGTGACTTCTTCCTCCAAAGACATTTTTCAAAAAAGAAAAAAAAACTATTTTAGAATCACATGTGAGAGTTAAAAATAGTATTCTCCTCAAGATGATTTTTAGACATATGATATTAACTAAAATGACAGGGGGGATTGGGAATGATTGATCATTTCTCCAAAAGTTTCCATTAAAATATCAATTGGAAAGAATATTATGAAGCAAAGAGAGTCAAAGTATGTTCTTTTCCTTCTGCTTTTAATTAAAGGTGTATTTGTATAGTCCTTATAAAGATCAGAGTCCTTATTCTATCCTGCACTCACATTGACAAGCCAGTTCTGCAGATGCCTGACTGCAATTCTACTTGAGCATTGTAGGACTACTCATGAGGTGCTGGGATGTGTTTTAATGTTAGTAATTTTGAACCTCTTTCAGATCTCCCCAAGATCAATCACTAAGACATTGCCAATATCATTCCTATAATTGATGCATACATCAATATAATTTAAATAATTAATATAATTTATCATTAAAGAAAAAAATACTGAGGAGATATAGCAACTAAAAAGGAATGCACTCCGTCCTTAATTGCTACTATGTCCCTGGGGAAGGTGTTATCAAGTATAAACTGATAGCTCAAAATAATTGTTCCACCACATTTTTTTTTATTTTTTAATTTAATTTAATTTTTTAAATTTTTTTTGCTTTTTGGAAGAGGGAAGGAGGGGCATGGAGGGTTAAATAACTTGCCCAAGGTCACATGGCTAGTAAGTGTCTGAGACTGGATTTGAACTAAGGTCCTCCTGACTACTGGGCCAGTGCTCTCTTAACTACACCATCTGTCTGCCCCCACATTTTTTTCTGAATAACTGAGATAGCTCCCTGTTGGCTACTTTAAATTCACTTCTAGGCTGAATAATCAAGCAAGTTACTTAAGGCTTCACTCCTCAAAAACACACACTCATGTACATATACACACATATATACAAATATATAGATTCATACATATGTACACAAATACATACATGCATATATGTATATATGTGTGTATATCTGCGAGTGTAAGTGTATGTATTTATGCATGTGTATATCTATATATGGATACACACACTTATGTTTATGCATGCTTTTCCCCCCAATAAAATATTAGCTCCTTGAGAGAAAGAATGCTTTAATTTTTGTCTCCCCTCATCATCTAAGAAATTTATTTTTAAAAATTTTTAAAAAACAAAGAAGGAAAAACAAATCTGTGATTGCATCAACACCTTCTCTGCAATTAAATTTTGGTGTGAGGATGGTACAGAGCACTGATAAATGATTAGACTTGACTGAAGGCACATAGCTAAGATGTGTGAGAAGTAACATCTAAATCTAGGACTAGGGTGAGCTCTCTATTCATTATGTCATGGATCTTCATCTTGCACAGAGTACACAAAGGAAATCTAAACTAATTTTCGAGGGAAGCACGAGAATCTGGTGTTGAGGACAAAAAGCCTTATGGAGGATGTGGAAAACTGATTAAAACTTATTTAAAACAAAAAAAAAATAAAGGCAAAGTAAAAAGATAAAGAAATTTGTATTTTCTTCAGAATTTTTTTTCTACTAGAAACATTAGTCAAATGGTAGAATATATTCATACTAATATAATATGGGACTATCACTTCAGACCAACTTCCATGCCATCAAGGGCTTCTCTAAGAGTGTGTTATTTGCATTCACCTATATGCTAATCCTATTACTTTAAACATCATGGCTGTCAATGGCCAGTCCATTGTTCAAGGCTCAAAGAAATTTTCTGTTATAAATAGTCTCCTGTGGGGGCAAAGTCAAGATGACAAAGAGAAGGCAGGGACTTGAAGGACTTGCCTGAGCTCTTTCCAAAGTCCCTCTGAAAACCTCTAAATAATGCCCTGAAACAAATTCTGGAGAGGCAGAAAGTTGCTCTCCCCCCCCACCCCGCCGAAAAAAAAAGAAAGTTTTGAAAATATTATGAAGCTCAAGCAAACTTAAATGTTTGGAAATTCATTCAAATAAGTAGTAGTATTAATCTTTAAAAGTTAATAATTGTTACTAATTCCATTTTCTTCTTTTCTATAGACAACCTTGGATGAGAAAAGTTATTTCGATTTATTTATATGTTTGAGACAGATGTATTATTTTTCATGTTTTCTAAATTCTGTAGCAAATTAACTATTTGAGAGACTAAATCTCGAACCTGCAGCTGTCATTTGGTGCAATTTCAAAGAAACCTCATAAAGGCTATTGATGACCCTAGTTCTATAATGAAATCATAATTTCTGTTGAAAATAACTCTACTGCTTTTTCCTTGGACTCTTTGTTTCTTAACTCTACAATTAAGGTTATTAACTCTGAGATAGCTCCAGAGACATTGAGCTTTACGACCATGTGAACCGTCCTTGTTCTCTGGGCAGGTTACCCAAAGGATTTAATTAGAGAAGAGTTTTAAGAACACAGTATTAGAATGACTCACAGACATGAGACTGTGATTTTCTTAAATATGGATAAAATCCTGCTTCATCAACAAAAGTGTCCATGGACTTACAGAGAATCACCTTCACGATCTAAGGAAGTGCAATTCTTTGGCAAAATACTGATGCGAGGGAACTGGAAGAAAAAAAATGGAAATAATATTGATATAGATCTTTTCATGGACAATTTTGTCTCTTTAGTGGCAACAGGGTGAGTGGTCACACATAATATTTTCATTGCCCTTAATGGTTGTCTTTCACTATCAAGGAAAATATGTCAGAATATTGTACTTGGACCAATTGATTTAATAGAGAAGTAATCCTTTTATATAATTCATTCACATTTCTGATTCTATGTCAAACTGAGCTTTGCCATAAGATTATAAAGTAGATGCTAACCTAAACTCAATGATTGATTTTCACTTAGTTCAGTGAAAAATGAGAAAGATTTATCGTATCAAAATAACGAAGTAAACCAATTACAAAAATTCATGGTGATAGCAATTTTACCTGACCAATTTGTAATCTCTTTATGAAATTAAGGATATAAATGAAGACATCAAATAACTCAGCTGATTATTTTAAGATGCAACATATGTGGGGCCCTTCATAGCATCCATTGAGAATTGACATCTTTGCAATGAGTATAAAGACATAAAGTATAAAGATCAGGCTTCAGAAAATATTCAGAAAATATCATATGCTATTGATTTCAGAAGGATGTTTTAGTGATCTGGTTTTGGCTATTAATTGGACAATAATTTCAGAAAGGTCAAAAGCAGAAAAAACGCATGTTGTCTTACTTCTTCCCTCCATATAGAAATGTCTGATTAACATGAGACTATGATAGTGATAATATAGCCATAAGAAATACTTTTTTATAACTTTTATATCATGTTCCTTATTTTCTAGTTCTGTGATAGATCCCTTTAATTAAAAATTAATAAAAATTAATTAATAAAAATAATTAAAAATTACTATCTGCTTGATCTTAGTATATGATACACATATTTGGAAAAATTCTAAATGGTTAAAAGTGGCATGTTTTGTTGGATTACTTGCATTTTAATAAAGACATTATGGAGAAAAACATCCTTATTGTTACAGTGAAACAAATTCCAACTGATTGATTGAAACAAAATGTTATTAGTATTTCACTGTTTAGTGATGGAGATTACTCAGATTACTTAAGGAAAGTCCTTGATTACTTAAGGAAAATACTTGATTACTTAAAAATTAGTTGATTACTTACAAAAGTACAAATTACAAATTAAAAATATTGTCATATAGGAGATCATAAGCCTTTGAATCAGCCTTGCCATGTCTTACTTTCTTTCCACCAGAATCACTACCAACTACTTTTCTTCTTTTGTGAGATCAGATTATGTTACTGAATTGGACGTGTATTGGAAATTTTAGAAGAACATTGATACCTTGATTTAAAACATTATTTCCAAAAAGAAACTAAAATATGTATGCTATTGGAAATGGGGTAACTCATTGCCAGACCATCACTCCAGAAGATACCAGTAAAAGAACAGTTGTATAGCAAAATATTCATGAA
>CM053592.1:182095505-182111735 GCA_028646515.1 Pseudochirops corinnae
TCTCTCTCTCTCTTCCTCTCTGTCTTTCTCTCTCTCTGCTTCTCTGTTTATCTGTCTTTTTGTCTGTCTGTCTGCCTGCCTGTTTCTTGATGCAACTTTTCAAACTTAAAAAAAACAAAAGTGATCTATTTTCATCTTTCTTTTCTCCCCTACTCTAACTCTCCAGTCTTCCAAACATTGCTTCTAATTCTTTTCTCCTTTCTTCCAGATTTTGAAGGATATGAGAATCATTTGGCCACTAAGGCCAAAGTCTTTACTTGTGGGCTTAATTTCATGCCCTCCCATCTTGTCCAAAAGCTTGTTCTTGAAATCACCATATCTTGCTCCAGTTTTCAAACTCTCTCCATCCAATAACTCATTCCTTGTTGTCTACAATGAGATCCAAATATTCCTCATATTGGAAGAAAAAAAAATCACTAGATTCTGCCATTCTCTCAATTTGTGACCTAATGTCTCCTCCCTCTATCAGACGAATTCCTACAAAAATTCATCTATATTTTTCCTCTGCTTCTTCTCCTCTCACTCACTTTAATATCCTTGGCAATCTGTATTCTGACATTATCACTCAGTGCAATCTTTCTTGCCAAAGTTGCAAAACTTTTTAATTATAATTTTAATTACAATGTTTTTTCCTCCATCCATGTCTTTCTTCAAATTTATTGCATTTGAGACTGTTGACCTACATCACCTCCAGAATAGCCTATACTTCTCCAATTTAATTTTGTTAATATGGCTTTCTTGATGATACTCCAAGGACTGGGTAAATCTCCTTTTCAGGATCATAATTAATGTCTCAACATCTAATATGTTGACCACTCCTGAATATGCGTGTGTGTGTTTATATGTGTGTATATGTGTCTTAGAGAAAGGGAGACAGATACAGATAGAGAGCCAGAGACAGAGTCAGAGACAGAGAGTGAGAGGCAGAGAGAAACAGAGATAGAGAAAAATGTAGCCTTATATTCTCACATTTGCTGTTATTTCCATGAATTATCTCTTTTATTTCTGGCGAGTTTTAATAAAACAGTTAAATAGGAAAAGTTGGGGTACAAGGATAATCCACAAAACTGAAGCATATAAAAATTGAATTAAAAGGGCACTGGCAACTAGAGGGATCTGAATAGTCCTCTTTACGGGAGAAATACTTCATTTAATCCTTAAAGCTAATTAGGGATTGCAAATAGAAAGAGGTGGTGGTTGTTGGAGTTGAGGAAAAAACTGGAACTCTATGTTTGTGTGTGTGGGTGACTCTGTATATATATACATATATGTGTGTATATTCACAATTCTCTCTTTTGAGCTCTAGTCCCACGCATCACCATTTTCTGATAGTATTTAGAGTTGGATGTCCTGTGGAAATCTCAAAATTAACATATCCAAAATAAATTACATTAACATATTACCTTTCTTCTAAAGCCTGTCTTGAGTAAAGGTTGAGAAAAAGACAAAGTAAGGCAAATCTCCAAACAAAATAACATTTATTAGCAGAGACATGCCTCCTGTCCACAAATGGTTCAATACCTTGTCTCCATTTATGTCATAGACCCCAAGACAAAGGACAGTTCCCCTTTAATACATTTTATGGAATGTAGATCAAAGAATAGGGTAGGTGATATCATGGAATTGAGGAGAAAATGATTGGTTACAGATCTGAGGCACCAGGTACAACATGATCGATTTGAATTGTGGTAACGGAGTCTAGAAATTACCACCTTTCTTCTCACATGAGACTAAGCAATTCTCTTTGTTTGAGTCCAGGTGTGAGATAGTGGCTTAGACTTTCAGACAGCAAATCAAATATCTTTGAAGGATAACTTGGTGGAATGAAGCTACAAGGCCTGATTCCTGACTGTTTACAAACTCTCTAAGGTTAACAAAATTCATTGAGGCAAGAATAGATCAGTAATTAGTAGGATGGATGGATTTCCAACATCAACTCATTTCAGACAAGTTGAATTATGAATAAAGTTCAGAAAAAATAACTATGACTTAGGTGATTGATTATAGGAAAAAATCAGTCATATGACAAAACCAATTAACTGTAAATAGGACTAATAAATAAATTGTACAGGATCAGTTTTAATCTTCTCAAACCCTTACATTTTTCTAACTTTCTAGACACTCTGTTGGGGATATCGATATCCCTCTAGTTCTCCAGTTTCTCAATCTCAGAGTAATTCTTCAATGGTCACTCATTTTCATTTTCCCCATCTGACTAGTTACAACATCTTATTTCTATCTCCATATCATTTCTTAAATCTATCCTTTTGTCATTATTTAATTGATACCATCCTAGTTTGCCCTTCAACTTTTAGCATCTTTTGATTTTTTAGTACTGCCATAGCTTCCTAATTGATTTCCCACTTCTAATTTCTCCTCTTTACAAGCTATCGTTCTTTGTAAAATTGCCTGATTGGTATTCCCAAAGCACAAGACATAGTGACATTCCATATCACTCCCCACCTCAAGGACCTAATAGATTCCTCTTGTCATTGTTATACATGAATAATTCAATCCCATCTGTTTAGCTCTTAAAGATATTAAAAATTTATCTCCAAAATGCCTTTCCAGGATGTTCAGGAAGGGGAGTGTATTATAGAGGATGTATTATTGGGCTCTAAGTCAGAAAGACCTAAGTTAACATCTCAACTCTAAATAACAACTCAACTCTAACTTAGCAATCCAGAGATCTTGATCAAGTGTCTTCACTTCTATGTTTTTCCAGCAATTCCCCAGAGTTATTCCCTGACTTAATAGATATGGTATCATTTCTGGCTGCCAGAGGCAAAGGGCACATCTTAATACCCCTGTCCTGATGAAACTGCTGCTGTGTTCAGAATGAATATTTATCAAAATAAAGAATCAACAGATAAACTACTCACTCTGAATGTTATTTGCTGTATGATCTTGGACAAAGCACTTGACTTCTCATTAAAACAAACATTCTCTATGTGAGAAAATATAAAATAAATTCAAATTATGCCAAGTTATATTAAGAAGGAATGAAGGCTAACAATTGGGCATATTATGAATTGCATCCTATAGAAGGTGGCACTGGACCTGTTCTTTGAATGAAGCTAGGAATTCCAAGAAGGAAAGAAATCACAGACTCTAGAATCCCAGGATTTGAGAGGAGGAAGGGACTTTAGTATCCTACTTGATGAAGTCATACCTTCAAGAATCTTCACAGTGACGCGAATGATAAATGGTTGTGGAGCTTCTGAATAAAGACCCTTAGGAAGGGGTAACCCATGATCACTGTAGGCAGGCTGTTTTGGACAGCTCAAGTTCAAAGGAAAGGTTTTTGTTTCTTTTTTCCCCCCTAACATCAAGTCAAAGTTATCTTCTTTGCCACTTTTCCCTATTGTTGACCCTTGACCCTTTGGGAGCAGACTAATAAATTTAATCCTTCAGCCTCAAGACGTCCCCTCAAATAATTGATTAAAAATACAATTTCTCTCAATATACTTTTGCCTCCAGCCTTAATATACCTTGTTCCATCTCCTAATCCTTATTTTTCATGGGTTCGAGTCCCTTCCTAATCTGAATTGCTCTCCTACAAATACTTCATAAATCACGGTGTCCAGATCAAAACCCATTACTTCAAATAAGTTTTCACAAAAGCAGAGTGCAGTGGAATTACCATCACACTAGTCAGGGAAACCGTGACCCCTCCTTTCAAGGAAACCCAAACTTTTATTAGTTTATTTGTTTGTCACAAGTTATAGAGAGCTTTCAATCCATTAAAAAAAAAAAAAACAGAACTCCCCCCCACACACCTCTTTTTGTTTTCAGAAAAACAAAACTATTCACTCCTGTGCCTTACACTTTCAAAGTTGATTGTTTTATTTTACTTAATCCAGCAGTAGGACTGACTTTACTATTAACAAGCTCTAAAACCTTAGACCAGGGGTGGGGAACATATGGCCTTGAGGCCACATGTAGCCTCTATGTCCTCAAGTGCAGCCCTTTGATTGAATCCAAACTTCACAGTACTATTGGCATCCCTGCCGTGGACAAATCTCTCAATTTATTTGGCTTCAATTTTTTCATCTGTAAAATGAGAAGGCTAGACTAGGGGACCTTTAAAATCCCTTCCATCTCTCAACCTGTGAGCATATAAAATAGTATTTGAAAAAAAAAAGAACATCTTCAAGCAGGTTTCAAAATAAAAAAAATAAATAAATAAAAAATTCACTTATTTAACTCTCCTTCTCCTGCAGCTCTTTGGAAGGTATTACAGTTCCCATAATGTAAGTGACATTCCTTTTTAGACTCTGATTTTCCTCAGAACTCCTTTCAATGAAAACATTAAAAAAACAGACAGCAGGAAAATATTCATCATGGTATTTGGGGGACTTGTCAATGGCACGATCATCTCTTACCTCAGATACTCAGCTTTCTGCCCCCAAGAGCTCTGCTAATGTTCTCCAAAAGTATATGCTCAAGATCAAAGTTATTTTCCAACTAGAAACACAGGTGCCATTCATGCAGAGGCATCTCTCTATAACTTCAGACTATCAGAAAGGATACATGCATCCTGCAGGGTCCATAGTTCATTGTCCTGAATAGTTCTATCTTTCCTATTTAATTCTGCCTTAAGAGTCACCATCCCATCTCTGCTTTTCCCTACCCATATGACTCAGAACAAACTGTATCTCTCCAAGCTTCAGTTTCTTATCTTAGAGGGGATTTAATAGCATCATATCTCCCTCTGTCATAGGTTTTATGACAAGCTTACCTTCAAAATGTGACATAGGTCATAAAAATCACAATGACCTAGTAGAGAAGCCTACCACATGGTTACAGAAGATTCCAATAATCCTTCATCACAGAGAATTATCAAAAATGTCAGGAGTATGAAAACTCATTGGGGCAATACCCACCTGAGTTTATAGTTAACTATACTTTAGAAGTAAAAGGAACCTATTTTCAGAAAGACGTGTAGTTAAAATGATGTTCGCCCTGTGGTGAACCTGGGAATGACTAGTACATGCAGTAATATATATTTTGATAGCAATAACACCAAATAATGTTGCATCATTCCAAGAGGATCCCTCTGAAGCTAGATCTCTACTGACTGCTCAGTTAATCAACATGACAATGAGTTCATCATTTCAGTGAGGAAGGGAGAGGTGAATGACTCTAGGTAAGGTGAACATTAAGGGTGGCAAAAGAAAAATCACCACATTTGTTGTCTGATGATGTATTATATTACAAATGTTGAAAGGTGAATAAATTATGGTAGAATCCATGAGGTAATGACAGATTCATGTTATCCTTAATGATGTTGGGATGATATCTTGGAGACATAACACTGGCTGAGGAGATTCATGTGGAGATCTGTCTTTCATAACCCTCCACACTTCCTGCATAAAATCTGATCCTTACTTATAGCACTATTCACCAGCAATGAGTCAAAATCAATGAAGTCCATTAAGATGATAGCAAAGTTCTCTTTGATTATTTCTTTCATAACCCTTTGAGTTGGAGTCAGGATGATCTAAATTCAAATTCTACTTTAGAAACTTATGAGTCTTGTGTTCCAGTAAAGTGTTTTAATTTCTGTCTATCTCAGTTTCCTTATTCATACCATCATTATTTCAGAAGATTAAAAATTACAAGGTATCCAAGGGGAAATAGAGAGATATAATACAGGGAGTGGTACAGGCCTGTAGCTAATGAACAAAAATAATAGCTGCATTAAAGAAGTGTTATTGAAATCTATCAACAAAATGGAGGACTGGATAAGGAGGTGGGATAGTTTGAAACAAGATCCTCAAAACTGTAATAATCTTTTTGAAATATTAAAATTTTCGAACAAGAAGACCTCGAGCATTTTGGGAAATCTCACAAGAAGGGTTTCTGGGAGGGCATAGATATGCTTCTCATGCATACAGATAACATGTTTATCAAATTTGGACAGAACACAAAACAAGAAAGCACAACAGATACATTGAATGGCACTCAGAAAAAAATAAGCTAACCCATTGTGCCTACCGTGATAAAATGGAATTTAATAGGGAATAAGTCAATTAACAAATATTTGGAGAATATCTGATAAAAACCAGGCACTATGCAGAGCAATGGAAATACAAAGATGAAAGTATCCTCAAGGACATGATATTTTAAAGGGGAGACTTAATGTTTAATCTATTCGTGTAAGAATATCTATATCTTGATATATTGATATCTCCATGTATGTATCTTAACACAATACACAAAAGTTAGGAATAGTAGAAGGCACTAGAGGGCGCGGGTGGGTAACTTTGGGAGGAAAAAAAAAAAAACATGTATAAGCTGGGAAGACCAGTCTTCACTAAGTCTCATGCAGAATGTGGATTTGAGCTGGGTTTTAAAGGAAATCAGAGATTATGAGAGATGAAGATAGGAAGGAAGTGTGACTCGGTTATTTGGGACAGTCATTGCAAAAGGTAGAGAAATAGGTTATGGTCTATTATGTGTGAGAAAAAGTAAGAAAGTCATTTTGAATAGATTATAGAGTTTACAAAGAGGAATACTTTATAATTGTTCTGGAAATATAGGGTGGGAATGATTATAAAGACTTTTAAATGTCAGATTAATCAGTCAATCAAACAGCAAATATTTAAGTGACTGCTATGTCTGTGACACTGTGCTAGCCACTGGGGATACATGTATGAATGAAGGAATGAATGAACAATCTACTTAATGTTTCTTAAATTTCAAGTTGTAAACATAGCAAAGCAAGATATTCTCTCTTTTCAAAGAGTTCACATTACAATAGAAGAGAAAATACAAGAAGGCTCACCTGCAAGGCAGGTAGAAATTTTTTATTATCCTTAAAATGTAGCAGTAAGACAGATTGTCAAGGTAATGTCAGTAATGCCAATTTCATTGATACAACCATATCCCTTTCTTCTGCTGATTCAATTGAAGAGTGTCAAGGACTTTGGTGAGGAAAAAATGAATTTCCTTTTGTTAACTGTAGCAGCTGAGGAGGAAGGACTGCAAAACTTGCACAGGCATTTGCCAGGTTGCAATTCCACAGGGCTTGTTTCCTGGACTTATGACTGCTGGGACAGGCCTGCAAGTATAGTGGTAGGGAAGGAGAGATTACTTATATCGTTATCCCCATTACTATCTCTGTCAGTTGATTGTGGTAGTTAGTTGTCCTTCTTTCTGGAAGAGGATAAAAATGACATCCCTTTGCTACAGCCAAGTTAAAATGTTGTAGTGTCTCCTGCTGTGACTTATCTGAACAATATGAGCTCAGAATGCTTTACCACAAGTTGGGCACAAATAGTCCTTGTGAACATTTGGTGTGAATTCTCCAAATTTGCGTGTATTACATTTCTCTTGAGTTATAGCAATTCCGCTTTGCTCATAAAGCACAGTACCTTCTCTGATGAGGGCATGCCATGCAGGGCAGTCCTGTGCCAGGGTCTCCCATTGCCCACAATCTATTCCAAAGTTCTTAAGACAGACCTTGATAGCCTCCTTGTATAGCTTTTTTTTTTCTGACCACCATATGAGCACTTGCCTTCTGTGAGTTCTCCATAAAATAATCTTTTTGACAGGCATACATTTGTCATTCAAACAACATGACAAGCCCATCAGAGTTGCACTCCTTGCAGTAGATTTTGAATGCTTGGCAGTTTAGTTTGAGAAAGGACCTCAGTGTCTGTTATCTTATCCTGCCAGCTGATCTTTGGAATCTTCCTAAGACAATTCAAATGGAAGCAGTTCAGTTTCCTGGCATGGCACTGGTAGACTGTCCAGGTTTCACAGGAATACAACGTTGAGGTCAGCACCACAGCTTTGTAGAACTTCAGTTTGGTAGTCAGTCCAATACCTCTTCTCTCCCACACTTTCCTTTAGGGTCTCCCAAACACTGAGCTAGCTCCAGCAATGCATACATCAACATCATTATCAATGGTTACATCCCTGGAAAGTACACTGCCAAGGGGAGTGAACTTACCCACAACATTTAAAACTTCGCCCTTTGTTGTAACTGATGGTTCCATGTATGAATGGTGTGGGGCTGGCTGATGAAGCACCTGCGTTTTCTTGGTGTTAATTGTTAAGCCAAAATTAGTACAAACAGTAGTGTTGAGAAGGGTGGTTCCTTTCTCCACAGTGATTTCAGCCCTGAGTGATACCTCTAGACCAACAGTTCTCAACCTGTGGGTTATTTTCAATTTAAATGCATCCTGAATATCAGATATTTACATGACGATTCATAACAGTAGCAAAATTACAGTTATGAAGTAGCAATGGAAATAATTTTATGGTTGGGGGTCACCACAACATGAAGAAATGTATTAAAGGATCACGGCATTAGGAATATTCAGACCACTGTTCTAGAGTCTTAGATGGAAGGGGAAACTGATTATGTAGGCTGCTATTCTTCCCGGTTCCCTTGGATTAAATGTCTTGGGCTATCTCCATCAGTATCTAAGGGGAGGCAGCAGGTAGATGAAGTGATTGTGATCGTTTGAATAGTTTGTCACATGACTACCCTTCCTCTCCCTCTCAGTGTTCCTTGCTTTTTCAGCTAGGCTAGTTTGCCTGCCAGTGTGTGGCAATTGATAAGAAGATTAAAACAACTCCTATTCATAAGGACCTTATGACAAGTACATGAAAACATACATACTATGAATATAAAGTATTATATAATCATACATACATATTATATAAACATATATATGTAGTTACATACAGAGTAGTTTTTCAGGGAGGGCATTAGAATTCCAGAGAGTTTAAGAAAGATTAAAGCCAGAGGTAAGGAAAGTACAGTTCAGACATGTGACTTGGGGAAAAACGTTTATGGATAGCTTATGCACCTTCCCCTCTATCTCTGTTGGAGCCTTTCATGATTATAGAAAGGAGGCAGCATTTTATGTCTCTCTATCCTTTTTTATTACCCAAGTGCTTACCTACTCTTTTCTACTTGTCTGTCAACCCACAATAAAAACTCACATTAAATTATTTATGGTTGGCTAAAAAACTCTCCCTTCAAAGCAATGCCTCATAGCAGAATTTGAAAGTATTCATAGGATCATTTAGTCCAATCAGGAAAGGTAAAATATTTACTCAAAGTCATGGGAGTAACAAATAGCAGTGGGAGATTAGAATTCAGGTTCTGTAACAAGAAAAATAGTGGTCTTTCTGCTTCTGCTTCTCAAATAGCATCAACAGCATCCTCAAGTTTACCTGAGTTTAAGGCAGTGAAATTTTCACTTCTGCCCCTTATGTACGATGATCATGAAACATTTTGAAAGTGAGTACTTTGTGCCAGATCATAAACAAGGACAAGGTAAGAAAAGTAGACAGACACACAGTGACTTACCAAGGTCATAGTGCCAGTGCATGTCCCTTCCTAATTCTATCCCCTTGAGTTAGTAACTTGATTCCAGGCCTCAATTTTCTTTTCTGTCAAATAAGGTGATGGGCCAAAAATGATTCCTTAAGTGACTATCAACTTCAATAATCTATAATTCTATTTAATTGACCTAGCAAGCAATTAGAAAGTTGACAATAGGGTACTATCATTTTAAAGTGCTATAAGTTTACATCCCACTCCACAACCCTACATGTGTATATAGCCAAAATCTTGATTCTCTTTCTTTAACTTCCAGTTCCTTTTTTTATTGGATACCCCCCCCAAAATCACTATTTCCTATGTGCTATAATCACAGACTATTATCTGTCTCGATGCAAATACTAGCATGTCTTTCAAATCACTGGGAAGTAGAAGTGACTCTTTTTTTAAGCAAATTCCTCATGGCATTTTTGACTTCTGTGCTCCTCACTGTATAGATTATAGGATTTAACATGGGGGTAAAAATAGCAAAAAACACAGTGACTAACTTGTCGATAGGATAGGTACATACAGCTCGTGTGTAGGTGAAGATACAGGGCACAAAGAACAGGACAACCACGAGGAAATGGGAGCCACAGGTAGAGAGGGCTTTGCGCCGCCCCTCTGAGCTGTGTGTCTTTAGGGAGCGCAAGATGACAACATAGGAGGCAAGCAGCATGGAAAAAATCAGCATGCACATGACCCCACTGTTAGCAGCAACGACCATCCCCAACATGTAGGTGTCAGTACAGGCGAGTTTCAGCAATGGGAATAAGTCACACATGAAGTGATCTATGACATTGGGGCCACAGAAAGGTAGGTGGATCATGAAGAAGATCTGGGCAGTGGCATGCACTAAGCCCCCCACCCAGACCACCACTACCAACAGGCGGCACACACGAGGCCTCATAATAGTCATGTAGTGCAAAGGTTTGCATATGGCGACATAGCGGTCATACGCCATAACAATAAGGAGGATGATCTCAGAGCCCCCAAGGAAATGCTCAACAAATAGCTGAGTGAGACAAGCATTGAAGGAGATGGTTTTCCTATGATAGAGCAAGTCAATAATCATCTTAGGGGTGGTAACAGAGGTGTAGCAGGCATCAATAATGGACAAATAAGTAAGGAAGAAGTACATGGGAGCTGAAAGAGTAGGGCTTACGGCAATGGTGATTGCTATGAACAGGTTGACCAAGACAGTGAAGAGGAAGATGAATAAAAATACAACAAAGAATATTTTCTGCAGTTGTGGGTTTTGTGTAAGTCCCAGGAGGATAAATTCTGTCACATTGTTTGGAGAGTCAGAGTGTTCCATTCAGGGCGGGAACACTGTAGTGAAAGCCAGTCTACCTAGAAAGAGGGGAACATATACCTAATTAATAAGGTCTGTGGCATAGCCAGATTCTCCAAAGGACAAAGATCATAGGATCATAATTTTAGAACTCGTGGGGATCTTAGAAGTCATGTGGTCTAAATTCATTTTATAGATGAGGAGACTGGATACCAAGTAATTAAGCAACTTAACCAACTTAATACAAGTTAGTAAGTAGCACACAGAGTCGGATTTTGAACTCTGGACTTGTGATACTCAAATGATTACTTTTTCTACTGAATTGTATTAGTCTCTAAATTCTGAAGCAGGAAGAGCTTCTTTCTCCTTAGTTTCCATTTTTATACATCGTTCTTCTCCTACTCCTGTTTCCTACCCTTACTGTCTTCATTCCATGACACTCCTTCAAAATTGTGACATCTAATTTATCACAATGGAAAATACTCTGGACTTAAAACCAGAGGAGTTAAGTGCGGATCTTGTGTTTGCTGTTAACTAGCATTAAAATCTTGGGAAATTAAATTCATCTCTCTGGGTGTCAGTTTCTTCATCTGTTAAACAAAGAGTTTTGGTTTATAATATCTTTTAGGTATGATATTATATGATTTTAAGAGTGTGCTCATGCAATAAAGGATGAAAAAATTCTTTCACTTTATCACTTGTTCTTTGTTTGAACTTTATGAGAACCCTGTGTACTAAAATTAAGACGCTAGTCCATGAGCTGGATAGCATGGTGGATAGACCTGTAGTCAGGAAGACCTAAGTTCAAGTACTGCCTCAGACACTTATTGGATACATAGGAAAGTCATTTACTACATCTCAACGTAAGTTTCCTCTTCTGTAAATTTAGGCTAATCTTACAGTTTTTCCAAGAATCAAATCAGATACAGTGCTTTATAAATCTTTAAGTGTTTTATTATTTGTTATATTTAAAAAAGAAAAAGAAGCCCTTTCTTCCAGGCCAGTGGAGTCCTAAGTATTTCTTTTAGTTTCATAGAATCGCAAAGAGATGAAAGACTTAAATTACTTTAAAAAAAATAACACATAGGAATCTCCCGGATTCAGGATGATTCTCAGAAGTAAACTAGAAGCTCATTATTATGTATTTCTTTAATCGAATATGTAGAAAATAGAACTGAATATAGTCACTATCTACTGAATTGTTAACCTTAATTTAATAAGGAAACAGAAAATCATGAGAAACCTATGCACAAAACCTGTTCACACAAGGTTACAACTCTGTACAATTGATTGTAAATTTCTCCTTCTAAAAATAAATAATCAGTTTTAAATACAAAAAATACAAGCTAGAATTGCAATATGAAAATATCAGATTGTCATTCCTTCCTATGGACATTCACTGGTTTCCTCTCTCTATGCCTGTTTATGTCCAAGCATGATTACTTATGTAAGAAATATACACACTTTTGACATTGCAGTTCAGTCATTCCAATCATGTCCAACTTTTTGTGACCTCACTTGGTGTTTTCTTAGCAAACATACTGGAGTGGTTTGCCATTTCTTTCTCCAGCTCATTTTATATATGAGGAAATTAAGTTAAACCAGGTTAAATGACTTACCCAGGTTCACACAGCTATTTCACACTCAGGAAGATGAGTCTTCCTGACTCCAGGCCTGGTGCTCTATCCATCGTGTCACCCAGATGTCCCCATTATATACACTAACTGCCTTTTAATGATTTGCTAGAGTATTTTATGATTCAATAGTCACATCCATTAGACAAGTTTTCAGCCTGCAATATCACTCCTTTCTTGTCTCTGCTCTGTCTATATCAGTGATTCTCAACCTTCCTAATGCCACGACCCTTTAATACTCGTATGTGGGCATATCTGCATGTGGGCAGACCAGCCTGGAGATGGATAGAGGAGCAGTGTCTTGGTTCCTAAAACCATTAGAAACATGTGTTTTCTGATGGTCTTAAGTGACCCCTGTGACCCCTGTTAATGGGTCATTCAACCCCCCAAAGGGGTCACAACCCACAGGTTGAGAACCACTGGTCTATAAAAATGTTCTTTGCCTTCCCTTATTCTCAATAGCCTCTCATTGCAATCTCTTGGTTAGTACCAGCATGACTTTAAGAACAAGAAAACCCAGTCTAATCAAGCAATCAATTCATTAAATCAAGTTGCCTAATTTTCCTAAAGCAAGATGTAATTAAAATGAACTTTTTCATTAAGAAAATTCTTAACTATTTTCCTACTTTTCAAAGAGAAATGAACCAAGAACCATTTGAATATCAATCATGTTTAGATTCATTCTCATGTAAAAAAAGGGGAAAATAGGAGTTTCTTAAGCATTTTTTCATTTTATTTTTGGCTTCCAAACAGGTCCTTTTGCAATGAATATAAGAGAGTGTACAGAAGTTCTAAACAATAATACTGGTTAGCTGCTGGCATTTCTCACTTATTCTTTTTTTTTAATAATTTGCAAAATCATTTAGTTACTTTAACAGTGTAAATGTGGATTGAAAAGAAAAAATGTGGATCCAGATTAAAGGATTTAGGTTTATTTAATGACTATGTAACTTTGTGTGAAAAAAAAATCATTTCATCTCTCTGGGCTTCAACTTCCTCATATAATAAATGACTAAACTATCTCCAACTGTCCTTCTGTCTTGAAATTGTATGATCAGTCTAGATAGTATAAGTTTGAATACCTCAATTGTATAAATGATGTAAGGGAGATGAAAAGAGTAATAATGACTTATCAAGGTGACCTTGGACAAAGGATTTTAGTTGAATCTTCTATACGCTGCCCCCATGCATTCTCTGTCTCTCTCTGTATCTCTCTCTCTGTCTTTCTCTCTTTCTCTCTCTGATCCTCTCTCTGTCTTTGTCTCCATCTCTCTCTCTTTTACACATATACATACATCATATTGAGCAATATGACAGAGGTGGGCAATTGCTTTTGTTTGGAGTAGCAGAATTATAAATGTGTGTTTGTTTCTTTGTTATTTTGGGGGGGGGGGGCGTGGTTTGATATTGTAGAATTGCTATCCCTGGGAGGAGAGGCCTAAAGGTACTGACCCAAGTTAAAAATAAAGAAACTCTTTAAATAAATGCATGATATTACTCATAAGCCATATGAATTCTTCTTTCAGATTGCATGTATATGCTCACCTGTTCACACATCTTGACCACCTGATGAATTGCTAACATCATTGAGCAGAGTAGCAGAAAGACCTACACTGATAAAATTCTCAGTAGATAGTCAAGAATGATATTGTATAACCACTGCCATATTTACTTAATCTCTTCTAAAAGGTCTAGCCAGATACCCCTTCACTTCAGATGGTCAAAACTATATTAATTTTTCTTAATCTCTAAGCCTCACCTGTGCCCTCTGTTAAGCTCCTCAGCTAGGCACACTGCCCAGGTACCCAGCTGACTGTGACAGTTACAGTCAGCAGAGAGAAGAAAAGCTGTGGCCCATGAAGAGTTGATTGTCTCAGCTGCAATTCTTTTGTTGATTAATAGACATAACCTTCAAGGGCATCTTTGGAAAATATCTTTCTCTGGAGCCTCAGAACGCATGTTGTTTTGGAGAATAAGTTTTTTGAAGTGTCTTCATCTGTGATAGATAATGAGTTCTCAGGAGCATTTCAGTCTAATTAGATAAACTTGGTGAACATGTAATTGTTCTTTTTACTTAACTAAACATCAGAGTAGAACTTTTAAAGTGCAAAAATATTGAGTTTTCAATTTTACTTATGTCTAGAAGAGAACAAAGCATTTTCAAACATGAATCAAAAACATGTGAGTCCATATGTTCAAAGGGCTAGAAAACTGTACCTCTCCTATGACCCAGAAATACTACTACTAGGTCTTTACCTAGAAGAGATCAAAGAAAAAGGGAAAATGACCTATATGTACAAAAATATAGGTAAAGCTCTCTTTGTGATGGCAAAGAATTGGAAATTGAAGAGATGTCAGTCAATTGGGGAATGACTGAACAAATTGTGATATATGAATGTGATGGAGTATTATTGTGCCATAATAAATGAGTAGAAAAAAACCTGGGAAGACTTGGGTGAATTGATGTAAAGTGCAATGAACAGAATAAGGAGAACATTGTACACAATAATGACAATATTGTGCAAATATTTAACTGTGAATGACTTAGCTATTCTCAGCAAGACAGTGACCCTAGATCAGTGGTTCTCAACCTGTGGGTCATGACCCCCTTGGGGGTCAAATTACGCTTTCACAGGGGTCACCTAAGACCATCAGAAAACACATATTTCCAATGGTCTTAGGAACCTAGACACCACTCCTCTATCTGTCTCCAGGCAGGTCTGACCACATGCAGATATGCCCACATACAAGTACCGGGTGTGATGACATCATGGTGCCAACCTAATCACATACACACCGTACAAATACAGGTATATGTGACAGGGTTGGTGCCATAATGTACTTATGCAGACCAGTCACACATGTGTAGAGAGCAGCTACTGTGTAGAGAGCAGTTGCTGCGTTGAAAGCAGCTACTCTGTTCAAAGCAGCTACTGTGTTGAAAGCAACAGTATTGGAGGTAAAATGATACTTCATAAATTATAATTATTGGGTAAATGTAAAATCATGTACTGTAAAATCATCAACTACGGCAAAAAAAAAAAATATCTAAAATGTGGGAACTTAATCTGGATGCTGATCACTCTTTTTATATTCAGTTGTGGTTGATGTGAATACTGCCCCCTTGTGATAGTAATGGGTATGTAAAAAAAATGGTAAATCATAGGAAACTTTAATGAACTCTATTGACTGAATTATGCCATGTATCATCTTTTGTATTGTTAAAGCTATTGTTATATATTATTTTAATTAGCAAACCATTCCATGACAATGGATTGTATAGAGAAGAATGTTAAGAAAAGAAAATATAGTGAGGTTTTTTTACAGCGTGGTTTTACCTCAATAATTATAGCAGGAATTGAGGAACCACAATGTGTTATTTGTTGTGAGGTTCTATCAGCCAAATCTATGAAGCCGAACAAATTAAAACACCATTTTGATAGCAAACATCCAAGCTTTGCCGGCAAGGATACCAACTATTTTAGAAGCAAAGCTGACAGACTCAAGAAAGCCAGACTTGACACAAGTACCATAAACAAAACATAGCAGCCATTGAAGCTTCATATTTGGTGGCACACAGAATTGCCAGAGCTGTGAAATCTCACACCATTGCCAAAGATTTACTGTTGCCAGTGGCCAAAGACATTGTTCAAGTTGAGATCAGAGACGAATTTGTTACGAAATTGAGTGCAATTTCCTTATCTAATGACACTGTCTGCAGAAGAATAGATGACATGTCCGCTGATATTCTTGATCATGTAATCCAGGAAATTAAATCTGTGCCACTTCCAATATTTAGTATCTAGCTTGATGAATCTACAGACATTGCAAACTGTTCACAGTTATTGGTTTACGTGAGGTGTGTTAATGATGGCAATTTTAAAGATGAGTTTCTTTTTTGCAAACCTCTTGAAATGACAACTACTACACATGATGTATTTGACACAGTTGATTCATTT
>CM053592.1:182112235-182127803 GCA_028646515.1 Pseudochirops corinnae
GGGGGAGAAAATATGTAACTCAAAATCTTGTGGAAATGAATGATGCAAACTATAATAAAATTAAAAAAAAAACATAAGTTTTATTTTTTTAATAAGACAAAAGAAGTGTCTATGAAAACCCTGTGGGAATCAGCTATATATAGTGCCTGCTTAAATTTCCTTGAGTGTAACATAAGGATCTTGAGAGCACTTGTCTCTGAGGGATATTGAGGCAATAAAATGAGGTACTATTAAGGCAAGGCCTTTGAGAAACTGTATCTAAAATATTTTGCAAACCTGAATTGGTTTTGACATTAACTATCAGCATTGTTAAAACGGAAGGCTATGGATATGGAATATTCTACAAACTTTCAGACTCAGTTAATATTTGAGTCTGCCATGTCTTTAACATATCTGTTATAACCCCTCTCAAAGATTTAGAGAAAAAATATATAGTCTCGGTAAGATCAGGGTACAATTTTTTAAAAGATTTGTGCTCTTTGCTTGTGAAAAGAATACATGCACTGACTAAAATACGATTCCATGAAAGCATGTGAATCCTTCTGCTGCATTTGAATGATTTTCAATTAGTAAAATGATTTCCTGAAAAGTCAGAGACATTCATCTGATCCAGAGTTTCTTCATGGCATTTTTAACCTCTGTATTTCTCAGGGTATAGATTAATGGGTTTAACATTGGAGTAACAAAAGTAACACATACAGTTACAGCTTTGTCTATCAGAAAAGTGACTACTGGTCTCACATACAAGAATATACAAGGAAGGAAAAACAAGACCACCACTGTGAAGTGAGAGCTACAGGTAGAAAGGGCCTTTCTCCTTCCTTCTGAACTGCCAACCTTCAGGGAAGAGAGGATAACTATATAGGAAGCAATTAATATGAGAAAGATTGACAGGCACATTACTCCACTGTTAGCAATGACTAAAACGCCAAGAACTTGGGTGTCCATGCAGGCCAGTTTCAGCAATGGGAACAAGTCACATGCAAAGTGATCGATAACATTAGGGCCACAGAAGGGAAGATGGGCCATGAAGAGGAGTTGTATGGTGGCATGTATGGAGCCCCCCACCCAGGATGCTGCAACAAGGAGGTGGCAAACACGAGGATTCATGATGATCATATAGTGTAGGGGTTTACAAATGGCCACATAGCGATCATAAGCCATGGCTACAAGGAGAATAACTTCAGTACCAGCAAAAAAATGATCTAAAAAGACCTGAGTCAGACAACCTTCCAAGGAGATAATTGTCTTCTCAAAGAGTAAATCCACAACCATTTTAGGAGCAAGAACTGAAGAGAAGGTAGCATCCACAATGGACAAGAAGGTTAGAAAAAAGTACATGGGTGATCTCAAAGTCTGACTCAAAGTGACAGTTAAGACAATGAGCATGTTTCCGACAATTGTGATAATATATATGATTAAAAAAATGACAAAGAAGATTTTTCGAAGCTCTGGACTTCGTGTGAGACCTAGCAGAATGAATTCAGTTGCATTGTTTCTGTTCTCCATTTTGGTCAATCTTCTGACAACTTCCTGATTTTCCCATAGTCTTATTGGTTCCTTCTCTTTTTGCTTCATGTCTTCCCCAATTGAGACCTTTTTTATAACTCACCTAAAAATCCAGTTCTTTTAATTTCAAATAGACTCATCAAGAGTCTTCTTCATTAAACTGCTTATTCTGTTATGAATGAATTTTGTACATTTGGGAAGGAAGGGATACAGCAACCTCAGTGCTAAGGAACGTGATTCATCTCCCTTTCATATTAGAGGTAATTGGTAATAGTAAATCCCTTTCAAATCTCTTGTCTGTATGGAAAGCAAAGAACAGAGAAATGGGTCAAAATCATGTTTTTCAGTGATCACAATTCAACAGATTAAAATAGCTCCTAGTTATGTTGCAGCTACATTTTCACATTTTATATGAAATTTTAGAAAAGATAAATGAATAAATATCTTTTAAGTCAAATTGGAAAAATTGATCTAGAGCTTCACTGAGAAAAGGGAGTAGGTAGAATAAACATCTTGAGGTCAGGAAAACGTCTTTCCTGCCCTGCTTCTACCTATAGATTCTGGACAAAACTCTTAGCACATATTTACATAGTTATCACTTTGAGTCCAGAAGCTGCAAAGCACTGGATTAACTGTATTCTTAGTTGGATCTTCCTTATCACAAGCTTCATGAATCCAATTAAATTATGTGTCTGCTTAGAGAGAAAACATTTAAGTGAATATGAGTGATTAAAGCAAGATCTGATATTTTAAAGCTTAGAAAATATTTTGCCAGCAATGATGAATTTAAACCTCAGAATGATTCAATGGGGTGAGTACCACAGATTTCATTCCCATTTTATATAAGGAAGCTGAGACCCAGAGAAGGTCAGTGATTAGCTCTTGTTCATCCAGCTGGTAAATGTCAGAGGCAGAATTCAAACACAAGAATCCTGGCTCCAAGCTGAATTTTGATCATTATGCCGTGCTGAACCGTTGAAGATAGGAGTTCTTCTCAAGAAAGGTTACTCAGTTAAAAGGAAATAATGATGGCCTTAGGAAATATTGCCTCCCAAAAGACTGCTAATACTCAATTATATATGATAGTAATTTAACACTAAATCAGAGATGGCCAAAGCTCATTTTAGCATAAAATCCTAGATTTATTGTCATAGGGCCATTCGACATTGTCTCAGTCTGCCCTATTATTTTAGAGATCAGCAAATTGCAGTGATCAGAGGCAAGGGTGTCACCCAAGACCACACAAGTAGCTGGCCTACATTGAGAGTCACGTTCAGGTTGGTTAATGTCACGTACATCAGGGGGAACAAAAAATGGAAACTTTCAAAGGTACATCTTGTAATTTCATTATTCCATATGACTGGGCTAAAATATAAAATCAGGGACAGCTGTAGCATCAAAATTTATTATCTTCCTGTTTGAAATGTTCCATTCATCTCAACCTCATTGTTGCTGTTTGAGTCTCCCCATTCTCTCAGTCACCTAAGCTCTCAACCTTGTTGTCTTCCCCAATCCCGTACTCAAAATCATCTCACACAGCTGTCATATCTTGTCCTCTACCTTCACTAAAACTTCCAGATAATTTTCATTCTTTAAATAATTTTCATTCTTTAAATCCATATATCCATCACCTTCCTACCATCCCTTATCACTGCCCCCTTTGTCCATTAAAATAGCTTTCTGGTTAATCTTCCTGTCTAAAGTTTCACCCTACCCCCCATTATGTACCACTCTGCTGCCAAATTGATCTTCCCAAAGTGCTAGTCAAGTTAGATAAAATAACTCCCTCCCTACTTTCCATACAACTACATACAATGCACAAGCAACATACTCTTTTTCTTCCACTTTATTTTTATTGTAAAATATAAATTCTTCCAATTAACATTTAAATACTTTCACAACTTAATCCCTGCCATTCATTTTACTATTCACTTATAATGTCCACCTTGCAATTTTTCAAACACACCCTTATGCTATTCCATTTTGTATTTCTGGATCTTCAAAGTGGTGGACCTTCCCATATGAATTTTTGTTCTCTTCACCTCCATTTCTTAGTTTTCCTAGCTTCTAGACAGCTTAAGTTCCAAATTGTCTAATATGCTGTTCCATCCTCCCCTGAAACCAACTTGTATATCTCTATCTCTGTACACAAAAATACTTACATTTCTATATAGAAAAATAAATATTTAATATAAAATATATAAATATTACATATATTTATATATTATGAACTTGTTACATGGGAGGAGAAGATGGCCTTATATATTTCTGTATATTTATGTATGTTTCCCTTACAATATTTTTTCAGTATTATATATTTTATTTACATATAAACATAAGCATACACATTTGCACACATATGTATATACACTCGTATGCCACTAGCATGTAACCTATTTAATCTTGTTTCCATAATTTTTTTTTAGTTTTCTGGTAGGAAAGAAAGAAATTGATTTGAGACCATAGAAGAAAAGTCAATAGTCGTGAAGCCCTTCAAGGGTGTGTTCTACAGTTTTCTTAACTTATAGGCCTTTCTGCCTCTTTAACCTCCTGCCTCCTCATTACCTTCCCTCCTCTACCATATCTCTTTCTGCTTATCCTTCCATCCTTCCTTCCTTCTTTCCTTCCTTCCTTCCTTCATTACTTCCTTTCTTCCTTCTTTCCTTCCTTCCTTCCTTCCTTTCTTCCTTCCTTCCTTCCTTCTTTCCTTCCTTCCTTGCATCCTTCATTTTGCCCTTGCTTTTACTTTCAATATTTCCTTCCTCTCTCTCCATTTCTTTCATTTCTTCCTTTCCTCCTTCCTTTTCTCCTTCATTCCTATCTCTCTCCCTCCAACCCATCCTTCCTCCTTTCCTTATTCTGTTCATTTATTTATTCTCATGAAAATTTAACTTATCTCCCTTCCAATTTTAACCCTTTATTTAATCATTGCACCAATCTTCTATGGTAGAGCATGACTCAAAACAAAGATCCCTGGAGAAGCTCACTGGGTTCATATTTCCATGATGCCATTCAAGAATCAACAACATGTCTTGATTACTGTCACCCATACACTCATGGATCCACCTGACTGTATTATCAGATAGATCTCGGAGAGCTGCATATTCTCCACAAGAATAAATTGAGATAATTTATTAAAATCTTTGATAAAATTGATAGAAACTACATAAATGCTCTCTTCAAATTTTACTCCTCTACATCTAACAATCCTTTAAAGGTAGAAAATAACTCCCCCCCTCCATTTTTTATGAAGTTGAACTACAGATCATCTGACTTGCCTTACCTCTCTGACAGTCTCCAAAAGTTTGTGTAGTCAATGTGGTAAATTGAAATTCATATTGGATTTGGAATTTTAAAAAAATCTTATCCCCCATTTTGAAGTTTATATATTGTAAATCTAGTGTTGTGAGGAAAGCCATTTAGCCACTACAGGAATCAATATCCTCATCCGTAATATATGAAGATACAAAAGATGTGCTCTGTGAATAATTCAATCACAAAATTGATGATCCTATGAAACATCACTTGAAGAGACACATCATTGTCAATAAGGCATTAAAGACTCATGCTCCATAGGGTTTTCAATGCAGCCCTTTAGCAATTCCTTTGTATTGGGTGATGTTCCTTTCTTAGATATTATTTTTTATTTTCCTATTAGGGAGGAACAGAAAAATCCATAAAAGGAAAATTACGAAACTACATTAGGAACCAGTCGATTGCCTGGTGATCTGGAGGCTTTGTTATCAAACTCTCTGTACCCAAGAGCTCAGAATTGAGTGATCTTGAGCTATATGCTCATGGAGAATTTGGTCTCCTTCCAGATGACTGACTGGTATTTTTTTTTATGTGATCATAACTTGCCATAAATCATGGAATAGTTTCTCTGTAGGATTCCTGCTTCTTCTCTTTGCATAAGATTGATAATTATGTTCTATACTGTTTTAGAATTCAGAATCCCACATATTTTACTTCTTACTATTTTGACATTGGGCAAATCACTTGATTTCCCAGATATTCAGTTCCTTACCTGGGAGGATGTTCAATTGCAAGATGCATTTTCTCTCTTTCTTTTCTGACCAACTTGCCTCTTCTAGGACTGTATAAAACAAGGCATTAATCCATATCAAGGATTAAAGTGGGTGCTATAGAAACCCAAATATCTGATGTAAAACCCCACCTCCTGCTTTGCAGAAGGTTTTGAAATATCTTATACCACTTGGAGATGAGGGAAAGGGGAAAAAAAATCACCAAGAGTTTGAGAAATAATTTAAACACTGTTCAATGGACTTTTTAATAATCCGTAGTTTACCTTCATAAGGAACCTATTCCCAGAAAGACAAAGAGTTAAAGCAATGTTTATGTTGTGATGAAGGGAATATGTCAGGAGCATTCAATAATTACCTTCTGGATAAGAGTAGCATTAAATACTGCTGCATTATTGCAATCATGCCCCATTGATGATGTGTCTCCAGTTACTGCTGAATTAATTAGCATGAGAGTGAGTTCACTTTTTTGAGTGTGAGGTGGTAGAAAAACAGCTGAGTCAGGAAAAGTTGGTAGTGGTAAGAGAAAAAATCACCTCATAATTTCCTCTTGCCAATTGATGGTTATATCACCAAAGCAGGCAGTTGAATAAAATGCAGTGGCACCCATAAAATAATAGTGAAAAAAAAATCAATTCCTACTGGTTTAGGAGAATATAACACTAATGTCCCAGTGGCAGAGGGGATGCTAGCTACCCCAGAACAATCTGATTCCCACTAGAGCGGTCCATTTGCCACCAAGGAACCACATAGGGAAGTCCATAGGGATGATTCTAAAGTTCCCTTTCATCAATGTGTTAATAACACTCAGATGACAAGCCCTAAAGATTTCCCTCCTTTACAGTAATAAACAAAAAGTATATTCTGGATTTGGAGTTAGAGAACCAAGGAATAAAATCAAACACTGCTTTTTATACCCTATCGAACTTCTCTTTGATCATTTTATCTGTGGGTGCTCAACTTTTCTCATTAATAGAATGAGAAAAAGCTTGTGATGGAAGGGTGATCTCTAAGTCCCATAGGTTTCTTAATCCTATGAAGCTCCATCACATTTATTTGAACATGAACTTAGAATTTGAGGTTGCAAGAATCTTGTCACTGTCTTTTTCAATTCAACCAGCCTTATACAAAGGTAAAGTAGGTATGTTTACTAATTTGGAAGGTGTAAAAAGGTCTTATGTTCCCTATACAGTTCCGACAACCATGTATCAACATGACAAACTCTTCCAAAAATATTATTTATTATTGTAAATAACAGTAACATCAATAGATAATAATTGGAATGTTATAAACACTTTAACCAGAGGGAACTTTAGAATAATCTCCATGGACTTCAGTATTTGTGGTTCCTTGGTGGTAAAAAAAAAGACTTTTCCAGTGGGAATCAGATTTTGCCCAGAGATTAAGATAATTTTTTTTTTTTGCCAAAAGTCACACAGAGTGTAGGGATACAGCATTTTCAGATGTTCATTTTTTGTCATCTTTTAAATCAATGCAAGTGTGAATGACTGGTAGCAAATTAAAAAAAAATGTTGCACACAAAATAAGTATCACCCAAGTAACAGCTGAGGAAAATAAAAGAAAGGTCCATTAAAGCACTAAGAACTCTAATGTTGACCTGCTCTCCTTTGAATGTTTAAATACCCAGAGGAAAACTTTTATCACATATTGATAGACACTCTGGAATACTTTTCATTGGACGATGCATCTCACACTTTCTTACTTTGCACATGACCCACAGAAAGATAGGATAGCATGTACATTGAATGATTTTCTGATTTTAAAATGAATTCAATGATTCTTCTTTGTCTGATTTCAAAGAGAAATTGAGTAGGTATAAATCCATTAAAAAGTGTTTTAAACAACTTCTTTAAGTAACTTCTAGTTATACCAGTAACTAGCAGGGGTAGTTTTGCCCTCATTAAACTTATATTCTAACTGGCCATTATATTCTATTATTCTTATATATTCTTATTGAATATAGAATACATATTCTTATATTCTAACTAACATCCTTAGTTAAATAACTCACCTCATTCATGTAATTCAATAAATATTTATCAAGTATCTGCTCTTTGCAAGGTAACAGGCTTGACAGGATCTCTAAAGACAAAAGTGAGAAATTGTTCCTGCTTTTAAGGACTGAATTACCTACTCCTTGAGGATGCTGTTCCTCAAAAGATGATAGTAAAAAAATAGAGATGGAATGAGGGATAAATATACATATAAACATAGATGTAGATATTGAAGTAGATTTAGATGGATGATAAAAATAAAAACTAAATGAATAAAATGATTATTAATTTTACCAGATTGTAATGGCAAGCAAAGACAGAGTTAACACCTTGTTTCAGCTATTGAATTAACACCTTATTTCAGGTAAAGTTTCTTTTAATCTTTGTATAAAGTCTGTTAAGAAAAGGAATGTGTGAACCCCACAACTTGGGAACTTCGGGGGAGGAACTGTGCCATTTATAAGGAAGAGCACAAGCTGGACAGTCAGAACTTCTTGGGATAATCATAATGGAGGCAGGGCAGTTGCTGCTGGACTGAAGACTGAACTGAGAATTGAGAACTGAGAAGAGGAATGGGAATTGAGAACTGAGGTAGAATTTCTTGGAGCAATCCATGTGGAGGCTAGATAAAGTGATTTGATTCTGAGAATGGAGTTTATGGTGCTGAAGATTTCTGAGGGCCAGCCAGAGCTGCTAAGGATTTCAGGGGGTTATCTGGAGCTGCTAAAGACTGAGAAAGCATGACTGTGGTGCTAGTACTTTGTAAAAATATTGTTGTGAATTTGTTAATGTGTATGAATGTTCTTTTTTTTATGTTTTACTGTATTTTTATTCATTTTAAAATTTCCCAATTTTTTTTTTATCTGATTTGGCTTCATTGAGGAGTTTTGAAATCCTATGTGGTCCATGGGTCTCAAGTTTAATACTTATGAACATCAGTGGAAGGAAGGCTCACAATGATGATAGTGTTATAAGAATCTGAAGATCTTCCCTGCCCCTAGGCCCTTTGCTAAAGCGGCTAGTGACTCTGAGAACCTTCCCTCATTTGAAAGTATACTCTGCCCCTTAATAGGCTGAATGTGGTCACATGGAGCCTGTGGCGGGAGGCTTGTTCTTCAGGAATGCCTGCGCCTTGTAGCTTTGTGATTGGGCAGTGGGTCAAGAGCACTGTGACATTCTCCAAGACAGGAGAAGGCTATATTGTATGAATGTTCTTACGGCTTTGTGAAGCCTTGTTTGCCAGGAATAGAAGCTGTGAAGCATTTGCGATGGACTGGATACTGTGAGCTTCAGTATGGAAGGGGAACTGGACAAGGAACTGGGAGTTGCCTGCCTTTGAACCCAGGTGAAAATTGGTTGTATTCAAATAGGATCTGGGACCATGAAAGAGGGACAATGGAAGCTGAGAGCCAGTCTCAAGTCAAGATAAAAGAAAACTTTACTTGGATACTGTGTACTGACTGGTGATCTAGGGGTGGAGGACTTTGCCTTTGTACTTTGCGATTGAATTTTGGATTTTGTGATTGATTAAATGAGTGTATTTTGTTGAAAACTATATGATCACTTTGCTAAAAACTATGTGGTCATTTTAGTGATAAGTTTATAAGTCATTACATTCTGAATGCTGTATTTTGATTTTCTGTGGAAGTTTTACTTTGATTTGTTATTGAATAAAAAGAGACTTTGCTATACTATGTAACCAGAACCTTGAAAGCTATTCACAGCAGCAGTCCTCTGGACAGCTGCTTTTGCATGGCTTTACACAAACCTAGCCAGAAGAGAAGCAGGGGAAGCATATGCAGTACGAGTCATCAAAATTAAGTAAATTGCTCCAGAAATGATAGGATGTAGAGAGATAGGGAAAAGATTAAAATACAGATGCTCTGAATAAAAATTAAAATAAATAACTAATTATTTCATTTCTGCTTTCTTTTTGGAGAGAGCAAGATTTATATGTCTTATGGAACAAACATTTTGTGTCTTGGTTTTCAAAGCATATTTTATTTAATTTGAATTTGTTTCTAAAAGGTAACTCCTGGTTCAGGCTGTTTTCAACACTTGATAATCCCATAATGTTATAGATTTGTTTATTTTTTCTTCCTTTCTTCCTCTAGGAAGACCTTGTCTATACTTCACTTGAAAAATTTAATTATTTTAATTCCATGTGGTGTCAATCATTAGAATTTTGTATGAAACTGATTATTCTATTAGAATGAATTTTGTAAAGTGTGCGAGAAGGGCAAAATAAACCTCAATGCTAAGGAATCTGATTCATTTTTCTTACATCTTAATGGTAATTGGTGATAGTAAATTCCTTTCATGGTAACCAGTCTGTCTGTAACTGATGGAAGAGAGACATGAGTCAAAACCATCTTTATTGATTATTAAAATCAGTAGATTGTTATAACTCCTAGTTATAATTTTAAATTATATACTTATGTTGCAACTACATATCCACATTTTAGATAAAATTGTAGACAAATTTTCATTAGTAAATGTCTTGTAAGTCAAATGGGAAAGGAGTGTTTAAACATTGATGGAGATAAGCACATAGTAGAATAATAACTGAGTCGGAAAAACTTCTTTTATGCACTGCTTCTGGCTATATGACCCAGAAATAATCACTTACTCTATTATTACTTAGATTTTACTTTAAATCCAGAAGATGCAAAGCATTGAATTAACAGTATGTGAGGAGGGAGTTTCCTTGTTAGAAGATAACTGGTAAAAAAGAAAAAAAAATACAAAACTTTCAGTACAATACTGATACTTTCAGTAACAATAACTGATACTTTAACCATTGCAAATTATCTTACCAACTATACCTAATTTGAAGATCAAATGATTCTACAGGATACATACTATAGACATCATTCTTATTTTATAGATAAAGAAGTGGATATGTAGAGAGATTGCATGGTTTACTTTTGCTTATCCAAAATAAGTGCCTGAGCCAGAATTCAAACATAAGAATCCTGCATCCAAGCTGAAATTTTAATCATTGTGCCCTTCTGCATAGTGGTAGTCAAGAAGTCTTCTCAAGAAAGGTTACTCAGGGAGAAAGAAAAACTGCTGGAACTGAAGAAAGATACATTTTTTTTTTAATAAAAGGTGAGGAATGGGCAACTATCATGATAGTTGCAATCCCAAGGAATTGCTCCTCAAAATCCTCAAAACATTCTTAACCATTAATCACACACAATAGTCATTTTAAAAAATTTAAATTTATTTATTTATTTTAATTTTCAACATTTATTACCACAAGATTTTGAGTTGCAATATTTTCTCCCTGTCTTTCCCCTACCCCCATCCCAAGATAACAAGCCTACTGAATACCCCTTCCCCCAATCTGTTGTCTCATATCCTCCCCCATCATCTCCCTAACTTTCTGGTAGGGCAAGATAGATTTCTATACCTCAGTACCTGTATACCTTATTTCCCAGTTGCATGTAAAAACAACTGCAACAATCTTTTCAAAATTTGAGTTCTTATTTTTTTTCCCTTCTTCCTTCCTCACCCATCCCCACTGGGAAAATAAGCAATTCAGTATAAGTTGTACATTTGTAGTTACCCAAATATTTCCATAGCACTTATATTGTTAAAGACTAATTATATTTCTCTCCATCCTATCTCACTGCCCACGTATTCTATTTTCTCCTTTGACCCTATCCCTTTTCAAAAATGTTTGCTTCTAACTACCAATTCCAACCACCTCCAATATCTATAAAATATGACTCTAAACAAGTGAGGCTTTGGTGAAATTATTCTTTTTATTCTACTTCTAATTGTCCAATCATTTCTTTGTTGGAACTTGATGTCTTATTCTCGTAATATTTCTGTCACTGAACATTCTTTTTTTTTTAATACATTTTCCTGTTTTTCTTGATAGTCATTCTCAGTTATAATAACAGATTCACAAGTCAAATTATCATCTCTGCTTAGATTATTCCTGAAAAATAAACACACAAGTTGCATACACATATATTAACATATATGTGTCAGTGTATGTATATGTATATATACAAATACACACATACATATATATGCATATACATACATGCACACACATACAAATATATACTCACACATATATTCACATATGTATGTGTATAAATACATATATATAAAACTTGATACAGATCAATATATAAAAAGATAAGATAGGTACATAGATAAATGGATGGATGGATGGATGGATGGATGGATAGATGCACAGATACATGTAAATGTTTACTCAATAAACTTGGATATTTCCTGCCTTGTTCTATTTTGCAGTCCACAACTGGATATTTGGAGCTAAAAATCAAATAGACATCTCAGAAACAAATCGTACAAAAAGAAATAATCTATCTCCTTTTCATTATAGTTGGTGGCATGTCCTTGTCTCTAATCTCTCAGGTTCCCAGCCTGAAGTAATTATTCAGTAAATATCTCATAAATCTGATTGTTAAATATTACATGTTATAATCCCACATAGTGTCTTGTATTCAATCTTTCTCTCTACTAAATACCATGGAACAAAGTTTCCGCTTAGCCTATTATCATCATTCATCTGCATTATTGACATACTCTTCAAATTGAACTAGGGCAACTAGGTTGCTCAGTGGTTAGTGAGCAGAGTCTTGATTTAGGAAGACTCATCTTGCTGAATTCAAATCTGGCCTCAGACACTTTCTAGCTGTATGGACCTGGGCAAGTCATTCCACCCTGTTTGCCTCAGTTTCCTTCTCTGTAAAATGAGCTGGAGATGGTATAGCAAAACCAGTGTGATATATTTGCTCAGAAAACCCCAAACTGGGTCACAAACAGCTGTACATAATTTGAAAGATTCAACAATATCAATCACTTAATTGTTATACTTCCAATGTCTCCTCTCTACAATGCATTCTCCTTCACTTAACTGGCAAATTGATACTTCTGTACCACCGAAGACAGCGGTACTTCATGCAATGACCTTACTATAGAACTCACAATGACCTCCACCACCTCAAATACATCTTCCTCTTAAGATATAAAACACAGTCCTTTTTTAAGCATTTAAATCACTTGAAAATATGTTTCCATCCTACATCGCTAGGAAGTTTTCCACCAAGGCAGGAAATATTCAAATTTATTGGGTAAATATTTAAATCTATCTCTCCATTTCCTGCAGCCTGCTGCACATGGGGCACTTCACAGGAGGGTGTGAATAATTAATTTGGGCTAGGCAGAAAATGCAAGCAACTTGAAAGCTAATTCATTTATTCATATGAGAGTCAGGAATTATATAGGCAAAGCATACATTGTTTTATGGCCAGTCCCATCTGACATTTCCCAATATAATAAGTGAATATGTGACTCCTAGCATGGTGGTCAAAGTTCAGGAGGATGGGTGATATGAATTTCATGGGTAAAAACAAACAAAATCAAGATTCATATCTTCATCAAGGCATGCACAAGGAAGAATATGGTGAGCCAACAATCCTGAGACAGATTGAGCCTGGAGAGAAAGAACAGACTATGAACAAAACTCTGGCCTGAACCTTCTTAAATGTACTCTCTCAGTGCTGGACCTAGACATTTCTTCCTTTCATTTTTGCAAATAGTTTTAACCCATGTACTTCAGTTCCCAGTGCCTTGATATATGACCTTAGAATATTCATAAGGCAAGGCATCAGTGTACATGGCAAGAACAAGATGCCTATCCAAGGTAGCCCATGCAGGAGCATTGACCCCGCATTTTATAACGGGTCAAAGAAGTCCAATCTATGCAGCATGACATCAGCTATTTGTTTGGGATCTGCCCCAGGGATGTAGCCATGTATTAGATAAATTGTTAAGCAAAGACAAATCTGCAACCAAAGTACTATTATTCTGTACATCCAACAAGTGATTCTTTACAAGATCCTAACCAACAATAGAATTATTATAATGAAAAGGAGTTACACAAGCGTAAGTGAATAGACAATCACAATACAGTTTTAAATGAAATTCAGTTTCCTAAACAGCATTTCCCACAAACTTTATAACTTCTCTTAACACATTTAGTTTTTCTTGAAAGTCCTTATCAATGGAAGCCTGTGCTTTCAATGCCAGGGATACATTGTGAACCAATGCTTCTGCATAGTAAGAACTTTCTATCTCATTTTGTAGAGTTACAACAGAAAGTGAGGAAGCCACTAAGGAAGAAATCAATGATACCAAAGAAATAATGACCCAGAAAATACATTGAAAACATCTTTTTTTTTTTCCAAACACTAAAACTCTGTTGTAAGTAGTGAAGAGCCTCATCAGCAGGTGCTAAATACCACCGATCATTTACTTTTGTGGGGAATATAGCATAAGAAGGTCTTTCTATAATCCTAGCTGCTTTGCCCCTGCCTTTGTCTAGAGGATAAATATAATGAAATTGTACAGGCAATACATTTTATAGCAAAACCTGAGTCTAGGGTGGCTAAGTGGCGTGGTAAATAGAGCACTAGCCCTGGAGTCAGGAGGACCTGACACATCTGGTTTCAGACACTTAACACTTACTAGCCCAGTGACCTTGGGCAAGTCACTTAGCCCAGTTGCCCCTCCAAAAAGCAAAAACAACAACAAACAAAAAACCTGAGTCTGACTTTGTTATATTTGGGCCTACTATCATGAAAGTCTGATGAGAAAGAAGACAGGAATTAGTAAAAGTCATACAATATCTAAGGGTATGATTTTTTTGGCATACCTACAGTGACAACTGCACTGTCTAAAGCATCCATAGCAAGCCCTATTTCTTTTGGAGTATCTCCTTATCAGTTATTATTACTGGGGATACCCACTCAACTCATGTTCCTTGATCAAAATGATTCAGTACATCCCATATCTCATATCTACCCCCACTGTTGTTGTATACTCCTCCCTTGGGCAGGTAGCATTTTGCCCATGGAGGATAAGGGATCTGCATGGGGATGAGGAGACAGATTTTGTAATATGGGAGTCATGATGAGAAATGAATGGGTCTCTGAATGCTCTCTTTGACCTCCATAACAAGCATAGATATATTCCAGACTGGCCCCAATGAAAATATCTGAGCATCATGGGTAATATTCTCCAGACTAACACAATATTCATATAAGCTAGTTAGATTGAATCCAAAGCACAATGATGTACCCCCCATTTGTCTGGTAAAATTTAATTTTATATCTATTGCTGTTAAGTTACTGAAAGATTTCCCTATCCATTATCCAGAAAATTCCTATAAAGTTCCCACCAGAACAATATCTTAATCTTGTCTTCCCAAGTAAGCAGTCTTGGCCAAGGCAGATTGTTTATGTAAGACCATAGCTGCACCTCCTTAGATTGTGCACAGGTAACACACAGCTAGAGCATCATTAAACAAATTAATGAGTTACTTTGGTGTCCTCTCCTTTTCTGAGGTCTTTGTTTTCTCTGGCACCTCTCCATCTGAGTTTTGCCTTTGATATGCATGGTCTGCAACTTTGGTGTCATCTCTTCCACAGGGGCTGATCTTCTTTCCAGGATCCATATTGGTTCAGGGGCACCATCTGGAAAGGTAGAAGCATACCTTCTTCCCCATGTTAACAGTTTATCAGGCCCAAACCAGCAGTTGGTTTTTCAGGTCCTTCCAATTACTCTTTCTTGAGGATTTTCCAATTCTCCTTTTTTTTTTTTATATAATGCCTTTCAGCTAGGGTGTGCCCTTCTTTGTTTGGTGTTAAAAAATTTAAAGTATACACCACCTGAGAGAATTGTCTCCAAGGCCATGCTGTACTTCCCTCTTTTTGTTTTTGAAGAATCATCTTTAGAGATCTATTTTTTTTTCTTTCCACTATAGTCTGTCCAGTAGGGTTATAAGGAATGCCAGTAGCATGATGTATATTGAAAATTACCTGGAGAGGCTTATACAGACTGATGCTAAGTGAGAAGAGCAGAACCAGGCAAAACCTGTACACAATCACAGACACATCGTACATATGATGACCAACCTTGATAAACTGGACTATCCTCAACAATGCACAGCTAAAG
>CM053592.1:182128303-182169201 GCA_028646515.1 Pseudochirops corinnae
ATGGTCTTGGGTGGTGGTCCTGAGGTGTGTGACCAGTGAGTCAAAGTGGGTGGGGGCTGAAGAGATGGTGGTCCCCTAATATCTTCGGCAGCTACAAAAATCCCAGAAATTTGGGATAAATCTCTCCCCCCAGGAAGCAGAGATCTACTGTGGCTCAAAAATCAAGTTAATTGACTGGCAACATGAGCAGGCAAAGGAAGCAAAGTAAGCTCAGGAATCCAACTTTTTTTTGGAGACAAAAAGGATCAAAGTATGGAATGGGAAGAAGACAACACAGTCAGATTTCCCACACCAAAAGCTTCCAAGAAAAAAGCAAGCTGGTTATAAGCAATAGAAGAGCTTAAGAAGGATTTTGAAAACCAAATAAGAGAAGTGGAAGAAAAATTGGGAAGAAAAAGGAGAATGATGCATGAAAATCATGAGAAGAGAGTCAACAATTCGACTGAAGAAAATAACACCTTAAAAAATAGATTAACTCAAATGACAAAAGAGGCCCAAAAAGCCAATGGGAAGAAGAATGCCTTAAAAAGCCAAATTTGCCAGATATAAAAAAATCTCAAAAGCTCACTAAAGAGAATAATTCCTTAAAATTAGAGTGGAGCAAATGGAAGCAAATGTCTTCATGAGAAATCAAGATACTATTAAACAGATCCAAAAAAATGAAAAAATAGAAGTCAATGTGAAATATCTCCTTGGAAAAACCACTGACCTTGGAAATAGATCGAGAAGAGACAATTTAAAAATTATTGGGCTACCTGAAAGCCATAATTAAAAAACAAACAAACAAACAAAAACACCTAGAAAGCATCCTTCAAGAAATTCTCAGGGAAAATTGCCACAATATTTTAGAACCAAAGGGCAAAATAGAACTTGAAAGAATTCACTGATCACCACTTGAAAAAAGTCCCAAAAGAAAACTCCTAGGAATGTTCTAGCCAGGTTCCGGAGTTCCCAGATCAAGGAGCAAATATTACAAGCTGCCAAGGAAAAACAATTTGAATACTGTGGAAACACAATCAGGATAACCTAGGATCTAGCAGCTTCTTCATTAAGGGATTGAAGGGTCTGGAATATGATATTCCAGAGATCAAGGGAGCTAGCATTAAAGTCAAGAATCACCTACCCAGCAAAATTGAGTATAATGTTCCAGGGGAAAATATGGTCATTCAATGAAGTGGAAGACTTTCAAGCATTCTTGAGGAAAAAAACAGAACTGAATAAAAAATTTGATATCCAAACACAAGAAGCATGAGAAGGTAAACATGGAAAAGAAATCATAAGGAACTTATCAAAGTTGAACTGTTTACATGCAACATGGAAAAATGATAATCATAGCTTATGAAACTTTTCTCAGTATGAGGATAGGTGAAGGGGATATAAATGTATATATGTGTGTGTGTGTGTGTGTGTGTGTGTGTGTGTGTGTGTGTACATACCCATATGTCTACATAGGAGGGTATATATATATATATATATATATGTATATATATATATATATATACATATACATATATGTATGAATTAGAGGGCACAGGATCAATTTAATAGGAAGGGATGATATTTTAAAAGGTGAAATTGAGAAGTGAGAGAGGAATAGAATGAGAGGAGACAGGGAGAGACAGAATGGGGTTAATCATCTCATATAGAAGAGGCAAGGGATAACTGTTACAATGGAGGGGAAGAATAGGAACGCAAAAGGGAATGGGTCAACCTTACTCTCATTGAATTTGGCTTAGGGAAGGAATGACATACACTCTAATTTGTGTACCTTGCCCTACAGGAGAGTAGGGGGATAGGGATGAGAGAGGGGACAATGGAGGGGAGGGCAGGTTGAGGGGAGGGTTGTTAGAAACACACACTTTTGTAAAGAGACATGGACAAAGTAGAGAATGAAACAAGGAGGGAGTGGGATAGAATGGAGGGAATTATAGTCAGTCTTTGACAATATGTCCATTGTGGAGATTTTCTGTGTAAATACACATGTACAGCTTGTATTGAATTGCTTGTCTTTCCAGTGGGGTTGGTTGACGAGGGAGTAAATGAAAGAATCTAGAATTTAAATTTCTATAATCAAATGTTAATATATATAATTACTATTATTACTAATTATTATTATTAATTGCATGCAACTAGAAATTAAGATATATAGGCACTGGGGGAAGGAGATCCATCTCGTCATACTGGAAATCTAGAGGGGTAATGGGGTAGAACGTAGGAGAGAACATGTTGGAGAAGGGGGTATACAGTGGGATCACTGTTATGGGGTGGTGGGCAGGGAAAAGATGGAAGGAAAATTTGTAACTCAAAATGTCATGGAAATGAATGATGTAAACTAAAATAAACAAAAGTTTAAAAATTACAAAAAAAAGAAACGAAAACAAAATGCGCAATGAATAATTTTGATTACATTAAACTGAAATGTTTTTTTTTATCCAAATAAAGTCACTATAACCAAGATTAGGAGGGAAGGAGAATATTAGGAAAGAATTTTTACAACCAGTGTCTCCCATAAAGGGCTCATTTCTAAAACATACAGAGAACTGAGTCAATTTCATAGGAATACAAGTCATTCCCCAATTGATAAATGGTCAAAGGACATGAACAGGCAGTTTTCTGAGGAAGAAATAAAGTTATCTATAAGAATATGAAAAAATACTCTAAATCACTATTGATCAGGGAAATGCAAATAAAATAACTCTTAGTTTCCACATCTCACCTGTCAGATTGGCTAAGATGACAAACAGAAGAATGATAAATGCTGGAGAAGATGTGGGAAAATTGGAACACCAATTTCATTGTTGGTGGACTTGTGAACTGATCCCACCATTCTGGAGAGGAATTTGGAACTATGCCTAAAAGGCTACAAAAAGGGCATACCCTTTGACCCAGCAATACCACTTGTAGGACTGCGTCCCAAAGAGATCATGCAAATGGAAAAAGGACCCATATGTACAAAAATATTTATAGGAGCTCTTTTTTGTGGTGACAAAGAACTGATAGACATCAGGAAGAGGTCTATCAATTGGGGTATGGCTAAACAAGTTATGGAATATGAACGAAAGAGAATACCTTTGTTCTATAATAAATGAAGAGCAGATGGACTTCACAATGACCTGAAAGGATTTATATAAACTGATGCTGAGTGAGGGGAGCAGAACCAGGAGAACATTGTACACAATTGTAGATGCATTCTGTCTGTGATGACTTACATTGATAGACTTGGCTGCCCTCATCAATGTACAGTTATAAGACAATTCCAAAGGACTCATGATGGAAAAGGCTAACCATATCCAAGGAAAGAAGTATAGGTCTGAATGCAGACAGAAGCAAACTACTTACTCTCTTTTTTGTTTTGTATTGCTTTGTTTCTTCTTCCTCATTATTCATTCCATTGGTTATAATTCTTCTTTACAACTTGACAAATGTTTAATGTGAAGGTATATACAGAACCTGTATCAGATTTCATGCTGTTATGAGGGGGAAAAGAGAAGGGGGAGAAAATTTTGAACTCAAAAAATCTTGGAACTGAATATTGCAAGCTATTAGTAAATAAATAAATCATATATAATGTAATTTTTAAATTACATATACATATATACATATATACATTATGTATATAAATTATATATATATACACATTGCTTATTTCACATATATACACATACACACATACATATACATATATATATACATATATATATACACACACACATACACACACACACACACACACACACACACACACACACACACACACACATATATATATATATATATGAAATAAACAAATTTCTATTTTGAAATCAGGTAAAGCAGAATCATGGAATTCATTTTAAATCAGAATGTCATTCAGTATATATTCTGTTACATCTCACTTTGGGTCATGTCCAAAATTAAGTAGGTGTGAGTTATGTGTCCATGTCTTATCAGAAACATTTCAGAGAGACTGTCCCAAACCTGAACAATAGTTTTGCTTTAGTATGTTCAGAGGACAGTAGATCACCAAAGATGTCTTGATACTTTAAAGGCCCATTATTATTATTTTTTTGGTCATCCATTTCTTAGAGGACATCTTTTCTTGAGGCCTATTTTATGCACTACAATTTTTGGTAATTTGCTGACAGTCTTTCACACTTTACTAAATCTTCTCTATTCCCTTTGAGTCACAGGTAATTTCAGGTCTTCTGCAATTATAATAGTCCACTATTTTATTGCTGAATAACATTACCAGGGGCAACTTTATGTGTATAAGTGATTCTTTTACCTAATTGATGAATTTAAAATTACTGGAATTCCCACTGGATATCTAATTGCAATTACATTATTTGCTTAAGATGCCGCTCTAGGGTATGTAGAGTGACAAAACTAACCCCCTAATTTAAACATAGATACTCAAATAAAATCTCTATGCCCTTACAATTCCAAATATTATAGATATGAGTTTTCAATTAAGTCAAAGGGATTTCTTTACAAAAATTCTTTAAATAATGTCTTTAAGTATTCTTCCCAGAATTTTATACCACATGCCTTGGAGTTTCAGAGAAGAAAATTGATTCGTCAAAAAGTCATACAGATGTTCATGTTTATGAAATTTTATTTGATTCATTATATTAAGATTTAATTGAAGGAGTTAAAAAATGTTGATAGAACTTCAAGAGTGGAAACCAGAAGACTTGAGTTCAAATAGGTCCTTAGACATTTCCCAGCTTTATTATGCTGAGGAATTTATTTAATATCTATTTGTCTTGATTTACCTTTTAAAGGAGTTGTGAGAATCAAATTAGATGATAGTTGTAAAACATTTTGCATAGTGCCTGGATGATTGGATGTGCTATGCTAACATTGTCATTATAAATATTAATGTAAGTGGTGATGAAACAGCAACAACTACTGTAGTGCAATCAGTCATTCCTTAATGGTTGTGAATAATGTTATTTGGGAGATGTTCCACTGGCAGAGAAGAACCTTGCTGCTTTAGTAGAATCTGATCCAACCCACAAGTCTATTTTAAACAAAGGGATCATACATATTGAAGTCCATAGAAATGATTCTAAAGATTCCTTTGAATAACATACTCATAAAACCATTATCATTATCAATTATTGGCATTATTTAACATAATAATATAATTTACTTTTAGAAGCTATAGTCATTGTTATGTAATTGTATGAGCTATGTAGTGGTGATGAGATCTTTTTAAACCTTCCATATTAGTCAGCAAATTTACTCTCTTTTTATAAAACTGGTTGAATTGAAATAGATAGTGCTAAGCTTCTTGTAATCTCACATCCTATCTTCTTCAGAAAAAAGAATGGTGGAATTTCATAGGATTTAGAATTGTATGGGACCTTACATATCATCCTTCCATTATAAACTGTTTCTCTCATTTTATAAATGAGAAGAAATGGGCCCACAGATATGAGTTGACCAAAGAAAAGTACCAAAGGATATCAAGAGAAGAGTATCATTTTGTTCCTAGGTTCTCTGACTCTAATTTCAGAAGTATTTTTATTATATTACTGCCAAAATGAGAAATCTTTAGGGATTGTTTTCTGGGCATTATAAACACATTAGCAAATGGTAACTTTACAATCATCCCTATGGACTTCACTGTTTTGGATTCCTTGGTTGCAAATAGACTTTCCAGTGGGGATCAGATTCTGCTGGGACACTAAGGATCTCCTTGACCACTGAGTCATTTTTAGCACTGTCTTCTACAAAAAATAGTAGAGATTTAGTGGTTCCACTAGTATTTCATGGGTGCCACTATATTTCATTCAACTATGGGCTTTGTTGATGTAAGCACCAATTAGCTAGTGGCAATTTGAGCTAATTTTTCTCTTAATATTACCAACTTTACCTTATACAATTGGTATTCTTTCCACCACCCCCCATTTCACTTTTAAAAAGTGAACTCATCGTCATTCTGATTAACTCAACCAAAGGCTGGCTACACATCTTAAATGGGACACCATTTCAATAATGAAACTGTGTTTAATGCTATAGTTATTCAAAAGGTAATTAATGGATACCCCTGACATTCCACCTTCATCATAAGATGAACATTGTGTTAATTGCTTGTCTTTCTGAAAAGAGGTTCCTTATGAAGTTAAGCTATGATTTATTGCAAACTCTACTGAACAGTGTCTAAATTATTTCTCAAACTCTTGAGTTTTTTTTTCTCTTCATACCTAAGTGATGTATGATAATTCAAACCTTCTACAAAGCATGAGGTGGGGTTTACATAGTGTATTGGGGTTTCACAGCAGTCACTTTGATTCTCGTTCTTCATCTGGAGTAGTGCCAGTTGTATCCAACCCTGCAAAAGGTAAGCTGATCAGAAGAGCAAGAAGGGAAAGGTATCTTTCAATTGAACCTCCACACAGGTAATGTGATGATATTTGGAAAATCAAGTTATTAGTTCAAAGTGAAAATAATAGGAAGTAAAATAGGTGTAATTCTGACATCTAATCCAGTGTAAAACACAATAACCAGTCTTATGCACAGAGAGGAACTGGGAAGTGTAGTGAGTAACTGCTGCATGCTTTCTGGCTGGTTGTGGTCACAGAGATAGGAAAGGAAGCAACACAGGTATAGGAAAAGAAGAGCGTCTGGAAGGAAACCAATGTCTCTCTGAGTATACAGTGCAAGAGAACACAATGCTGACCTCCTGCATACCTAGAGTCTGTTAACCAAGGCTCCAGATCATCATGGAACTGACTGGTTCCTAAAATGCACTGACACCATCTTTCCTTTTATGGATTTTTCTCCAACTTTTTTAGTCACAGGGCTCTGGACTGTCCCCCAAGAAAAGTAAAACAATATTTAGCAAGGAAACACCACCCAATACAAAGGAAATGCTAAAAGGCTGCACTGAAAAGACCCTTGGGTCACGGCTCTATTAATGCCTGAGGGAAAATGTCATTTATTTTTAAATATTTCACACAGAAATCAATTTCATGAAGAAAAATGTTCTTAGAGGACATTTAGTGTATCCCAATAAATTCCAGATGAAAATACTAAAGTCTAAAGTTGTCAAATGGCTTTCCTCAAATCTGTAGATTTACTATCTAATACCTTGAAAACATGGAATGAGCTTTTGTACTCCAAGACCAGCAAAAATTTCAAACTACTACATTGTCTATACAATTAGATCAGAGATGTTCAGAGATGGAAGGGAAGTCATACATTTGGTAGCTCAACTTCATACAATATAGGAAAACATTTTTATTTTCTATTTTGTAGGATTATTAAATCTTTAGAAGAGGAGAAATTTGAAGATATACTTTACATTGTTCATCTCAATTTAACCCAAGCTGTTTTTATAAATTATCTCTTTAATTATTGTGTGGAAGATAGATGATGATACAATAGTACGGATCCATAAGTGCTCGAGTGGCGGTAATAAAGACATGGTGTCAATTGTTCAATATTAGCATGGGAGTCGGAAACTAGTGGGCTTCTCCGGGGAGCTGTGTTTGGACCTATGTTATTTTGCAATGTTATCATTATTCAAATAAAGTATACATAGTAAGTTTATCAAATTTTTCAGATTGAATAAAATTTAGTTATAAGGTTGGTTAGATGATTACAGAGTAAGGATTCAAAATTATCTATAGAACCTAGGGCATCAGGTTGAATTTAAGAAGATCAAGTTCAATAGGGCTAAATGTAAAGTCTTGCCTTTTGGTGATAAAACTGAAATCAACTGTAAAAATATATTAAGAAAGAGGCAGAGTTTAGGTATGTAGTTTTATTTTTTTTAAATCAAGTGATTTCAGTATAAGTCAAGGTCAATATGACAACCGTATAGTATAGCCAATCATAAAAATATCTAATGGAATTTTGGGGTGCCTCAAGAGAAATGTGGCTTCCAAGAATGGGTAAGTGATAGTTACACTATATTCTGATCTTGTCAGACCTTATCTTTAGAGTTTTGTTTGGGTCTAGGCAGTATGATTTAAGGAGGATTTTCATAAATTGTAATGTCAACATAGTAGACAAACTAGAATATTGATAAGTGGGTGGTTGTGGTAGTAGGTAGTGAAATGGTAGTAATAGTTATCATAACCATAGATATCATAGTCATCATTATAGTAGTGGCAATTTTAGTGGTGATAGTGGTGGTGGAGAAGGAATAGCAGTGTAAGGAAGAGGAAGAGAAGGAAGAAGAGAAGGGGAAAAAAAGCAAGAGGAGGAGGAAGAAGAAGCAAAGCAGTTCTCATGGTTCTATATTCAGAAGCTAGACATTCCTTTGGCAAGTATGTAATAGTGAGAATTTTTCTTTAAGTATTTGGTTTGAATACAGGAATGTTGACATCCTTCCTCTTCTGAAATTCTGGGACTCTATTGTTTTACTAGTCCTCTCTGTTCCTCACCTCTGCCTCTAGGATTCCATAGTTTTCTTCAAAGCATGCGATAGATACCATCTCCTAAGTTCTGCTTATCCTCATTCACCTCATTGTCAATGTTTGCACCTTTAAAATGTTATTTTGGATAACTTTGTATTTCTTATATTTACTCATATACATTTGGCAAAGAAATATCAAGTGATTTGCTAAGTTCATACTGTTAGTGAGTGGTACACTAAGATTAGCGAATATATCATATGGATAATCGGTACAATAAATATGAATTTTGAGCTTTGATAAATTTCATCAGAATAGTTATTCCAGTGTTTGAAATTCCTCTAGAAGCAACATTGCACCTTTTCTTTTTCTAAACATGCATAAGTCTTAATGCATTGCTTGAAACAGAGAAATTAAATTACTTCCTTGAACACACATAACCATTAAGCATTAAAGTTAGTATAGAAACCTTGTTCTTTCTCACTCAAAGTGCAGTATTATTACAATTGTCTCTGCAAGATCATTTTATTTATTCATTAAATGCTTATTGATAACTTAAGAAAAAGGCACTTGGACAAACACTGAGTACACAAGGGTACATATGAAATAGTCCTAACTTTAAAGTAAACCTCCCCTTCTTTAAGGTTGGAAACTGGATTATGGAATGAATAGATAAGGCAAAATAGGTCATGCATCTTTGCTTGTACTACTTATTTCTGGGAGAAATGATTCAAATAAATATGTAAGAAAATCGAGGGTAGACAGATACCTTCATAAATAAAAGCTGTAGGTAATCCCTAAGGGGGTGGGACATTAGAAAGTAAGGTATAAGAATAGATCTTACAGAAGGAGAAACCAAAGCTGAGCTTTGAAGGAAATTAAAGATTACAAAATGAGTTGCAGAAGGACTCATTTCACACATGAGGAAAGGGCCTGTGGAAAGCATGAGAGCTAGAATAGGATGACTGTCCTGGCTGGTCGTTCCATTGACTGAATGTTACTTGTCAGTGGGCCAGTTTAGCTGGAGTATAGAGCAAACAATTGGAAGTAATTTGTAATACTTCTGGAAATTCAGGATAGAGACAGATTTTCAAGTGAATTAAATGCTTAAAAAAGTACTTTGTATTGTATTTTAGGGGCAAGAGGCATTTGAAGTTCTTGAGTTCACTGTGGTTACTGGAGTAAGGACATTGCATGCAAAGAGTATCAGTATTATCTGTAGTACAGGAATATCCATTTACCAGTTAAATGAAAGCTAATGGATTGTAGATGGGAGAAATTAGAGGTAGACCAATTAAGTGATTACACTATTATTCAGTTATTCCAGTCATATCCAATACTTTGTGAATCTCTTTGGTGTTTTCCTGGCAAAAATTATAGAGTGGTTTATAATTTCCTTATCCAGCTCATTTTACAGATGAGGAAACTGAGGCAAACAGAGTGGAGGGACTTGCCCTAGGTCACACAACTTGTAACTTTCTGAGGTCAGATTTTAACTCAAGAAGATGAGTTTTCCTCACTCCAGGCCATCACAATTTCCACTGGGCCACCAAGCTACCCCTAGATCAGCTAGGAGGGTACACAAATAAAACAGGTAAATTGAATTATGGTAAAAGTATAAGGGTAAACTACCTTAGTGACTACTAAGTAGAGGGAAAGGTTGGATACAAGATACCATGTAGGGTTGGAAAAGGCGAAATTTAAGAATTGATTAGTTATGGGATATTAACTGACCAATCATTTGTGGCTGTGAACCTGGGAGATCATAGGGAAGGAGATACCACAAAGAAGTAATGAGGATGGACAGATTACTTTTTTATAAAAATTGTTTCTGAGATGTTCATGTGATATCTATCTCCAAATATCTAGTTTTGGACTTCAAATTTAAAAGATGGATCAAAGCTGGGAACATATAAATCTTTTGCACATATATTTGCATTTATCTATCTACCTATCTATAATCTATATTTGCATAGATATAGGTAGATTCATACAGATTAACATACACACATACATATATAGGTATGTAATGTATATGCATATAACATATGTGTAATTTTCAGGAGTAATCTACATATCTACATAGAAATGATAGTTTAACTTGTAGAATCTGATATCATCACTAAGAATGAGTATAAAGAAAAAAAGGAAAATGTATGAATAAGAGCCCTTCAATACCATCAACAGTTACGGGGTAGGACATTAGTTATTTTCCAGCAAAGGAGCTGGAGGAGCACCTAGACGGGCAAAAGTAGAATCAAGAGAATAATATCACCAAACATCCCAGAGGGAGAGGATGTTCAGGAGGTTGGGATTTCATCAGTAGCATTTGTTACAGAAAGTTATGTATATTAAGTTATGAGGAGTATAGTAATTTAAGAGTTCCAAAAGTTATAAGCTAAGAATTGTGAAAACTGATATAAAAGATCACTAATTAGGAGATCCTTTTTCACTCAGAGATACTCAACTCTGATGATTGATCTGGTCAGAACCCAGATTATCTTGGGTTGTGAAGTGAGAAGAGAAAAATAAAAATCAGACATCAAATGGAGATAGTTTTGCATAGAAGGTTAACTGATTAAAGGAAGGAGAAATAAAGACTGATAAATCTAGAGCCATGGGAAAGTCAAGTGAAGTTACTTTTAAATGGTGAGGGAGACTGGGAAAGGGAGTTAGATATCAGGGAAGGAACCAATGACTAGGAAGGTATTGAATTGTCATTTCAGCTTTCTCTAGGATATAGAAGGGGTTGAGATCAATCCACAGGTAGAGAGGTATTGTTCTTAGAGAGTAAAAGATTGAAGTCTTCCAAGGACTGTGAGGAAAGGGGGAGAAAAAAAAAAGGATACATTGAGTAGATTTATTTTTTTAAATTTTCTCAATAAAGTGAACTTATCTCAGTAGTGTTAGAGGTTTATGATGGCTAGCTGGTATAGTGGATAAAGTACAAGTTTCCAACTCAGGAAGACCTGACATAGATTCTTGCCTAAGTATGTACTGGATATCAGACCCTGAACAAATTGTTTAAACTCTTTTAACCTCAGTTTCCTCATCTTTGCACTGGGAATACTTATAAGAATTAAATGAAGTAACATGTGAAGTACCTTAAGCCACTAATTTACTAACCAAATTTTATCTATTATTATCTTTAAGAGGAGAAATGCATCAGAGCACTTCTATGTGGGGAATAGAATTCAATAAGGAAAGCATACATAAAATGCCTTTCAACAGCAAGAACTCTGAAAATATAAATAACATACATGAAGGAGACTCAGTGACATCTTCCAGCCCAATTTAATAATATATGTATAAGACATGAAGAAGGTGGGGGCTATCATCCAGAAGAGGGGTTTGCCAGGGCATGGATATAAAGTGAACTAGACCAAATAACTCCAGCATGGATGATGGTAGAAATGATTAACTGAAGAGTTGGAATTGGAAGAGAGGAAAGTACAATTTTCATATGAGGAAATAATGAACAGAAAAAGGAACTGAGGAAGGACAGGAAGTAGGGAGGGAGAGAGGAAGGAAGGAAGAAATGAAGGAGATATGGAAAAATAAAGGGGAAGGAAGGAGAAAGGAAAGAAAGAAGGGAAGAAAGAATATGGTAGTGAGGGAAAAGAGAGGTAGAAAGACATTCTCTAGAGGAGGGCAGTTAATAAAGAAGGGAAGGAGGCAGGGAAACATTAAAGTTAGGAAAACTATAACCAGAAACCCTAGAGGAGTGTTAGTACCATCAACTTTTCTCTTATGGTCTAAAACAATTTCTCTATTTCCTACCAGAAGATGAAAAGAAAAACAAAAACAAGGAAAAAACTATAAAACCAATACTAAATAGATGACATGTTAACAGCACATTAATGTTTCTATATGTTTGTACACGTGCATTTATGAAAGTGTGTGTGTATGAATGTGTGAACATATGTTTATATAAATATAATATATAATACATCATGTATACATACATATTCTTTCCATCCTCCCCTGCAACAAGTTCATATATGTGTGTATATGTAAAGTTTAAAGTGTCAGTTATAGTTATTATTACTCATACTCACTGAACTTTTTTTTCATTTTAATCAGACATATGATTTCATTGGATTCAAGAATTTCTTTAAAAGGAAGCTTCCACTACCCCTGAACTCCATCCAGTGCTTTGTAGCTCCTTCACTTAAAGAGATACCTAGGTAAATCTAAGTGAAGTTATTTGTTGAAGGACATATTTGGCCATAAGCAAGGCAGGAAAGTTTTCGTGACTTCATGAATATTATTCTATCTACTCCCTTATCTCAGTCAAGTTTTAGATCCTCCTTTCTCATTTGACTTAAAAGATACCTACTCATTAACCTTATGTACAATTTCAGGTAATATGTGAAATATGTAGAACTAGCAGTTCTATTAATCTATTGGATTTCTATGATTGATAAACATGATGATGACTTATTTCTCCCTTCGTTGGTTACGGACAAACTAGTTACGTGAATGGAAATTACTATCACCAGTTACCTCTAAGATGAAAGGGAAATGAATCACATTCCTTGGCATTAAGGATGTTGTATACTTTCATTAACATTGTACAAAATTCATCCAAAACAGAATAAGCAGTTCCATTCAGGAGAACGATGACTCACTCTACTTGGAATTAAAATAACTGATTTTTTTAGGTGAGTTATAAGAAAGGGCTCATTAGAGGAAGAAATGAAGACAAAAAGGAACGATGAATAAAATTGTGGAAAAATCAGGACGTTGCCAGATGTTTGAACAAAATGGCAAATAAAAACAATGTAACTGAATTCATTCTGCTAGGTCTTACACAAAATCCAGACCTTCGAAAAATTTTCTTTGTCATTTTTTTAATCATATATATTATCACAATTATAGGAAATTTACTTATTGTCATAACCATGACTGGCAGCCAGACTTTGAGATCACCCATGTACTTTTTTCTAACCTTCTTATCTATCGTGGATGCCATCTACTCTTCAATCATTGCTCCTAAGATGGTTGTGGATTTACTTGATGAGAAGACAATCATCTCCCTGAAAGGCTGTCTGACTCAGCTCTTTGCAGAGCATTTTTTTGGTGGTGTGGGAATCATCCTCCTTGTGGTCATGGCTTATGATCGTTATGTGGCCATTTGCAAACCTCTTCACTACATGACCATCATGAATCCTCATGTGTGCCACATGCTGGTGGCAGCAGCCTGGATGGGAGGCTCCATACATGCCACCATACAACTCCTCTTCATGGCCCATCTTCCCTTTTGTGGCTCTAATGTTATGGATCACTTCATGTGTGACTTGTTCCCATTGCTGAAACTGGCCTGTATGGACACTCAAATTCTTGGTCTTTTAGTCATTACTAACAGTGGAGTTATGTGCCTGTCAATATTTCTCATTCTAGTTGTCTCCTATATTGTTATCCTCTCTTCCCTGAAGGGTGGTAGTTCAGAAGGAAAGAGAAAGGCCCTTTCCACCTGTAGCTCTCACTTCACAGTGGTCGTCCTGTTTTTTGCTCCCTGTATATTCTTGTACATGAGGCCAGTCATCATTTTCCCCATAGATAAAGCTGTATCTGCATGTGCTGCTATGATTACTCCTATGTTAAACCCCTTAATCTACACCCTTAAAAATACAGAGGTTAAAAATGCCATGAGGAAACTCTGGATCAGATGAATGTCTTTCAACATTTGAGAAAAAATATGCTGACTAATTGAAAATAATTCAAAATAAGCAGAAGGATACAAATATTTTAATGGAATAATATTTTAATCTATGTACATATTCCTTTCATTTGCAATGATCACAATCTTTAAAAAAATGTCCAGGCTTGTATTTCCTAGGCCATGTTCTCCCTCTAAATCTTTGAGAGAGGTTATATGCTAAAGCAAAGCAAAACTCCAATATTATCTGAGACTGAAGGCATGAAGGCTAGGCTATATTCATAGTTTTCCACATATAAATCATGATAGTTCCTTTCTTATAGCCCATTAAGGTGTGCAAATTCCTTTAGATATAGTTTCTTAAAGGACTTTACAAATAACACCTAATTTTGTCCTCAAAGCATCCCTCAGAGATGTGTGCTATTATTATCTTCCTTTTACATGAAAGGAATTTTAGGCAGATACAGTATACATCTTACTCCCACAGGGTCTTGCAGATAATCTGATAAAAAAAAAAAAACATTGAAAATAATATCTTTGTGATTTAAAGTCAATGTTCTATCTATTTCACCCCCTACCTGCAGAGAAGTGAGAGATGTGCATTTCTTCACATTCTTTCTTGGATTAGAGCCAGTCATTACATTACATATTATTCAATTTCTTTTTTTACCCTTTTTAAATAACAGCTTTCTGTACATATTGTCAAAGTGATTGTCAGAATTTTTTTCTTCTTTTCTTCACTTCATTTAGAAATATTCCCATGATTTTCTGATTCCTATGTATTTTCAATTTTTTATGTTGTAGTACTATCCTGTTGCATATTCCATTCTGTTTCCATGATTTCTGTAGCCATTTTCCAATCAATTTTATATATATATATATATTATCCTTCTGACTAATTCTTTGCCATTATGGAGGTGCACTTAGGAATTCTTTTATTTGTTTTGATTTAATCTTTATAATTATACTTTTTTGCAGACATGTATTTCTAGGAGCTTTATGCCCAAGGTTATCTATATTTTATTTTGTTGTTTTATATTTTAACAACTTTTTTCAGCATCATTCTAAGTTGTTTTCAAAAATGGATTGAGCAATTCACAATTTTACCCACATTGGATCATTGTGCCTGCCTAAGTAGTTCCTTCACAACTGCTCATTTACTCGCCCCCCCCCCCCCATTTTCCAATTCAGTAAGAGTTATCTATTACATTACATCATTGGAAAAGTCTCAGAAGATTATTCCATTGTATGAAAAGATATATTTGCATCATTGGATAAAAGTAATTGATTTAGCTTTGCCTCAGTGTCTTCCCTTATCTTCTTCTGAATTTGATTACAAACTTTCTGTTTGGGACATTTGTAACAAGAATAAATTCTTCCTTTTCTCCTTATTTCGGATTCTTAGCTTTAAAAATTTGAGTATGTATCTATAAGCTGACCTGAGTCATTTTAGTCCAAACTCAGATACTCACTATGTGTGTGATCTTGGGCAATCACCTAAGCACTTCATGCCTTTGTTTCATTTGTACAATAGTGATAATAATATCACCTACCACAATGTATAGAGCATTGGATTTGGAATCAGGAAGATTCATCTTCATGAGTTCAGATCTGGTCTCAGATATTTACTAGATATGGGACCCTGGACAAGTCACTTAACTCTGTTTGAATCACTTCCTCATTTGTAAAAATGAGATACAGAAGGAAATGACAAATTACTACAACATCTTTGTCAGAAAGAAAGAAAAAAAACCTATCTTGATGGGGTCGTGAAGATTTGGAGACAAATTATGTGACTGAACAATATGACTTCCCAAGGTAGCCATGAAGATAGAAAGAAATATTTGGCAAGTTCTTTGAAAACATCAAAAGACTATATAAATGCAGGCTATCCTTGTCCTCCTCTTCTATATGTTACTATTACTACTGCTTCTGCTTCTGCTGCTTCTGCTACTACTACTACTATTACTACTACTACTACTACTACTACTAAAACTACTACTACTTCTACTACTACTACAACTACTACTATTATTTCTACTACTACTACTACAACTACTACTATTATTTCTACTACTACTGCTGCTACTACTACTACTACTACTACTACTACTACTACTACTACTACTACTACAACTGCTTCTGCTACTACTGCTGCTGCTGCTGCTGCTGCAATCTAGGACTACCATAATCTGGGTCCCACTAAAAGCATCAACTAAAACAAAGCACATGTGGCTTGAGACAAAATTTAGATGGTGCTAATAGCACTTACATTTTTATAACTGTGTAGAATACACATATAGCCTATTTAGCAAAAATGACTAGTTAAAGCAGGAAGCTATTGACAAATTCTTTCACCACTCAAGCACATCCCATTGAAACTCCTCCTAAGTGGTCATACCATCCCTAATATACTAATCTTCTTCCCCCTAAAAACATCAGCATGCAACTTTTCCAGATGTTGCTTCATGCCATCCTGGAGTTGCTTTCAGTAATTATCTTCATCACTCCCCAGATTGCTCTGGTATGTCTCTCATCTCCACTGGACTTTCTCCATGCTCTCATACCTGGGTACCTCCCCTTCACTTTTCTACTTCAGTTTATGTGTTACATTCCCTCTTTAGAATGTAAAGTTCTCAATGATAGGGGCTGTCATTTTCTCTACCTTTATTTGTATTCAGAGAAAAGGGCCAGGAGCAACTGAAGTGCTTTATGATTGACAGCCTGGTTGTTATGCTGGCATTTTCAGATCTTTGTCACTGACGGTCTAAGTTTAACCTTTGCATCCCCAGAAAACAGTGTACTCTCAGGAATGTACGTGGACCTTAATAAACACTTGCCAAGTCATGGTATAATTTGTCTCCCTATTTTAGCAAGCTCTGCACAGCAAGCTCTGCACATGATGAGAAAACTTCCCCTTATAACACTAAGGGAAGAGAGAAACCTCACCCTTGAATCATTCCATTTCCTTATTAGAAAGTTTGCATAGTGAGAATTTGTTACTTTTACATTTCCCTGACTTAAAAACTCCATTTCTAATTATGATTTCCATCTATCACTCCCAGGACAGTCTCCTGGAGAAAAAAATAAAATAAATTTAGACTTTCCTGTATCTCTTCCAATTTACATCCCTTCTAACACTCAAAAAAAAAAAATTATTTCCACTGCTCCCCACCCCACAACACACTGAATCATCTCTTTAAATTCATCTTAGAGGTTGCATAAGATTATAATAAGAGACTGGATTTTGAGTCAGTAGTGTACAGATTCAAACCCTGTGTCTTTCCAATTTTACTCTGAGTCTCAGGTTATTTTTGCATCCATAATATGTGAACAAAATCAGTCAATGAGCACAGATTCTATCACAGTCAATAAACAAAAAGTTAGCACTTTTTATGTCCCTGGAGTTTTTCTTTCCATTTGTGTTGATGAATCAATGACTATCTCAGGTTGCTACAAAGGGAAACTTTTTTCAGAATGACGAACTTTGAGTAGGAAGGAGTATATGACTTCAGGACTTTTTGTTTTTGTTGTTTCATTGGATTCAATGCATTGATATAGCTAGAGACCATGGAGTTTGTTGCATTTTGAAATTTAGTTAAGACATCTCTTTTCTGGATTGGCAGATAGGATTTGTTTCATTAAAACCTTCACTGAACGAGAAAACTCATTTGGAATGATTTTTTAAAAAGTCTCTTGGAACTTTACCAACCTTGAAATAATGAAAAGAATAAACAGGGCATAGGAAGTCAAAAAAATGTCCTGAAAAAAAAAACTGCAAGAGATTTGAGATTTCTGTGGAGTTGGGTTCATTTGGGAGGGGAAATACTTTCTATTTTTGCCTCACTTTAGAGAAAAAAAAGAGATACTGAAATGCATTGAGGCTAAAAGACAGCCTTTAAAACAGTATTAGTAAGATTTCAAGAAGAATCCTACAAAGATCCAATCAAGAAGATCTACAAAGTTAATAAATGAGGACAAAAAGCAAAGCAAAAAGACAATTCTAACCCTCAAGAAGCTCACATTCTCATGGGTGAGATAATTTGTAAATGATTCGCTATATGAGATATAGATAGGAAGTGGAAAGATATCAAATGGGAAGGAAGAATAAGGAAGGACTAGGAAAGGGATAAGGAGGAGGAGGAGAAGGCTGATAATACTGATGTTGTTGTTGTTGATTATGATAATAATGTTTAGCCTCCAAGTACAGGTCTACAGTCTGGTAATTGCATCCTTCCCTAAGCCTTCTAGCTCACTCTTACTGAGTTCAGCAACAATTATAAAGAAAGGGAAGTATGATACCATATTTGTACCAGAGCTTTCAGGAAGAAAAAAGAGTATGAATATACTTTTCAATTTAATATTCATTATTAATATTTTCTTAAGGCTAAACAATGAACAAAAGTATAAATCAAACCATGATTTGGTGGCTAATTTCTGAGGTATAAATTTTCTCCCTGAATATTTAACAAGCATCTTTTTGCAGGACAAGTGGAACTGGTCCAGAACTTTTTGAACTTTCACTGCCTCTTATTTCCAGGGCAATAAGTTGTGATGAATATATTTTCTGTCAACTAGCTTCATTCAATCCTATTCCATCCTCCACCTCAGTAGATATTCAGATACAAGATGTTCACTTGTATATTAACACAGAGTGGATTTTAAGAAACTTTTTAACATTCTTTGTCCTCAGAAATACCTAAAACAAACTTTTCCATAAAGAGGTTAAAAAGCATTGAAACCAGCCTGGACCAAGAATTAGTTTTTAGAAACAGATTCAAATTAAATAAAATGTGCTTTGAAAACCAAGATGCAAAATGTTTACTCCACAAAAAATATAAATCTTGCTGTCCCCTAAAAAGAAAGCAGAGAAGAAATATTTTTTTTAAATTTTTATTCAGAGAATCTGTACTTAAATCCTTTCCCTATCTCTTTACAACCTAATAATTTACTTAATTTTCGTGACTCATCCTCTATATGCTTACCCTGCTTCTCCTCTGGCTAGGTCTGGTAAAATTAATAATCATTTTATTCATTTAATTTTTATTTTTGCCATATATGTAAATCTACTTCAATATCTACATTTATGTTTATATGTATATCTATCCCTAATTCTATTTCTTAGTATCATTTTTTGAGGAATAACATCTTCAAATAGAAAACAATTCAATCCTTGAAAGTAGGAACAATTTCTCACTTTTTTCTTTATGGACATCACATCAAGCCTGTTCCCTTGCAAAGAGCAGATACTTTTAAAATATTTCTTGAATTGCATGAATGAGGTGAGTTATTTATATGAGGATGTGTCAGCTGCACCAGTTAGAAAATAAGCTTAATGAGGTCAAAACTACCCTTGCTAGGCACGGGCACCTGGTATATAGAATTTTTTTTAAAAAATACTTATTGATGGATTTATCCCTACTCAATTTCTCTTTAAATTCATTTTAAAATTAGAAAGTCAATTGATGCACATGTTGTCCTATCTTTCTGTGGGTCATGTACAAAGTAAGAATGTGTGAGATGCGTGACCAGGTCCAATTGGAAATATTCCAGAGCGTCTATCAAAAAAGTGATAACAGTTTTCCTCTAGGTGTTTAAATATCCAGAGGAGAGCAGGTCAACATTAGAGTTCTTGATACTTTAATGGCCCCCTTTTTTATTTTCCTCAACCATTGCTTGGATGACACTTATACTATGTGCAACATACATATATATTTTTAATTTGCTACCAGTCATTCACATTTGAGTAATTTTAAAAGATGATTAAAATGAATATCTGAAAATGTTGTTCCTACACTCTCTGTGACTTTTGGCAAAAAAACAAAACAAAGCTCTTCTCTTAAATCTCTGGACGAAATCTGATTCCCACTGGAAAGACTTTTTTGCCACCAAGGAACACAAATACTGAAGTCCATGGAGATTATTCTAAAGTTTCCTCGGGTTAATGTGTTTATAATATTCCAACCATTATCTATTGTTGTTGCTGTTGTTTACAATAATAATTAATATTTTTGGAGGCATTAGTCATGTTGATACATTGTTGTAGGAACTGTATAGGGGATACAAGATATTTTTACACCTTTCAAATTAGTAAGCAAACCTACTCTAGCGTTGTATAAGGTTGGTTGAATTGAAGAGACAGTGCCAAGATTCTTGTAACCTCAAATTCTAAGTTCTTGTTCAGATAAAAGTGTTGGAACTTCATAGGATTTGGAAAGATAAGGGATCTTAGAGACCATCTTTCCATCATAAGCTTTTTGTTTCATTCTTTAAATGTTAAGAGTTGGGCCCACACAGAGGAGATGATCAAAGAGACGTTCCACAGAGAATAAACAGGAGAGTTTGATTTTATTCCTTGGTTCTTTGACTCAAAATCCAGAAGTACTTTTGGTATGTGCCTGCAAAGGAGGGAAATCTTTAGAGCTTGTCTTCAGGACATTATGAACAAATTGACAAAAGAGAACTTCAGAATCATCCCTAAGGACTTCCCTATGTGGTTCCTTGGTCACAAATGGACTTCTCGACTGGGAATTGGATTGTTCTGGGACACTAAGCATCTCCTCTGCCATTGGGACATTAGCATTGTAATCTCTAAACTGGATTGCTATTTTCACTATTATTTCATGGGTGCCACTGCATTTTATTCTACTGCCTGCTTTGGTGATATAACCAATTGGCAAGAGGAAATTATGAGCTAATTTTTTCTCTTACAATTACCAACTTTACCTGACTCAGCTGTTTGTCCCCCACCTTACACTAAAAAAAGTGAACTCACTATCATACTGATTAACTCAGTAGTCACTGGAGACACATCTTCAATGGGACACCACAGCAATAATGCAAAAAGTATTTAAAGCTATTGTTATCCAGAAGGTAATTATTGGATGCCCCAGACATTCTCCCTTCATCACAAGATGAACATTGTTTTAATTCCTTTTCTTTCTGGAAGGAAATTCCTTAGGAAGCTAACATATGATTTATTAAAAAGTCCATTGAAGAACATTTAAATTATTTCTCAATCTCTTGATATTTTTTTTCCTTTTCCTGATCTCCGAGAGGTATAAGATAATTCAAAAACTTCTGAAAAGCTGGAGGTGAGGTTTTACATCAGATATTTGGGGTTCTATAGCAGCCAGTTCAATCCTTCATCTGGAGTAGTGCTTTGTTTTATCCAGTCCTACAAAATGTAAAATGATCAGAAAAGCAAAAGAGAAAAGACATCTTCCAATTCAACATCCTCCCAGGTAAGGAAGTGGAGTTCTGGGAAATTAAGTGATTTGTACAAAGTCAAAATAGTAGGAAGTAAAATAGGTGGGATTCTGAATTCTAATACAGTATAAAACATAATGACCAATTTTATGCAAAGAGAGGAAGTAGGAATCCTACAAAGAAACTATTCCATGATTTATGACAAGTTATGATCACACAGATAGGAAAAAAATACCACTTATTCATCTGGGAGGAGACCAATTTTCTATGAGCATATAGCTCAGGAGAACTCATTTCTCACCTCTTAGGTGCAGAGAATTTGATAACCAAGCCTCCAGATGATCCTGAAATTGACTGGTTCCCAATGTATTTTGATAAGTTTCCTTCTATGGATTTTTCTGTATGTTTATTAGTTATAAGGAGTTCCTCACCAATTTGAAAATAAAAATAATATCGAAGAAAGAACACCACCAAATACAAAGGAATTGGTAAAGGATTGCAATAAAAAACCCAAATACCATGGCTCTTTAATTACAGATGGAAAATGATGTGCCTCTTCAAGTGATATTTCATGGGATCATCAATTTTCTGATTTAAATATACTTAGATGACATCTTTTGTGCCTTCACATATTACAGATGAGGATACTGAAGCCTTAAGTGGGTAAATGGCTTTCCTCACAATGCTAGATTTACAAATTGTAATCTTTAAAATGGGAAGTAAGATTTTTTATTATAAATCCAGCTTCAAATTCAGTTTACCACATTGACTATACAATCTATCAGAGACCATCATAAAGGTAAGGCAAGTCAGATAATTGGTTGTTCAATTTCATGAAATATGGAAAAAGTTATTTTCTATTTTAAAAGGATTATTGAGTCTATAGAGCAGCAGAAGTTTGAAAATAGTGTTTTCTAGTTCCTATCAATGTTAGCAAAGATTTAATAAATTATCTCATTTTATTCTTGTGGAGAAAATTCATGATAATACAATAAGATGGAACCATGAGAGGTTGGGTGGTGGTAATAAAGAAATGTTAATTCTTCAGTGTCATCATGGGCTTCTCTAGGGTTCTGTGTTTTGAGCTATGCTATTTAGCAATGTTATGATTCAGATAAAGTACACATGGACAGGTTATCAAGTATTCAGATGAAATTAAGTTTAGAATATTTAGGATAGTTGGGTGTTTATAGAAAAAGGATTCAAAATTATAGAGACAGCCAAGAGCAATGAGTTGAATTTTAAAAGATCAAATTCTATAGGGCCAAATGTAAAGTCTTGTCTTTGGGTGACATTAAACTAAAAGCAATTTTAAAAATACATGAAGAGAGAGACAAAGTTAGATGTATAGCTTTTGTTTAAAAAATCTAGGCATTTTAATTATCTGCAAGCTCAAAATGGCAACCATATGCCATGACCATAAATATAAAATAAGCTTCTGAAATCTTGAGATGACTCAAGAGAAATCTGGCTTCCATTAATAGCCAGGTGGTAGTCACACTATATTCTGACCTTGCCAGAACTCATCAGTAATGTTGTGTTTGGCTCTAGACAGTTTGATTTAAGGACAACTTTCATGAAATTACAATGAAATAATAGAGATAGAAGAAGAAGAGTGATGAGCGGATGCTTATGGGAGTAGTAGCAGTAGTATGGTAGCAGTACTTATTGAAGTCATACCAGTCATTGTCATAGTGATAGCAATGATGCCTATGGTGGAGATGGTGGAAAAGAAGCAGAGGGAGGAGGAGGAAGAATACAAGGAGAATAGGAAGAGGAAAAGAAAGAGACAGAGAAAGAGGAAGGGGGAAAAAGGAAGAAGAGAAGGAGCAAGAGGAGGAGGAGGAAAAGTAGCAGTTCTCATCTTTCTCCATTCAGAGACTAGATATTCCTTTGCCAGATATAAAACAGTAAGGATTCTTTCAGAATCGAATGTAAACATTTGACAGCTGGGATGTTGAGGTGTTTCCTGCTCTGAAATTATAAGATTCTTTTGGCCTAATGCTGCTCTCCCTCTCTCTGGGATTCCATAGTTTTTTTCAAAGCACAGGATAAAATACAATATCCCATATGTTGCTTATCCTGATTCCTAACATATTCAATGATTCCATGATTGGAAATTTATTTTGGGTAACTTTGTATCTCATATATTTATTCACTTATATACTTTTTTAAAAGAAGTATCAAGCAGTTTGCATACCTTTATACTCTTACTCAGAGGGACAGTCAGCATATAATATGAAAGAATATAATAAATATTAATTTTGAGATTTGAGCAATTTCATCAGAATAGTTAATCTGGTGTTGGAAATCCCTCCAACAGTCACACAGCACAAGTTTTCTAAACTTGAATAAGTCTTAACATGTTGCTTAAGACAAAGAAATTAAATGACTTCCCTAGTATCACTTAACTCTTAAGATTTAGAGTTAGGATAGAAGCTTTAGTCTTTCTCACTTGAAGTCCAGCATTGGTACATTGCTTCTGAAATAATCTTTAATGCATTCATAAAACATTTATTTTGAACTTAGGTATGAAGCATGTTGATAGAAATTGAATACATAAACCTGTATGTGAAGTAGTCCTTACCTTAAAGAAAACTTGTCCTACCACAGTTTTGGATGTTCCATCATGAAATAAATAGGCCAGCCAAAATGGGTCATGTGTCCCTGCTTTTACTATTTCGTTATTGGGAAACAATAGAGATACTTCCACAAAATAAAAGTTATGGATCATCTTGAAGGGAATAGGATATCAGCAAGTAGGAGTATTAGAAGACATTTCTTAGAAGGAGAAAGCCAATTGAAACTTTGAAGGAAGTTAAAGATCATAAAATGAATTGGAGAAAAAATGCATTTGAGGCATAAGAAAGAGCCAGTGCAAAACAGAATTAGAAACAGAATGTCCTGACTAGTCATTCTTTAGGTTGAATGTGGCTTGTCAGTGGGGCAGTGTGGCTCGATTATAGTGCAAACAATTGGAAGTAATTTATAATAATCCTGGAAAGTCAGGTTGTAGTCAGATTTTAAAGTGTTTTAAATACCAAAAAAAGGTTTTAATATTTTATCTTAGGTCCAAGAGGTATTTGCTATTTTGCTGCTCACTGAGGTTTCTAGAAGAAGGCCACTGCATCAACTCTCACTGTCATCTGTAGTACAGGAATATCAACCTGCCAACAAAGTGAAGAAGGGGAGATATTGCAGGTAGATCAATTAAAACTGCTTGTTATTGTTCTGTCTTTCCAGTCACCTACAACTCCTTGTGACTCCCTTTGCTGTTTTCTCTGCAAAGACCCTGAAGTGGTTTAGCATTTCCTTCTCCAGCTCATTTAACAGATGAGGACACTGAGGCAAATATGTGGAATGACTTGCCCCAGATCATACATCCAGTAAGGACAGATTTACACTCAGGAAAATGATTCTTCCACACTCAAAGAAGGCACACCATCCAGTGAGTCACTAAGCTGCTCCTTCACTAATTAAGATGATTTGTTAATAAAACAGATGAATGATGATAAGGTTCTAAGGAGAAACTAGTTTTGTGACTATTGAATAGAGAGAAAGGTTGGATACAAAATATCATGTGGATTTGGAACAGGTAAGATCTAACACTTGATCAGTTATGGGATATCGATTGAACGATTACTTGAGGCTGTGACCCTGGGAGATTAGAGGGAAGGAGATGCCACCAGAATGTCATAATTAGGGAAGATGAGATCTTTTTGTCTGACTTGGTTCTGAGATGTCTACATGACATCTAGTTATAAATATCCAGTTCTGCACTTCAAACTTAAGAAACAGACCAAGGGTGGAATCACACAAATCTTTTCCAGATATGTTTACAGCTACATATCTTTCTATCTATCTATATCTATATCTATCTATCTATCTATCTATCTATCTATCTATCTATCTATCTATCTGTCTATCTATCTATCCACCTACCTATCCACTTTCGATCTGTCTACCTACATATCTATCTTTCTATTATCCATCCATCCATAGATGTCATTCCATAACTATATATATATAGGCATATACATATATATATATATATACATACACACACACATACACACACCCCTACATACCACCTATACATACATATATATATGTATTTATGTGTATATATGTTATATGTATATCTTTTCAGGAATACTCTATACTGACAGGATAATTTAACTTATGGAATCTAATAACATTACTGAGAATTAGTATAAATTAAAAAAAGAGGTGGGGCTAGGTGGCACAGTAAATACAGCACCGGCCTTGGAGTCAGGAAGAACTGAGTTCAAATCTGGCCTCAGATGCTTGAAACACTTTACAAGCTGTGTGACTTTGTGCAAATCACTTAACCCCAACTGCCCTCCAAAAGTAAAAAAAAAAAAAAAAAAGTGAGGAAGAAAAAGAAAAAAAAAGAAAGAAAAAAGGAAAACGCATGAATCAGAGACAATTTGGTGATATCAATACTTATGGTGTAGTATATTAATTATGTTCCAAAGGAGCATCATGAATTGCCAGACAATTAGCAATAGTATCTGGAGAATAATACCACCAAAACACAAGAGGGAGAAGACATCCAGGAGGATGGCGAATCATTAATGGCAGATGGTGCAGAGAGTTATCTATTATGTACGTTAAGTTACGAGATGTGTATTAATTTAAGAGTCACATAAGATGTAAGCTAAGCATTATGAAAATTGAAAAAAAGATCTCTAATTAAGAGAAACTTTGTCACTTAGAAGTTGTGGGTTGAGATGACTGAGCTGGTCAAAACCCAGATTACATTGGGTTGTGATGTGAGAGGAAGAAAAAAAATCACACAGCAAAAGAGCGCAGTTTGGCATAAACGGCTGACTGATTATAGAAAGGAAAAATGAAGATTGATGAATCGTTGCCCGTTAGACAGTCCAATGAAGTTATTTTTAAACTATTAGAGAGACTTGACAAAGGATATAGATAGCTGAATGTTAACATAAAAACCTAACTGCCATTTCAAGCTTCTCGAGGATATCAGAGGCATTGAGAACAATGTACAAGTAGAGAGGTATTGTCCTTGACGAGTAAAAGATCCAAGACTTCCTAGAAATGAGAGGAAAGAAGGAGAGAATAAAGACAAATATTGAAGAGATGTCTTCTTTTTTTTAAAATTCTCACAAAAAATGGATTCATCTTCTGAGAGAGATGGAGTATTATGGCTGGTATAGTGGATGAAATATTGACCCGAGTCTGGAAATCTTGCTTTTATTTCTTAAATATGTACCAGCTTTGTAATCCTGAATAAATTATTTAAATTATTTTGACTCCAGTTTCCTCATCTTTATACTTAGAATCCAGAGAGGTAACATATGCAAAGTGCATTACAACCACTAAATAACTACCTAAATTTTATCTATTTTTTTTATGCTCAGAAGAAGATAAATACATTAGAACATTTCTGTGGATAATATATTTCATTTAGGGAAATGTACACAAAACAAATGCCTTTTAACAGAGAGAACTCAAATATGTTAAATAACATGTATGCAGATTACCCAGTGCCTTCTTCCAACCCTTTTAAATAATATATGTATAAGACATAAAAAATAGGTTGTTGCCCTAATCCATGATTGGTTTGTGATGAGACATAGATATCAATTGGACTGGAGCAGAAATGACTCCAGCATAGTAGACTGGAACAGTGATTCAGTAAAGGGTTGAAATTAGAAGGGAGGAAAGTAAAATTTTCATATGAGGAAATAAATGAACAGAATAAGGAAGGAAAAAAGGATGGGTGGGAGGGAGAGAGGTAGGAATGAAGGAGGAAAGGAGGAAATGAAGTAGGGAAGGAAGAAAGGGAAGACATGGAGGGGAAGGAAAAAGTATTTTTTGAAAAGGAAGGGCAAAAGGAAGGAAGGAAGAAAGAAAGAAAGGAATGAACGGACAAATGAAGGAACAAGGGAAGAAAAAGAGGAAGAAAGAGATGTAGAGGAGAGGAGGTAATGAGGAGGCAGGATGTAAAGGAGGTAGACAGGCATATAAGTTAAGAAAAGTGTGCAAAAAACCCAGAGGAGCATTACTACTATTGACTTTTCTTCTATGGTCTCAAATCAATTTCTTTCATTTCTACCAGAAAACAAAAAAACAAAAAAACAAAAAAATATATATATAGGCAAGATGAAATAGATTATATGCTAGTGGCATATTAGCACATATATGTATGCATGTAAATGTGTATGCATATGAATATATGTAAATAAAATATATATTAATGAAATAATATGATATGGTAATCATATGTAAATGTATAGACATGCATACAGCCATCTTCTCTTCTCCTGTAACAGGATCATTATACATATATATGTAATGTTTATCTAACTTTATTAAATATTTATTTTTCTCTATATACAAAAATGTAAGTACTTTTGTGTATGGAGATATAGATATAGAAATTTGTTTTAGGGGAGGATGGAAAAACATTTTATACAATTTGGGACTTAAAAATGATGAGACATGTCTAGAAGCTAGGAAAACTGAGAAATGGGGGTGAAGAGAGCAAAAACTCATAGAGGAAGGACCACCACTCTAAAGGCCCACAATTTCAAAATGGAATAGCTTGATGGAATGTTTGAAAAAACAGCAAGGAGGGCATTATAAGTGAGTACCAAAGTGAATGGAAGGGATTAGAATAATAGAAAGGCAGGGTCAAAGTTATGAAAGCATTTAAAGGTTAATTGGAATAATTTATATTTGATCTTAACAGTAAATCGGAAGACTAGAAATCTCTTGGTTGGGCATTGTGTGTATTTGTATGGAAAGTAGGGAGGGAGTTATTTTATCACATTAGACAGGCACTTTGTGAAGATCAATTTGGCAGCAGAGTGGTGAATAATGGTGTAGGGGTAATTAATTTAAATTTGTAGTACTCTTTTAATTATGTCAAGTAACCAGGTACTTAGCAACTAATCAAACCTTTGGTGATAAGAGGCAGAGAGTGTGAACTCTGTCTCCTGTTGCTGACATAACAGGAAGGGTTTGGACTGAGAACTGAGTTGGAGTTTTCTTGAAACCAAATTTAGGGAAGGCTGAAGTTGCTGCTGAGTAGGCCACATAGAAGGCTGAGATTTCTTCTGGATCCTAGGGCCAGCCAAACTGCTGAGGACTGAAGAAGCATGACAGGCATAATATTTTGTTTGTTTGTGGCTTGGCTGATCCTTGAATTTCCTGAAACAGAAGTTGTAAAGGTTTTGAGATGTGCTGCACCCAGTGAACTTCAGTGTGTAGCAGGAAATGATCAGAGGAGTAGACAAGGACCCAGGAGCTGACTGCCTCTGATTCCAGGTGACTGTTTGGGGGATTCAGGTAGGAGCTGGGACCATGGAAAGGGATCCAGGGAATCTGAGAGACCACCTCAAGTCAATGTGAAGAAAAGGCCTCTCCTGGGATATTGAATGCTGTGATGAAATTGAAGTTTACTAGAGACCTGAGGGGTGGAGGGTTTGTGTAATTTTCTGATGATTGTATTTAGTGATTAATGACACTTGGTGATTGATTGCTAGATAAGTGACTGATTAAGTCTGATTAGACTGATAAGACTGATTATTCTATTTTGAGATGACTACATGACAGAGTGAGGAGACAAACCTCCTTAGGAAAACCAGATGACCATTGTTTTGTTCTTTGTTCTAAATACTATGACCACTTTGGTGAAAACTACATGGCCATTCTAATGATAAGCTGTTGTGAACACTATATTTTTATTTTTTGTGAAGAGATGTAATGTTTTTAATATTGTACGGTGATTTGTGGTGAATGTTTGCCTTGATTTGTTATGGACTAAGTAGATTGTTCACTATATTGTATAACCAGAACCTTAAAAGCTGTTCACAGTAGCTTTCTTTTGGGAAGCTGCTTGTGCATGGCATTACAAATGGGGAGTAGGTTGAGACTTTAGGGGGAAAAAAAAGCCAGACTTTAAATAGGAAGATTAACCAGAAGGCTAATCTAACATATCAGGGAGAGGTGATGAAGGCCAGTAGGAAGCTGATGGCTATATGGGTTTAAAGAAGGAAAATTATCTGGAAGTTGTGGGGAAGGTAGAGGATAAGATAGGACAGCTGATAACAAGGTTGAGAGCTTAAGTGACTGTGAAAATGGGGAGACTCAAACAGTAACAATATAATTGAGATGAGTGGAACATTTCAAATAAAAAGATGATACATTTTGAGGCCATAACTGTCCCTGATTTCATATTTCAGTATAGTCAGGTGGAATAATGAAATTCCTAGACATATCTTCGAAAGTTTCCACTTTTTGATCCCCCTGATGAACTTAGCATCACCCAACTGAATGTGACTCCCCACATAGGCAAGCTACTTCTATGATCTTGAGTGACACTGTTACCTCTGATCACTTCAGTTTGCTCATCTGTACAATAATAAGGCTGACTGACATGACATCAAATATTCCCTTGACACGAAATCTAGGATTTTATAGTAAAAGGAGCAGTGACCATCTCTGAGTTAGGGTTAATTATTGTCATACGTAACTGAGTATTAGCAATCTTTTGGGAAGCAGTTACTTATGGTGATTCCACTACAGCAACAGCCTCACCTTTAATTAAAAATGAAATATTTCCTCAGGACATCATTATTTCCTTTTAACTGAGTAACTTTTCTTGAGAAGAAATCCTGTCTTCCACTGTTGATTATGGCATAATGCTTAAAACTCAGTTTTGAAATAGGATTCTTGTGCTTCAATACTGCTTCCCACCCTTACCAGCTGGAGGAGCAAATGTTAATCACTTGGGGTGAGAAGGTGGCACAGTGAATAGAGCACCAGCCCTGCAGTAAGGAGGACCTGAGTTCAAATTGCGAGTCAGACACTTATCACTTATTAGCCATGTGACCTTGAGCAAGTCACTTAACACCAATTGTGCTCTCATCCAAAAAGCAAAAATAAAAAAAAAAAGAAAAGAAAAAAGAAAAATTTAAAAAAGTTAATCCCTTAAATTCTCTGGGTCTCAGCTGCTTCACCTGTAAAATGGAAATGATTTCTGTAGTACTTACCCTATAGAATTATTGTGAGGTTTAAATTAGTCATTGCTGGCAAATATTTTCTAAGTTTTAAAGTATCAGATCTTGCTTTTATCATTTATATTCACTGAATATTTTTTTTCTTTCTTTTTAACCAGATATATGATTTTGTTGGATTCCAGAAGTTCCTAATAAGGAAGATCCAACTTACAATACATTTAATCCAGTGCTTTGAAGCTCATGGACTTAAGGTGAAACCTAGGTAATTATAGACTAAGAGATTTGCCCGAAGTCCTATAGACAGAAGCAGGGCAAGAAAAAAAAGTTTTCCTGACTCCAAGGTTTTTAATCTACCTACTCCCATAGCTCAGTGAAGCTTTAGACCAACTTTTCCTATGTGACTTGAACATTTACTCATTAACCTTTTCAAAAATTTCATCTAAATTGTGAAGATGTAGCTGCAACATAACTAGGAGTTACATTAGTCTCTTGAATGGTAATTGCTGATAAACATGTTATTCACTCATTTCTCCCTTCCTTGGTTTCCATACGCAAAAGTTATATGAAAGGAATTTACTATCACCAGTTACTTCTAATGTGAAAGGGGGATGAATCACATTCCTTAACATTGAGGTTGTTGTATCCCTTCCTTCCAACTGTACAAAGTTCATTCCTAACAGAATAAGCAGTTTCATGGGGAAGACTCATGGCAGATTCTACATGAAATTAAAAGAATTGCATTTTTGGTAGTAGCTAGGTGGCGCAGTGGTTACAGCACTGGCTCTGGAGTCAGCAGGACCTGAGTTCAAATCCGGCCACAGGCACTTAACACAAAAAAATAGGTGTGTGATTTTGGGCAAGTCACTTAACCCCAACTGCCCTCCAAAAAAAAAACAAAACCAGAACTGTAATTTTTTAGATGAATTATAGAAAAGGTCTCAGTAGGGGAAGACATGAAGAATAAAGGAAGGAACCAATAAGAATATTGGAAAATCAGGAAGTTTTCAGAGGATTTACCAAAATGGAGAACAAAAACAATGTAACTGAGTTCATTCTTCTGGGCCTTACACAAAGACCAGAGCTTCGAAAAATTTTCTTTGTCATTTTTTTAATCCTATACATTATGACAATTGTCGGAAATATGCTCATTGTCTTAACAGTGACTGCCAGTCAGACTTTGAGAACACCCATGTACTTTTTTCTAACCTTCTTGTCCATTGTGGATGCTATTTACTCCTCAGTTGTTGGTCCCAAAATGGTTGTGGATTTACTCTATGAAAAAACAATGATCTCCCTGGAAGGCTGTCTAACTCAGCTCTTTCTAGATCATTTTTTTGCTGGTACTGAAGTGATTCTCCTTGTGGTCATGGCTTATGATCGCTATGTGGCCATTTGTAAACCCCTACATTACATGGTCATCATGAATCCTCATCTGTGCCACTTGCTGGTGGCAGCATCCTGGATGGGGGGCTCCATACATGCCACCATACAACTCCTCTTCATGGCCCATCTTCCCTTCTGTGGCCCTAATATTATCGATCATTTTGTGTGTGACTTGTTCCCATTGCTGAAACTGGCCTGCATGGACACCTATGTTCTTGGCCTTTTAGTCATTGCTAATAGTGGAATCATGTGCCTGTCAATCTTTCTCATATTAATTGCCTCCTACATAGTTATTCTCTCTTCCCTAAAGGTTGGCAGTTCAGAAGGAAGGAGAAAGGCTCTTTCTACCTGCATTTCTCACTTCACAGTGGTGGTCTTGTTTTTTGTTCCTTGTATATTCTTATATGTGAGACCAGTAGTCACTTTTCTGATAGACAAAGCTGTAGCTGTGTGTGTTACTTTGGTTACTCCAATGTTAAACCCATTAATCTATACCCTGAGAAATACAGAGGTTAAAAATGCCATGAGGAAACTCTGGATCAGATGAATGCTCTTGTCTCTTCAGGAAGTCATTTTACTAAGTGAAAATCATTCAAAGGCAGCTGAAGGATTTACATGTTTTAATGGAATAATATTTTAATCATTGCACATATTCTTTTCACTAGTAAAGATCACAGATCTTTCATAAATTTATACCTTGATTTTACTCAGACTATATTTTCCTTTGTTTTCCATAATTCTTTGAGAGAGGTTATAACTGGCATGCTAAATACATGCCACATTCAAATATTGACTGAGTCTGAAAGCTTGTAGAATATTCCATACCCATAGTCTTCCATTTTAACAATGATGATATTGTTGTCAAAACCCATTCTAGGAATTTGTATACTATACCACTTGGTGCATATATGTTGAGTAATAATATTGCTTCATTATCAATGGTGTCTTTTAGCAGGATATAAATTCCTTCTTTATCTCTTTCAATTAGATCAGATTTTGTTTTTACTGTATCTGAGATAAGGTTTCCTAACCCTGCTTTTTTTTTTTTTTACTTTAGCTGAAACATAATATATTCTATTCCAACCTTTTACCTTTGCTCTATGCACATCCCCTTGTTTCATATTTATTTTTTGTTGACAGCATATTATAGGATTATGGTTTTTAATCCATTCTGCTATCCTCCTCTATTTTATGGGAGAGTTCATCCCATTCACATTCACAGTTATGATTACTATTTGTGTCTTTCCCTGCATCCTATTCCTTCCTTGTTGATGTTTTTGTTTCTTCCTTCACCCTTCCCCTCCTTAAAGTGTTTTCCTTTTGACCACTCCGTCAGGATTCTCTCCCTGTAACACCCCTTCTTTACCTGCCCTTTCCTCTTACTACTATATCCCTCCCTTGTAACCACCCCACCTTTCTTATCTCCCTGCTTATCCCTCCTACTGCCTATATGGCACAATGGATTTTTATACTTATCAGAGTATGTTATTCCCTCTTTGACCCCAAACCAATGAGAGCAAATTTCATACAGTGATCCTTTCTGTCCCTCCTTTCCCTCTATTATAATGAGGATTTTTTCATGTTAGAATCTTAAACTTAACTGATTATGTTGATCCCTCTTTGAACCAGAACCAATGAGAATAAATTTCATATGATGTTCATCTCTCTCCCTCCTTCTCCTCTACTATAGTGTGTTTTTATGCCTCTTCATGTGGTATAATTTACCTTTCTCTGCTTCATTCTTTCCTTTTTTTCCATTACAATCCCTTTGAATCCCTTAATAAGGTTTTCTTTTTTATCATCAGATTAATTCATTTATACCCACACCCTCTATCTATGTATATCACTTTTAAAGGTTGTGATAATCTTATAAATTTCAGTATTGACAAATATCAGCTGCTCATATAGGGATGTAAACTGTTTGCTCTTATTGAATCCCAAGTTATATGCATGTGTGTGTGTGTGTGTGTGTGTTTGTATGTGTGCATGAGAGAGAGAGAGTGTGTGTTTTCCTTGTTTACTTTTTTATGTCTTTCCTGAGCTTTGTAATTGGATATCAAATTTTCCATTGAGTTCTGGCTTTTTCAACAGAAAAGGCTGGAAGTCCTTTATTTTATTAAATGACCACCTCCTCTCCTGAAAGATTGTGCTCAGTTTTTCTGGGTAGTTGATCCTTGGTTACAGTCCTAGCTCTTTTGCCTTACAAAATATTATAATCCAATTCTTCTGATCTTTTAATGTAGAAGCTACTAGGTCCTGTGTAATCTTGACTGTAATTCCATGATATTTGAATTGTTTCTTTTTGGATCCTGCAATATTTTCTCCTTGACCGTGTAATTCTAGAATTTGGTGATTATATTTCTTGGAGTTTTCAATTTTGGATCTCTTTCAGGAAGAGTTCATTGAATTTTTTCTATAACTATTTTATGCTCTTATTCTAGTATCCCAGGACACTTTTCTTTGACAATCTCTTGGAGGATGCTGTCCAGGCTGCTTTTTCTATCATGGTTTTCCTGTAGACCAATAATTCTTAAGTTATCTTTCCTTGATCTGTTCTCCAGGTCAGTTGTTTTTCCAGTGAGATATTTTATACTTTCTTCTAATTTTTCATTCTTTATGCTTTGTTTTGCTGACTCTTGATGCATCATAAAGTCCTTAGCTTCAATTTGACTGATTATAATTTTTAGTGAATTATTTTCCTCAGTTAGCCTTTGAAGCTCCTTTTCCATAGGTTCAGTTTTCATTTTTAAGGAGATACTTTCTCCAGTTAGATTTTGAACCTATTATCCCAGTTCACCAATTTTACTTTTTAAGGATTTGTTTTGTTCAATGAGATTTTTTTCCCCCAAGTTGGTCCCTGTGGATTTAAATTTATCTTCTGCCTCTCTAATTTGGCTTTTAAAATCTTTCTCGAGCTTCTCCAAGAATGTTTTTTGGGGTTGAGAGCAGTTCATATTTCCTTCTGTGGTCTCCAGTGTGATTATAGAGTCCATGTTGTCCTCCGAATTTTATTGTTCTTGCTCACTATAATAGGATCATATTATTTTTTATTAAAGAGATTTCTTCTTCCTCTTGTGATTGTCTATGTCCTGAATTTTTAGAGTGCATTTCTGCTTCTGGGATAGGCATGTATCATGCTTCTCAGCCTGGGAGGTAGGGGTTTGCTTGTTAACTTTGTGTGCGGTTGTCTCTGGGTGTCCAAGCTGTGGCCCAAGCCAGGATTCTCAGTGTTTCCCCTGGGTTAACCTGTTGCTCATAGAGTAACCTGTTGAATAGGGGTGGTCTGGCCCCTTCTAGTTTCCACCTTTGTGCCTCTGGGCTACAGCTCAGGCAGACTTAGCTGGCAGTTGACAGCACTGGTTTCTTCAGATTCCCCTGGTGCTGCTAAGGCACACTTTGGCTTATGTTGTTGGTGCTTGCTGGCTCCACCCCCCTGGGCTTCAGGAACTCCTGCTGGTCACCTGAGGTGGAGCTTTTTGGGACAACTCCCACCCTTCACTTCAGGCTCAGGAGAGCTCCAGTCAAACCTTTTCTCAATGTCTCACAAGCCTGAGGCTTTTTCCACTAATTGAGTATTTTACTCTAGATGGCACATTTATGTCTTGTTTTCTGGGTCAGGGAGGAGAAGTCAGAGAAACTAGGGTGTACCCCACCATCTTGACTTCTGGAATGTCAGGTATGTGATTTTTTAAACATCCAGGTTGTGGGCTAATAGCCCAGGAGAAGCTGCTGTCCCTTCTGCAGGCCCTGCATTTTCTCTTTCCCAGATCCAACTGATCCTCCATCCTGCTGTGAGATGGCTTTCAATTGACCTTGGGGTGGGTGAGTCTGCTAGCTTGGCCTCCCTCTCACTCCCTGTAGTCTACTTTTATGTCTGTGCTGGTGCAGCCCTTACATGCTCCACATTCCTCCTGTCTGGACCTCTGTAGGCACTTTCCTGGGCTAAGAATCTGCCACACTCCATGTCCCAATAGGTTCTGCCACAATAAAATCCATTCAGATTCACTTTTTAAAGCTGAGTGATGGAATTGATGGAGGAACTTAGTAAAGTTCCTGCTTTTCTTCCACCATTGTGGCTTTCCACATCTACTATTTCTTAGGATATAGTACTATCCTATGGCATATTATATTCTTGTACCATGATTTTTGTAGCAATTTTTCTATCAATTGATTATACTTCTTCCAATTCTTTGCCACTATAAAAGTGTACTTGTGAACATTTTCATTTATTTGAATTTAACCCTTATATTTTCTTTTTTGTCTATGTCTATTTCTAGAAGATTTCTGCCAAGGCATCTACATTTTATTTTATATTTCATTCATGATTTTCAGCATTATTCCATGTTTTTTTTTTCCAGAATGGATGAACCAGTCCATAGTTCTACCCACATTACATAATAGTGCCTGTCTTTAAGGACATCCTATAAAATTGATATTTTCTTTTTCTCCAATATTTTTTTTCAATTTGATAGGAATAATGTATTCCCTTGTTTCATTGGAAATGTAGCAAAAATTAATCCTTTAGTTTATAATGATATGATTGTAATATTGGATAAAAGTCATCACCTTGCTCTGCCTCAGTCCCTTTCCATATTCTCTTCTTAACTTAAATATTATCATTCCATCTGGGACAGTACTAAGGAGAATGAACTCTTCCTTTCATCCTCGTTTTTAATACTTAGTGGCCAGAATATTAGTATGAGTCAATGATATGACCTGATTTTCAATTCAACCTTGGATACTCATTATCTGTGATCTTGGACAATTCACTTAACCACTTCACACTTTTGTTTCATCCACAAAATGGTGATAAAGTGATACCTACCACAACGGATGGAGCTCTGGGTTTATAATCAAGAAGAGTCATCTAAGACACTTACTAACTCTGTAACCCAGAACAAGTCACTCAAACCTGTTAACCTCACCTTCTCATCTGTAAATTGGGCTGCAGAAGTAAATGGTAAATCACTGCCAATTTTTGTTAAAAAAAAAAAATCAAACAAATAAACAGAAAAAAAAGAAGAGCTCTTTTTGAGATCATAATAAATTGGACACAAATGAAATGCCTGAACAATAATACCTCCCAAGGTAACTGCAGAGATAAAGTGAAATATTTGCAAAGTTCTTAGAAAGTGTTAAAATATTATACGAATGTTAACCATCCTCGTCCTTCACCTCTTTAAATTAGTTGTAGTAGTGGTAATAGTAGTAGTAGTAATAGTAGTAGTAGTAGTAGTAGTAGTAGTAGTAGTAGTAGTAATATTATGAATACTAAGTAATATTAATAATTACATTTGTGGTTAGGGTAGGAAGTCAAGTTGGAGGGTTAGGGTGAGTGGTACTATTATTCCTCCAAGGATAACTATATTACTTCTACTGTGAATTTATCTTGACTAGGTCCCACATAAAAGAATAAATAAAGTCAAATATAGCTTGGGTAAAAAAATGGATGGTGTTGATATTACTTACATTTTTACATCTCCGTAGAATGAATTTACCATCTTTTCAGCACAAATAACTAGTTAAAGCAGGAAGCTACCAGATTGATAAATTTTTTCACACCTCAGCCACATTCCAGTGGAACTTCTAAGTGGCCATACAATCACTTACATCCTAGTCCACTTTCCCCTAGCACATACACCAGCATTTAGCCTTTCCAGAAATCACCTTATATCCTGCACTTTCTATTAGTACTGGTCTTCATCCTTCTCCAGGCTGCTCTAGACTTTCACTATCACCCTCTCCCATGTGGGTACCTCCCCTCCATTTTTCTGCTCCCTTTTATGTTACCTTCCCCCATTAGAATGAAAGACCCTCAGTTGTAGGAACTCTCTCTTTTTCCTCCTTTTTTGTATTCAGAGAACAGTGCCTGAAACAAGTAAAGTGCTCAATGCCTTCTTAATGACTGACAGGTTGTCTGGCATGCTGGGATTTTCAGATCTTTGTCATAGACAGTCTAAATTTAACCTTTGCATCCCCAGGGGGGAAAAAAATCAAACATAGTATCAGAAATAAAAATTTAGAGAGGCTAGATATGACGTATCTCTGGAGAAACTTGAATGGGGATAAAAAAGACTATATCTTCTTCTCAGTGGTACATGGTACATACACAAAATTGACCATGTACTAGGGCATAAAAAGCTCACAATTCAGTGCAGAAAGGCAGAAATATTAAATGCATCATTCTAAGGTCATCATGAAAAAAAAAACCATATGCAATAAAGGGCCATGGAAAGATAGACTAAAAACTTATTGGAAACTAAATAATTTTATTCTAAAGAATGAGTGTGTCACACAAGAAATTATAGAAACATTGAGTAACTTCATTCAAGATAATGACAATAATGAGACAACATACCAAAACTTGTGGGATACAGCAAAAGCAGTTTTTAGGGAAATTTTATATCCCTGAATACATACATGAATAAAATAGAGAAAATGGAGGTAAATAAATAGGGTATGCAACAGAAAATCTAGAAAAAGAACAAATTGAAAATCTCCAACTAAATACTAAATTAGAAACAATGAAAACCAAAGGATAGATTAATAAAATTCAAATTTAGAAAACTGTTGAATTAATAAATAAGACTAAGAGCTGATTTTATAAAACAAAACAAAACAAAACAATAACATTGATAGACCTTTAATCAACATGATTAAAAAGAAAGAAGAAAACTAAATTATGAGTATCAAAAATGAAAGGGGTGAATTTATCTCTAATGAAGAGGAAATTAAAACAATAATTAGGAATTATTTTTGTCCAATTGTATATGAAAAAATTTGACAATCTTAGTGAAATGGATGAATATTTACAAAAATATAAATTGCCCAGAGTAACCAAAGAGGAAGTTAATTATTAAATAAGCCCATTTCAGAAAAAAAGAAATCAAACAAGCTCTGAATGAACTCCCTAGGAAAAAAATCTCCAGGGACATATGTATTTACTAGTGAATTCTATCAAACATTTAAAGAACAGTTGGTTCCAATACTTTACACACTGTTTGAGAAAATTGGTGAAGAAGGAGTCCTACCAAATACTTTTTATGACACAAATATTGTACTGATACCTAAATCAGGAAGAGACAAAATGGAGAAAGAAAATTATAGACCAATTACCCTCATGAATATAGATGCAAACATTTTAAATAAAATATTAACAAAAAGACTACAGCAACTTATCGCAAGAATAATGCACTTTGATAAGGTAGGATTTATTCCAGGAAAGCAAGGGTGGTTCAATATTAGGAAAACTATGTGTGTAATTCAGTGGTTCTCAACCTTCTTAGAGCTGCGACCCTGTTGTGGTGACCCCCAAAATAAAATTGTTTTCTTTGCTACTTCATAACTGTAATTTTGCTACTGTTACAAATTGTAATGTATATATCTGATATGCAGGGTGTATTTTCATTGTTTTAAACTTAACATAACGCACAGGTTGAGAACCATTAGTATAATTCATTATATCAATAACAAAACTAGCAGAAACCATATGATTATCTCAGTAAATGCTGAAAAGAATTTTGACAAAATACAACACTCATTCCTATTAAAAAACACAAAAGGGTATAGGAATAAATGGAATTTTCCTAAAAATAATAAGTAGTATCTATTTAAAGCCATCAGCAAATATTATATGTAATGGAGATAAGCTAAAAGCATTTCCAATAAGATCAGGGGTGAAACAAGGAAGCCCACTATCATCCCTCTTATTCAGTTTAGCACTAGAAATGTTAGAAGTAGCAATAAGAGAAGAAAAAGAAATAAACATTTTATAGCAGCTCTTTTTGTGGTGGCAAAGAAATGGAAATCAAGGGGATGACCATCAATTGGGGAACGGCTAAACAAGTTATGTTATATGAATATAATGGAATACTATTGTGCTATAAGAAATGAGGAGCAGACAAACTTCATAATTACAAGGAGAGACTTATATAAACTGATGTTGAGTGAGAATAGCAGAACCAGGAAAAAATTGTACACAATTACAAAGACAATGTAGATGTGATGACTGACTTTGATAAACTGGGCTCTTCTCAATGCTGTAGGGTTTTAAGACAACTCCAAAAGACTCATGATTGAAAGAGATGTCAACATCCAGAGATAGAACTGTAGAGTTTGAATGCATATTGAAGCAAACTACCTTCTCTTGTTTTGTTTTGTTCCCTCTTTCCCATTGTTCATTCTAGTGGATATAATCTTTCTTTACAACCCGAATAAGGTTTTATGTTAAATTATTTGATTGTATACTGCCCATGGGGTGGGTGGGGGAGAATACAGACGGAGTGAAAATTTGAAACTCAAGGGAATTTGGAACTGAATCTTGTAAACTAAAAGTAAACAAATAAATTAATAAAAAAGAAAAAAAAAGACCTATCCATAGCATAGTGAATGTTTTATATTTGTTGTCTTTTTAGCCAGATATCTCTTAAGAAGAAAGGGGTGTGGGGCCAAGATGGCAGCATAGCAGCAGCAACATATCGCAGCTCTCACATAGGCACCCCAAAATACCCATAAAATAGGACTCTAAAACAATCCTAGAACTCCAAAACGCACACAAAGACACTTCCCACTAAAGTCAGCTTAGCTATGAGGAACCATATCAGCACTGCAAACTGAAACCAGCCTGGCCTGAAGCCGTGGCTGTGCCCCGGAGATGGGTGGCTGGGAGGAGCAAAGGAGCCTCTCTGATGAGTGGATTAGTGGCAGCTGCGAGTGGGGATTGCGAAAAGGGGAGATAAGCAGTCAGGCTGAAAGGCCTGCAGAGCAGAAAAGCAAAAGGCAGAGGTTTTGCACCCGCCTCCGCCATTGCAGCTTCCTGCCCGCGGCCTGCAGACAGCAGGGGGACTGAGCGATTGTTCTCAGGCCAAGAGCTCTCGTGTTGAGCAGCCTGGATCTGGATCGCCATCTAGGGCCTCAGTTCTGGAGTCTTCACTATCCAGTCAGCCAGAAGTAAATAGGAAGAGTCCCAGCATCTTCCTGAGAGCTACGGCAGCTGGGAGGACCCCAGCGATTTGGGACAGAGCTTTCCCTTCTGGAAGCAGAGCCCCAGAGATTTAAAAAAAAAATCACGGTCTGAACAACCATGAATAAGAATAAGCATAAGAAGCAAAGTAAGAACAGCTCCCAAACCCTAGATTTCTTCTTTGGGGAAAAGAAATATCATGGGAGAGAGAAGGAGGAGGAGAGCGCAACCAGAGCACCCACACCAGAGGCCTCCAATAATCATGAAGAATGCCTTAAAGCTAGAGATGAGCTGAAGAAGGATTTTCGAAACCAAATAAG
>CM053592.1:182169701-182187658 GCA_028646515.1 Pseudochirops corinnae
AGGACAGGCTACCTCAGGCAAAGATCCTCCTCTCCTCACGCACGCAACTGCTCAGCGTCCAGGCAGCTTGGTCCCAGCAGCTCCGGCCCCTGGCAGTTCCTGCCCCAGGCAGTCCTCAGCAGGAGTCCTTAGCAGAGATTCTGGCCTGCTCAAAGCAAAAAGAGTTCGCAGCGCAGCCACTGCCTCTGACGCCGCTTCCAGTCTGCACCACACAGAGACTAGCTTGGTTCTGGCGTTCTCTTGCTCCACCCCTTCCTGCTACATCAGCAAGCTCAAGGGGCGTGGAAGATCTTCAAATCCCAGTATCGTTACAGGTACACAGAAGTTGTTTAAAATACTTATTGGTGCATTTATACCTACTCAATTTCTACTTGAAATCAGATAAAGCAGAATCACTGAATTCATTTGAGAATCAGAAAGCCATTCAATGCACATGTTGTCCTATCTTTCTGTGGTCATGTACAAATTAAGTATGTGTGAAATGTGTGTCCATGCCCAATCAGAAATATTATAGAGTGTCTATCAAAAATGATAACAATTTTCCTTTAGGTTTTTAAATATTCAGAGGAGAGCAGGTCAACATTAGAGTTCTTGGTACTTTGATGGCCCTCTCTTTTGTTTTCCTCAACCATTTGTTGGATGATACTTATTTTGTGTAAAACATTTTTTAAAATTTGCTACCAATCATTCACACTTGAGTTAATTTAAAAAAGGATAAAAATGAATATCTGAAGATGCTGTGTCCCTACTGTCTTTGTGACTTTTAGCTAAATGATTCTCTTAATCTCTGGGCAAAATCTATTCCCTCTGGAAAAGTCTATTTGCCACCAAGGAACCACAAATACTGAAGCCCATGGAGATTATTCTAAAGTTTCCCCTGGATAATGTGTTTATAAGATTACAATCATTATCTATTGTTGTTACTGTTATTTACAATAATAAATATTATTTATTAGAGGAGTTAGTCATGTTGATGCATGGTTTCAGGAATTATATAGGGGCTACAAAGTCTTTTTACATCTTTCAAATTAGTAAACAAACCTACTCTACTTCAGTATAAGGTTGGTTGAACAGAAGAGACAGTGTCAAGCTTCTTATAACCTCAGATTTAAAGTACTTGTCCACATAAAAGTGAGGAACTATGAGGAGCTTCATAGGATTTAAAAACATAAGGAACTTTAGAGATCATCCTTCCATCATATGCTTTTTCTCATTCTATAAATGAGAATAGTTGGACCCAAAGGGATGAGATGATAAAAGAGAAATTCCACAGGGTATAAACAGCAGAGTTTGATTTTATTCCTAGCTTCTCTAACTCCAAATCTTGAAGTACTTTTGGTATATTACTGCAAAGGAGGAAGATTTTTAGGGCTTGTCTTCTGGGTGTTATGAACACATTGACAAAAGGGAACAGTAGAATTATCCCAATGGATTTCCATATATGGTTACTTGGTGGCAAATGGATTATTCCAGTGGAGATCAAATCATTCTGGGGCAGCAAGCATCCCCTTTGCCCCTGGGACATTAGCATTATGTTCTCTAAAACCAGTAGGGATTGTCTTTTCACTATTACTTCATGGGTGCCACTACATTTTATTCAACTGCCTGCTTTGGTGATATAACCACCAATTAGCAACAGGAAATTATGAGCTGATTTTTTTTTCTCTTACCAGTACCAACTTTGCCTGACTCAGCTGTTTGTCTCGCACCTAACACTGAAAAAGTGAACTCACTCTCATGTTGATTAACTCAGCAGTCACTGGGGACAGATCCTCAATGGGACACCACTGCAATAATGCAGCAGTATTTGATGCTATTGTCTTCTATAAGGTAATTATTGGGTGCTTCTGACATTCTCCCTTCATCACAAGATGAACATTGCTTTAATTCCTTGTCTATCTGGAAAGAAGTTCCTTTTGAAGTTAACTATGATTTATTAAAAAGTCCTTTGAACAGTGTTTAAATTATTTCTCAAACTCTTGATTTTTTTTTCCTTTTTCCCTCATCTCCAAGTGGTATAAGATAATCCAAACCTTCTGCAAAGAAGGAGGTGGTATTTTGCATTAGATATTTGGCTTTCTGTAGCAATCACTTCAATTCTTCATCTGGAGTAGTGCCTTATTTTATCCAGTCCTACAAATGGTAAGTTGCTCAGAAAAGCAAGAAAGAAAAGACATCTTCCAATTAAACATCCTCCCAGGTAATGAAGTGAAATTCTTGGAAATCAAGTGAGTTGCACAAAGTGAAAAAATTAGGAAGTAAAATAGGTGGGATTCTGAATTCTAAAACAGTATAGAACATAATGATCAATCTTATGCAAAGAGAGCAAGTAGGAATCCTACAAAGAAACTATTCCATGATTTATGGCAAGTTCTGATCACATAGATAGGAAAAAAATACCACTCATTCATCTGGAAGGAGACCAAATCTCCATGAGCATATAGGTCAGGAGAAATCAATTCTGACCTCTTGGGTACAGAGAGTTTGATAACCAAGCCTCCAGATCATCATGCATTTGACTGGTTCCAATGTAGTTTCATAATTTTCCTTCTATGAATTTTTCTATATGATTGTTACTTATAAGAGGTTTCTCCACAATAGGAAAATAAAAATAATATCTAAGAAAGGAACATCGCCCAGTACCAAGATATTGCTAAAGAGTTGCATTGAAAAACCCATGGATCATGGGTCTTTAATAATTGGTTGAAAATGATGAGTATTTTCAGATTATATTTCATAGGATCATCAATGTTGTGACTGATATAAAATGAAAGCACATCTTTTGTGTCTTCATATATTATGAATGAGGATACTGAAGCCTAAAGTGGCTAAATGGCTTTCCTCACAATGCTAGATCTATAATTTGTAAATGGGGAGTAAGATTTTTTTTTTCATTCTGAATCAAAGATGAATTTAAATTTACCCCATTGACTATACAGTCTTTCAGAGACTATCATACAGGTAAGGCAAGTCAGATAATCTGTAGTTCAGCTTCATGAAATATGGAAAAAAGTTATTTTCTATTTTTAAAAATTGCTGAATTTATACAGGAGCATAAGTTTGAAAATAGTGTTTTATCTAATTCCTATCAATTTTAGCAAAGGTATTGATAAATTATCTCATTTTATTCTTGTGGAGAAAATCGATGATAATAAAGTCAGCTGGATCCATGAGTGGTTGGGTGGTGCTAATCAAGATGTTGTTAATTGTTCAGTGATATCATGGGAATATAAACCCAGTGGACTTCTCCAGGTTTCTGTGTTTTAAGCTGTGCTATTATGTAATGTTAATATGATTCAGATAATGTACATATGGAAGGTTATCAAATATTCAGATGAAATAAAGCTTACAATAGTTAGAATAGGAGTAAGATTATAGAATGAGGATTGAAAATTATCTAGACAGGCTAGAGCAATGGGTTGAATGTAAAAAGATAAAATTCTATAGGTCTAAATGTAAAGTCTTGTCTTTAGGTGAAATTAAATAAAATCAACTTTAAAATGCATGAAGAAAAAGACTAATTTAGATGTATAGTTTTTGTTTAAAAAATCTAGGAATTTTAATAAACTGCAAGCTCAAAATGGCAACTATATGTCATAATCACAAAAATCTTGAGATGTCTCAAGATAAATTTAGCTTCCTAGAATAGGGAGGTGATAGTCCCACTATATTCTGACCTTGTCAGAACTCATCTATAGTTTAGTGTTTGGCTCTAGACAGTTTGATTTAAGGAGAACTTTCATAAAATTGCAATGTAATCATACTAGGGGAACAAGAAGAGTGATGAGTGGGTGGTTATGGGAATGGTGGCAGTAATATGGTAGCAGTACTTACTGAAGTCATAGCAGTCTTTGTGATAGTAATAGCAGTGATAGTGATGGCAGAGATGATGGTAGAGAAGGACAGGGAGGAGGAGGAAAAGTAGCACTTCTCATCAATCTACATGCAGAGACTAGATATTCCTTTAACATATGAAATACTGAGGATTCTTTCAGAATCAGATGTAGACATTTGACTGCTGGGATGCTGAGATCCTTCCTCCTCTGAAATTACAAGGTTCTGTTTGTGTGCTGGTGCTCTCCCATCTCTGGGATTCCTTAGTTTTCTTCAAAGCACAGGGGAAGATACAATCTCCCATATTCTGCTTATCCTGATTCACAACATTGTCAGTGATTGCATCTTTGGAAATTTACTTTGAGTAATTTTGTTTCTCTTATATATATTCACTTATATATATTTTGCAAAGGAATATCCAGTGATTTAAATACATTTCTACTCAAATTCAGAGGTACAATAAGAATTATCAGCATAGCATATGAATGAGTATAAAAATATTAATTTTTATATGTGAGCAATTTCATCAGAATAGTTATTGTGGTGTTGGAAATCCCTCCAACAGTCACACAGCACAAGTTTTCTAAACTTGGATAAGTCCTAAGTTGTTGCTTAAGACAAAGAAATTAAATTACTTATGTGATGTCATAACTACTAAGAATTAGAGTTAGGGGAAAACTTTAGTCTTTCCCACTCAAAGTCAAACATTATTACGTTTCTTCCAAAATAATCTTTAATTCATTCATAAAACAATTATTTCAAACTTAAGTATAAGGAATGTTGATAGAAATTGAATATGTAAACCTACATGTGAAATAGTCCTTACCTTAAAGAAAACCTCCCTACCACAAGGTTGGGTATTACATCATGAAATAAATGGACCAGTAAAAATAGATCATGTGTCCCTCCTTTTAGTATTGATTTATTGGGGACACAATTTAAAGGAATAAGAAAGAAAATCAGGAACATAGAGATACTTCCAAAATATAAAATTTGTAGATAATCTTGAAAGGAATAGGATATCAGCAAGTAGTGGTATTAGAAGAGACTTCTTAGAGTAACTGAAGTAAAGCCTTCAAGGAAGTTAAAGATCATAAAATGAATTGCAGAAGAGATGCATTTAAGCCATGAGGAAGAGCCAGTGCAAAACAGAATTAGAAATACGATGGCCTGACTGGTCATTCTATAAGTTGAATGTGACTTGTCAGTGGGACAGCGTGGATAGATGATAGAGCAAAGAAATGGGAGTACTTTGTAATGCTCCTGGGACGTCAGTTTGGAGACAGGTTTTCAACTGTTTTAAATGTTAAAAAATGGCTTTATATTTCATCTTAAGGACAAGATGTATTTACTATTTTGGTGTTCACTGGAGGTTCTGGAACAAGGCCATTAAGTGAAGTGTCAATGTAGTCTGTAGTACAGGAATGTCAATTTGCCAACTGAGTGAAGAAGAATGAATTGTAGAGGGGAGATATTGCAGGTAGGCAATTAAGTGGTTGTTATTGTTCTTTCTTTACAGTTGGTTACATCACTTTGTGTCTCCCTTTGCTGTTTTCTTGACAAAGATCCTGGAGTGGTTTAGCATTTCCTTCTTCAGCTCATTTAACACATGAGAACAGTGAGACAAATATGTGGAATGACTTGCCCCAGATCAGATATCCAGTAAGGACAGATTTAAACTCAGGAAAATAAGTCTCCCTCATTCAAAGAAGGCACACTATCCAGTGAGTCACTGAGCTGCTCCTATACTAATTAGGATGGTATGTTAATAAAGCAGATGAGTGATGACAAGGTTCTAAGAAGAAACTTATTTAGTGGCTATTAAATAGAGAGAAAGGTTGGATGTAATATATCATGAGGGATTGGAACTGGTAAAATTTAACAACTGATCAGTGATGGGGTATTGACTGAATAATTACTTGGGGTTGTGACCCTGGGAGATTAGAGGGAAAGAGATGCCACCAAAATAGAATAATGAAGGGAAGATGAGATCGTTTTGTCTAAATTGGTTCTGAGATATCTACATGGCATTTAGTTACAAAAATCCAGTTGTGTACTTCAAACTTAAGAAACAGACCAAGGGTGGAAACGCAAAAATTCTTTTCTATATCTCTTTACAGTTAACTATCTGTCCATCTGTCTATCTACCTTTCTACCTACTACCTGTCTATCTTTCTATCATCTATCTATATCTTTCTATAATTAGATCTATATATACATATATATATACACATTTATATATACATATACATATTTATTTGTATATTTATGTGTATATGTTATATGTATATATATATATATTTTTTTTTTTCAGGAGTAATCTATTCAGAGAAGAGAATTTAACCTATGGAATCTAATAATATAATTGAGAATGAGTATAAAGAAAAAAGGAAAATGTATATATAGGAGAACCTTCCAAGATATCAACATTTAGGGTGTAGTATATTGATTATATTTCAACAAAGGAGCCTCAGGATTTGCCAGATATTAGAAACAGAATCCAGAGAGTAGTACCACCAAAATACAAAATGGAGAGGATGTCCAGGTGACTGGCCAATACATTGATAGCAAAAGGCACAGAGAGTTTTGTAATATCTTAGTTAAATTATGAGATATATATTAATTTAATAGTCACATAAGATGTAAGGTATGCATTATGAAAATGAAAAAGAATCTATATTTAGGAAAACCTTTGTCACTCAGAAGTTTTGGATTGAGATGACAGAGCTGGTCAAAACCCAGATTACATAGGGCTGAGGAAAAAAAAATCAGACAGCAAAAGAACACAGTTTGCATAAGCAGTTGCCTGATTACAGGAAGGAAAAATAAAGATAGATAAATTGTGAGCCATGAGAGAGTCAAATGAAATTACTTTTAAACTATGAGAGAGACTTGGAAATGGATATCAACAGCTGAAAATTAACATAAAAAGTTAATTGCCATTTGAAGCTTCTCTGTGATATTGGAGGCATTGAGATCAAGGCACAGGTAGAGAGGTATTGTCTTTGGTGAGTAAAAGATCCAATACTTCCTAGAAATGAGAGGAAAGAAGGAAAGAATAAAGACTGATATTTAGTGGATTTCTTCTTTTTTTAAAATTCTCTCAACAAAGTGAATTTATCTTCTGAGAGAATTGGAGAATTAATTTTAGACGTTTATGGCTGCTACATAGTACAGTGGATGAAATATTGAACCGAGAGTCAGTAAAACATGCTTTTATTCCTAAAATATGTACCAGTTATATAATGCAGGAGAAATTATTTAAATTATTTTGACTTCAGTTTCCTCATCTTTATACTTATTAGAATCCAAAGATTTAACATATGCAAAATGCATTACAACCATCAAATCACTGCCTAAATTTTTTTTCTATTTTTTAAATCAGAAGAAGACAAATGTATCAGAAAATTTCTATGAGGGAATAAAATTCATTTAGGAATGTGTACATAAAATTAATGCCTTTTAACAGAGAGAACTCAAATATATTACATAATGTATATGCATGATACCAAGTGCCTTCTTCCAGCCCTTTAAATAATATATGTATAAGGTGGCCCTAATCTGTTACTGGAGCATGATAGGACATGGATATCAACTGGATTGGAACAGAAATGACTCCTGGATAGAAGATTGGAACAATGATTAAATAAATGGTTGAAATTGGAAGGGAATATACCCCTGATATATTAAAGACATGACACACTCAAATATTAACTGATTCTGAAAGCTTGTTGGATATTCATGAGGAAAGAAATGAACAGAATAAGGAAAGGAGGAAGGACAGAATGGAGGGAAAGAGGTAGGAATAAAAGAGTAAAGGAGGAAATGAAGGAGGGAAGGAAGAAAGAATAGAAATGGAGAGGAAGAAAGGATTGAAAGAAAAAGGAAGGGAAAATGAAGGATGAAAAGAAGGAAGGAAGGAAGGAAGACAGAAAAGAAGGAACAAAGAAGGCACAAAGAGATGTGGTAGAGGAGGGGAGGTAATGAGGAAGCAGGACGTAAAGGAGGCAGACAGACATATAAGTTAAGAAAAGTGCACAACACACCCAAGAGGAGCATTGCTACTATTGACTTTTCTTCTATGGTCTCAAATCAATTTCTTTCTTTTCTATCAGAAGACAAAAAAAAAATTATAAATGGAACAATAAATAGGTTACTTGCTAGTGGCATATGAGTGTATGTATGTATGTGTATAAATGTGTATACATTTGCATTTGTGTAAGTAAAATATATAATAATGCAATAACATTACATGTGAAACAATGTAAATATACAGACATACATAAGGCAATTTTTTTCCTCTCCTGTAACACATTCATAATACATATATATGCAATGTTTATGTATTATATATTAAAATTTTATTTCCTTTATATGAATGTAGGTATTTTTGCATAGAGATATAGACATATAAACTGGTTAAAGGGGAGGTTGGAAAGGCTTTTATTACAATCTGGAACTTAAGCTGTCTACAGGCTAGGAATACTAAGAAATGGAGGTGAAGAGAGAAAAACCTCAGATAGGAAGGCCCACCATTTTTAAGGGTCAAAATTACAAAATGGAATAGAATGATGGTATGTTTGAAAAACAGAAGGAGGGTGTTATAAGTGACTTGCAAAGTGAATGGAAGGGATTAGAAGAATAGAAAGGCAGGGCCAAAGTCATGAAAATATTTAAATGTTAATTGGAAGATTTTATATATGATCCTAAAAGTAAATTGGAAGAATAAGAGTGTCTTGGTTTTGCACTGTGTGTAGTAGTATAGAAAGTAGGGAGGGAGTTATTTTATGTGATAGAAGGGCTCTTTGGGAAGATCCGTTTGGCAGCAGAGTGATGGATAATGGGGAGTAGTGAGAGGCTTTAGACAGGAAGATGAATAAGAAGGCTATTCTAATGGACCAGGGGAGAAGTGATGAGGGCCAGTAAGAAGGTGATGGCTATATGGGTTTAAAGAAGGAAAATTATCTGGAAGTTGTGGTGAAGGGAGAGAATAAGATATGACAGCTGATAAACTGTGTGAGAAGATTTTGAGAAAGGCAGTGAGGAAGCCATCAAGGTTAAGAGCTTAGGTGACTGAGAGAATGGGGAGACTCAAAGAGTAACAATGAAGTTCAGATGAGTGAAACATTTCAAATAGAAAGATAATATATTTTGAGGTTCTAACTGTCTCTGATTTTATATTTCAGTCTAATCATGTGGAATAATGAAATTCCTAGATGTAACTCTGAATGTTTCCATTTTTGAACACCCTGATGAATTTGGCATCAGTCAACCTGAACATGACTCCAAATGTAGGCCAGCTGCTTGCGTGATCTTGAGTGACACTCTTGCTTCTGATCACATCAATTTGCTCACCTGTATAATAGGGATTACTGAGATGATATCCAACGGCTTTTTGAAATTAAATCAAGTATTTTAAGCTAAAATGTGCCCTTACCATCTCTGAATTAGGGTTAAATTACTATCATATAGGAATTGGGTATTAGCAATCTTTTGAGAAGCAATTCCTTATGATGTTCCAATTACAGAAGTGGCTTCATGCTTAATTAAAAAAATGAACTATTTCCTCAGGTCATCATTATTTCTTTTTAACTGAGTAACCTTTCTTGACAATGGCATAATGATTGAAGCCAGGATTCTTGTGTTTGAATTCTGCCTCTGACTCTTACCAGCTCCATGAGCAAGAGTTAATCATTTAACCTCTTTGGGTCTCAGTTTCCTCATCTGTAGAATGGGAATTCTGCCTGTAGTACTTACCATATAAAATTATCTTGAGATTAAATTAAACATTGCTGGCAAAATATTTTCTAAGCATTAACATATCAGGTCTTGCTTTTATCACTCATACTCACTCCACTTTTTTCTTTCTTTTTAACCAGACATATGATTTCATTGGATTCAAGAAGCTTTCAACGAGGAAGATCCCAATAACAATATAGTTAATCCAGTGCTTTGCAGCTTCTAGACTTAAAGGGATACCTAAATAATCATAGGCTAAGAGATTTGCCCAGAGTCCTATAGACAGAAGCAGGACAGAAAAGAAGTTTTCCTGACTCCAAGGTTTTTATTCTACCTACTCCCTTATCTCATGAAGCTTTAGAGCATCTTATCCTATTTGACTTAAAAGATATTTACTCATTAACATTTTCCAAAATTTCATATAAAATGTGAAAATGTAGCTGCTACATAAGTAGGAGCTATATTATTCCGTTGAATTGTAATTACTGATAAACATGATATTGACCCATTTCTTCCTTCTTTGGTTTCCAAACACACAAGTTATGTGAAAGGAATTTACTATCACCAATTACCTCTAAGATGAAAGGGGGATGAATCACAATCTTTAGCACTGAGGTTTCTGTATCCCTTCCTTCCCAAATGTACAAAATTCATTCCTAACAGGATAAGCAATTTCATGCAAAAGACACAGGATTGTTTCTATTTGAAATTAAAAGAACTGGATTTATAGGTGAGTTATAAAAAAGGTTTAAATAGGAGAAGACATGAAGAAAAAGGGAAGGAAGCAATAAGACTATGGGAAAATCAGGAAGTTGTCAGAGGATTGACCAAAAGGGAGAACAGAAACAATGTAACTGAATTTATTCTACTAGGCCTTACGCAAAGTCCAGAGCTTCGAAAAATCTTTTGTCATTTTTTAAATCATTTATATGATCACAATTGTTGGAAACATGCTCATTGTCATAACCTTGACTGTGAGTCAGACTTTGAGATCACCCATGTACTTTTTTCTAACCTTCTTGTCCATTGTGGATGCTACCCACTCTTCAGTTGTTGGTCCTAAAATGGTTGTGGATTTACTCTATGAGAAGACAATCATCTCCCTGGAAGGATGTCTGACTCAACTCTTTGCAGAGTCCTTTTTTGGTGGTGTTGAAATCATCCTCCTAGTGGTCATGGCTTATGATCGCTATGTGGTCATTTGCAAACCCCTGCACTACATGACCATCATGAATCCTCGTGTGTGCCACCTGCTGGTGGCAGCAACCTGGGTGGGGAGCTCCATACATACCAGGACACAACTCCTTTTCATGGTCCGTCTTCCCTTCTGTGGCCCTAATGTTATCGATCACTTTACATGTGACTTGTTCCCATTGCTCAAACTGGCCTGCGTCGATACCCATGTTCTTGGACTTCTAGTCATTGCTAATAGTGGAATTATGTGCCTGTCAATCTTTCTCATATTAATTGCCTCCTATGTAGTTATCCTCTCCTCCCTCAAGGTTGGCAGTTCGAAAGGAAGGAGAAAGGCCCTTGCTACCTGCAGTTCTCACTTCACAGTGGTGGTCTTGTTTTTTGTTCCTTGTATATTTTTGTATGTAAGGCCAGTAGCCACTTTTCTGATAGACAAAGCTCTAATGGTGTGTGTTACTCTGGTTACTCCGATGTTAAACCCGTTGATCTATACCCTGAGAAATACAGAGGTTAAAAATGCCATGAGGAAACTCTGGATTAGATGAATGCCTTTGAATCTTCAGGAAAAGTCACTTCGCTAATTGAAAACCATTCAAATGCAGATGAAGGATTCACATATTCTGATGGAATAATATTTTAATCAGTGTACATATTCTTTTCACTAGCAAAGATCACAAATGTTTCATAAATTTATACCCTGATTTTACCCAGGCTATATTTTCTTTTTTTTTATATAAACTTTTGTGAGGGTTTATAACTGATGTATTAAAGACATGACACACTCAAATACTAACTGATTCTGAATGCTTGTTGGATATTCCGTATCCATAGTCTTCTATTTTAACAATGATGATGGTTAATGTGGTTAAAGCACATTAAGGTTTGCAAAATGTTTTAGATACTGTTTCTCAAAGCTCTTTACATAATAGTACCTCATTTTGTTGTCACAATATCCCTCAGAGATAAGTGCTCTTAAGTAAGGTACTCCTTTTACATTCAAGGAAATTTACACAGGTAACTTATATAGCTGACTCCCACCAGGTGCCACAGACAGTTCTTGTCTTTCAAAAAAAAAAAAAAAAAAAAAGCTTTTTTGCTGATTTAAATCCAGTGTTCTTTCTTTTGTACTCCTCACCTATCTCCAAGTATACCTCTGCAGAGAAGGGAGAAAAATGTATTTTTGTAGGTTCTTTTTGCAATTAGACTTAGGCATTATAATCATATGTTGTTTAATTTCTTTTTTCACTTAAAAAAAATCTTTCTGTAAATATTGTGAACGTGATCGTAAATGTTGTTTTTCTTCTCTTCTTCCTTAATTAGCATGCATGATGTTTTCTAAATTCTTCACATGCCCTATTTCTTAGGATGTATTGCTATTCTATAGCATATTATATTCTGGTACCATGATTTCTGGAGCAATTTTTCCATCAATTGCATATACATTTTTCTTCCAATTCTTTGCCATTATAAAAGTGTACTTATGAATATTTTTATTTGCATTGAATCCTTATATTTTCTTTTTTTGCATATGTCTAATTCTTGAAGATTTGTGCCAGAACAACTACATTTTATTTTGTATTTCATCTGTTTTTTTCAGCATTACTCTATTTTTTTTTCAGAATGGATGGACCAATTCTCAGTTCTACCCATATCATGTTAGTGCCTGTCTTTAAGTCTATCCTCCATATTTGACACTTCCTTTTTCCCTTTTTTCAATTTGTTGGAGTGATTCATTACCTTGTTTCATTGGAAATGTCTCAAAAATTATTGTATTGGGTTAAAATTAAGTTTGTATTATTGGATAAAAGTAGTCACCTTGCTCAGCCTCAGTCCTTTTCCATATTCTCTTCTAAACTTAAATGTAATTGTTCCATTTGGATCAGTAGTGAGAAGAATGAACTCTTCCTTTGACCCTCATTTTAAAATTCCTAGTTGCTAAAATACTAGGATGAATCTATGACATGACCTGAGTTTCAATTCAATCTTAGATACTCACTACCTGTGTGATCTTGGACAATTCTCTTAACTACTTCAGGCTTTTGTTTCATCTGCAAAATGGGCATAAAATAATACCTAATAAAATTCATGGAGCATTGGGTTTAGAATCAGAAAGACTCTTATAAGACACTTAGTAGCTGTGTAACCCTGGGCAAATCATTCAAACATGTTTACCTCACTTTCTCTTCTGTAAAATGGGCTGGAGAAGTAAATGGCAAATCACTGTCAATTTTTTCAAAAAAGCCAGCCAATCATCAGACAAATAAACATTAAAAAAAATCACCTTTTGTTGAAATTATGTCTGTTTGGAGACAAATGAAATGCCTGAACAATAATACCTCCCAAGGTAACTGTGGAGACAAAGTGAAATATTTGTAAAGTTCTCAGAAAGTGTTAGAATACAACAGAAATTCTAGCCACCCTCTTCCTTCACCTCATTAAAATAGTTATAGTTATAGTAGTAGTAGTAATAGTAGTAGTAGTAGTAGTAGTAGTAGTAATAGTAGTAGTAGTAGTTGTAGTAGTAGTAGTAGTAGTAATAGTAGTAGTAGTAGTAGTAGTAGTAGTAGTAGTAATAGTAGTAGTACTTGTAGTAGTAGTACTAGTAGTAGTTGTAGTACTTGTAGCAGTAGAAGCAGTAATAGTACTATTGTGACTGCTAAGTAATATTAAAAATTTAGGTTTAGGGTTAGGGTAGGAGGTTGAGTTGGAGGCTTAGGGTGAGGGGTACTATTATTCCTCCAAGTATAACTATATTACTACTACTATTAATGTATCATGACTAGGCCTCACATAAAACAATAACTAGATGAAGGTAAATTTGTCTTGGGAAAAAGTTTTAGATGCTGTAGATAGCACTTACATTTTTACATCTCTGGAGAATGCACATACTACCTATTTAGCAGAAATAATTAGTTAAAGCAGGAAGCTAGCAGATTGATAAATTCTTTCACATCTCAACAACATCCTAGTGGAACTCTTCATAAGTGACCATACTATCCCTAATATCCCAGCCTGCTTCCCCCTAGCAAACACACCAGCATATAGTCTTTCCATAAGTTGCCTTTTATGCAGGGCTCTCTATCAGTACTTGTGTTCATCCTTCTCCGGGTTGCTCTACATTTTCTCTATTAAACTCTCCTACCTGGGGATCTCTCCCCCATTTTTTAGCTCCCCTTTATGTGTAACCTTCTCCCATTCCAATGAAAGACCATTAGTGGGAAGAACCTTTTTTTAACCTCCTATTTGTATTCAGAGAACAGTGCCTGTAGCAAATGAAGTGCCTTCTTAGCAATTGACAGGCTGGTTGATATGCTGGGATTTATAGATTTTTGGCATAGACAGTCTAAATTTAACCTTTGCATCCCCAGGCAAAACTGTTGTCCCTGAAATGTACTTGGACTCCAATAAATTCTTGCCAAGTGTTGGTGTGATTTGTCTCCTTACTTTAGAAGGCGGCACAGGCGAGGAGAAAGCTTTTACTTCCAACACTAAGGGAATAGAGAAACATATCGCCCTCGAATCATTCCATTTCCTTTTTAGAAAGCTCTCATGGTGAGGATTTGTTGCTTTTGTTTTCCTCTGCAATAAAATCCACATTGTCTAATTATAATTTCTACCTCTCACTCCCAGGACTATCTCCTGAGGAAATAAAGAGCAGCCACTTAACCCCTCTTATTTCTCTTGCACTTGACATCCTTTCCAATACTTAAAAACGTAATCATCTCCAATGCTCCCCTCCTCACAATATACTGAATCATCTCTTCAGGATCACCTTAACAGATGCCTGTGATTGTGATAAGAATCTGAACATTGTCTTAATAGAATTTAAATCAAACCTGCCTCTTTCCAATTTTCCTACTTCTCTGAGTCTCACTTTTTGCATCAATCATATGTGGATAAAATCAATCAGTAGGCACAGATTTTTATCACTTTCAATAAGCAATCACTAAACATTAATTATGTGTCAAGAGTCTTTTTTTTTCAGGTTGTGCTGGTGACCCAATGGCTATCACCACATGCTACAAAGGGGATCTTTTTTTTTTCTCAGAATGTCAGACTTTGAGTGGTAAAGACAGTATTACCTCAGGACTTGTTTTGTTTCCTTGGATTTAAGGCATTAATATAGATAAAGACTGTGGAGTTTCATGCATTTGGAGGTACAGTTAAGGCTAATCTCTTTCTCTGCATTGGCAGAAAGGATTTGCTTTGGTAAAACCTTCACTGAAAGAGAAAAGCTGTTTAGAATGATTTAAAAAACAACAAACTTGAAACAATGAAAAGAATAGTCACCTTCTAGGAATTGAAAGGAGTGCCCTGAAAAACTGCAAGAGGTTCTAGATTTTGGTGGAGTTTGGTTCATTCATGAGGAAATATTCTCTGCTTGTAAAGCTTTTGCTTAGCTATAGAGGAAAGGTACTGAACTGCATTGGTTTACCTTGAAACTAAGGCAAATTCTGGCCCTACATGGATATCAATAGGCAACTTTCCAAAACAGTACTAGTAAACTTTCAAGAAGAACCCTGGGGATCCATAGAACTGATAGCTGAGGATACAAGAGAAAGCAAAAAGACAATTCTAACCCTCCAGGAGCTCACATTCTCATGGGTGAGATAATATGTAAAAACTTTGGTATCTCAGAGAGAGACAGGAACTGGATGGTATTCTCTAAGAGGAAAGGAAGACAAGGAAGGGTCAGGACAGTATGATGATGATTAGTCTGTAGTCACAGGTCTCCAGGCTAGTAATGACTTCATTCCCTAAGCCTTCTAGTTCACACGTGCTGAGTTCAGCAATAGTTATAAAGCATTACAGAGGTATGATATTGAGCTTTCAGGAAGAAAAGTATGTAAAAATATTTAAATTTAATCTTAATTATTAAAACTTCCTTAAATCTAAAAATTAAAGAAAATCATAAATTAAACTATTATTTGATTGCTAATTTATAAGATGCCATTTTTTTTTCACTGAAAATTTAACAATTCCATCTCTCCAAGACTGTTAGAGCTGGCCACAGTGTTTTTGGACCTTCTCTGTCTGTTCTAGTGAAGTAAGTTCTGATGAACTTTTTTTTTTCCTACCAGCTAGCTTCTTTCTATTTCACCCTCATTAGATATCAAGATACCACATGTTAACTCAGTTTCCATTGATAAGTGGATTTTAAGAAACTGTTTGTTTTCAGAAATACCTAAAACATATTGTGCTAAGGAGTCATAGAAGGGCTGAAATCCAGCCTGAAACAGGAGTTAGCTTTTATAAACAAATTGCAACTGAATAAATTATGTTTTAAAAGCCAAGATCCAAAGTAATTGCACCACAGTTAAAATATAAACTTATGGAAGGCAAAATTACCCTTGCTTTTGTGCACAGAGGAGGCTTAAATTTCTTATTAATGCACTTATATATACTGAATTTATCTTTTCAAATCAAATAAAGCTGTATCATTGAATTCAAGTTTAAATCAGGATATCATTCAATGTACATGCTATTCTATCTTGCTTTGAGTTGAAGGGGGCACTGAGGTCTTGTAATGTTTTGGGGTGACTTTGTCTTGAATCTCATCTGTTTGGGCACCTGGGTATGTGATATCAGCCTGTGGAAAGGTCACCTTCCCCCCCCAGCTGTAAGTCATTAACTCTGTCCCTTCCTGGTAGCCAAAAATGTTGAGTGTTAGAAAGGGTAGATTTCTATGGAAATCCTTTGAGGGTTCTTACCAGTCTGAAAGAATTACCAGGCATGAGCAGTCTTGGCAATTTTAAGTGACTTTATTGCGCTTGTCAAGAGGACAGGAGAAAACAAAGGTGAATCATCCTGCAAAGTATGGGGATTGGGGGTACTGATTATATAGTAGCAAAAGTCATAGAGAGGTGGAATTTGGGAGGAGCACCCAGCCTGTCTGCCCTGAAAGGTCCCCCTTTGATAAGGTGAAAAGGAGTTATCTTACAGCTGGCCACCAGAACAAAAGGGGTAATCCTTTCTCTAAGGAATCCTTAGGTGTAGCCTGTTATAGTTAACGATCTTCTGGGAAGATACTTACTGGCGGGGACCGGGGAAGGGACAGAGTTAATGACTTACAGCTGGGGGGGGAGGGAAAGGTGACCTTTCCACAGGCTGATATCACATACCCAGGTGCCCAAACAGATGAGATCCAAGACAAAGTTACCCCAAAACATTACAAGACCTCAGCGCCCCCTTCAGAGTCATTTCCAAATTAATTAAGTATGTATGAGATGTGTGTATATGTCCTATCTGAAAAACTTCAGAAAGGCTGTCTTTAACTTGATAACAGGTTTCCTTAACGTGTTTCAATATTCAGAGAAGTGGTTGGCTTTAAAGCTTTTGATAATTTAATAACGCACCTCTTTCTTCAGTCAAATATTTCTTGGATTTTTTTATTAGATGAATAATAAGCAAAACATATTTTTTTGGTAATTTGCTAATGAAGGGGGCGCTGAGGTCTTGTAATGTTTTGGGGTGACTTTGTCTTGAATCTCATCTGTTTGGGCACCTGGGTATGTGATATCAGCCACCCCAGCTGTTGTCAGGCTGAAGGACTCTGGTGTATACCCTCACTAGCGCCAGTACCCAATTAAGCCTGATGCCCGGGAGGAACTACTGCCTCTAATCGAAAAGTTCCTAAAGTATGGGATTCTTGTTCACTGCCAGTCTCCATGCAACTCTCCCATCCTTGCAGTAAAAAAGTTTCGCATGGTACAAGACCTAAGGGCTGTTAATGAGGTTGTTATTCCTATTCATCCCATAGTTCCTAATCCCTATACAATTCTAAATCAAATTCCTGGGGATACCCAGTGGTTCTCCACTCTAGATCTGAAAGATGCCTTCTTTTGTATACTCCTCCATGAGGACTTCCAATTTATTTTTGCATTTGAGTGGACACCCCCTGGGGAATCTAACCCGTGCCAGTTAACCTGGACTGTTTTGCCACAAGGATTCAGGGATAGTCCCCATTTATTTGGTCAAGCTTTGAGGAAAGATCTGAGTGATCTGGACCTGTCCAATAGTAGCCTGATTCAATATGTGGATGATATTCTTATCTGTAGCCCAACCCGGGAGGAATCCCTAAGTGCTGCCACAAAGACTCTTAATTTTCTGGGCACTCGAGGGTACCGGATTTCCCTGGCTAAGGCTCAAATAGCTAGCCAGAATGTTAAATACCTGGGCCATGAATTAAC
>CM053592.1:182187758-182205618 GCA_028646515.1 Pseudochirops corinnae
GGCCTTTCAAACTTTGAAATGCAAATTGACTTCCTTGCCAGCACTGGCCCTACCTAATTTGGAAAAGCCATTCACTTTATACGTGGATGAGAGCAAGGGTCAGGCTTTAGGAGTTTTAACTCAGTCCTTAGGACCTGATCGAAGGCCTGTCGCTTATTTTTCTAAACAACTTGACTCTGTGGCTGCTGGATGGCCCTCATGCCTCCGGGCGGGAGCAGCAATGGCCATTCTAATTGAAAAAGCCTCTAAACTTACTCTTGGCCAGCCTTTGGAGGTTTTAACTCCCCACCGAGTCCAGAGCATTTTGGAAGCAAAAGGTCATCAGTGGCTGGCTAGAGGATGGCTCACCAAATATCAGGCCCTGCTCTTAGACACCCCTGACCTAACTCTCAAAGTGTGCCATACTCTCAACCCGGCAACTCTTCCTGATACTGCCCACTCAGATGGTCTCATTCATGATTGTGGAGACTCCCTTGACTCAGTATATTAGAGTCGCCCTGATCTCAAAGTTGCCCCTCTCACTAATCCTGATGAGGAATGGTACGCAGATGGTTCCAGTTTTATAGAACAAGGGGTAAAGAGGGCAGGGTATGCAGTGGTCAGCACTCACTGCACCATAGAAGCCAAGCCCCTACCCCCTGGGACCTCTGCCCAGAAGGCAGAACTAATAGCACTCATCAGAGCCTTAGAGCTAGGTGAAAATAAAAGGATAAACATCTATACTGATTCTAAATATGCTTTCCATGTTCTGCATGCTCATGGGGCCATATGGAGGAAAAGGGGATATCTCACAGCAAAAAATTGTCCTATCAAACATGCCCAGGAGATTTTACAACTTCTCCAAGCTGTTAATAAGCCCTGTGAGGTGGCTGTTGGGTTCTGTAAGGGCCACCAAAAGGGAGAATCAGATCAGGCTGTGGGGAATCCCAGGGCAGACGCTGCAGCAAAGGAAGCAGCCCATCAATTTACTGTGATAGCCCCCTTATTCCCACAGATCTCTGATTCATAGAAACCTTCCTATAGCCCTGAGGAACAGGTCCTTGCCAAAGACAGAGGATATACTCTCTCTGCCTCGGGGTGGTATCAGACACCCACAGGCCAGCTCCTTATCCCAGAAGGGAGCCAGTGGAAATTGCTGTCAGGATTACATCAGGCCACACATTTGGGAAAGAATGCCCTTCAATCCCTAATAAAGCCTCTCTTTGCAGGACATAAACTGGGTGAGACAATTCGACAAATCTGCCGAGCTTGTCAGACTTGTGCCCAAGTGAACCCTGAGGGGGCTGTTAAACCACCTCCTCTTTTAAAACCTATTCAGAGGAGGGGCACCTATCCAGGGGAAGACTGGCCAATGGACTTCATCCATATGCCCCCATGCAGGGGATTTAAACTACTCCTAGTTTTTGTTGACACTCTCTTTTTCCCTAATGTGGCCACCTCAAAAGTCTTTGCCACCCCACCTGTAGTGGCTACTCCTATGTGGGCAAACCTATCCACCTCCTCGTGGGGGTCCTGGATTCTCTCCATAATAACTCCTTTTCTGGTCCCCCTTGTAATCGTAATCCTTATACTTATTTTTAGCCCTTGTCTACTTAACCTTTTTGCTAGACTTGTCTCTTCCAGGCTGAGGGCATTCCAACTCCCGAAGACGGTTCAAGCTGAACTGCTGCCCGAAGTAACTCCCCAACACCCCCTGGATCTGGCATCTGCCAAGTTCCGGACATTGGATACTGCCCCCCTTTCCACCTCCTGACTGATGTACCCTTTGATGCAGGGACAACTCCACGACCATACTCAGCATGAAACAGCCCGAGGAAATTGAGACCTTCGTCCCTTATCCCCAAAAGAATTTGGGTTTTCATTTGTTCAGGGGGGAATGAAGGGGGCCCTGAGGTCTTGTGATGTTTTGGGGTGACTTTGTCTTGAATCTCATCTGTTTGGGCACCTGGGTATGTGATATCAGCCTGTGGAAAGGTCACCTTTCCTCCCCCCCCTCAGCTGTAAATCATTAACTCTGTCCCTTCCCCCACCCCCAGCCTGTAAGTATTTTCCCTGAAGATCGTTAACTATAACAGGCCACACCTAAGGATTCCTTAGAGAAAGGATTACCCCTTTTTTTCTAGTGGCCAGCTGTAAGATAACTCCTTTTCACCTTATCAAAGGGGGACCTTTCAGGGCAGACAGGCTGGGTGCTCCTCCCAAATTCCACCTCTGTATGACTTTTGTTACTATATAATCAGTACTCCCAATCCCCTCACTTCGAAGGATGATTCACCTTAGTTTTCTCCTGTCCACTTGACAAGCGCAATAAAGTCACTTAAAACTTCCAACACTACTCATGCCTGGTAATTCTTTCAGACTGGTAAGAACCCTCAAAGAATTTCCATAGAAATCCACCCTTTCTAACCCTCAACACTACCAGTCACTCACACTTTCTGTATAAAATCTTTCCAACATCTTCTGAGTCATATACAATTTTTAATCTTCTACAATCATAATGATTCATTATTTTATAACAGAATATCATAACCAGGAAAAAAAAATTTGTTTATAAGTTGAACTTTGGCCCAATGGAAGAATTTAAAATCGCAGAAATATCTACAGCATATCAAATTTCAATTTCATCAATTCATTATGGCAGTGCTCCAAGTTAAACATAGTGATTAAAATGGAATCTATAAATAAAGTTTACATAGAAACTCAGCTCAAACATCTATGCTCTTACAATTCCATATCTCATAGGTAAGTCATCCTATGTGTTTTCAATTAAGTTAAAGTAACTTCTTTTCAAAAATTCCTTAAGTAATTTCTGTAAGTGTTTTGCCCCCAGTGTTGTATTAGATGCCTGGGAGATTCAAATAAGGGATATAATTTGACAAGTCACACAGACAGTAGGACCCAAGATATTCATACATTCATATGGGTTATTTTTAAAAATTAATTCCATATATTAAAATTAAATTTGAGGAGATAAAAAATGCTGATAGAGCACCAAACCTGGAGAGCAAATGATTTGATTTCAAAAAGGTCCTCAGATACTTCCTAGCTATGTGACCCTGAGGAATTTCCCTAAATTCTAGTTGTCTTGGTTTCTTTACCAGTAAAATAAGGAAATTCCCTGGTCCTACATCTCCCCCAGGGTTTTGAGAATCAAATTAGAAATTAGTTATAAAGCACTTTGCACAGTGTCTGGAAGATGCTATTTTATTATATTTTATTGTAAATTTTAGACATGATAGTGATACAATACCAACCACTATAGTGAAATCAGCACTTCCTGGTGGTTTTGGATAAGGATAGTTTGAACATATTCCATTGGCTGGGGAGAACCGTTCTGCCACAACAAAATCTGCTCCCCAGTAGCATGTCTATTTGAATCAAAGGAACCATATATACTGAAAGGCATAGAAATGACTCTACAGTGATTTTTTTTTGTTTATTTTTATAAAATTGTCATCAGTTATTGCTATTATTATTTTCAATAATAATAAAATATCATATAATTGGAGAAGTTATAGTCATTTTGATGTGGTTGCCAGAGGTATATAGGGATTACAAGATCCTTTTACACTTCTCAAATTAGCCAGCAAGTCTACTCTTCTTTTACACGAGACAGGGTGAATTGAAAAAGATAATGACAAGCTTCTTGTAACCTAGCATTGTGAATTCTTATTCAGATAAAACAGGGAATTTCATAGGTTTTAGAACTATATGGGATCTTACAGGTTATCTATTAATTATTAGCTTTTTCTCTCATTTTATAGATGAGAATATTTGGGTTCACAGAGATGGGATGATAAAAGAAAAGTTATACAGGTTATAAAGAGTAGAGTTTGGATTTATTCCTACGTTCTTTGACTCCAAAGGCAAAAGTATTTTTTGTATATTCCTGCAAAGGAGAAAAATCATTAGGGATTGTTTTCTGGGTGTTAGGAATAAATTAGCAAAAGGTAACTTTACATTCATCCCTGTGGACTTCAGTGTATGGGGCTTCCTTGGTGGCAAATATACATGTCCATTGGGAATCAGATTTGACTTGGTCAACAAAGCATCTTTTTTTCCATAGAGACCTCTTTAGCATTATAGTTTCCAAAACCAGTAGGGGTTGATGGATTTTACTATTACTTCATGGGTTCCACTACGTTTTTTTCAATTGTCTGCTTTGGTTATATAATTGCTAATTAGCTAATGGCAATTATGAACTCATTTATCTCTTACCATTTTAACTTTACCTGACTAAGCTGATGTTCTTCCCCTATCTCATATTGAAAAGTGAACTCACCGTCATGCTGATTAACTTACCAGTAACCAGAGACTTATCTTCAGTGGGGCACCATTGCAATAAAGAAACCATATTTCATGCTATTATTATCCAGAAGGTAATTATTAGATGCTCCTGACATTCTAACTTCATCACAAGATGAACATTCTTTTAACTGTTTGTCTTTATGGAAAAAGGTTCTCTATGAAACCAAAGGATTTATTACAACCTCCACTGAACAGTATCTAATTTTTGAAACTCTGAAGGCTTTTTTTCACTATCTCAAAATGCTTTATGAGAATTCCAATCATTTGGTGAAGCATGAGGTGGCATTTTCCATCAGGTATTTCTGTACCAGCCATTTCAGTCCTCACTTTTTATCTTGATCAGTGCCAGTTTTATCTAGTCCTGCAAAAGGTAGGTTTTCAGAAACTTAAGAAGGGAAAGATATCTTCCAATTGAACCTACTTTCTGATAAAGAACTGAAGTTCTGGAAAAACAAGTGATTTGTTGAACATCAATAAAATAGTGAGCAAAATAGGTAAGATTGTGACTTCTAATCCACTCTAAAACACAATGGTCAATCTCACCCAGAGAGAGAAACTGTGAGTCCTAGAGAGATACTGCTATATACTTTCTGGAAAGTTACAGTCACAGAGATAGGAAAAGAAATAGCAGTTGTACATCTGGAAGCCAACCAATTTCTCCATGAGCTTATAGGTAAGGAGAACTCAATGCAGACCTCTTGGGTACATAGAGTTTGGTAACCAAGACTCCAGATGATCATGCATTTTACTGTTTTCCGAAGTTCAGTGACCCAATCTTTCTTTCTGTAGATATTTTTCTTTATGTTTCTTGGTTACAGTAATTTCCACCACAATTAAAAATTTTTAAAAATGCAAAACATTGAGATCACACAAGTCAAGGTAATTGCTAAGTGATTGTATTGAGAAGACCCATGGAACATGAGTGTTTAATGCTTGATTGAAAGTGGCATTGCTTCTTAAATAATATTTCACATTATCATCAATTTTGTGATAGAAATTTACTTAAATGGCACCTAGTACATTCCCATAGATAATAGATTAGTATACTAAAGCCTAAACTTTCCATTTGACTCTCCTGTAATCTGTAGATTTGCCATTTGTAAGTTTGAAAATGTGGAGCAAACCTTTGGATTCCAAAAAAAGTATGACTTCTGATCCACTATATTGCCTATATAGTTAAATCAAAAACTGTCAGCAATGGAAGGCCAATTCAACATTCGGTAGTTAAATTGCATAAAACATATGGAAACTTTTTATTTGCTGCTTTATTAAAGGATAATTGAGTCTAATGATGATGGGAATTTGTAGCAATAACTTATCTACTCCATTTAAATTTTAGCAGAGTTTTTGATAAATTATCTCATTCTGGTGGAGAAGATAAATGATACCACATACAGATGCCTTTGTGTTTGGGTGGTGGTAATCAAGACGTGTTGTTAACTGTTCAGTGTCAGCATGGGAGTATGAACACAGAAGTGTTCTCCAGGGTTCTGTGTTTGGAACTGTACTATTTAGCACTGTTAACATGATTTATATAAAGTATGTATAGTAAGTTTATCCAAGTTTCAGAATAAATGTAGATTAGAGGAATAGTTAGGATTACATAAAATCCTCTGTAAAAGAGGATTATAGAGTAAGGATTCAAAACTCTCTAGACAGTCTAGAGCACTAGGCAAAATTTAAGAAGATCAAATTCAATAGGGCAAAATATGAAGTCTTGCCTTTGGGTGATATTAAACTAAAATCAAGTTCAAAATGTATTTAGAATGAACCATAGTTTCATATTTAGATTTCTTTGAAAAAGTGTAAAGATTTTAATAAATTTTAAACTCAATATGACAACCATATAACATAGCCGTAACTATAGAAAAGCAATGAAATCTTTTGCTGCATCAAGAGAAACATGGCCTCTAAGAATGGGCAATGGACAGTTCCACTATATTCTTACCTTATCAGAAATCATCTAAAATTCTGTTTGATTCCAGAGATAATGAAATCAGAAAGGTTTTCATAAATTCATATGTTACCATAAGAGGAGAACCAGAATAGTGATGGGAAGGTGGTTGTGGGGATAGTCATAATCATACAAAAGCAATTGTTATTGTAGTCGTCATAGTCATTGTCATCAATATAGTAGTAGAAATGGTGGGGTGGGGAGAAAGAGGAGGAATTCAAATAGTAAGAAGAGGAGGAAGAGGAGGATTAGGAAGAAAAGAAGTCATTCTCACTGTTCTACTTGCAGAGCCTTGATATTTCATTGTCTGGTATGCAATAGTGAACATTCATTAAGGATATAAGTTTGGCTACTGAGATGTTGAGATCCTTCCTCCTCTAAAAGTCTGATATTCTGTGAGTCTGTAGATCATTTCTCTCTCTCACCTCTGCCTCTAGGACTGCCTAGTTTATGTCAAAGACCATGATGAGATACAGTCTCTTCTTTGCTACTTATTCTGATTCACATCATTGTCAACAATAGCAATTGTAAAAGTTATTTTGGATAACTTTGAGTCTCATATTTATTCACACTCGTATGTGTGTACATACATACACATGTACAATATATTTTTATGTATCTATATACACACATATATGATATATACATGCATAAACATGTGACATATTTACATATACATACACACTCATATATTCACATACACATATGTATATGTGTATTTGTACACATATGCACATAAATTTGAGTGTATGTGTATATAGTACAAATAATGCATACAAATACCATATACAAATATGTGTATATACATATATGTGTGTGTGTGCATATACACACATATGTATGCATATGCATAGTGAAGAAATACCAAAGGATTTGTCTAAGTTCCTACTATTAGTGAATGATATATTCAGAGCTCACAGTATATCATATAAACAATGAATATGAATTTTGAATTTTTAGCAATTTCATCAGCATAGTTATCCTGTACCACATAGCACAAGGTATCTAAACTTGAATAAGTCCTAATGCATTGCTTAAGACAGAAAAATTAAATGATTTTCCTGGTATCATTTAACTACTAAGCTTTAAAAGTAGAAAAAGTTTGTTCTTTCTCACACAATGTCCAGCATTATTACATTGCCTCTGAATCATTTGTTCATTAATTCATCAAATATTATTAATAACTTAAGTGAAAGGCACTTTGACAGACACTGAGTATATACAGTACATGAGAATAATCCTTACATGGAAAAATAAAAATCTCTTCTACTGCAGTGTCAGGAAAACAATCTTGGAATGAATAGGCAAGACAAAGTGTGTCATGTGTCTCTGCCTCTACTATTTATTTCTTCAGGAAACAATTTGAGGAAATAAGTAAGAAAAACAAGGATAGAGATACCTGTCCATAAAGATAAGCGATAGATAAACTCCAAGGGCGAGAGTCATCAAGTAACTTCTTAGAAGGAGTAACCCATACTGAGCCTTGAAGATAATTTAACTTGATCAAATGAAATGGAGAAGAAATGCATTTTAGGTATGAGGAAGAGTCAGTGTATAGCATAAGAGTTGGAAGTAGGATGTACTGCAAGGTCATTCTAACACCTGAATGTGACTTTTCAGTGGACCAAAGTAAACCACTTAACTTCTCTGGGTCTCAGCTTGCTCACCTGTAAAATGGGAGTGATGTCTGTAGTAGACAGCCTATAGAATTATTTGAGGTTTAAATGAGGCATAGTTGGAAAAACATTTTATAAAATTTAAACTATCAGTTATTGTTGTGGAAAGTACCAGTGTCATACTGAGTGTTATGTATTTGTTTTCTTTTTAATCAGATATCTCTTAAGAAGGAAGCTCCCACTAGCCACAGAGTTAATCCAGTGCATTACAGCTTCTGGATTTAAAATGATCTCTTGGTATTCATAGGTTAAGTGACTTATCTAGTGAAATATAGCCAGAAGCAGGACATGAAAGAAATTTTTCTTGATGCAATTACTACTCTACTATTTACTTATCTCAGTCAAGTTTTAGACCGTCTTGTCCCATTACACTTTAAAAAAAGCACTTATTAACCTTATCTAGAAAATTTCATCTAAAATGTGAAATATGTAGTTTCAAACTAAGTACACAATTCGAAACCATAGCTAGGAGCTATATCAATCTCTTGGATTTTATTGAACAATAAACATGATGTTTCGTACTTTCTCTTTTCCTTCAGCTACAGAAAAACTGGTTAGCATGAAAGGAATGTACTATTATCTCTAAGATGAAAGGGAGATGAATGACATTCCTTAGTACTGAGGATGTGGTATTCCTTCTTTCTCGCAGTATGAAATTCATCTCTACTAAAATAATCAGTTTCATAAAGAAGACTCGTGATTGACTTAACCTGGAATTAAAATAACTGGATTTTTAAGTGAGGTATAGGCAAGGTCTCATGGGAGAAAGAAATGAAGACCAAAGGAAAATAACAATATGATTATGGAATTATCAGGAAGTTGACAGAAGATAGAACAAGATGGAGAATAAAAACAATGTAACTGAATTCATTCTGTTAGGCCTCACACAAAGTCCGAAGCTTCGAAAAGTTTTATTTGTCATTTTCTTAAGCATATATATAATCACAATTATAGGAAACTTACTCATTGTCATCACCTTGACTGCCAGCCAGACTTTGAAATCACCCATGTACTTTTTCCTCACCTTCTTATCTGTCGTGGATACAACCTTCTCTTCAGTTATTGCTCCTAAGATGGTTGTGGATTTACTCTATGAGAAGACAATCATCTCCCTGGAAGGATGTCTGACTCAACTCTTTGCAGAGCACTTTTTTGGTGGTGTTGAAATCATCCTCCTAGTGGTCATGGCTTATGATCGCTATGTGGCCATCTGCAAACCTCTGCACTACATGACCATCATGAGTCCTCATCTGTGCCACCTACTGGTGGCAGCAGCCTGGATGGGAGGCTCCATACATGCCACCATACAACTCCTCTTCATGGCCCATCTTCCCTTCTGTGGCCCTAATGTCATGGATCACTTCATGTGTGACTTGTTCCCATTGCTGAAACTGGCCTGCATGGACACCCACGTTCTTGGTATTTTAGTCATTGCTAACAGTGGAGTAATGTGCCTGTCAATCTTTCTCCTACTAACTGTCTCCTATGTAGTTATTCTCTCTTCCCTGAAAGGTGGTAGCTCGGAAGGAAGAAGGAAGGCCCTTTCAACCTGTAGCTCTCACTTCACAGTGGTGGTCTTGTGTTTTGCTCCCTGTATTTTCTTGTATGTGAGGCCAGTAGCTACTTTTCCTATAGATAAACCTGTGTCTGTATGTTTTACTATGATTACTCCTATGTTAAACCCCTTGATCTATACCCTTAGGAATACAGAGGTTAAAAATGCTATGAGGAAACTCTGGACCAGATGAATGTCCTTTATTATTTGGGAAAAATCAACTTACTGATTGAAAATCATCCAAATGAAATCGTGGGATACAAATGTTTAATGTAATAATGTTTTAAAGAATACACATATAATTTCACTAGGGAAGGTCATAACCCTTTCATAAATTTCCACCCTGACTTTCCTAGGCCATTTTTTTTTCTATAAATCTCCCTGAGAGGTTATAACTGACATGTAAAAACATGACAAACTCAAATATTAACTGAGTCTGAAGGCATGTAGAATGTTCCACATTCGTAGTCTTCCATCTAATAACATTGATGATTGCTATAATTCTTATAGTGCATTACTTTTGAAAAATGCTTTAGAAACAGTTTCCCAAAGCACATTCCAAATATTATCTCATTTTGCCATCATAATATCTTTCAGAGGTAAGTGCTATCATTATTGTTCTTTTACATTCTAGAAAATTTAGGTAAGTATAGTATACAAACTGACTTCCACAAGGTCCCACACTTAGTCTGATTTCAAAAAAAAAAGTTCAAACCGATATCCTGATCTAAGACCAATGTTCTATCTATTGTACGGCCCAACTTCCTCCAGCTATGCCTCTACAGAGAAGGGAGAGAAATATGTATCCTAAGATTCTCTCTGGGATTAGACCCAGGCATTACAATTATATGTTGTTTAGTTTATTCTTTTCATGTTATTTTTCACATGAGCTTTCTGTGTATATGGTTAAAGTGATTGCAAATATTATTTTTCACATTGTCTTTGCTTCTTCCATAAATGCTCCCATAATTTTCTGATTTCTTCATATCTCTCATTTCTTAAGTAATGGTACTATTCTATCATATATTCCATTCTTTTGACATAATCTCTGTAATCATTTTCTAATCAATAGGATAGACTTTGTTTCTATTTTTTTGTCTTTAGCATATTGCACTCATGAATATTTTTCTTTATTTGGATTTAATCCCTTCAACTGCCTTTTTTGCATGTGTCTAATTCTAGCTGGTTTGGATGAAAGTATATGTACATTTTAGTTTATTATTTTATGTATTAACAAGTTTTATTTTCGAGAATCACTGCCAACTGTTTACAGAATTAATGGGATAATCCACAATTCCCCCATGTTGTATTTAATGCCTGTCCCCAAAATTGATCATTTCCATTTCCACCCTATATTGCCCAAATTAGTAGTAATCTTTTATCTTATTTCACTGAAAAATTCTCAAATGATAACTACTTGAGTAAAAAAGATACATTCACATCATTTGATAAAAGCATGTCATCTTGCTTTGTCTCAGTGCCTTCCCATATTCTTTTCTAAATTTGTTTAAGTTCTTTCTGTTTGGAACAGTAGTAACAAGCATGAAGTCTTCCTTTAATGCTCATTTTGGGAAGATTAGCTGCAAAAATATAAGTATGGATCTATAAAATGACCTGAGTTTTAATCCAAACATGGATAATTACTGGCTGTGTGATCTTGGACAATTCACTTAACCACTTCATGCCTTTATTTCATTATCTTCAAAATGTGGATAATAATATCAACTACCCCAGTTGATAGATTCTTTGATTTGGAATCAGCAAGAGTTCAAATTCTGCACCAGTGCTTACTAGCTAAGTGACCCTGGGCAAGTCACTCACCCCTATTTATCTCAATTCCTCAACTCTAAAATGGCCTGGATAAAGAATTGACAAACCACTGTAATAGCTTTGCCAAAAAAGAGTTGATAGTGTCAAGAAGATTTGGAAACTAATGAAATGACTGAATAATAATACCTTCCAAGGTAGCTGTGAAAATAAAATGAAATATTTGCAAAATTCTTAGAAAACTTAAAAGATTATATAAATGCTACTTAGCCATCTTCTTCCTCTTCTTTATATAATAATAATAATAATAATAACTATTATTATTATTATTATTATTATTAGTAGTAGTAGTAGTAGTAGTAGTAATAGTATAGTAGGAGTAGTGGCTACAACAGCAAAAGCAACAGCAACAGCAATAGTAGTAATAATAGTGCTAGTAGTAGTAGTAGTAGTAGCAGTAGGAGCAGGAAAGCTCCTACAAATAAGATTATAACTATGACTACTACTATTTATTTATAATATCCTTGATCCCATGGGAGGGAAGGGGGGCATTAATCTGGCTAAAGCAATTCTGACTTGTGACTAAATTTAGATTGTGCTGATAGCACTTATATATATATTAACATCTGTGTGTATTGCACTTAGCACCTATTTAGCACAAATAGCTGAAGCAGGAAGCTTCCAGATTGACAAATTTTTTCTCCTCTCAACCACACCCACATGGAACTCCTCCTAAGTGCCCATAGCATCCCTAATATCCTAATCTATTTTCCCATAACACATACACCAGCATGCAGCCTTTCAAGAGGTTATTTCCTTATATCCTGGGGTCTCCATCACGACTGATCTTCATCCCTCTCCAGGTTACTCTGATATCTCTCTCATCTCCACAAGACTTTCTCTGTCAGACTCTCCTACCTGGGTACGTCCTCTCCATTTTTCAGCTCCCTTTTATATGTTATCTTCTCCCATCAGAATGCAGGGCCCTCAGTGGTATGAACTGTCTGTTTTTCTCCTATTTGTATTCAAAGAATGTTGCCTAGAAAAAATGAAGTGCTTGCTTTCTTAATGACTAACTGGTTGCCATTTTGGTATTTTCAGATTTTTGTCACAGATTGTCCAAGTTTAACCTCTGCCTCCACAGACAAAAGTGTGGTCCCTGAAATGTTCTTGGTACCTAATAAATGCTTGCCAAGTTATGCTGTGACTTGTCTCCCTGCTTTAGTAGGCTCTACACATGACGGGAAAGCTTCTCCTTCAAACACTAAAGGAATAGAGAAAACCATCACACTTGAACCTTTCCATTCCCTTATTAGAAGGTTGTCATGGTGAGAATTTGTTGCTGTTTTTCCCTGATGTAAAACCCACATTTGTCTAATTATGATAACCACCTTCACTCGCAGGGACGTATTCTGGAGAAATAAATAGAAGAAATTGAGTCACTGTTACTTCTCTTCCACTTGGCATCCCTTCTAATACTTAAAAAAGGTAGTTGTTTCCACTGCTTCCCAGCCCACAATGTACACAATCATCTCTTAAGGATCACCTTTGTGGATGTGTAGGGTTGCAATAAGCATCTGAACATTGACTTACCAGGATTTGGAATCAAACTCTGAATCTTTGCAGTTTCCATACACCTCTGAGTCTCATTTTTGTACCCACTGAATATGGATAAAATCAATCAATGAGCACAAATTCCATCACAATCACTAAGCACTTATATGTGCCTGGAGTCTTTTTTTTTCCCAATTTGTCCTGGTGAATCAGTGACTATCTCCAATTACTACAAAGGGAATCATTTTTTCTAAGAATTTCAAAATTTGAGAGGGAAAGATGGTATCTCCTCAGCACTTGTTTTGATTCATTGGATTTGATGTATTGATATAGCTAGACACAGCAGAGTTTCATGCATTTGGAGGTTCAGTCAAGGTTTATCTCTTTTTCTGCATTGGCAGATAGGATTTGCTTTGCAAAAGCTTTACTGAAAGAGAAAACCCATTTGGAATGAAAAACAAAAAAGTCACTGGGAACCTTAGTAAACTTCAAACAATTAAAAGATTAGTCAGGATCTAGGAAATCAAAGAAATGCCCTGAAAAACTGCAAGAGGTTCTAGATTTCTGTGGAGTTGAGTCCATTGGTGAGGAAACATGCTTTGCTTATGAAATTTTTGCCTAGCTTTAGGGCAGTGGTTCTCAACCTTCCTAATGCCATGATGCTTTAATACTCACATGTGGGCATGTCTGCATGTGGATGGACCTGCCTGGAGATAGATAGAGGAGCAATGTCTCAGCTTCTAAGACCATCAGAAATATGTGTTTTCCAATGGTCTTAGGTGACCCCTGTGACCCCTGTGAAAGGGTTTTTTGACCCCCAAAGGGGTCAAGATCCACAAGTTGAATACCAGTGCTGTAGGGGAAAGAGAGATGTTGAATAACTTTGGTTTACTTTTAGACTAGTGCAACTTTGGGCCCTAGGTGTCTTACATTGTATGTCAACAGGCTGCCTTTCAAACATTATTAGTAAGCTTACATAAAAATCCTTTGTATCTACAGAGCTAATAGCTGATGATACAAAGAAGGGCAAAAATGACAATTCTAACCCTCAAGGAGCTCACATTCTCATGGGTGAGGTAATATATAAATACTTTGCTATATAGGAGATGGACATAGGAATTGGAAGGTAATCTCCAATGAGAAGGGTGGATAAGGAAGGGCTAGGAAAGAGATGATGATGGTGATGATGATGATGATGTCCAGCCCAAGGTAGCCTGGAAGGTCAACAGGAAGTGTCTATCACACTGGGCTGGGAGGAGAACAGAGTCTGGCCTCAGCTCCGTCATCACAGATGGTGCCAGAGCCAACTTCAGGGGACTGAATCACTGCCAGATGTGGCAGATTTCAGACTTTTCAGTCCACAAATGCCAAAAACAGGATAAAATATGAGTGGGAAAACTCCTTAGAACCTGGGTGAAAGAGAAAGGTAGTCCAGCCCCAGCCACAGGGCAGTGGAGGTGGCAGTGGCAGTGGCAGCAGCAGCAGAGGAGCCTACTTGCAGAGCTGCTGGCCTACAGATGGTGTGGGGATCAAGTGCTGATCAGAGAGTGATTGCAGGGATCTTTTTTTTTTTTTTTACTGGTATTGAGGCAAGATTCTCTCTCTTTACCCTGCTTGGATCTGGGCCACAGTCCTACCTGAAGGTCCTGGGGTGAAGAGGAGTGCTGGTGTGATGGAACTTGTCACAGTGATAGAGAGGGAATCCTCCTTACACTTCCAAAGCAGAAAAAAGTGTGTGTGTTCACTCACAGATTATAGCACAGGCCAGCAAAGGAGTAAACGATTCTCCTTTGAGTATACCACATTGGAAAAGCTGAAACTTTACAGATGCCTAGAAGTTTTTTTTTTGTTTGTTTTTTATGAAAACAGTTGTACAAAACCTCTGAAGACTGGGACAATACACCACCCTACCCATAACCCCTACTAGAAGCAGAGTCCTATCTTGATAGGTATTTGTCTAAGAAGAAGAACAACAGCATAAAAAACTCAGACTATAGAATATTACTTTGGTGACAAAGAAGATTAAAACATACAATCAGAGTAAGACAACAAAGTCAAAACTCCTACATCAAAAGCTTCCAAGAAAAATACAAATTGAGTAAAGGTCATGGAAGAGCTCAAAAAGGCTTGTGAAAATCAAGTAAGAGAAGTAGAGGAAAAATTGGGAAGAAAAATGATGGTGATGCAAGAAAATCATTAAAAAATAAGTCAAAACTTGCTAAAGGAACCCCCCCCCCTAAAAAAAAATACTGAAGAAAATAACACCTTAAAACATAAACTAACCCAAATGGCAAAAGAGATTCAAAAAGCCAATGAGGAGAAGAAAGCCTTAAAAAACAATTTGCCAAATGGAAAAAGAGATCCAAAAGTTTACTGAATTCATTTAAAATTAGAATGGAGCAGATGAAAGCTAATGACTTTATGAGATATCAAGAAATTATTTAAAAAGACAAAAAGAATGCAAAAAAGAAGATAATGAGAAATATCTCATTGGAAAAACAACTGACCTGGAAAATAAATCTAGGAGAGATCATTTAAAAAATTATTGGACTACCTGAAAGCCATGAATTGGAAAAAGAACCTAGACATTATATTTCAAGAAATTATCAAGGAGAACTGACCTGATATTCTAGAATATGTTGAAAGAGATCCCAAAAGGAAAACTTCTAGGAATATTGTAGCCAAATTCCAGAGTTCTCAAGTCAAGAAGAAAATATTGCAAGCAGCCATAAAGAAACAATTAGAGTACTGTGGAAATATAAGCAAGAAAATTCAAGATCTAGCAGCTTCTATATTAAGGGGTAGAAGTGTTTGGAATATGATATTTTGATGGTGGAAGGAGCTAGGATTAAAACCAAGGATCACCTACTCAGCAAAATGGAGTATAATACATTGGGGGGAAAAATGGATATTCAATCAAATAGAGGACTTTCAAGCATTCTCAATGAAAAGACCTGAGTTGTATAGAAAATTTGACTTTTTTATGCAAGAATCAAGAGAACCATGAAAAGATAAACAGGAAAGAGAAATCATAAGGGATTTATTTGTTAAAGTTGAACTGTTTACATTTGTAGATGATATTTGTAACTCATGAAACCTTTCTCAGTATTAGGGCAGTTGGAGGAAATTTGAGAGAGACAGAGAGAGAGAGAGAGAGAGAGAGAGAGAGAGAGAGAGAGAGAGAGAGAAAGTGAGAGAGATGTCACAGGGTTAGTTGAATATGCAGGGATGATATCTAATATGAAATTAAAAGGTGAGAGAGGAACCTATTGGGAGAAGGAAAAGGGAGAGGTAGAATGTGATAAATTATCTCCCATAAAAGAGGCAAGGAAAAGTTTTCACAATAGAGGAGAAGAGGAAGAAGGTAAGAGGGAATGAGTGAACCTTAATCTCAACAGATTTGGTTTGAGGAGAGAATAACATACACACTTGATTGAGTATACTATTCTACAGGAACGTAAGGGGGAAGGGGAAAAGAGGGGAGATGATAGAAAGGACAACAGATTGGAGGAGTGGTTAGTCAGGAGCAAACACTTTTGAAAAGGGACAGGATAAAAGGGAAAACAGAATAAGTGGAGAGGGAGGATAGGATGGAGGGAAATATAGTTAGTCTTTCAGAACATGGCTATTATGGAAGTGTTTTCATAACTACACATGAATAATGTATATTGAATTTCTTGCCCTCTCAATGAGGATGACTGGGGAGGAAAGAAGGAAGAGAATTTGTAATTCTAAGTTTTAAAAACAAATATTTAAAATTGTTTTTACATTCAACTGGGAAATAAGATATACAGGCCATTGGTTATATAAATCTATCTTGCCCTACAAGAAAATAAAGGGGAAATACATAAAGAGGGGAGGTGTTCATAGAAGGGAGGAAAGATTGGGGAAGGGTAAATCAGAATGCATGCCATCTTGGGGTGGGGGAAGGGGAGAGATGGGAAGAAAATTTGGACCTCAAAATTCTGTCATAATGAATACTGAAATTTAAAAATAAATAATTATTTTTTTAAAAAGAAAGAAATCTAAATTTTTATCCAGAGAATCTGTACTTGAATCCTTTCTCTCTCTTAATTTACTACCTAATTTTTCTGGAGAAATTAGCTTAACCCTCATATCTCATGTTCCATATTCTTTTCATGCTCCTTCCCTGGCTAGGCCTGCTATGTAATAAATATTTTATTCATTTAATTATATCATCATTTATCTAAATCTACATCTATTATCTACATCTGTTTTTATAGTTGTATGTATCCATTGTCCTATCTCTATTTCTTAGCTATTATCTTTTGAGGAGTAATATCCTTGAGTAGAAGGTAAGCTCCTTAAAAGTAGGAAAAATTTCTTATTTTTTTTCTTTATGTATGCCATGCTAAGCACATTCCATTAGAGTAGATACTTGATAAATGTTGTTTAATGTATGAATGAGAAAAAGTATTTATCTGTGGATGTGTCAGTTGAACCAGTTAGAATATAAGCTTATGGAGGGTAAAACTGCTTTGTACCAGTTCCTGGTGCATAGAAGTGGCTTAAAGTTCTTATGAACACATTTATCCATACTAATTTTATCTTTTGAAATAAGATAAAGCTGAACTATTGAATTCGTTTTTTTAAATAAATAAATGTATTTTCTTGTTTACATCATTCATTTCCACAAGATTTTGAGTTACAAATTTTCTCCCCATCTTTCCCCTACCCAACACCGCAAAACAGGCATCCCACTGTATAACCTCTGCCCCAATCTGCTCTCTCCTATGTCTTCCCTCTCACCCCTCTGACTTTCTGATAGGGCAGGATGGATCTCCCTCCCACAGTGCCTGTATATCCTAATTCCCATTTGGATGTAGTTAATAATAATAATAATAATAACTACAGAACCTGGCTATAACATCCCTAGAAGTTTTCTTTTTGGGATCTTTCTCAAGAGGTGATTGGTGAATTCTTTCAAATTCTAGTTTGCCCTCTGGTTCTAAAATATCAGGACAATTTTCCTTGAGAATTTGTTGAAGGATGCTTTCTAAGTTCTTTTTTTTTTTTTTTTTTTTT
>CM053592.1:182206118-182226025 GCA_028646515.1 Pseudochirops corinnae
AAATAGATTAACACAAATGGCAAAAGAGGCCCAAAAAGCCAATGAGGAGAAGAATGTCTTAAAAAGTCAACTTTGCCAGATGGAAAAAGAATCTCAAAAGCTTTCTGAAGAAAATAATTCCTTCAGAATTAGAGTGGAGCAAATGGAAGCAAATGATTTTAGGAGAAATCAAGATACTATCAAACAGATCCAAACAATTGAAAAAATAGAAGGCAATATGAAATATCTTCTTTACAAAACCACTGACCTGGAAAACAGATCCAGGAGAGGCAATTTAAAAATTACTGTACTACCTGAAAGCCATGATCAGAAAAAGAACTTAGAAAGCATCCTTCAAGAAATTCTCAAGGAAAATTGCCCAGATATTTTAGAACTAAAGGGCAAAATAGAACTTGAAAGAATTCACTGGTCACCTCTTGAAAAAGATCTCCAAAACAAAACTCCTAGAAATATTATAGCCAGGTTCCAGAGTCCCCAGATCAAGGAGAAAATATTAGTACAAGCTGACAAGAAGAAACAATTTGAATATTGTGGAAACCTAATTAGGATAACCAGGATATAGCAGCTTTTACATTAAGCCATCAAAGAGCCTGGAATATGAAATTCCAGAGATCCAGGGAGCTAGGATTAAAACCAAGAATCACCTACCCAGCAAAATTGAGTATAGTGTTCCAGGGGAAAATATGATCATTCAATGAGGTGGAAGACTTTCAAACATTCTTACTGAAAAAAAACAGAAATGAAAAGAAAGTCTGACACTCCAACACAAGAAGCTTGAGAAGGTAAACATGGATAAGAAATCATAAGGAACTTATCAAAGTTGAACTATTTACAAGCCAACACGAAAAAGTGACAATTGTACCTGATGAAACTTTTCTCAGAATGAGGATAGGTGAAGGGAATACAAATGTATATACATACACATATATCTATATAGGAGGGTTTATATATGCATACAAACACATATCTGAGTATTTGTATATTTGAATACATAGAGGGCACAAGATCAATTGAATAGGAAGGGACAATACCCTAAAAGGTGAAGTCTGGAGGTGGGAGAGAATTAGAATGAAAGGAGACAGGGAGAGACACAATGGGGTTAATCATCTCATAGAAAAGGCAAAGGATAATTGTTACAGTGGATGGGGAAGTATAGGAGGGCAAAAGGCAAAAAGTCAACCTTCCTCTCATTGAACTTGGCTTAGGGAAGGAATGACATAAATTCTAAACTGGGTATCTTGCCACACAGGAGAGTAGGGGGGATGGAGATGAGAGGTGGGATGATGGAGGGGAGGGGAGGGTGGAGGGGAGGGTTGATGGAAGTACACATATCTGTAAAGGGACAGGGACAGGAACAGGGTAGAGAATAGAACAAAGGGGGGCAGGATAGGAAGAAGGGACATATAATCAGTCTCTCACAATATGCCCACTGTGGAGAGATTTTGCGTAATTACACATGTACAGCCTGTATTTATTTGCTTGTCCTTCCAGTGGGCATGGGTGATGAAGGAGGAAGAGAAAGACTGTAGAATTTAAAGTTCTATAATCGAATATGAAAATATATATGTATATGTACATATATATAATTATTATTAATATTATTATTAACTACATACAACTGGGACTTAAGATACACAGGCACTGTGGTAGGGAGATCCATCCTGCCCTACTGGAAAGTCAGATGGCTGATGGGGGAGGATATAGGAGAGAATAGATTGGGGGAGGGCTTATACAATGGGATGGGTGTTTTGGAGTGGTGTGTAGAGGAAAGATGGGGAGAAAATTTGTAACTCAAAATCTCGTGGAAATTAATGATGTAAACTAAAATAAATAAAAGTTGAAAAAACATTTATAGAGCAAAAAAAAGAAATAACTTCAGTGCTGCTTTTATACAAATTTCTCTTATTCTTCATTGAAAACTTTTTAATATGACTGTTGACAAGTTGAATTTCTTCTTTTGAGAGCTTCACATTTATTTATATTTTTGACTTATCCATTATGGAATCAACCTTAATATTTAAATACACTCACTAATAATCTTGGTCATCAGACCTTTGGAAGAGAAATTTACTGTAAACATACTTTCTTTGCTGTATTTTTCTCTCTTTAATATTAACTTCATTGATTTGTTTCTGCAAAAGCTCTCAAATTTTATTTAATTAAAATTTTTCCACTTTATCTCTGAATTTCCTTTCTATGCCTTTTCTGGTCACGTACTCTTCCCCTAGATGTAGTAGTAAAAGGTATCTCCAAATATTGATTTTTAATTTGTTCATGAAGTGACATTTTATGTTTAGTTTTTTTTTTTCCCTTACATTACTCCTCTTAACAGACTTTATGATATAGACAACGAGGCTTATTCCTTTTTACTCGTTGGACAAATGACTCTCTACTGCCCTCATCTGTTTACATGAAACATTATGCTTCCTCTTCAGGTTCACCTCATACTTGCTGATTCCCCCAAAGTTTTGGTCAAGTGCCTCATTAAGTACTTCTTGATTCTACCATTTGCTTTCCTCACAAATTTTTAATTATTTTGAATACATATATATTTGGCACACACTTACATAAATATATGTTGCCTGATCCCGGAAGGCAGAAAACCTTTCAGTTTTATCTTTTATTTTTCTTTAACTCCCACTGCCTACCATCATATCCAGTAGAGAGTTGATACCTGATAAATACTTTTACCTGTTCAATTCCCTTTGAATGCCCTTCAGATATGTGGAGACTTAAATCACACTCTCCATAGTAGAAATGACTTACTTATTTGAAGAGATCAGATTGCAATGTTTCAAATCCCATCAATACTTTGATCCTATGCCTGCTCCTAATCTAATATCTCATGTATGATTATTGCCATCTTGTTACATAAAAGTGAATCAACCTTGATCTTTTTAAAACATACATCTCAAATGAGAAAGTTTCATTTTGATCATTTATTTTGTGATAGAAACAGCAGATCTGGTCCATAACTTCTTCATGGCATTTTTTACCTCTGTGTTTCTAAAAGTGTAGATAAATGGATTTAACATAGGTATTAGAATAGTGTAAAATATTTCCACTGTTTTATCAAAGGAAAAAGTAGATGGAGGCCGTGCGTACTCAAATATGCATGGAACAAAAAACAAAACGACAACTGTGATGTGAGAACCGCAAGTGGAAAGGGCTTTATGCCGAACCTCAGCATTGTATTTCCTCAATGAGTGTAGGATGACCCCATAAGAGATAAGAAGGAGAAAAAAACTAATTGTACAGATTAGCCCACTGTTTGTAACAACCATGAGACTAAGGCTATGAGTGTCAGTGCATGCCAGCTTCAACAAAGGATACAAGTCACAAATAAAGTGATCAATCACATTGGGACCACAGAAAGGCAACTGGAGCATGAATAGAACCTGGATCAAGGAATGAAAGAATCCTCCTGCCCAGGCCACACTAACCAGTAGAACACACAGCCTCTTATTCATAATAGTGACATAATGAAGTGGTTTGCAAATAGCAACATATCGATCAAAGGCCATGAATGTGAGGACAATCATCTCAGAACCACCAAAGAAGTGTGCTGCAAAGAGCTGTGTCATGCAGCCTTCGAAGGAAATGGTGTTTTTCACATAGATGGAGTCAACTATTACCTTGGGGGTAACAACAGAGGAGAAACATGCATCAAAGAAAGACAAAAAGGTTAGGAAGAAGTACATAGGAGAGCGTAGGAGAGAGGGAGTATTGGTGATTGTCAAAATTATAATCAAGTTTCCCACAAGAGTTGCAAGGTACAAAAGTAAAAAAACAACAAACAGTATTTTCTCAATATCTGGAGTCTGTGAGAGTCCCAGGAGGATGAATTCAGTAACATAACTCTGATTTTCCATAATTTCAGACTTAAGGATCAATGATTTCATGATCACAGGGCACCTGCAAAGGCAACAAGGGAGAAGTGTCTTTAAAATGGATTGTTTAACCTTTGTTATTAAAGTATTCATGCTATAGAAGGTTTCCCTCATTTTGGGTGATACCCAGAAACGTATCTATGGGATACAAGTTGGAGTGAATAACCCTGCCACAATGAGGATGTGAATAAAGGTCTTAAATATTGCACACACACACACACACACACACACACACACACACACATCACATCACACACTACACCTCAAATAGCTTTAAGTTTCTTTTGGGGCACAAAGGGATCAGGATCCGTATTAACAACTGGTAGAGAAATATTGTGCTTGTAAATGATATTGAAAATGCTAAGAGGAAAAGGGCAAATATTCTCCTACCAATTTACCCATAAATCATGACCACTTTGCCAGAAATGTTTAGCAAGTATTATTGTGGTTGAAAGAGTATACAATTTGAAAGTATATACATAGATACACATATGTGTATGCATATATGTATGTATATGCATATATATGCAAATAATTTCATCTCACATGAAACCAAATCAAATAGTGAGACCCAACATCATACCAAGGGGATTTAAAGAATTTTGTAGAAAGCCTACTAACAGAAAACTGAATATATCTCTTAAATGTGTGTTTTTAAAAAAAATAATGAGAGATGTACATTATGAATAAACAAATTGTCACCACATTTATGCCTTAATACTTTATTCTTATATCTGGGATAAAAGGAGATGAAAGAATCATCATGAAAATTATGTCAAAAAGAGTAGATTGACCAGGCCAAGAATTCACTAAAAATTTCATGCTGGATGTGAGATTATCTAGAATTATCAGGGAAATAATTTTAAAAGCTACGTTGGAAAATGAAAAAAACAACAACAACAACAAAAGAATGAGGAAAACCAGAAACCATTATCACCTTCCTGGAATGCCAGGTAAAAAAGGAAACATATCAGTGAATTACATAACACAGAGAGATGGAAATACATAGATATCAATGTCCATCTATCTATTCATTTATCTCCATATTTTTGATGACTTTTCAACTCGGGTCCTGAGAGTTTCACTTTGATCCTATGTACAACATCACATGTACTAAAGAAGAGAAAGCACAATGATGTTACACAGAATGACAAAATTTCGGTGATTGAAGGACATGTCAGGGGGCCACACCCTTTACCTCTTATTCAAATCTATTGTCCTTTCACCTGCCTCTGCAATAGTTGTCTAGTTTTTTTTTCTTCTCTCTGACTCAGTTATGTCCACATTGCAATCCATCCTCATCTCTTGACTGTGGGAATGTTTGATGACTGTCCCCCATTACTAGCATGCTCTCCCTTCTCATTTTTCACCTCCTTGCTTCTGTGATTTATTTCAAGTCCCAGCTAAAATTCTGGGCACCTACATGCCACAATGGAAAGGGTGGTAGGTCTGGAGTCAGGAAGACTCAGATTCCTGGGGTAAATCTGGCCTCAAACACTAATTAGTTCTGTGACCCTGTTAACTCCCTTTGCCTCAGTTTCCTCATCAGTAAAATGAGCAGGAAATCAAAATGACCAATCACTCTAGTCTATTTGCCAAGAAAATCCAAAATGGGGCTATGAAGAGTCAGAAAGGACTGAAATGACTGAACAACAACAAAAATCCTACATTCTACAGAAAACCCACCTAAATCCCATCTGATTTTACTGCCTTCCCTCTGGTGATTATTTCTAAATTATCCCTTACACAGGGTGATTATATATAATATTTTATGTTTTCTCCCCCATTAGATTTTGAGCTCCTCAAAATCAGGGAAAACATTGTTGCCTTTCCTTGCATCCTCAATGCTCAGAAGGATGCCTAGAGCATAGTAAGTACTTCATTAATATTGATTGACAATCTGACATCTACAAATGTGGTTTTCCTAAGCACAGGTCTCTTTTACCTCTTTTCTTAATAATGTCCAGTGGCTTACTCTTACTTTCAGAATTAAGTACCAAATTGGGGGTTTTGATATTTGCATCTTATCCTAGCATGATTCCTTTCTACCTCTGCAGTCATCATTCACTTTCTGCCCATTTGGGCACTCTACAATATGGCTGAACTGGACTTGTTAGTGTTTTGAACACAGCATTTCACTACTTTAAGCTTCTACACTTGCTATTCCCCATGTGTGATGAGCTCTGTCCCCTCACCCCCATCTTTATTTCCCTTGTCCTTCTTCAAGATAGCTCAAATCTCCCCTCCTATAGAAGAACTTCTTGTTTCCCCTGCATGGATGCTACTGCCTTTTCTCTGAAATCCCCACTACCCTGCCTGAAAATAGGAACCTGAAGAAGCATCTGTCAAGGCCTTACTCTCATCTCTATTTTACCTATGTTATACTTGACACATAATTATTTGCATAATGTCTACCCCATTAAAATGTGCGTTCCTGGAGATCAGGGATTTTTTTTTCTTAATTTCCCCAACACTCCATACAATTTCTGACTCATCGTGGTAATTTAATAATCTATATTTACTGGCTGACTGGTTATATTGTGATCTCAGTGAACTCATGGACAATGGCCTTTCTTTTCTTTGCTCCCCAGGATTTATTGATGTACTGGTACCTAGTAAATATTTAATACATGCATATTGACTGACTGATTGACTGAGCAACCATATAGCCCAACTCACACTTATGAGAACCTCACATTTGATCTGATCGTCCAGCTTTTGATTTAAAACCTTCAGGGCTGGAAGACCTGATTCTTTCCAAGGCAGCCAGGATGGAAAGGACTGCATTAAGATATACTGATTAAAACAAAACTAAACCCTATGTATTTGTAAATACAAATATTGACCCACCAGCAGAAATGGGGATGCTCATGTTTCTATTTCCCTTAGATATTCAGGGGGAAAATATGTGTGATAATGTACATGGAATTGGATGTATAAAATTAGTCAACTGGTTTTAATTAACTATTCATGGTTACAAAGGAGATTTCACTGTGTAGTAAGGAGTATGTGGAGTATAAAGAAAAGCAAAAGGCACGTAATAGAGACAAATAGAGAGAAACAAAGGCAGAAAGAGAAAGACAGAATAAAAAAGAGTCAAAAAGAACCGAATCACGTTACTGAGGGAAAAATTTTGTCCAAGCCCTTTGATAAAGATTCCCAAGTGACTACTTCTGACATAACACTACCCTAAGCAAAAAAGCATCAATGATATTTCATCTTTTAATAAAGTCTAAAATACCTTTAAAGCTCTTTTGCATTACTCTCTTTAACTATACCATTTCTTAGACTAGATAGAATATTCAATTAATAAAATGATCATTTGAAGTACAATGCACAGGATGTATCAAAAAGAAGGAAATATGATATGATTTACGAGTGATATGATTAGATGTCAAGTTAAGGAAACAATTACAATTATATTATGAAAATGGTAAATGATAAAGGGGTGAAGAATAAGTAGGGAGAGTGTTTGTTTGTTTTTATCAGACAGCACTCCTTTAACCTCAGACAACCCCCACCCATGACAGGATGTGCACATGGAAATCGATTTCAGCAAAGAAAACCTTGAATCTTGTCCATTTACACCAAAAAAACAAACTCTGTGGGATAGGAAGCTCTGACTTCCTTTTTTGTCCCAGAGGGACTGTCATGATAAAGAAAGAAAGAAAAAAGGAAGGAAGGGAAGGAGGAAGGAAGGAAGGAAATAAGGAAGGAAGAAAGGAAGGAAAGAAGGAAGGAAAGAAGAAGGAAGGAAGGAAGGAAGGAAGGAAGGAAGGAAGGAAAGAAGGAAGGGAGGAAAGAAGGAAGGAAGGAAGGAAGGAAGGAAGGAAGGAAGGAAGGAAGGAAGGAAGAAAAATTGCCATAGGTGTGTAACTGGTGCAAATTTGCATATATACATATAGAATATAACCCTCAGTACCCTTCTGACTCAATGGGAACCTGGAGGGCTGTGAGTATCCATCCCTGAGAACAGAGATGACTTGGAAAAGATTCTGTCAATATTTTTTTTTTCATCCCTTCCTTGCATAGATAATGTAAGATTCATGGGAGAATTTCCATATACTGATCTACCTGGAAAATAGGAGGGTGAACACATTGAGCTTAGGGACAAATTATATACTTCTTAGAAGTACGTGTAAATGAAAATATCAAACATGCTGAAAAACTTACCTTGGCCAAGTTAGTATTGAACAACTGCCTCCAACACAGAGTTGCCATCTCCAAATCCTTTAATTGCTTTTGTGGAAAGTCCTTGTGATCTTAGATGATGAGGCATCTGTAGTAAACTGCTGTAAAACCAGGATCTGCTCTCAATAAATGGGAGATTGAGTTCAGTAAGAATTAGAGACATGTTCAGAAACTTCCAGAAGTGATGTCATATGGTAACTCTGCTCTTGTCAGAGAAAAAGACTCACAGCTATATCTCATTTCAATTTTTAAAACTTTTCATCAATAATAATAATTATTATAATTATAATAATAACTATTCCTCCTGTTTTCTAGATATATCTTTGTGGTTCTACCCCCCTTTTCTCAAACTCTTTTCTGCATAGAACATGCAGAGCCAAATGGGAATCTTTTCTTCTAAGAGATATTTATGCAGACTCCTTCAAAATTCTGCAACTGTCTCAGTCTCTGAGGGACTGAGGATCATCCCCCTTATGTGGACATAGTTCAGTTCATTTGGCTTTGGTTGGTATTACAGCAAACCTCCTTAGCCAAACAGTTCTGACTTGTACTGATGCCAGCATTAGACAAAATTGGGATGTTTTCAAATTGGGCCTTCAAAGCTTTTCCCCTCACCTTTATGAGGATTGAATATCACTTCACAAATGACACCATCTCTGAGGACACTAAGGGACTCATTCATATATGAAGGTCTCTGCTGTGCTCCTTTATAGATTTTCAAAGTCATTCTGAAAAATCTGTCCTCCTAACTACACCTGTGACAAACATGTTCATCAATTTGAAAAGAAAAATGAGATGTGTTTATCTTTCTGAGATCCCCTTTTCTTGTACCCTCTCCCTCCTGCTCCTCTTATCTGCTCTCAGCTAAAGGTTAGATATTAGGAAACTGAGCTTTTATGATCATGTCTATTATTAATTTTCCTCAACCACATTTTAAAGAGAATATTCATTATATCTACATCTACTCATCTCAACAATGTATAAGGAGAATAATCATCTCCCAAATAAAGGAAATCAATCAACTCGTAAGCATTTAATTAGCATCTACTATTTGCCAAGCGCTAAACTTGGTGCAAAGAGTACAAAAAATGTAAGAGTATCTTTCCTCAAGAAGCTTATTAAATGAAATTAAATTAATTTAATTAAAGCTATTAAAAGAGATACTCTGTGCATATCTAAATATATAGAAAATGCAATAAGCTAGCAGAGTACATTTCCATTTGGGAGGAAAAGGAGACAACAGGAAAGGTTTCAGATGTTTGATCATATAATTGAGTCAATCAAAACAACGTCCTTATGCAGTTGCTATATGGCAGACATTTTATTAAACACTGGAAATTCAAGCAGAATTTTAAAATAAACTAAGAATTTTATGAAAAATATGAATGACTAAAAAAATCCCTGGATGGTATTGGTTTACTGAAAGGGGAATTAACAGAATCTCAGAGACTGAAAGATCATCAAAGATCACACAATGATCTAACTCGAATAACTCTAAACTCTAAATATCCTAACTCTAACTGAGCAGAATTTTGTTCATTGATATTCCTATCAAATGGTCATGCAGGCCCTGCTCAAAGGCACCAAATATTGGGAAACTCATTAACTTCTTAGGAAGATTGTTAGGTGTTCATTGTTAAAAGACTGTAAGCCCAAACTGATCTTTAATTTAGTGAATGTATTGAGAAAACCTATACCTAGAAAAATCATCTATTGACTCTCAAATATCCCATGATCCCTACACCACCACAACTCTGGCACAGTAACTAGGCTCATATAGCATCTCCTCAAAACCAAAGTATTGGTGACCCCTTGCTGATATATTGAAATGATCATACTTGAATCCAAGAGAGGTCAAAATCAAATGACAGGCCATGTGAAATTTGGTGCAATAGACATTCAGAGAAAAGAAACATCATGTGAGAGATTCATTAGTAAATGCCTCATGAAGGAGGACAAATATAAGATAATTTCTGGCAGCTATGAGGCACAGTGGTTAGAGCTCTGGACATGGAGTCAGGAAGAACTGAGCTCACATCAGGCCTCAGACACAATGTAGCCCTGGGCAATAAACAAACCTCTGTCTGCCTCAGTTCCTTATCTGGAGAATGACGAAAATAACAGCATCTAGCTCCTAGAGGAAGCTGTAAAGACCTAATGAAATAGTAATTGTAAAGCACCTTGGATGGTACGTGACATATCAACGTTGTAAATGTTAGATATTATTAGTCATTACTATGTTGAAGCAAAGGGATATAGTTGAGAGCTAAAGAGGAATGGGTAAAGTGTTCAACATGACAGGGATATATGAACATCTTTGACATTGTAGACTAGACAAAGTAAAAGGCAGATTCCTTTTTGGTATCCTTCCCCTTTCTTCTTTTTCACCTACTCCATTCTTTTCAGTCTGTCTCATTTTTAGGTCAGTAGAATCAAATTGCTGCTCATCCAGATATCCAGAAAATGACTCTATGTTCCTCAAAACCTATTTCCAGTTGAAAGATATTTGTCTTGTCTTTTAGTTGCTCAAGAAGTAAGCAAGTAGATTGTGCTGTGAATAGAGCACTGCATCCATTAGCAAAAACCTGAGCTCAAATCCAGCCTCAGAAATTTACTAGGTTTGTGACTCTGGGTGAGTTACTTAACCTGTATCTGCTTCAGTTCCCTCATCCATAAAATGTGATAATAGTAGGAATTCTTTCAAAGGTTATCATGGGGATAAAATAAGGCAATATTTGTAAAATAGTATGGAAATCTTAAAATGCCATATAAATGTTACCAATAATTGTTCATAATGATACTAATTGTTAGTCATTACTTCTTAATATCTCTCTCTTTCTCTCACTCTCTCTCTCTCTCTCTCCCCCTCTCTTTCACTCGCTCACTCTCTCACCTTTGGTGGTCCTGTAAAGTTCTTTAAGAAGACCACAATCTGCCTTGCTTTCTTAGAAAATTTCAGGCAAATATTATATATATATATATATATATATATATATATATATGCATGTATGTATATGTGTATGCATATATATATGCATGTATGTATATGTGTATGCATATGTATGTATATGTATAATTATTAAATATCTAAAAAAGTGATATTTAATATGCCATGATTTCTTAAGAAAGTATATTCCAATTCATGCTGAAACAAAGCAAACAAATTCTAAAATGAAATATTCCAAGCAAGTTCAAGGAGTAAACTTTGGTAGAGGAATTGGACAGTGGGAGAAACAACAATGGGAATTCAAAATTGTAGGCTCAATTTCATTAGGTTAAAGATTTTCATTTTTTAAAAATATCTTTTCCTCAACCTCATTTTTCCTATTTTCTTTTGGTTACAGTATTAGAAGTAGAAGTTATCTTAGAGGACAGATCATCTAGGCTCCTATTTTTCATTTAAAAAGACCCATTGTTGGGAATTGATGTGGAAATGTCATGCTAAAAATAGGTGGCAGGTATAGACATCAAAATCCTTCCCATTAGTTTGAGTATTCCTATACCAGTACCACTGGACTTAGAAACTTTTACTCTTCACTGACAGTTGCATGATACTCATTTCATAGATGGTAATAGAATTATCAACTTCAGGTTTTTGTTTATGTGTAAAATCATAAAAGAAGAAAATCTTATATTTTAAGATTTATATTTAGGTAGAAATGATTTAAAATAAACATTTATTCTGCAATATGATTTGAACATTTGAATTTTCCTCAAGAGTCATTCACCTTGTATTGGCAAAATGCTGCCCCTCAATCAATGTATCAACAAAATATTTATTAACCATTTACTTTTTGCAAAACTTTCATAAAATAGATCAATTAGCAAAGATTCAGAGATTATTTATTTATTCACCTGGGGGGGGGGGGCTTGTTTGGCCATCTGGAGCCAATCTTTCCCTTAAATGTCCCTCTCTTGCCCATGTAGTCTTCTGCTTAAGAGATTAATTTGTGTTTAAAGAGATAATACCCACTTTGATGACATGAGCAGTAGCAGCAGTAGCAAATTATTAACAATGACTGTATGTTGCTTATAGGTTTTCAAAGCACTTAACGTTGAGTATCTGCTTTAATCTTACCTAATCCATGAGGTAGGTTCTATACTTGCTCATATTTTATAATTGGGGGAAGTGATACTGAGAGTTTTAGTAAGGTTCCTATAGTCATGAAGCAGGAAGCAACCAGGGCAGAATTTGAATTCAATCCACTGGGCCACCTATACAGATGTATGGATATAGATATGGATATGGATATGGATATGGATATGGATATGGATATGGATATGGATATGGATATGTGCATGTGTATGTGTACATGTATGTGTAAGTGTATGTGTATGTGTATGTGTATATATGTATACATATGTGTATTCTACTATCTGGCAGGATTTGTATTAGAAGATGAATGCATAAAGTTTAAAAAACAAATCCTACCCTCACAGAATTTACATTGTGTGGAGCTGTCATTTACACTCAGATATGAAATGTTGAGCAGACTTCAGGAGAGTGAATCATGAGTAGCTGTGGCAATTTCCAGACTCCTCAACCCATAAACACCAAAGAGAAAATAAAAGAGTTCTACAATGGCCAAGAGCTCAAAAGTCAAGTAATTGGCAGGATAAGGAAGCACAATCAAACCATACATTCCTTTTTGGGGGACAAAAAATATCAAAGCGTGGAACTGGAGGAGGACAATGAAGTCAGAACTCCTGCATCAAAAGCTTCCAAGAAAAATATGAATTGGTCACAGGCCATGGAGGAGCTCAAGAAGGATTTTGAAACCCAAGTAAGAGAAGTGGAGTAATGCAAAGATTATGGGATTTGAAGATCTTCCATGCCCCTTGAACTTGCTGACGTAGTAGGAGGGAGTGGGGGAGATGGAAGCTGGAGCCAAGCTGGAGCCAGCATGGTGACTGGAAGCAGTGGTGAAGGTGGTGTGAACTCCTTTTTTTTTTTTTTGAGCAAGCCAGAATTTCTGCTAAGGACTCCTACTTAGGACTGCTAGGGATGGGAACTGCAGTGGGGCTGTAGCTGCTGGGAATGAGCTGTGTGGATGTTGAGTATTGTCATGAGTGAGGAGAGGAGGATCTTTGTCAGAGGTAGCCTGTTCTGTTTTGAAGGCTTGAGAATGTGGGTGTTTACTGCATTAACTACATGTGCCAACTCCATAGTTACTGTGATGGCTTTGACTTTCTGGTTTGGGGACTCACTTTTCTGGTATTGAATAAATGTTCTAGCTGTGTCCCCCATGTAGAAAGCCTGTTCCATTTTGTGATTAAGAACTATGTAAATCTTTTTATAGTTACAATAGGCATTGTGAATACTGCATTGTTGATACATTTGGTGACAAGGGTGGGATCATAAAATGCCAGGCCTCTATTTGGAAGTGGTGGAGGTGGGGGAGGGAGAAATGGCTATCCCATGATGGGAAGATTTGTCTTATTCCTCTCTAGCCAAAGAATGGGCCAAAAGCACAGGATCCTGTAAAAACTGGGAACCAAGGCTACAAGAGGGAGAACTTGTAGATTTGGAAAGATGTTTGCAAGGAATACCAATAGAACCAGGCAAAGAATTGGCAGAAATGTGCAGGAGAGGCTGGGTCCTGCTAACAAGTTATCATCTTATGCATAAACGTAGAGATAAGCTGCTGGAGGAAAAAGCTCAGATGTCTAGGGAGTCGGCTGGTTTGCCTGAGGATTATTCTGTGACATAGCCATTCAAAAGAGCAAGTTGGAGGGTCTCAAGTGGTGAAAGAGCAAGCTACTGTTCATGTAGCTAAAAGGAAACAAAAAAATTAGCAAAAGGAATGTGCATGCAGCTTTTCTACAGGCTGGGCAGAGTCGCTTCCACAGCTACCAGGAGAATGTGTGTGGGGAAATGGAACAAGGTAAGATGAGGAGTCTTCTAATGCAGAAGTTCTCTCCATAAAAAGAGGAAGACAGAAGAACCACCAGGGCCAAAGAGAGTCCAGGGAGACAACTGAGGATTTCACTCTACAGATTACTGATATATTGAGTAGATTCACCCAAATAACAGGAAAGTCTTTAGTGTCTTAAATAGTAAGAATCACTGATGAAGGAACCAGAGGAATAGCCCTGGATAGTGCGAATTGCTTAAAATTCATAAGCATCATTCAGAATCCTTTTGCACACCAGGTTTTTAAGGATCATCATATGCGAGGAGGCCTCAACAGAACGAATCTGTTACCTTTAGCTGCAGAGGGATGCAAAAAGCAATATCCTATTGACTCTATGTGGAAATGAATGTTGAAAACTAAAAATAAATTTAAAAACTGGAAAAAAAAGAAGTGTAATGTAATTTAGAGAAAATATGACTCTGCCAGTGGATCATTTCTTGACCTATTGAGTTGACTTCTCTAAGCATTGCCCTACACTGTGTGGATGCTAGCCATAGCAATGAGAAGAAAGAGAAATTGAAGAAATAAAAATAGACAAAGAGAAAACTAAACTATTCATCTTTGCAAATGATATGATGGTATAGTTAGGATATCCTAGGAAATCAGTTAACAAACTAGTTGAAACAATTTATGACATTAGTAAAGTTACAGTATATAAAATAAAACTGCATACATCTGAATAGTAATGTAAACATTATACATAAAGTACTAACAAAGGAGGTTACAGAGATTTATTACAAAAATTATAAACCATGACCATGTGGGATTTATGTAAGAAATTACAGACTATTTCAATATTGGAAAATAATAAGTACAATTAACCATATCAATAAGAAAACACTAAAAATTAAATGATTATATCAATAAACTCAGAAAAAACTTTTCATAAAAAGTTTTAGAAAACATAGGAATAAATGGAGTCTTTCTTAAGATGATAAGTACCATTTATCAAAATCCAAGAGCAAGATTTATCTATAACAGAAATAAACTAGAAGCCTTCCTAAAAAGATCAGAGGTGAAGCAAGGATGTCTATTATCACCACTATTTTATTAGACCTGCTAGCTCTATTCCTTCTCATTGAGTTTTGTTAGTAATACAGAGAAAAACAGATGATTTTGCATCAATATTTTATCTATTTTATCAATAGTTTTATTGCTTTGTTTCTGCTCTCCTTGGTGTAGGTATCAAAACCAAATTTGTGTCATAAAAGGAATTTGGGAAAATTCCTATTACCTATTTCTTCCAATTGTAAGTATAATATTGACATTAGCTATTTCATAATTGTTTCACAGAACTCATTTGTAAATCCATCTGTTCCTAGGATTTATTTTTCCCTTTATGGAGTACATCTATGGCTTGTTCAATTTCTTTTTCTAACAAATGAATATTTAAGTATCCTATTTCCTCTTCTCTGAAGTTGGCTAATTTATATTTTGTGAAAATTCATCCATTTCTTTTAAAATAACAGTTTTACATGCATCTAAGCAAACAAATGATTTCCTATTGATTATTTAATTTCATTTTCAGTTGTGGTGCATTCCCCTTTTCATTTTTTTATTCAGGCAGTTTGATTTTCTTCTTTTGTAAATCAAATTCACCAATGATTTGTCCTTTTTTAAAATTATTTTTGGTTACATGCACAAGTCATTGATTGGTTCTTTCTCTCTTTCGTTAATTTACAGATTCATAGATATAAATTTTTTCTCAAAGTATTGCTATGATTGAATCCCACAAATTTTTTATTCTTGTCTCATTTTTGTTGTTAAATGAAATTTTGATTGTTTCTATCATTTGTTTTTTGATTCCCTCACTCTTTTGGAGTATATTTTTTGGTTTCTAATTAACTGTAAGGTATGCTTTCACAATACTTTATTGAATGTAATTTTTATTGCGCTATAGTCTGAAAGTTATACGTTTAATATTTCTGATTTTCTATATTTTTGGTGGTTTCATGCCATAATCCCTAGTCAATTTTGTGAATACATCATTAACAACTGATTCCTATTTCCATTCAATTTTCTCCTAGCAAATCTAAATTTTCTAAAATTTTATTTATCTTCTTAACTATTTTCCCCTTATTCATTTTAATGTGAAAACAGCTACAACAAAGGCTCCAAGGAAAAAAAATGCAATTTGGACACAAACCCAAGAAGAAAAAAATATGAATGGTAGAGGGAGCATTAGGGAAAAGATAATAATAAAAAATTATGAAACAGTCAACATCTTGGCTCAAAAATACTGAAGAAAATATGCCCTTCAAAACAGAATTAGCTAAATGGTATGAGATAAAAAATATCACTGGAAAAAAAGAACTCCTTAAAAAGGAGAATAGGTCAGATGGAAACTGCATTACTGTAGCTCACTAAAATAAACAATTCCTTAAAAAGTATACACAAAATGTGGAAAATAATGACTCCATGATATGTCAGGATACAATAAAATAAAGTCAAATGAATGAAAAAAAAAAGAAAAAAGTGAAATATAGCATTGAATAAACAACTGAGGTAGAAAATAGATGAAGGAGAGATAAATTAATAATTATTATAGTACCTAAAATCCAAGATAAAAAATAGGTTAGGTATTATCATATTTCAATTCATCATAATGGAAAACTGCATTGTATTTTAGATCCAGTAGATAAAACTGAAATTGAAATAACGCACTTGTCATTATCTGAAAGATATTCCAAAATAAAATATCACAGAGAAATAACAGCCATGTTTCTAAGTGTTCAGGTCACAAAGAAAATACTTCAAGATGTCAGAAAGGAAAAAAAAAATCCAGTATTATAGAGAATCAAGCAGGGTCACACAATATTTAGCAGCTTTCACCTTAAAGAAGCACAGAACTTGAAACATAAGAAGTGAAAAAAGGATTGCAATAAAGAGATACTTCAAGTGGGATGACTTGCCAAAAATGTATTACAATCTTTGAGGCCAGTGAGGTTAAGTGACTTGCTATGGTCCCACACCTAAATGTATCAGTGATTGAATCTAAACCAAATCTTTGTGATTCAAGGCTGGAGACTCCATCTACAATTTAATCCAGTGCTGTGTGTGTGTGTGTGTATGTGTGTGTGTGTTTAATGAAGGATAAATTTTGAGAAATATGTTCTTGGGAGGATGAGATAGAAAACCTCCAGATGACTACATTTTAGAAGAAATTCATTTAACTTGTAAGTCTTCCAAAATTTTCTTTCAATAAGACTTGAATGAAGATTGGCATATTCGAATACAGAAAAAATGCAAGGTGAACTGGAGAAGTGAATTTTGGTAGTGTAGTTATGGGAGGTAAAATGCTGAGTATTGAAATTAGCAAGGTAGATTCTGATTCTTAGATTTAAATTTCTCTCAATTTGATACAAACCACATTTTATCATCCAGGGCCACTTTTCTTCTATACCATAATCACAAGACCACAAATTCATGGATCTAAAAGAGCCTGGGCAGGGATAGGGAACCTGTGGCCTTGGGGCCACATGTTGCCCTCTAGGTCCTCAAGTGTGAGCCTTTGACTGACCCCAAACTTCACAGAACAAATCCCTTTAATAAAAGAATTTGTTCTGTAAAACTTGGACTCAGTGAAAGGCCACATTGAAGGACCTGGAGGACCAAATGTGGCCTCTAGGTGCCATGTTCCCCACCCCTGAGCAAGAAGTTCTCTAGTTCAAATCATCAATTTCATTGTTGACAAAACAGAAAAAAATTTAAATTATTCCTCCAGGTCACAAAAAAAGAAATCAAAGGAAAGATGGGACTTGATATCCAGTATCATATGAGACCATATCCAGCACTCCATTATGCTACAAAAATTAATCTCTTTCATGACTATTACCTTTTGTTCACTTTAAGAGACAAAATAAAGTCCTCATATTAGTGTCTTTTTTTTTTTTTTACTATTTAAAATGATGGTAAAACCAAAGCAAATGACATTTTTCAAATTTTTCATGCTAAAACAGTGGTTCTCAAAACATGGGTCGCAACTCCTTTGGGGGTTAAATGAACTTTTCACAGGGGTCACTTAAGACCATCAGAAAACATATACTTCCTATTGTCTTAGGAACTGAGACACCACTTCTCTATACGTCTCCAGTTGGGTCAGTCCACATACAGACACGCCAACGTACAAGTATTAAAGGGTCGCGGCATTAGGAAGGTTGAGAACCACCGTACTAAAATGAATAACATTTTCAAAAGCATAAAATAGAATACATTGAATTTCAAGATAAATGAAAATTCTATTGAAATATAACTATCAAAATATTGTTAAAAGTCAATGGACCCCAGGCTAAAACCTCTTGGATATTGGCATTATTATTATCACACATCAGTTACAATTCTTCCAGTTTGGACCAAACATCCTTGAAGAAATAGAAAAAAAATATACTATGCTTGAACATATTATTTGTCACCTGAAGTCACTCGGGTATTCCATAGCTTCTTCATGGCATTTTTTTACTTCTGCATTCCTTAGGGTATAAATCAAAGGATTGAGAAAGGGAGTTATAATAGTATAAAATACAGACACCAACTTATCAATAGGAAAGGTGGTTGGGGTTCGAGTGTACATGAATATGCAAGGACCAAAGAATATGATGACAACAATGATGTGGGAGCTGCAGGTAGAGAGAGCTTTGCGTTTCCCCTCTGCACTATGATTTTTCAGGGAATGCAGAATAATTGCATAAGATATCATCAGTAAAACAAAGCTTACTGAGCATATGGCTCCACTATTGGAGACTACTAAAAGGTTCAGTACATATGTGTCCATGCATCCCAGTCTCAACAAAGGCTGCAAGTCACAGAAATAGTGGTCGATCACATTGGGACCACAGAAGGGCACATTCAAGATAAGGATTATCTGGGCCATAGAATGCAGAAATGACCCTACCCATGCCAATAAAATCAGAATCCCACACACTCTCTGGTTCATGATGACTGAGTAGTGTAGAGGTTTACAGATGGCCCCAAAGCGGTCAAAGGCCATTAAAATGAGGACCAATATCTCCATACAGCCAAAGAAATGCATAGCAAATAACTGGGTCATGCATTCATCAAAGGAAATTGTATTCTTATGAGAGAGGTTGTCCACAATTAGTTTGGGAGCTGTGGTGGTAGAGAAACAAGAATCTGCGATGGATAAGTAGGTTAAGAAAAAGTACATAGGGGAACCAAGTGTGGGACTTGTCTTGATTGTCACAATAATTAATAGATTCCCTAGCACAGTAGCAGTGTAGAACACCAAGAAAATGGTAAATATTATTTTCTGCTTCTCTGGGTCCTGAGTCAGTCCAAGCAGAATGAATTCGGTCACATTGTTTCTCATCTCTAGGACTCAAATGAGAAGGATACAGGAGAGAACTAGTTAATATAATAAAAAAGAAGAATTAGTAGAGCAGAATTGGAGAAATCTCCACAAAGAAACGTTGATTGACTCTATAGTTAAGCTGCTGTTATTCCTATTTTCAAAGTCTTAGGAAAGCTTAAAGTATAAAGTACTCCCATAATTTGCTCAATTCATCTAACACTTTTTGCTGATGCAATATGTGTGTATGAGAAATAGTTGCACTGTCCTCTGTGCAATGACACATATATAACACCATGTGCTTGCAGGAACTAACAGTAAGACATGGATAGATAAGTGGTTTGTGGGTTGAAATCAGCATCATTGGGGAAAATTATGAGTTCACAGATGCATCTGATAATTTTATTTTATTTTATCATTTGCATGTGTTTGGGTATTATTTAAAAACTCAAACTGCCTCCCTAATTTAACAGCATTAACATCTTGGGGGATAATTACTATAATCTCCCAATATACATCCTAATCTGCTAGAAACAATATGCATCCAGATTGTTCTGATTCAATAATTCCTTTGATAGAATCTCAAATTTTGAGCGGAATTTATAA
>CM053592.1:182226525-182237474 GCA_028646515.1 Pseudochirops corinnae
ATTCAGTTCCACATTCACTTGAGTTTCAGATTTTCTGCCCTCCCTTCCCCCCACCCATCATGGCATGCAGTCATGTATAGGATTTGCAAATACTTTCACATCATACAATAGTTTGGTTATACAGAAGGGTTGTAACCAATGAGTGATCACTGGGGAAAAAAAGCAAAACCAAACATAAAAAAGAACGATAGCATGTTTTGCTTCAATCTCGAATGGTTACAATTTTCAATTATGATTGATGCTGGTTTACCCCATGTTGGTGCAACTCTATTTACATAGTTTCAACTGACTAGGGAGGAAAATCAATGATTTCATACCTTTCAAGTGATAAGGGAGTTTAGAGGTCATATTGACCTCATATGACTTCATATGACCATATAAAAAGGTCAAACCTTTCACTTGATGGGTGAAGATCCTGAGGATCATAAATTTTAAGCATTTCCCTGAACTTGACATAAATAGTAAGTGATTGAAATCTCAGATTTTAGTCTAATACTAGTTTTATTTTCACTATACTATGGTCCTGACTATTCTAAATGTTCTCTTTCTATTCTTGTCCTGGAACATGTTTTATTCCTGAGGTATGGAGGTAGACCTTCATGACATGAAAGAAGAATGTGTTCACTTCTACTAGGAAAATGTTCTTTTGCTATTTCTTACAATGCCAATTTATAAAATGTCTTTCTTTGAAATATCTCTGCCCTTTGTTTGAAATATCTGTGCCCTTTGGATGAAACAGATTAAAAGTCAATCATTTCTTGTCAAAATAAATAGCACATTGATAGGCTCTCAGGAGCCTCAGCATGAGCCTCAGATAGTTTTCTGGCGTAGATACATGTGAGAGGGGACACTAAGTCCTATAGTTGGGTGCAAGAAATCTTTGGGAAGGATAAAGTTGTTACAACATTTTAAATATATATTTAAAATAATGTTATAATCAGGGACAGATGCTAGATTTTAGAAATGATGGAATCTTAATTAACATGTGGTTTACAGAATAGTAGAGATTACAGAAAAAAAAAGCATTGCACAAAATCTTACCTAATCCATGCAATAAATTTCCACTATCTAATGGGAATACTTGTTAATAAACCACATATTCATGGTACTCCATGCAAAAAAAAAAAAATGATGTTACTTAAAGTAGATTGGAGCTTCCAAGCTGCTTAGGTTAAACCAAAATATTAAATTTTCTCCTGAATATTTCTCCATTAAAATATAATGCTAAGAAAAATGTTGACTAAACTTCTCTGGTCGTGAGTCCACCTTTACTACACTGAGTATGTTACACAAAATGATCCTTTTATCTCTACTATTTGGTAATTCTAAGAAAATACTCTTTTGGGGTAAGATGATGGAATATTCAAAAGGGATCAGTGAACCCTGTACAGATGCTTTTTTTGGTTTCTTAGTTGAAATGATTTATGGAGAGAATACTAAATACTAAGCAGGACAAGAAACTTACAATGAAGTTTTCTGCTTTGGTCAAGACTTGGCTCCAGATCAGGTTAGACCAAATTGGACAGGGGAATTTATTCATTCACCGACCTTTAAGTCGCCAAAACTTATGGAGCCAAGTTCCCCATAATTAACAACCGCCATTTCCCTGGAGATTGTCAACTCTTTAAGTTTTTAAAGTTTGATGCAAGTACCGTAAATAATTGTTTAAGAAAAAAAACAAACAGGTTCTAAGAAAACCAGGCAGAGAGCCCTGCACCATGCAGATTTAAGTCAAATTTCTATTGTAATAGACTGTGTCTAGCTTTCTTCTAGCCTTTAAAAACATGTGGGAGAAGGAAATGGAGTTATGACTTCACAAAATATTAGGTGACCAAGACCCAACATAGCATAAGAATACCTCATGCCTGGAGTGAGTGAAGTGATGGTAAGATGATGAACTCATGAAAAAATCTTTCTGTAATTCCTTTTCACCCTTTGCTCCCCACAATGGGTACAATCCCTGTTCACTCTCCCTTTAAGTCCTCACTTGTCCCCACTCTTCCAATTCCTGTCTTTTTATCCAAGACCTTCAATTTTACCTAACGATCAAAATCTCATCACTTCATGTCTTTAATTTCTTATTCAACACCCATTCCATTTTTTTTTCCTTTTCTTTAACTTAATGGAAAGGATGGTTAGTCAAACTAGACCAAAGTGGGAAAACAATTTTAAAAAAATATTGAGTTCTAAATTCTTTGGAGCTTTGAATTTTTGAGTAAGCACTTCAACTTTCATTCTCTAGGAGGTGAAAAACCATGGAAGCTAATTAATTAGGGTGGAAAATGAAAGATGCATTACTTAAGGAATATTAATAAGCAACCATAGAAATAATTCATTTAATCTTTTGAAATATAGTTGGAACTTCTTGGATTTAAACACATCTATGTGTGTAGCTATTTCTCTTCTCATATTTAATTGGTCTCATTATGCATGACGCTCGTGATATTGGTGAGATGTTTCATTAGTCTGATTTATGTGTATATGCAGAAATATAGACAGAGAAATTAAGTAAACCTTCACAGGTCATACAATGACTCAGCAACAGGGGTTCATCAGAATCTGACAAATGTACTGATGGTCTCTTCACCATATCTCACTGCTGCCCAGAAAACCAAGTCCTTGCCTTTTGCAGGTCTTAGACTACAAAGGTTGGTTACTTAGATGGAATGAGGTTTGACAACTTTTTTCTGTTTTATCAAAATCTCACCAATAGTTTATACTTTTACTGCCAGAATACATTTAAGGATTGACATATTTATTGAGATACAAAATATTTTCAAAAAATTTTTCCAAGAACACTAACACACTTAGGGGAGAGGAATTAATCACAGGCTACTCAGAAATAAAAATCATCATAGTAATTTATTTTTTTCTGGAAGATATAAATAGGAAATAATAAAACAAAAAAAAGACCCTCACCTTCTTGTATAGAACTTGAAGCATCATATTCTATCTGGGAAATATGAGTAACGAGAAAGGGAGAGAAAGGGGAGATAGAGGGGAAGAAAGAAGGGAGGTAGAGAGAAAAGAAGAAGAGCAGTAGAAAAAGAGAGAGGAAGAGAGAGGGGAGAGAAAGAGTCAAAAGTGGGGAGGCAGACAGAGAAATCATAATTTGGAATCAGGTCCAAATCCTCTGTTACTACTTCCCTTTATTTTTCAGCTAACATCATAGTCCAAACTTTCTGCAAGAGCTATCATCAATTCCACTATTAAATACATATACAATTTCTTGATCTTCTGTAGTTTTAAACCATTTTATAGACATTTCCTTTTAAGAAATTTGCATCCGGCCAAACACATTTCAAAATACAACCTACAGATGTTGTCATTTACACAGTACTTTCACTGCCCATTTTCCTTCCTCTTTGGGAGCATGCAGGTGATCTTGATTTCTGATCAGAACATCAGAAATTCTGGTAGGTCCTATCAAGTAGAAGAGGCTTGAGGCTGAGCTAAGGAATTCTGATTGCCAGAAGATCAAGCTAATGAGTTGGGGGAACTTCATTATAAGAAAAATGCTCACAAGTTTACAAATTGTTTTCAGCAGCTCAGGAAAATGATGCACACCAGGAGTGTGTACACCAATCAAGCAACCTATGAAACAACATTAATCATGTTCCTCCTTCTTGCCAGCTAGGAGCTGAGGATGCAAGTTCCAAGCATGAAAGGTATAATCATTTAACTTGCCTTCAGATGTTGAGCATATGTCAGTCAACTCATAGGAAGGAATGGTTTTGGGAGAGAAAAACAGAAATTCTGATACAGATATGGTAGTAAGAGTAGAGGAAGAGTAGGAGGAGCAGTAGTAGTAATAGTCGAAGGAGCAGCAGCAGTAGCAGTTCTCAGTCAACTTGGAAAACCTCAAAAGAGGGAGTTTGTCTTTTATGGGCAGATCTGAGAAGAAAGGCAGTTTGGTTTCATGTTCTGGAAAAACCACAATAACTACTTTTGACATATACCAACTTTCCAGTGCATCTAGGCAATTTTAAAGCTGTAACACATTTTTTAAAATCTTATTGATAGAGAAAGTTTACTGATTAGATAGTTCTGTGTATCTATAAGAAATTCATGTGTAGGTAGTGGTGGCGGGGTTGTTCAGGGTAGATCTGCACTAGATATTTCAGAGGGCAATTGGTCTCACTGATGACACAGCTATGCTAATTATTGAAACGAAGTTTCACTATGCAGAAACTTATCTGGCAAAAACTTGAAGAGAGATAATTTTGGAATAGAATAACTTATAAGGTGGCCAAGGAAGATGGTGAACATATATAGTCAGTCATCTCCTGTCATTCTAAGGTATAGGAATAAACATTTTTTGCTGGGTGGAAGAGAGGAGGTTGTAGTTTCTTCTTCATAAAAATTGGGTGTTAAATAAATATTAACTTTTTAACCTCATAGTTTGTGTGTAAACCTAGCTGCTTTTTTCTCTCTGGGGAGGGGCTCTGTGTCTCTAAAACAGAAATAAATCAGAAGACCCAGAATTCAGGGACAGAAACATACAACTAACTCTGGAATTGACAGTCTTCTCTTTACTATAGGTTTTGAAGGAAAGGCTATTGCAAATATTGACATTATGATGTTTTTGGGACTTCTAGTTTGAAATTTGTTATAGGTAATTTATGTGGAATTGAAACTAATGTTAGCTACTAAATCCATGGAAAATTAAGGGGGAGAGAGAGAGAGAGAGAGAGAGACAGAGAGAGACAGAGAGAGACAGACAGAGAGACAGAGAGAGACAGAGAGACAGAGAGAGACAGAGAGACAGAGACAGAGAGAGACAGAGACAGAGAGAGAGAGACAGAGAGAGAGACAGAGAGAGACAGAGAGAGAAAGACAGAGAGAGAGAGAGAGAAAAAGACAGAGAGAGACAGAGAGAGACAGAGAGACAGAGACAGAGACAGAGACAAAGACTTAGGAGAGGGAGGGAGGGAGGAGGGAGGTCATTAATCGTTCAAAATCTCCTTCGAAATAAGCTTCCAGTAGAATATTCCAGAATTTTTTTGTGATTTTGGATTGTGATGCATATGTATGTATACAAACCTGCATGTTGATTTGTATATGTGCATTTATGTGCATGTAAATGTGCATTTATATACACATAAATATATATTTCTTGAAAGAAGTCATAAATGAGATATTTATTATATATTTCAGTGGCAGAAATCCAAGAATGACTGCCAAACTATTGGATACTAGCTAGTACTCAGGAGGGAAAAAATTGTCTGTAACATCCATCCAAATTGCATAAGGACAAATGTAAAACCTTATCTGCATTTACAATAAATAATCACCTTACAAGTAGAAAATAAGGGTGACAAGATAAAAGAGCAATTGTAAAAAGGGAAAAAGATCCTGATGTATGTAAAGGTCAATGTGAGTACAAGCTATAGCATATTTCAAAAGATTCATATGCTGTTAGCCTACATTGTAAGACATATTAAACAATGAATTGACAGACTGACTATACATTGTTGAGAACTTTATCAGAATATCATATTCATTTCTGCAAATATTATTTTAAGAAGGACATTGAGAAATTGTTGAGGGTAAAGGATAGGGAAATCTGACTCATATAGAGCATCTGTTGTTCAATGGTCTGAAGATGTATTGAGGGACCTCTCATAATAATGCCATATTGTATGCAAACATCATTAATGTACACATATTTCAATATGCTTTTGAACATGTTCTTCAACACTGGTGACTAAAGATTCTTCTTTCTTTTGTCTGTAGATACTCAATGATTAATAGGGCACTTGTGTCCTTTAAAAACGGAAAATCAAAGTCATGTAACTGAGTTCATTCTTCTGGGACTTTCACAGAATCCAAATATTCAGAAAATGGCATTTGTTATATTCTTAGTTTTCTACCTTGCAACTGTTGGGGCGAATTTGTTTATTGTTGTGACCATCATCTGCACCCCTTCTCTTTTGGGTTCCCCTATGTACTTCTTCCTAGCTTTTCTGTCTTTCCTGGATGCCTGTTTCTCCTCTGCCATTGCTCATAAAGTTATCATAGACTCTCTCTATGAAAGGAAAACCATTTCCTTCCAAGATTGTATGGGCCAGATTTTTGCAGAACATTTCTTGGCCGGTGTTGAGGTGATTGTACTCACATCTATGGCCTTTGACAGGTATGTGGCTATCTGTAAGCCTTTGCACTACATGACAATCATGAATCGGCACCTCTGTTTGTTGTTGGCAGGAGTAGCCTGGTCTGGAGGCTTCTTGCATTCCATGATTCAGATTTTCTTCATGCTTCCATTACCCTTTTGTGGCCCCAATGTAATTGATCACTTTATGTGTGATTTGTACCCTTTGTTAGAACTTGCCTGTACTGACACCCATTTGCTTGGTCTGATGGTTGTGGCCAACAGTGGCCTCATCTGTATCATCAACTTTTCACTGTTGCTTGTCTCTTATGGAATTATCCTGTATTCTCTAAGGACACACAACACAGCAGCACGTCGCAAAGCCCTTTCTACTTGTGGTTCTCACATCACAGTTGTAGTCTTATTTTTCGTACCGTGTACATTTGTATATACACGGCCTCCCACTACTTTCTCTTTTGACAAAATGGTGGCAATATGTTATAGCTTCTTAACTCCCTTATTAAATCCCTTGATCTACACGATTAGGAATACAGAAATGAAAAATGCCATGAAGAAGCTGTGGAGGAAAACAGTAATTAATGTTGAAAAATAAATACTTTAAGAAATCTTCTAAAAGATAAATTAGATGTCTCATCTTGATTTGACTATTCTGCACACCCTCAAAACAATGTCAAAAAATAATATAAGGATTAAATATCTTGATGAGGAAAATTATTTTGAAGCTATTTTTTCATAACTTGCACTGGAGATATGTTTAGCAGTATAGGTGACCAAAAGAACAACCATAATGTGTTAACCCATAGAACGATGATAGAGATAAATCCTAATTTTAAGTTACTGAGAAGCATTTGGTTCACACTTCACAGTTGTAACTTAAAAAAAAAATAAAAACAGATATTTCAATGAAAGAAGAGAATAAACTTCTGAAACCAAGAAAAATCATTCAGCCAAGAAAAAAGGCTACCAGTCATTTATAAGAAATTAAGTAATTACAATACACTACTCCATTTTTTTTTTTTGCAAGGGGGAAGGCAGGAAAATTAGGATTAAGTGATTTACCCAAGGTCACATTGCTAGTAAGTATTAAGTGTCTGAAGCTGGATTTGAACTCATGTCATCCTGATTCCAGGGCCAGTGCTCTATTCACTGGGCCACCTAGGCACCCCCAAAATTTTTAAAGGTGGATTTAGATATACATATAACATCTTGAAATACTAGAAAAGAGGTATTTCAAAAAAAGGGAGATATTTTAGTCATTCTTTTAAATGATTTCATAGGTAAGTAGGACATGCGAAAAGATTACTATTTAAACACAATAAAAATAAACACATTAAAAAATCAAATGCATTGAGTTACCATGAAAAAATGAAATCAATATTTTTTCTCTATATTTATTTAGAGATTTTTTTTTTGTCGTTCTCTCTTAAAAAGTCTCATTTTGTCTAAAGAGCATTGTAACAAGGAAAATAAATCAAATCTATTTGAAGTACCTAAGGACAAATGTTGCAATGCAGTAAAAAAAAAGTATGAGACATAAAATGCAGATTAATATTTTGAAGTATTAGAAAATGAAATAAAATGTCATAGAAATGGGAAAAAAATCCCTCAGATCAGAGGATATTATGGGGTGTCACTGAGAAAAACCAGATGAATTTTGTTTTTTATTTAATTTTAATTTTACATTTTCTGGCTGTTAAACTTTCATCATTTCTTAGTTGCTCAGAGATATTAGGAAGCGAGCATAGTCATTTGGAATGGGATTATCATGTGAATTTCTGTCCTGTATGAAAGTCACAAAAAGAATGAAGAAAAGATTCATTCATTCAAAATAATCTGGTTTTATGATCTAATAAGAAATTATGTTTCAGGTTAGATAAGGAATGGAATAATGGAAGGGTGAATTAAATCAATGTATTGCAATGGGGCACTGAAAATGAATGCCATTCAAATTAAGACAATTGGTTAGAAGGGGAGAGAGACAGAGACAGAGAGACGGAGATAGAGACAGAGACAGAGCAGAGAGAGACAGAGAGAGAGAGAGAGAATATAAAGGAGAAGAAATTAAATTAAAATCAAGAAATCGAGACTAGGAAGGGAAGAATGTCAGTAGGACGAATGGGATTAGAGAAAGCAAAACAAAGAAACAAACAAAATTCCAACCAAATTAAAACTTAAAATGATATATGAAAATAGTATATGCTAATTTATTGTAGCAGAATGGAATAGTGCATAGAGTATGTATATGATGATTCAAGAAGTAGGCAGATATGTATTCTGCCTCTGTCACTTAATTCTCATCTGCCCTTGTCTTCTCTAGCACTCTATCACACAATGCCTAAATGCTGATTTGCAAGGAAGTGGAGAAGGTTAGATCTCTTTGATAAATGACAGAGTAAGCACCCACAAAAATGTCTCCTGACTGGTTCTTGCCAGATTGTGCAAGGGAAAATGTTAAGATTGGACCTTTTGCCCTAATAAAAGAGGCAGAAGTCCGAAGGAGAAAATTAAAAAGAGGGTATTAAAAAAAAAAATCAAGACAGACAAGTGCTAAAGGACTGGTCATGAGAGAATGGCCTTCTGTCTGGCTTTTAAAGCCTTTCACAACTCCTCTCCAAATTAGCTAGATAGGTAATAGATAGATAGATGATATATATATATATATATATATAGATAGATAGATAGATAGATAGATAGATAGATAGATAGATGGATAGATTATTGATAGATATACAGAAAGATGGATAGGTAGATAAAGCAATTATTTTGAACTCACTGAATGCCAAAAATTGTGCAAAGTGCTAGGGACATTAATGCAAATTAACAAGGTAAACTTTGCCCTCATAGCAATTGTACTTTATTGATGATAGACAATATACAATGTACAATATATAAAGTGGAAAGGGGGTGGAGTATGCTGGAAGAATAAAGAGGAGATATTTGATTTTGACTTGGAAGCCTGATTCTTGGTAAGATAAGTGAAAAAGACACCAAGAAGAGTCTGGCCTACTGAGAAACAAGTCCAAGGCTGTAGAAAGCAGATGGCCCCTAAGCATTATATATTGCTCCCTATTTCACACTCAATGGTCTAATCAATATAGCTTTCTGTTTGTACTTCCACATGCAACACCACAATGATAATGAGCCAAGAAAATGTTGTAGGATCCATGATGACAAATACTATCGACTACCATAGAGAGAGGTCTGATGACCTATGAGTGAAGATTGAAACATACTTTTTTCACTTTATTTTTCTTCTTTCTTTTCTATGAGACTAAAATGGAAGTATGGTTGGCATGACTTCACACTTTCACAAGTGTGTCCTATGATTTGTCTTCTCAACAGGTTGGAGAAAGGTTGGAAGGAGAGAAAGAATGTAGAACGCAAAATGTAAAAATTGAATATCAAAATAAATGTTTCTTTTTAAAATGACTATCACATGGAGGACAATATACAGACATAATGAGGCATGTGAACATGGTGTAACACATTCTGAAACTGTACTTTGTAACACAAGAATAATGAATATTATCATAGAAATTTATTGTCAAAAAAGAAGGTATATTAGAAATAAAATAATGACAAGGTGACTAACCAGAGGGCTATGTCATTGTTCTTCACGTGTTAGGAGAAAATTAGGAGGAACCACAGGATATTGGGTGGATCCATTGCAGTGAACTAATGGAAGGACCCAGATAAGAGTAGCACAGGATAGGCAGTTGTTCATTGGTTATAATGATCCTTAAGAGGGGCACATAAAAAGAGATCTCAGATTCACTGATATATATGATATTTGAGATTCTCCTCAAGGATTCAACATATATGTGTATAAATACATGTATAAATAGATACTTACCTATCTATATGTAGACGTGTATACACAGAAATGCATATGTGAACGGATATATGAATATATCTGACATGTGTGTATGCCAAAAAGATGATAGTCACACTACAACAACATAATATAAGTAGAGAAAGCTGAGGTTCATACTCACTGTGTGTGTTTGTGTGTATCTGTGACAGAGACAGAGAGAGAAAGATAGAAAGACAGAGAGGCAGAGACCAAGAGACTGAAACACAAAGAGGTAGAAGGAGAGACAGAGACAGAGAGGAAGGCATAGGATGGACCCCTTTGGTAATCTAATAAAACATACTTTTCAAGTATCTGAGGTAAAACCTTTCACTGAATAATGTTTCACATGCATAAAATATATCCAATCATAGATTTACAAAGGAAACTAATTATATATAAATAACTATGAAAATAATATTTAAAGCAAGTTCACAGATCCAAGGTTATATGGAACTGAATCAGCATTATTTCCTGTTCTGGAAATCAAATGACAGACCCTGAGTTCCTTAAGAAGTTCATAGTGTAATTAAGGAGACCCCATGCAAACAACTATACACAAACAAGCTATATTCTACATAAATTGAAGATAATCCATAGATACAAGATAATTAGTTCTGCAGAAGAACAGGAAAGTTTCCTTGAAGAGAAAGAAATTTAGTTGGAACATGAAGGAAGCCAAGTATGATAGAAGGCAGAGAAGCCTCAGCCTTTTGGTGTTCCACACATCTTGTTTTAAGAGTATTAACTCTCCCTCTTTAGATTAGTAGCTCCTTGAAGGCAGGTACTCTAGTTTTGTATCCTCATTGTTTATTACAAAGCCTGGAACATAGTAGGCACTTTAAAATATTTACTGACTAGCCATTATTTACTTAAAGGAAACTAGTGTCCAGATCTGTTAATCTAGGTATTGTCTACTATATATCCATTTATCTAATATCTACTATTTATATCTAGCTAGCTTTCTATCTACCAACTCTTATC
>CM053592.1:182245437-182263587 GCA_028646515.1 Pseudochirops corinnae
AATCAGTTCATTAATTAATCAATAAATAAACAATTATTAAACACCAACTGTATACCAGACACTGCTCTTAGCCCTGGAGATAGAAAAGGAGGCAAATGAGAGCCCCTGCCTTCAAGGAATTTACAGTATAATAGATTAAAGACTAAGGACCTTCCTGGTTAGGACAAAATATTTCCTGAAAATAAGTTTATTATTGTTCTTATTTTTTTTCATCTTTTATTTTGTTTTGCCTTCCTCTAACAATAAGGTTGGATTATTCTATCTGTCACAAATTTCATGTCCATAATAAATGCAGGTAACACTTTACACATATTATCTCATTTTCCCTTCACACAAATCCTAATGATTCCTTGCTATTATTATATTTTTATACAGTTGTAGAAACTGAGTCAGGTAGGGGTTAAGTTATTGGCTCAAGGTCACACAGGTAGTGTCTGAGTCAGCATTTTAACATAGGTCTTTTTGATTCCAGGTGTAGTGCTCTATCTACTGAATCACTAACCTGAATACTGTGCTGATAGTTCACATAGAAAACGTGACACTTTCATTCATATACATCAGTATTAGTATAGTAACATATGCCAATCACATATACCTGACTAAATCCACAAAATTTAATTAATAGCAATTATATTTAAAATTCAACAAGAATACTATTTTTATCATCAACTTTTATTTCTGTTGTAAATATTTACAAACTCCCTCTCCTTTTCCTTCCCCTTCCCCCTAAGAGATAGAGTTCCTGTACATGGTAAAAGTGTGTTTCAGTGGAAATAGTTCAAGATTTTGAACCAGAAGACCTAGGTTCAAATGTGAACTCTCAGACGTATGAGACCTTGTTCAAATCATTTTGCCTCTCTAGGTCCAAATTTCTTTATCTGTGAAAGGAAGAAATTAGATTAAGTGAAGTTTAGAGTCCATTTGAGTCAAAATCTGTTATTCTTCTATCACATATTATATTGGGTGTATTCCATAGGTTTCTAAGTATGTTTGAGGAAAATAGTACAAAAGAGGACAGTAACACATTGGGGAGGACATGAAACAATGGGAGCATGTCAATATTTTCCAGTTTAATTGACTTATAGTAATAGATGGGAAGAAAATGTTCATATAACTACTCCAAGGGAACAATCCATAGGATTTGTTTTGATGTAATCATTTTGTACGGAAGGAAATTGAGGCCTAGGGGGAATTATGCTTTGTCCACATCATACAGTTAGTGACAAAGTTCTGAATGTGGCCTCTCTTCCAACTCTTCCCTGTCAGGATTAGTCAGTCAATACATACCAAGTGCCTATTGTGTGCCTGGCATTATGCTAAGCATTGTGGATACAAAGAAAGGCAAAAGACAATTCTTTTCCTTAAAGAACTCACAGCCTAATGAGGGAGGCAATATGCAAATCATTACATAAAGGATAAATTTTTTAAAAATACCAAAAGGAAGACAAAAGAATCAAGAGGGATCATGGAAGGTTTCCTATAAAAGGTCAAATTTTAACTGGACTTGAAGGAAATCAATGAATACAGGAGGCAGAGACAAGGAACCAGAGTATTTAGCTCATGGAAGATAGTCAACGAAAATGCCTAGAGACAAAAGAAGGAGTGCCTTGTTTAAGTCTCTGGATTCTATGGTTTGTGGAAGGCAGATGTGATATGTGAAGGAATTGGAAAAGTATATATAGTGGACAGTACAAAAAGACCTTTGAATGGCAAACAGAGGATATTATATATTTTTTTCTGGGTGGAGATAGGTAGTCGCTGGAATTTATTGAATATGGAGGCATCTGTGACATGGTCAGACGTGCATTTTTCAAAAATCATTTTGTCATTTGAGGGGAGGACAGACTGAAGTGTAGACCGTCTTGTAGTAAGAAGACCTATCAACAGTCTATTGCAATGGTATAGGGGAGAGATAAGGGCCCACACCAGGCAAATGCCAGTATTGAGGTGAAAAAGAGGTCGTATTCCAGAAATATTGCAAAGGCAAATTTGATGGACGTTATGAACAAACTTTATGTGAGATAGTGGGGGTTGAAAGATATTGAGGAGCATGCATGTATGAGCAAAGGCAACAGATGGTGTGTGTTAGCCATATATAGATATAGATGCATGTAAAAGTTAGGTAATATGAGGACAGGAGTTAAGCAAGAGAAAAGACTGTAAAAATTAAAAACAAAAGCCAAAAAGCCTAAGTCAGGCAATGGACTCATTAAGGGAGGAACATTTGTGTCTTGCATATCTGTAAAGCATAGCACCCAAGACTTCCTTTGGGTGGCAAATGTGGATTGCATGAAGCTCAAAGGACATGAAGTTTACAAATGCTAGTGGTAAGAGGAGAATCTGGAAGTGACAATGGGAAACAAGTCATATTAAAACTCCACTGCCTTGAACAATTGAGGGGAATGAGTGAAACTGCAACTCATGCTGGGAAGGGTGATCAAGGAAAGATGTATCATTAGATGCTAACTAATCCTTTGTTGAGACCCAGAAAATGGAAGACATGAGAAAGGAGGAGATTTAAGATGAAAACAAGTAACAATTACAGAGGTTTTCCAGAGAGTACAGTGTAAGGTGACATTTGTTTTTACTTGAGACTTTAAAGGCACATGGGTTGAGAGGAATGTGAATAAGGGATTGAGTAATGGGAGGTAGGATACGGGGATTGTATGATGACTTACAAAGGGTTCAACATCATTGGGATGGGGAGTTTGCTAATTATTAAATGAAAAGTTTAGAGAGATTTTCACTGTCAGTTATAGCATGAATTTAGGATGGGATACTTTCAGGGACTTGGGCAGTTCCTGTAGAGAAATAAGAACTTTGAAGAGGAGTGTTGATATTCTCCTTTCTCCAAGGCAGTAGATAAGGCTAGAGGATTGATTGAATGATGCTCCACACCTCTCATTTCAGTGGTGAGAGACTAATATAATGAAATCATGTTTTTACTTTTTCTATAGGATAGTGGAGACCAGGCAAAAGATGTACAAGACAAGACAGAAAGAAATCTACCTCTCCATTTTCCACTTTTACCAGAGGCTGATTAACAGATAGGAAAGTTATAGAGATCAAACAAGAGACTACAGAACAATATCACCTTTGGTACCACAAATTGTTCCTTAGAATATAACTGTTCACTTTTGGTATAAATAAAGGTCCTTATTTGAGCCTTGGTATTCACTCAAGATTTTTTCCCATGTAACTCATTAACTAACTAGCTAGCTAACATTTCATTGTCTTGCATTCCATCTGATTAATTTTATTTCATTCTTTTAAAGAGGAAGAGAATATTCCATAGAGGTAGTTCAGTGACTGCTTGTGTTTCAGATGATGTGTTTCTTCCTCACTCAGATCCAGTAATGTGACTTTCAAAGAGAACTACATGTAGGGACCTTGGTGGCTAGAGTCAGGTACTTGGAGTCAGGAAGACCTGAGTTTGAATCCTGCCTCAGATGCCTACAAACTATGCGACCCTAGGAAAGTTAAAAAAAAAAAAACATAACCACCAGAAGAACACTCTGTGTGCCTCAGTTTCTTCAAGAGCAAGACGATGATGATGATGATGATGATGATGATGATGATAATGATGATGATGGTGAGGATGATGATGATGTTACATGGATCAAATGTACTTACATATAAAATGTTTTGCAAATGTTAGGGCTAAATAATGGCTAATTATTATGATTAATAATTATTATTATTCTTAGCCTCCAAAACAGACTTTCCAATGGAGTCTGTTCTGTGGGTATGAAGAAAAGTTCTATGTGTCAACTTGATAATCTCATATTAAAAATCATATTTTTGCTCACTTCAATTGAGTTTGAAGCTAAAAGATTTCTTCTCCCTCCCAGGAAACTAATAAGGCCAGCACCAGAAATAGCTTATCATCAACACTTGAATTGTATTGCATTGTTTGTTTGTTTCATAGTGTGGAGTTATTTCATCCTTATGGATAGAGATGGAAATTGGAGATGCTCATTCTCAAATATATAGAACTTCTTGACATCAGACATGTTTATGAGAATGGAGTTTATCCATTGTCCACAGGGTTATCAATTATGGAACATGCTCCTCTAGATGGGTTTTGGGTACTTCCAAGTCCTTTGAGTTTTAAGGTTTGCTAGTAGTTCTCTGGCAAACAGTTTTGTTATTCAATTATTTGAGTTTAAGGCTATGCATCGGGGGGTATCTAATCCCAGTTAGTTTCTTAGATTAGCTTAGTTTAGTGTTCAGGGGAATTAAAGCCACTTTAGATGTTTAATTTAATATTAACTAGATCATATTAGACCATATTACAGTTTAGTTATGCATTAGCTTTATTATAAGGCTATAAGAAAGGCATATACAATGCCATCCCCATCTCTTCTCTCGTCACAAGTCATTTTCACAGTCTGCTTCTAGTAAATAGGCAGGTTATCTCAAAGCTTTCTATATTTGGGACTTTCTATAAAACTCTTAGAATGGAGACCTAAGGGGGGATATTGTGGGAAGCCTTAATTAATTATCACAATTCAATTTTCATGGACTTGGATGGAGCAGTGTATTGGTAAATGATTAACTGGCTCTCTGGGAGAAATAAAATATATATGCACAACATATGTTTAAGTTTAATCTGCAGCATTAATATTTTACCATGACTTTGTTAAGTCTAGACAATAAAAAAGAACAAATTAAGATGTGACTTATTATATTTGCAGGTGTCTGAGGCTTTTATGCTCATGCTGAAAATTTAATAATAGATCATTGATAGCCTGCTTGAGCAATATTCAGTACACTACTGATGGGGAGAGGCTGTAGCCAAAGAGTCTTCCCAAAATAATGCATGATTTTGAGAGAATACTCCTGTCTAGATTTCAATCTGAAAGTGACCTTATGTTCCATCTGGCTCAATCATCTCATTCAGGTCTTCCTTAATGCTTAACGAAACACTTTTACCTAATGCCACAATGAAACAATTTGTGAATTTTTACATAGAAATATTTGTAGAAATTCAGATCGTCTATATACACTATTACTGAATATCACTTCATTTTCCCATAAAATCTGTCCCCTACATTCCTGATCCCCCAGTCAACCCTTCCCTACAACTGATATAAGTATGCATAAACACTAGCGAACATACAGAGAATCACATACACATCCAAATATACATACATATACATGGACATAGCCACCTTAATTGGTTATTTGGTAAATTAGGTTGCTAAGATACCATCCTAAGATGGTCCTCCATTTGTCCAAGGCAAATGTGCTAAAATCTTGTCTGAAGGTGCATTTTCAGGTGGCTTGAAAGGGCCTGAGAAAGGAGTTCCCTCTTGAATTCAATCTACTACTCACAAAACCAAACATTCTCATAGGTTCTGAGGGCATTGGAAAAATGATAGAGCATTGTCAAAGACATTTGGGAGGGCTGAGAGGCTACACTTGACAGTTTTGAGTAGAAAAGACAGAGGTTTAAGTTCTTCCTCCAACATAAAGTGACTGTGTGATTCTCCCTGTTTTCTCAGGAGAATAAAGAATTTTGACTTGATGTTCTTGAAGTCCCCTTGCATCTCTAAAGTGCTGATGTTGCAAACAAGAATGCCACTTTAATTACTTTCTTTAATGCTTATGAGTGCATGATACTCTATGTGGAATGGATTCTAGGCTTTTTGAAATATCAAAAGTTATTTGGTTGGTGCAAATAGTAGGCATAAACCCAAAAACCACATCAAACATTCTTACAGAGCGGATGTTTTTATATTTTATATTTGTTTTGTTTTTCTTTATTTATTTGATACTTTGTTTTAGTGGACAATACTTTTGACCCTGCAAGAACACAAACTCACATTACTTTTTCTCAGAGGGTAATCTGCATTTAAATGATAAGCAATGACTTTGAAGAGTCAGAAAAAAATGTTTTATAAAAAACAAGGTAACTCAAGAATTTACTAGAGATACCTGTAAAATGGGAGGAAATTGGCATTGCCCAACAGCAGATTTTGATATTCGCCATCATAACTTTCATCAAAAAGGTAGGGAGGGAAGGAGGGAGAGAGAGAGAGAGAGAGAGAGAGAGAGAAATAGAGCCATATTGGACTTCAATATCCAATTGTTACTCATAGTAGCTCATATCCCTACCTGACTGACCCTGGCATAAAGATAAAGCCTGGTGAATTCAGTCTTCCATCTTCCAAGTAGATCTGGATACAGAGTCACTGAGATAAAGTTGTATATATTTCTCCATAAATATCAAAATTGTCCTCAATCATGCCCAGTCAAGTGAACACAAAGCCTTTATCTCTAAAAAGGGCTGAATTTAGCCTTTCATTTACTGTTTGCTAGGTGACCTCTCGTCTAAGATCCTGTAACTCTCCTCCATAACTTCTTCATGGCATCTTTTACCTCCTTGTTCCTCAAAGTATATATCAAAGGGTTGAGTAAAGGAGTGCCAATTGTGTAAAATACAGACACCAACTTGTCCACAGGAAAAGTGGTTGGGGGTCGAGTGTATATGAATATGCAAGGTACAAAGAATATGATGACCACGATGATGTGGGAGCTACAAGTAGACAAGGCTTTGAGCTTCCCTTCTGAACTCTGATTTCTAAGGGAATATAGAATAACAATATAGGAGATAATCAGCAATACAAAGCTCACCATACATATAACTCCACTATTGGAGATAATTAGGAGATTTACCACATATGTGTCTGCACAGGCCAGTCTCAACAAGGGTTGCAAGTCACAGAAGTAGTGGTCAATCAAATTGGGACCACAAAAGGGCAAACTTAAAGCAAGAAAGATTTGAACTGTGGAGTGAATACAGGAGCCCACCCAAGCCAAGCACACCAATATGCCACAGACCCTACGACTTATGATAGTTGAATAGTGCAGAGGTTTACAGATGGCCACATAGCGGTCATAGGCCATGAGGATGAGGAGCAAAATCTCCATGCAGCCAAAAAAATGGGCTGCAAATACTTGAGTAATACAATCATTGAAAGAGATGGTCTGATTCTTGGAGACACTGTCTACAATGAGCTTGGGGGCTGTAGTGGTAGAGAGGCAGGCATCTGCAAAAGACAAGTGGGACAGAAAGTAGTACATAGGGGATCCAAGTGTAGGACTGGTCTTGATGGTCACAACAATTAGCAGGTTTCCCAAAATAGTGGCAAGGTAAAAAATCAAGAAAACACCAAATACAATTTTTCGCTTTTCTGGGTCCTGTGTCAGCCCAAGAAGGACAAATTCAGTTACGTTGCTCTTTATTTTCATAACTTCTATGAATATAGAAAGGATCCAAATAAGAATTACCTAAAAGACAAAGTTCAAAGAGAAGCATCGTGAAAAAAAATATATATATTCAATTGAACAAAAATATTAAGAGATTACTAATTGTAATGTGAGAAGCAGTCTTTCATAGTGGAGAGAAGAATGGCCTTGGGCTAAGAAAGAAATGTGTTCAAGTCCTCTATATTGAACCATGAAGAAAGCATTCAAGCTCTTGCTTCACTAAACAATTATCTGAATGGCATGTTGTTGGACAAACAACATTATATTTGGAGATGTACTGGGTTCAAACACCACCTATATCAATGACTGCTTTTGCTAAGATTTGGCCAATACAATACTTTGCTGTGCCTTAGTCTAATCATATTTATAATGAGGAGACTCTAATCCATAATTTTTTGATTCCTTCCTTAAATTACCAAATGTACAATGGTATAACCTGATGAACTTACAGGCAAATGACTAATATACATTACTAAAATTAGTTTTTTTGAGTTGACTACACTGTTGAAATTACAGATACTTATTAAAAGAAAAATATGCAAGGCCTAATAGGAAGCCATCCTTGGCTTAACAAAGCTTACATTATGGATAGGAAATCTAACCCTCTTTTGATTAAATAAATACAAAATATAGATAAGATAATACCAATCATTTTGATAGATAAACACACTAACAACGAGAAGGTTTTTACTGGAAGGTATCTAAGGATTTATTGTAGCAGAAGTTAAGAAGGACTCTACTCCAAACATAAGAATCAACTGTGGAAATGGATAGTTATGGAAGAATATGGAAAATCAAACAGAAGGAAATTATTGCTTGATGTTAACATCTATATCATCATATGTATCTATACTCTCCTGTGTTGCAGTTGGTTTTGGTAGAAAAAAAGAAGACAACCATAGTCTGTTACATTCTATATTATGGATTCCAAACATTTGGTGACCCAAATTGTAAGTTTGTTATAACGATGAGTGGCTTTGTTGTTTATATGAATATATAATGTTAATATTTCATATATACCTGCAAGAACATACATGTATAGAAAGTGCTATAGAAAGTGCCTTATTTCTTTTAGTTCTGACAGAATCTAGGAGTGGGGATCTCAATGAAATGATCTTTCTGATTTGTATTGAAAGGACAAAATGACAGTGGTTGTCACTTGCCCAAAATCACACAGCTAACGAATGTCCAAGAAAAGATTTGAACTCAGATTTTTCTAGCTACAATTCGAGTACATTAAATATTTCATCTAACTGCCCAATAATATCCATTTTCTCTTCCTATTTCCCTTCTTTCACACACACTCACACATTATTTAATATTCATAACTACAAGTGAAAAAATGACTGTGTGTCCATGTGAACAATGATGAATGTTTACCATCATAATGGATTTTAATTACCTTCTCCGGATTTTCTGGTATATATGTCCTCATATGCTAGCATTTTAAGAGTCAGGGCAGGTGGTTAGTCAATAGAGGGTAAAGTCTCAGAGTCAGCAAAATCTGTGTTGAAATCTGAATTCTGACATACTTTAACTATGTGACCATGGGCAAGTCACTTAACCTCACAGCAATACCAGAAAGTCTAAAATAATTCACTCACATACACAAGTGTAAGGTGCTTCATCACTGAAAGTAATCTACACTGCAGAAATCACAAGACTGCATCATATGTGACATAGATTCTGCACCTCATCTTTACTTCCCCCTAGGAAAAGTTTTACTCTGAACTTTGATTGAAACTCTGATCTCAGATTTTAGCTCTGTCATTTACTACATAGTTGAATTTAATTTCTCTGTGTGTGCCTCAATTTCCTCAACAGGAAATAACAAACTTCAAAGGTACCCTCTAGCCCTCCAAATATATAATCTTATTTCATTATATTACTTTAATCCCCCTAAAAATAAACTATTATTAATAATTGATCATCTTGTTCCTATTTTTAAAAGTGTGAAATCAAACTTTCCTAAAAATTGAGTGAAAAGTTTCTTAGGGTTTAATATTATAAGATGATATATTTTGAATTCAGTAGAGGAATGAAATTAGGGAAGATAGAAAGTAAAAAGAAAGACAAAAAAGGAAGGAAGAAAGGAAAGAAGGAAGGAAGGAAAGAAGGAAGGGGAAAAATAAGGAAGGAAAGAAGGAAGCAAGGAAGGGAGCAAGAAAGGAAGACCAGAATTGAAAGAAATAGGAATAGGAGAGGAAGGGAGAATGAAATGTGTTCTAAATAGAAGAATGTGGGGGAAAGTGAATAAAAATTCAAGAGAATAGAAGCAGAGAGCTCAAAATGTGAAATAAGTGAGGGAGGAAGGATAATAGACATGTATGATTTGTGAGTAAAAATTTTGTTCACAGTACATTTTCCTTTCAATTTGTAGTGTCAGTATTTTTTGACCCAGTGAATGAAGATCAGGCAGCTACTTCAGTCCTAGGTCCTTGCTCTTTTCTGCTGAACTAGATGGAGATAGTTTGAGGAACTTAAAGGTGGGGGGTGGGTATAAAAGGAGGTAGAGAAATAGGAAACCTACAGATAAATGGAAAGTTTTTCTTGTCACTTTTTACTACCACCAAATGTCCCAATCACTGTCTCCCCCAGGCAACTGGCCAGCAGTTATAAGGTATTTTACGTATTTCTTTTGCAGTCCAGGAAATATGAAAGCATATGCCACTTAGAGTTGCCTTTTTGTCAGCAAGGCTACGGTCTCAAAATAGGGGTGGAGGGCTAACTAGAGGACATGACTTTTTGAAATGACTTGCCCTTGTGATCTAGTATATTTTCCTCAATGTCTCTAAGCCTTAGTTTCCTAATTTGCAAATGAGGAAAGTTCACTAGATAATTCCAAGCATCCTTTCCTGCTGTAAAATTGTGATCTTGTGAACTCAACTGGGCAGCTAAATGTAACTACTGAAACAATCAAAGCCTTGAATCATCTGATCTTCCTTATTTTCCTTATCTTTCAATATTTACCCATTTTTCCCTTTTTCTCCTCCCCTCACTCATTTTCAGGCTGGTCTCTCTTCCTATTTCCCTTCTTTCATACACACACACACGTTGTACACACACACTAAATATGTATATAACATAAAGCATGTATATGTTTCTGTATATAAATGGAGAGAGAAAAAAGATACAAGAGGAGAGACAAAAACAGGCAGAGACAGATGGAGACAGAAAATGAGATACAGAGACCAGGAGATGCATACACACATACATTGTTTCCCTCCTCCACTTTAGTCCTCTTCATTCTCTCAACAAAATAGGATTTTGTATATTATTTTTGTTTATATCATATTCTCTAATCACATCACTAAAATGAAAAAAATAAAATATACACATATACATGCATATATACCCTAGGCACATACATTCATACATACGTTGTTATAGCCAAAGGAGGCAGAAGGATTCATTCACAAAGACAGACAGACAAAGTGACAGGCAGGAAAAAGCAAAGCAACGGAGACAGAGGGTTTTATTCCCACACAGAAACTTACTAGGTTTTTTTTGACAAGTTAGGAAACAATAGTTATTCTAAAAATGAGTAGATAAATTCTTTCTGTGGCAACTTACAAATTTTTCTTTATCATTACTTCTGATATCTTTCCCTTTCCCCAATGCGTCAGGGACTTCCCATTATCTATGAAATAACCAATTTTGGTCTTGTATTCTAGACTTTGTCCTTCCTTTCTATTCAATCTCCCATTTCTTTCTTTATAGAGATAATTACTGCAAACAGGCATCTTTTTTCCTGGTATTAAATTAACCTCTGAAATGACATAACCAGGAAGAAAGAGAGACTAAGTGGAATGTAGTCCCAATTTACAGTTCCAAGTAGGTGAATGATGAACATTCTGGGAAGAAAGAGAGAATGCCTCTAGTCAGAGGGGAAAGTAAAAAGAAAGTAGTCTAACAGAGTAATTTTCATGAATCTATAAAGGACTATTTTGAGCTTCATATATCTCCTTATCTCCATATTATATATCCTGGGGCTAAACCACAACAAAAGGGACTTGCTCCCAAATAGCTCTTTGGAGATTGCAACTTGTAACTCCTTCCCTGTCCCAGAAGCATCACCAGGGGCTAAAAGGTGACAAGAAAAGGAAACAGGGAGAATAACCAATCCAGAGATCCAAAGAATTCATGAATCTCTCTCCAGCTCCTTCAGCCTTTGAAGCAAATCTAGAGAGCTGTGAAAATCATCCTGACTGTGGAAACTGATAGACTAAATAATTGCTCCACAAAGACACAATCCCATTGCTGTGGGAACTATATCTATAAGCTCTCTCTCTGTCCCTCATCATTATATTTTTCCTATGGATTTATAAATATTCATGATATGTTTATAAGCACATGGCAATGTAAGTATTACAGAAAGCACATGTGAGGACCTTATATGCTTTTTTACTCTAATACAGAAAAATAAATATTTCATCCACCTGTGCAATGGTTAGGAGACCACTGAACACGAGGGAATGATAACAGGATAGAAGCTCATCCCAGCAAGATATTTATGTACACCTAATCCTGAAATAGAATAAAAAGATAATAAGAATGATAATGCTAACTCACACTTTTCTCCTAGTCCTGGCAGCTAGACAGTAGTAAAAATTCTAACAAAACTTCCTCAGGGTTACTGATGGGATTCTGACCCAGAACCTGGAAGTGTTTGCGCGGGCTTTGTTGGCCAAGACAGAAACTCACATGCTTATGGTCTGAGTGACAGTACTGAAACTACTGGGAGAGGGGGGAGTAGAGAAACATGAAAAAATGTTGAAAACTTATACTTCCACTTTAGCAGAAAAATATTCCTTCCAGATTGCCATCTGTAAGGTCTAAGCTGCTCAGTGGAGACGTCACAAGCTCTTCAGGGGTTGTAGCTCCTGCCTGTTCCAATACAGAGAGCCCAAACAGCTCTCTTAAACCTGGGATCACTTCCCAGTCATTGCCATAAGACTCCTTTCTGGAAGAGATGTTACAAAAGAATCTTACCTTTACCAGGAAAGGAATTGAGACTGTTTTCCTTATCACATCTTAAAATTTCTCCAAACACTGAGAGCTTTTGGCGGTACAGGGAGCAATAGCTCTAGGGTGTCATCCTTCTCTCTCCCTAAGCCCCTTTTGGGGACCTATATTAGAACTAACTGTGTCTCTTCCAGTCAATCAAGCATTTATACTAATTGCTTCAAAGTTTGGGAACTTGGGGAATGAACTTTCAGCCTCCAAGGGACTCAGGAATATCACTTAGAAGAGAAAATAATTAACTCAGCTTTTTCAAGTTTAGTTTATGTAAGAGTTAAGCTTTACCTAGATAAAATCATAAAGGAGAAAATTGGGCCTTCAGTGACACTTTCCTCCCCTGTCTGGCACAGAGCATCCACCTTGTGAATGCTTTCATCTGTGAGGTCATATACTGTATTGTGAAATGTTTATTAAGTCATTTTGGGTACTCAGTTTTTTCAGCACAGATCAAGTGAATACATTTTATGTGCCACAATGTGTTAGAAACTGTACTAAGTAGTGCTTATGACAAGTTAAAACAAAAGACTTGCTCTCAAATACTAATAGGAGAGAAAATACTCATTTTTCCTCTTTTAAAACTGTTTGAAGAAAATGGTGGCAACTGTTCTCTGTACAATTCCCTCCTCCTAGATGTTGAGGCAAAGCTCACCAATCAGGAATTTTCCCCTAAACAGTGGAGGCAAGTTTCTGGATTACCTCACCCATAAGGAAGGACATTTTAAACTACATGTCTAATTTTCCCACCATGCTTAATTTTAGCTTAATTCCCCAGAGGGAACACACACACACACACACACATATACATATATGCATACACATATAAACACACACACATACACACACACATATATATACACAGATATACATATATATAAGGTTCAAAATTGTATTGTTTCTTGGTCTAATCAAAATTGCTTTGCAGAAGGATCACACCAGATCACAGCTCTACTAACTGTGCATTAACGGACATTTCTTCTGAAGTCCTTCCAATATTGACTTTATATGTTTTGACATAATCTTCAAACCCCTAGACATCATGTACACCCTCCTAGTCATTTTACTTTGCATTTTGCTCATTGTTATTAATTTACAAGCAATTTTTCATGTAGTTATTATTTTGTCATTATCATTTATAAGAATTGTCATATATTCATTGAAACTATTTTTCTTTGTTTGCACCATACCTCGTTCATGGCATTTTTCATGTTAGTATTTCTAAATGTACAGATCGAAAGATTTAGCAAAGGTCTCAGAAGAGTGCAAGATATTTGTGTGATTTTGTCAAAGGAGAAGAAATGGTATGGGGAAGTCGTGTATACTCAAACACGCATAGTACAAATAGCAGGATCACAACTGTTATGTTGGATCTGCAGATTGAGAGGACTTTGTGCCATCCTTCTGTGTTATACATCCTCAGGACATACGGGATGATACCATAAGAAATGTCTAACAGGGAAAATATTAGAATGCAGATGAACCACTCTTGACCACCACGATAAGACCAAATATGTGGATGTCAGTACAGGCCAGTAGTAGCAAAGGAAGCAAATCACACATAAAATGACCAGTGATATTAGAGACACAGAAAGGCAATGGTAAAATGAAAAGCATGCGGATCATAGAATGAGGGAGGCCTCCTTTCCAGGCTACCACCACCAGAATCATACAGAGATGCTGACTCATGATAATGCAGGAGCTTACAGATGACCGCATAACTATTGATTGCCAAGGCTGTGAGGAAAATCATTTCTGCCCCACCCAACAAAAGTACTGCAAAGCAGTCTTCCTCTGAGCAAAGTTAGTGGGAAGAAATAAGTCAAAAGAAAAGCGGTGACCTCTTCTTCCCAGCACCCCAATTTGCTCCTTCATTCTAATTTCTGGAATGATTATACTTCTACCTAGTGGGATTATTAATAGATTGCATAGGAACCATGACCAAGTTTCCTTGGCCTGTTTGAATGCAATTTTTGTCATTAGAACCATTCAAAGAAATTTCCTCAATTTAAAGCCTATGATTGATTGTGTATCACTATCTCCTCCGCCTCCTCCTTCTCCTCCTCCTCTTCTTCATCCTCATCCTCATCCTCATCCTCCTCCTCTTCCTAATCTTTTTTTTTCCTCTTCCAGTACTTCTTTCTCATTTTCCTCTTCTTCCTCACCCTCCTTTTCTTCTTCCTGCTTCTACTCTTCTTATTCTTCCTTCTATCCTCAGTAAATATTCATTAAATCCCTACTATGTGCTATACACGGTGCTAAATTCTGGAGCTGCAAATAAGAGGCAAAAAGCAGTCCCTGTCCTCAAGAAACTCACAATAGAATCTTATCACTTAATTTAATTGGTGCATGGGAAGTAACTGAATAAATTAAGCTGGCCTTTTATTTATTTTCATAGTAACATCTCATCTTCTTTACAATCCCATCTCTTCATTAATATCACCTCCATCACCAGCATTCATTCCTGACCCCATGGTCACTGCCTTATCTTACCCTCATTACCTGTATCTGCTCTGTTGTAATCATCTCCTACTAAGTCTCTCTGCCTCAAAACTCATCTATAAATCAAAAATCCTATTTATAATTAGTTGTATGACCTACCTAATGAGATTGCTAGTGAGATCAAATTAGAAATATAAACAATTTTTGACAAACATACACACAGAATGATATAACTAAATTTTATAAGAAATAATGGAATGTGAATAAAATACTGTACATACATGTATATTTATGTATATATGTGTGTGTATTGTATGTCTGTATGTGTATGCATGCATGCATTTCTCCATTGGCTTAGGTCTGTTGCCTATGTAACAATGTCATATAAAATCATTCAGTTTCACGCTCAGGCTCGCCCAGAACTTTCAACGTTTGAAGTACTAAATTAATATCAGAAATTAATGTAATGTTTAAATTCAAGGAGTTGGGAGCTCAATTTTATCTTTCTTTTCTGATAAACCTTTCTAAATTTCCATATAATTAATATATCTACGTGGTAACAAATTGAATGTTTGCTGCTGAATGGTGCTGAAAAAGTAATGCTGGCTACCACTGGTAGCCACAGGCGAAGTTAGATAAGGACAAGGGCTCTGAGGTCATAGTCATATTATACATGATGAAGCTTGAGATATATTAGAAAGGAAGAAAAATACTATATTGGACCACTCAGATTACAATGATCGTCCCTAAGATATTGTACACTTGGAATTTTCCCCACCTCAATTTGTACCTGCTCAGCAGAAAAGTTTTGTAGGGTTTTTTTAGAACACAAGATGTCAATTGTGCCTCTGTGAGGCTAACTACTATGTTGAAAAATATGGAATGATAAGAATTACTTCAAGGTAGTCCTTAAATGATTCCTTCTTAGAAGTCTCAAGATAAGCTCTTCAAACAGTTACTTCCATTGTCTAGGCATGAAATCAGAATACACACTTACATGTTTTCAAAACTTTGTAAGGAAAGGGAATGAATTTCTCATGTTCTGTAGTAGTAACTCTGAGGTTTTATTAATCTTTCCCTAAACTGTGCTTTTATAATGATTATTTAGAGTAAAAAGAGTATCTGGAGGTCAATCAGAGAGTTGGTAGCATTCTTATCAAAGTCTAGGAACTACAGGAATGGTCTCTTGGTCTCCAAGACTTACCCAAAGAGAAAATTGTCTACAAAGTCAAATCACATTTTTCAGCAAAAGCCAAAATCCCTGATCAACCAACCCTAGACTGTTTGAAAGTCAGCTCTTGGCTGAAGTGTGATGTAATGAATTATTTTCTTTGATAAATGTTGTTTTCTCTTTTCCCTGGGAGATAGAACTTATAGAAAAAATGTGATTGCCCTGAGGTCACTCAAATATTTCTGTAGATTAAAGAAGACAAAGAAAGCAAATTTTCTTTATGAATATGTTTCCTTTATTATAATATTCATTTCTAAATATATAGCAATTTGATAATCCTTCGGGGACTGTACTAAATGATTGGAATATAGAAGGAGACAAAAGATAACCCCTGTTTGCAAGAAGGGGGCATTACATGCTGCAGTGAATAGAGGGCCAGGCCTGGAGTCAGAAAAACTCAACTTCATGGGTTCAAATCTGGCTTCGGATACTTACTAGGTTTGTGAGATTGGGCAAGGCATTCCACTCCTTTTGCCTCAGTTGCTCATCTATAAAATGAGGTAGAGTAGGAAATGGCAAAACATTTTAGCATCTTTCCCAAGAAAAACCTAAAACAGGGTAATGAAGAATAGGGCACAATAGAAAAAAATGACTGAACCACAACAACAACAGCTGTCCTCAAGGATCTTACAATCAAATGGGGGGGAAAAAACAAGGAGACAAAAATTTATGAAAAAGTTGTATACAAGATAAAAAAGTAACAATTAAAAGAGGTAAAAAAAAAAAACCAACAACTAGAATTGAGAGAGTTTGAGAACGGTTTCCTGCAGAAGATAGGATTTTATTTGGAATGAAAAAAGAACCCAGGAAAATTAGTTAAGTGGAAATGAGGAAGAGAGCATTCCAGATACAGGGAGAGTCCCAGAAAATGCCTGGAGTCATGAAATGGGGCCTCTTGTTGATGGATTATTGTAACACAAAGCAAAAGCAACTTTCAAGCTTTGGAATACCAGCACAGTAACTCTCCATTAGTTTAGTGACAGATTAAGGCAAGACATTCACAGAAAATCAAAATACATCATTCACCATGTGTACCTCAACAATTTAGTAAGTCCTCAATTCAATCACAAAATACTAAGGTCTAATTACTGCACCCCTGCCTAGTATATTCATTTAGCCAATCTCAAAGTTTTCTCTCTATTCAGCTGGAGTTTAGTTTCCAATCATAAACAAAGTACATTCATTTGCTCAGTACAAAATATGAAGGTGAAAAGTTTTCCACCCCTGGATCACAGTTGAATTACCATATCATCAGACACCACCAAGCATGCTCTCAAGGGGCAGTGGAGAACACAAAAGCCATCCATCCCTAGGTCACATCTAGGTTAAAATGTCATCACAGCATTCAATACCCAAGGAGATGTCTTTTCTTCATCTTGACCGAGGCAAGTTCTAAGCAGTTTCTGTTCCTGGAAAAACAAGGCTTAACAACATAGATACACATTGCAGGTGTCCTAATCAATTCATTCTCTGCCTGTGAAATCAACCTAGACCCAACAACAAAGTCTGAGGAATTAGCACAATCCATTAGTATAGTCCCAGGACCCTGAAAACATCAACAAGACCCCACTCTAGGATTTCTGTAAACATGCAACAAGAAAATCCTCTTTTAGAGGGCGTAGCAGCAGCAATATATCGCAGCTCTCACATAGCCACCCCAAAATACCCATGGAATAGGACTCTGGACCAACCTAGAATTTCAAAACTCACGCAAAGATACTTCCCACTAAAGTCAGCTCGGCTACGAGGAAGCATATCAGCACTGCTAACCGAAACCAGCCTGGCCTGAAGCCACGGCTGTGCCCCGGGGGTGGCCGGGGGGAGGTGAAGAGAAAGCCCTCAGGTGAGGGATTAGCACCAGCTGTGCCAGGGGGGATTAGCACCAGCTTCATGAGTGGGGATTGTGAAAGAGGGAGATAAGCGTCTGGCCAAAAGGTCTCCAGAGCAGAAAAGTGAAAGGCGGAGGTTTTGAACCTGCCTTGGCATTGTAGCTTCCTGCCCTCGGCCTGCAAAAAGCAGGGGGACTGAGCGATTGTTTTCAGGCCAGGGCTCTCGAGTTGAGCGGCCTGGATGCGGATTGTCGTCTTGGGCCTCAGTCTTGGAGTCTTCATTATCCAGTCAGCCGGAAGTCTACGGCAGCTGGGAGGACCCCAGCGATTTGGGACAGAGCTTTCCCTTCTGGAAGC
>CM053592.1:182264087-182293152 GCA_028646515.1 Pseudochirops corinnae
CAATTCTTCCTTCACCCAGAGCAACATTCTAATTCTGTCTGTCTGTCTCTGGAATTCTTGATTATGTACACACCTCAGCCAACCCCCTTCTTCCACATCAACAGGGGCTCAGCCAATCCTCTTCTTCTACATCAACAGGGGAGTTCATGCCTTCTCAACAATGGGACAGAGTTTGCACCTTCCACACTTAGCACTTAGTACTGTCCCTCCACTTAGTACTAAGTGCTAAGCATCCTGCTAAACCAATTACTATTACACTGCCATAGCTGCTGGTGATTCACTCTCCTGAAGTCTACTCAGGCTACTGCTGGTTGGGAAAACCCTGGGATCAGAACTGTGTGGCTCACACAGGACTGCCCTTGGTTCCCAGTCTGGTACAATAGACCCTGCTTGTCATCCTGCCAGGCTGCTTTCAGTAGAAGATTTGTTTCTCTCTGTCACTTTGTGGGTTCTGTAACTCTAAAATTTGCTTAGAGTCATTTTTTACATGAATTGGAAGTGATTAGAATGGGAGCTCAGGCCAAATTTGTGCTTTTACTTTGCCATTTTGGCTCCAACCCCCAGAATGAAGCTTTTAATGCTAATATAATGATTGCTTGAAAGCTGCAATAGCTGTTTGAGTTCATTTTATATATTTACATGCATCAAAAGAAATACAGGTAACTATCTAATATGTTAAAATAGCAAAGATTTAATGTCAGTAAAACATATACATATATTAATGTATCTATATGTATAGAGAAAGGGGAAAGATTTTAAAATAGGCTTAAAACCAGATATGGTATCAACAGAAATATAATTTCTCATACTCCTTTTTTATTTTAATATCCTTGATTAGATGATTTCAGTTACTGTTGCATTACATAGAAAATGTCATGTTCACTAAGTGTGAACATAGGGAAACAGATTCTTCATGTTGCTATGCTTCAGTACAAATCACAGTTCTGTAATCTGTGCTATATGTAATTATTCTTTTCTTTGGACTGTCATTTCAAAAATGTATATTTTCTGATCATTATGATGAATTGTTAATACTATAAAATAAAGGGTAAGTATCTGATGATCTCTCACGCAATAAATTCCCATGACTAACTACACACACACACACACACACACACACACACACACACACACATATCCATTACCCATAGCTTGTGAAGTACTTGAACTTTTTCTTTTGTTTTATTTTTTGCTAACATGATCTTTAATATTAGGATCTAGTATCCATCTAGAATATTTTGTGGAATTTGGTGTACAATGTTAGACTAAGGTCAGTTTTTGAAAGACTGTTTTTCCAATTTATCTAGACATCTTAATTAGGACGTTCTGTCTTAGTTCTTTTTTTTCCTCTATGACTGAGTCATTGATTTCTATTACTTCTAATTCTCTGTTGTCTAGTCTTCTTAAGTTATTTCTAATTACATGATATTATTTTGAAAACATGCTATATAAAACAATTTTAGGTCTGGTCTGGATGTGCCATTTCCCCTTCATCCTTAACCTTTGTCTTAGTTCCATTAATATTTTAGATCACTTGGTTTTCCAAACTAACTTTGTTATCATTTTATCAAAATCTACAAAATATCCTCTTGGTAATTAAATTGGTATAGCCTTAAAAATATAAATTAATTTTGGTAGTATTGTCATAAATATTTTGATGGCCTGGCCCACTCACAAACTCTAAATATTTTTCCAACTATTTAAGTTGTTCTATGAAATATTTTTGAGAACAGTTTCGGAATTGAATCTATGTTGTGTGTGTGTGTGTGTGTGTGAGCATGTGTGCTTTAGTAGAGTAATCTCTAAATGATATATGCATCCTATAGTTTTATTGAATAGGTTTTCCTTGTCTATCATTTGCTTCATGGATTTGGTTGTTTTCGTGCAGAAAAGCAGTTGATTTTTGAAGCTCTATTCTGTAGTCTGAAATTTTGTTGAAGTGCCTGCTTCAAATAAGATCTTCCTGATTCCCTGATATTTTTGAAGTATAACATCTTATCATCAAAAAATAGGACCAGTTTTTTTTTATCTTATTTGGCAATCTTTATATTTTTCAACTGCATTCTCCTTTCTTATTACTGATCCTAGCATTTCCAGAAAAAACAAAATCTATAATAAATGTAATATTCAACAACCTCACTTTACTTTGGTATTTACTGAAAAAATTCTAGTGTATCCTCATTATATCTGATATTTGCTTTTGGTTTTAAATTGGTGAATTTATGCAAATCCACACATTATATGTTTATATTCTGTAAAGATTTTAGCACAAATGAATGTCATAATTTTCAAAGGATATTTCTTTATTGATGAGAAGAATTTGTGAGTTGGCATGTTTCAGTAATTAATATTATTAATTTCATTCATTATTTTCCTAACATTTGAACCATCCTCTCATCCCTGCTATAAACCACAAATTAGTGGATGTTTTCTCAGACTAATATCCATTATCTGACATTGTTTATTGAAGGTTAAAATTTAAAAGATAATGAATTGTCATTATTTAATGATATTCATTTAGAGTTGTTTTCTTCTTTGTTTTTTTCTTCACTGGTTTAGATACTGGGACTATATTTATTTTATCAAGTAATTTTAGAAGGACATTTTCTCAGCTACCACATAGGTGTGTATCTATGTGTGTGTGTGTATATATGTGTGTGTGTGTGTGTGTGTGTGTAAGGATATGTAGATATACTATAACATAGAGTGATTAGTACATATATGTATGTATGATGGTATGAAATTTATCATGATTGCTTTTTTATATGTCCACAAGTCATGTGTTTTATAAGATATGTATGGGTTTTTCTGTGTGTGTGTGTTTTTTCCTCCTAGCAATCAGCATTATGCTGACCAGCCTAACCTTAGATCACTTTTTTGTTCCTATTTGAAAATGTGGTTACCTTTACTCCCTCCCTGTCCCAGAAAATCTTTGTTATTTATCAGGACTCATCAAAGGTCACTGACAATAACTAAACCATCATTTATTTAAGCCCTTCTAGTACTTTAGATTTTATCCAATAAGCCTGGAGACATGAAAATTTAAAATCAGTTCCATACCACTTAATCCAATACATTACTTTAGAATTTATTTCCCAATTCAGCTGTGTTCAGTGGTTAAATAAAGAAGGGAGGAAATAATGATTGGTTGTTGAAACGATGCAGGCTTATAAAGATGAAGGCAGATGGTGGAGGCTTTCTTCATATGTCTTATCTTTTAAAGCACGCACTTTTTGAGACTCAAAGGGTCCAATTTGATTTGTTATTTTCTACTTATTCTCTTTTATATTAATATATTATCAAGAATGGGATGGATTCATAGACTCAACCCTGATTTTCTTTGAAGCTACTAGAAGACAACCTGCTAATACTTCCCTTTATTAGACTCAATTTACACCTATACTTTCCCTCAGTTCATGGTACCTCAAGACTCCTCATTGATTTTATGATTTAAATAGTCTTATTTCAAGAATTTCATGTGTAACATATTCTGGTTTTCTATCCTCCTAACATGAATAGTGAACATTCAGGGAGACTCAGAAGAGGAAGGAGTCTTTTCCTGGTCTTACCTTGCAAGAAAATACTGTTATACTGTCCAATTGACTTTTAAAGATTTAAAAGAAACTTATACTAGGAGTGTGAAGTCTTGGTTCTAGACTGAGGTCACTTCTGATGTGACCATGTGACCTTTTCAAGAAACAAAAATATCCTGGGCCTCAGTTTCCTCCTGTTCAAAATCCATTTCTCTTGGCTATCACAAAATCAGAGAACATCAGAATTAGAAGCAACCTTGGAGCCAGTCTACTCTATCTCATACTTGTACAGTTATCCCTCAATTAGCAACCTGCCCATTGCACTTAGAATAACTGTTGCAGAGTGTTTACTTATAGCAAATCCTGTTTGTTTCTCTATTAGTGGCTGGAAATTAAATTCTTCTTTAGAAGATGTTGATTGTTAATATTCATTCTGAAATTTTGTATTCTGTCTTAGAAATTTCCTCTCCAGTCCTAACATTGGTTTTTCTGTGTTCTCAGCTTTTTTAAAATAGCTCAACCTTCCATGTTCTATTTTCGAAGAGGCATTACACCTAAATCAAGTGGTTAATTAATCTTTATTGCCTTAATATGTGTTTCATATGGAACATTATCTTTTGTATTATAGGGGAAAATCTCTGATTCCTTATCCTACAAAAAAAAAAACCCAACAATATTGCTTATTTCAAACTCTATTTTTCAACAGAAATTGTTGTTCCATTCCAAAATCTCTTTATAGCATTCTTCACTTCTGTGTTTCGAAAAGTATAGATCAAAGGATTTAAAGTGGGAGTCATAATGGTATAAAATATTGCTACAGTTTTGTCAAAAGAAAGAGTAGAAGGAGGCCGTACATATACAAATATGCATGGGACAAAAAACATAACCACAACTGTGATGTGGGAGCCACAAGTAGAGAGGGCTTTGCGTCGTGCCTCCGTGCTGTATGTCCTCAGAGAGTGCAGGATGACTCCATAAGAAACAAGCAAAACTAAAAAAATTATAATACATATCAACCCACTGTTGGCCACAACCATTAGACCATGGACATGAGTGTCAGTGCAGGCCAGTTTCAGTAAAGGATGCAAATCACAAAAAAAGTGATCTATCACATTCGGGCCACAGAAAGGTAATGGTATAATGAAGACCATTTGGATGGTGGAATGAAGAAAGCCTCCTACCCACGCCACCCCCACCAGGAGCCAACACAGGTGTCTACTCATGAGGGTAACATAGTGCAAAGGCTTGCAGATGGCTACATAGCGATCATAGGCCATGGCTGCAAGGATGATCACCTCAGCACCTGCAAAGAAATGCTCTGCGAAAAGCTGTGTCATGCACCCTCTGAATGAGATCACCTTCCTTCCATGGAGGGAATCGACTATAACTTTTGGAGCAATGGCAGATGAGAAGCAGGCATCCAGGAAGGAAAGAAAGGCTAGGAAGAAGTACATGGGTGTGCCCCAAAGAGAAGGAGTAAAAGTGATGGTCACAACAATAAATAAATTCACCCCTAGAGCTGTGAGGAAGAAAAACAGGAATGTTACAAATATTATTCTCTGAACATCTGGATTCTGTGAAAGTCCCAACAGGATGAATTCAGTTACTTGGCTTCGATTGTGCATAATTAGGTGGCTTGAGTGTCTTGGTGATCACAGAGTACCTGGAGAGACACACACACACACACACACACACACACACACACACACACACATACACATACACACACTCACACACACGCACACATGCACGCACACACACACACACACACACACACATGCACACACACACACAGACAGAGAGAGAGACAGAGAGACTTTTTAAAAAGTTTTCATACCTGCCTGGTGTTTGAAAAATGCATTTTCAAAAGAAGCTAAAAACATTTTCTTTAACATTTCTGTCTAACACATGCATATCTATGCTAACATTCACTAAAAGAGTGGGGGAATAATTAAGAGAATGTATTACTCTGTGATTTTTCTCTGTTGTTTCCATATTTCATATAAACACATAGGGATAAAAAAACTTATCAATATTAGATAGAATGTTGAGAAAGAGTAGTGAAAGGTGACTTGGCACCCAGGGCTTGCATTAAGCACAGATATATTGGGCAGTTGATGTATATAGAATTTGACAAGTAAATACAAAGTGAAGGGTTTTCTTTTTATAATTTCAGTTCTGAAAAAGGTGATTTAGAGCTTGGGACATTGGTATGGAGGGTAGTAATATGAAATCTATGAGACACCTGAGCAGCCTGATAACAATGTGACAATAATGTTCAACGAGGTAATAGAGCTTGAGGAACATTAAAAGAAGGAAAGAAAGGATTGGAAAGGAAAAGTGGAAGGTATCTGAGCAAAAAAATAATTACATAAAATTTGCCTGCTTCAATATTGGTTCAAGTCTCTCCCTACCTAATCTGATCTCATTTTCCATAGGAACAAATACACTTTGATTCAACTTTAACACATAACTACTATCTTACATGAGAATATTTACTGCAAAACATCGTTATATGTTTCATCTTCAGTCTGAGTCATTTAGAGTTGGTTTTAAGGTGAAGAGATTGAGAATTCAGAAGAAGTGGGTTTGGAGGTTGTTTGTGAGAGGAAATAGTTGTAGGAGAAATACACAGCTGTTGCTTTATTTTTATGATCTACAAAGCAGAAATGTGAATTTTGCCATCGACACTGACCTTCTGAGAGGCTAACGAACTCACTTCCCCATTAGTTATTGGATAGATTATATTGAAGGGCCCAATTAGTTGTTGTGTGCCTTCTAAAAATAATAATTCTTCTATAATAATATAATAATTACATATATAATTATGTATTATATATAATAATATAATAAATAATAATTATCCATACTATGTCTCTGAAAGTATTTACTTCAAGAATAGGAAGGCTTTCACTGATCTACCTAAATCTTTTTCCCTAATCAAACTTTTAAGCACTGTGTAAATGTTATCCACTTCTATTTAAAACTCTACCTGAATATCACAAGTAGGTAATAAATTAAATGCTTTTGAGTATAGTACATATTACATAATTTTAAAAAATGCAACCTAAATAGATTAAGGGATATTTTATAATAGTAACTATGCTTTCACTGTTGTTTTTTGTTTCCTTGCCTTGTGTAGATCTTTATCATGTACCCATCTGGCAAAATGCCAGGTACTTCTCAGCTTAATTTTTTTATCTATGAATTGGTAATAATAATTCTGAAGACTAATGTAGTGACTTTTTATGAAGCTCCAATTTGATAATTTATAATGCTTTACATTGTTCCATACAAAAATCTCTTATCATCATAAACATAAATACATTTTTGTTGTAATTACTATTTCATGGAACAGAGATTTTTTACCATTTGGTCCACATAACTGAATAATAAGGCAGTAAGTGTATTATTCCATTTTATATATGTGGAAATTGAATAAGTGTTTTACTGACCTGCCTATGAACATAGAGCATCTAAGTTTCAAAGGAGACGTTTCTACCCAGATCTCTGTTTATAACAAGTTCAAATCAGTTTCCATTACACCTTTGATTCTTTCCTAGTTTGTTTTCATTCAAAACTAAGTCTGTGAGTATGTCCAGGTAAAATTAAGCACACTCAAAAAAATTAGAAAATAATGACCTGACACAGAGGGGGAGGTAAAATTGACAAGTGTTCCTGTCAAAGTCCAGAATTGAGTTTATTCATAATTCTAATGCCTAACGCATTTAAATAATCCATAGAATCAAAACACAGTCAAATAAAGGGTCCAAACCACTCACAGTTCTCATATAACACATGAAATGGGCTCAGGCAGATGATGTAACTTTTATGATTTCTCAAAAGTTCTTACTGTAGGAACAAAGATTAGCACTCAGGGCTGCTGAGTTTTTGGTTTCTTAAAGCAATAAATTGTTATAATATTCCTGCAAACTCCTAGAATGTGGAGTCTTCCCTGACATTCCTGTTACTATTGTTTCAGTCCTGAAAAATAAAATTCATATGTTTCTTCAGGAAATCTTTAAATCACATGGTTTCTCAAGCAAATACAGAATTTACATAGTCTTAAAAAGCGCCCCAATTCATGCCTTCATTCCTCAAAAGCAAAACGGCTAGCTGCTTCTTTAGTCCTTGCCTTCAGCATCATCACCAGAGCATTCTCTGCTTCTTTCTATGCCTCCGACTTTTTCTTCTGTTTCTCTGTCTTTATGTGTGTGTCTTTAACCCTCTCTCCTGCCATTTCTCTCTTGATATTGATGGAGTTATCCTCCTGCATTATTATCGACTTTGTCTTGCTTTCCTTGCGTGGATAAAATAATATCTGAGAACATGGTGTTATTGTGACCATTTGCTACCTCACATTTCATAAAGCATGTCATAAAATTATTACTGACTTTTGTGTAATGCTTTAAATTTGAAAAAAAAAATCCTAGATTATCTAATTTGAAAACCACAAAAAGCCTGTGAGAAAAGTACTATACAACTTATTTTGCTGATGAGAACCCTAAAATTCCGAGAGGTTTAGTGACTTGTTTCTAGACACACAACAAAAGGAAAAGAAATATCAGAAGCAAGGCCTTTTAACTCAAATTCCAATGTGTAACATTTTTCCTCTGCACACCTAAAGAATAGCAAATAAATAATCTATTTACCATTAAATCTTTACTTCTACAAGTGACAAGATAATAAGATTCCATGTCTATAAAAGGTTAAAGTTAAAAAAAAAAAAGGATGCTATGTTGACTTGGTATTAAATAAGTCACTTCAGAATCTCTGTATTCCATCCCCAATCCATTCTTGGAACATGAATAACCAATTGGGATATGACATATTCTAGACTCTAAGAGGTATCAAGTTCCAATACTTACTTCAAGAATCTGTGACTTGATTGAAACACACACTTCTTTCACTAATGCAGATTGCAAACTTTGGAAGACAGTCTGTGAGTTGTTGCAGACAAAGTAAAATAAACCTGGTGGTCAGCCTTCTGGACATGAACCTTTTGTTAGCTTGTTCCTTTGGCAATTGATGCATCAGAGATCTATGGGCCCCTGCACTAATGCTTTTGATTTTGTTGAGACTTGATAAAGCCTGTGCCCTGCTAGGAGAAACCCTGAGGTTATCTCTAAGTAGTTAAAATATGAACTTGAAATCCAGTGTAAAACAATAGAAGTCCCAAATCTTTTATGAGAGCACATTGGTCATGCCCTGTGTTCTGTTTGTCTGTAACTTGACAAGTGAACCAGCTCTCAAGATGAGGAATGCTTTCACACCTCAAATAGACTCTGGAAGAATAATTTAGAAATTCCATTCCTTATAGGACATGATGATAGATACTTCCTGTGATCAGCTAGGAAAGGCCTGCTTTGCAGCTGAGTATGCTTTGTTCATCTTTTCTCAATTCCTATATCTATAGCAGAGGTAAAGTGATGTTTCTGACCCTTTTCAATATGAAATGTCCAGGTCCATCCTCTAGTGAGGCCTCTACCTCGTCTCTTGGGGGAAACAATCAGTTTTCCTTGTTTAGTGTTTGGACTGGATTCCCTTGGAGCTTGTGGACCTATGATATCACTTCCCAAGATCTCCTAGGGTTTTTGGGATAAACAATCTCCTACCAAGATGATTTGTCAAGACAGTTTATTTAAATGTAAAGTAGTCTTTGAGAAATGTTGAAGTCCCCTTTGATTAACCTTTTAAATATGATTTCAACTGCACCAAAACTTCATTCTCTTTATTTTTATCTTTGTGTATGTGAATAAGTTATAATGTATTTTAGTTCTCCCACTGGATGGAGTTCTCCTTTCAGGTCTTTCCTCTTCTTATTTTGATTTCTTCCTTCGGGATCACAGAAGCTTGATAAATTACCAGAAAAAACATACACATATGCATAAACAGATATGCTTACACATATACGTATACATTTACACATATATGCACGTATATATGTGTCTGTGTGTATAAATCTCTCAAGTACTAAACTTTAAATTCTACCATTCTGTAATAAAATAAGTATTTTTATTTCTCTGTATATTTTCTCAAATGAAATATATCCTTATGTACAATTACAATATAAAACTGCAAATGCGTGTATTTGTGTGCATATATACATACATGAAACACATTCACTTATACTTACACATACATACATATGACTATATATAAATACATAGATATGTATATATGTATATATACATGTATATGTGTACATGAATTTGTTCAATAGTATCACAAAACTGTTGGGGATTAAAATATTGAGGTTTAGGACTGCTCAGGACCTCAAAAGACCTTCATGCCTGGTCCTGCCTGAATGAATTCTACTCAAGCCTTCTTTCAGCCAAAGAAAATAAAAGTTTATTAAAGATTCACAATATTGTATAGACTCTTAAAGAGCCTAAGCATTTGTGATGCTTGTAATACTAAGCAGGCCAGATTCAATCCCAGCCAGGTTGAATCTGAGCACCTTCATGGAGGCAAGATGTATCCCATATACAGAAAGACTGTGAGATGGATCTAAGGGTAGTGAAATAGTATGGGCTGACTAGAGGAAGTGTTAAAGGAGGAGAAGTCTAAGGAGGATCTTGACAGGACTGGGGTGACTAGAGATCAGATTCCAGTAATCAAGAGAATAGAATTTTGATGGGATCAAGAGTAGGAAGGATTAGGAGGCAATGCAGAAGGTAATAGAAAATGAAGGGCTAGACTAGGTTAATGGTAACAGATGTGGGCATGAAAAAGCCAGATCAAGTGGGAAAATTCAGGGAAAATACAAGGTGGAAGTTTCCCAGGGCCTCTGGACAAATGGGACCCAAATTCATTTGGGGTAAGTGGCAAAGATCTCTGCTTGTGCTACTACCTTGTCAGAACTAGAGATGGAATGTGAGTAGTGTCCCAATCCAGACTTCTAAATTTTATGGTGAGGAAACTGTGGCAGAGGGTAATTGTGAGATTTGTCTCATATCAGTAAGCTAGACTGAATTGCTTCTAATTGAATTATCTTAGGAAGATTCTGAAGATCATCTGACAGGACAAGGTACCAGACACTGAATTCCTTTCCTGAACTAAATTGCCAAGCATTCAAACTCTACTACAGATATGACAGCCCTGATGGGCTTGTTGAGTTTTTCAAATGCAAAATAGAACCTTGCCAAAAAATATATTTTATGGAGAACTCTCACAGGGCAAGGCTTTTTCATAGTGGTCAGAAGAAATAATGCAAGGTCTGTCTTAACATTGGATTTGCTTGTGTTGCATTGGAGGTACTGGTGCAGGAACACTCAGCATAGTGTGTCAACATCAGAGAAGGTGCTGTGCTCTATGAGCAAAGCATGATTGAAATAGCTCAAAAGAAAAGCAAGATGAGCAAATTTAGAGAATCCACCCCAAATATTCACACAGACTATTTGTTCCCAACCTGCCGCAGAACATTCTAAGCTTATGTTTTTCTGATCAATCACAGTTGGCTACATGGAAATTGACTCTAGAATAGTGATATCATTTCAGTCTTCAAGAATGAAGGATAACAAGGAATATCACAAAAATTATAAGCATGGGATGCAGGATTAGAACATCGTTTTTTCTCACTCTGGAACTAATATTCTTTCTCTTGTTTTATTATGTCTTAGTCAACCTAGAGGAATCAGAATGCAGGCTAAAGAAAAAACTGGATTCATCCTTCAAAAACCATTAAAAAATGGACCTTTAGACCTTTCTGTCAACAATAAAAACATTTATTGTAGCCTTATTTTTATTTCTTAAGGCTCCATTTCCACTTCAATTCTGTCTTTACATTCATTGTTATGCAATAGATAAATCAAGACAACTCACAATGTTCAATTAAACTTACCACAGATTTATCAAGCACCTATTATAAGCAAGATGCTGTTGTAGTCCTTGGAAATTGTAAGTTTAAAAAAAAAAATCCCTATACTCAAATATATTGCATTCTAATGGGGCAGGGTAATGCATAGAGAAATAAGGAGCATGTTTGGTAAGATTCAGTTCATCAAAAAATCATCTACCAAGTGTAAGCACAGTGATTATCATTGACTACAGGAAGAGAAAAAGCAAATATGTCTCCTGTGGTCTGCAGTTCTTCTGAAAATGTGATCCCATATGGGTCACAAGAATTTTGTGGAGCAGCAAAATTTGATCGAACTTGCAATGAGGAAAAATTAATTAAAAATTAGACTCATGAATCTGAAGTGTTTCTGGCAGCACTGGTCACTTTCCCCTGTTGTATCTCACAATTTAACTGCAGCCTTGGTTCTGAACATTCACAAAGCATACCCACTTTGCACTACACAAGCTCTCAGGCCACGCAAGACCAGTGAACAAATGCTGAAACTATAAAGGCACTGCAAGTGCAAAAAGTTTACATTATATCCTACATTTGGGGGAAAATAAAGGATATAATGTCTTCAATGGCATATCAATGCAAATTCACTTGAGAAGGGAAGAAAGCGAGCAGTGGTCAGGAAAAAGATGGTAAGGCACAAGAGACAGGGCTGCAGGGAACTGTGTTCCAGCAAGCACATATATGCTAGTTTGGCTGCAATGGAGCTAAAAAAGCCCTTTTGTAGTGTACCCCAGCAGACATTTGTCATCGAAACCTTTAAGTACAATGAGTATAAAACCAGTAGGTATAGTAAGTATACACATGAGTCCTAAGTATACACTTAAATGAATCAATATAAATAGGTACATTAGTAAATGAAATATTTAGGTGTATAAAGATCAAGCTAATGAATTTGCATTTGAAAGAAAACAGTGTTTCAAAAGAGGTGAAGTAGCAGCATAATTTTGATTTAGGAAAAATTAGATTGGCAAATTATATAACATTAATTATAAAAGTACAATACTGGTAGCAAGGAGGACAATTTGAAAATTATATATATATATATACATTTTTTTTTCTTTTTCTTCCTTTTATTTTGCCTCCAAATAAGAGAGGGTGAGGATCTGAATTAATACAAGGTCTAAGTAAATGGAGAAAAGCCCACATATACATAGGATGTTATAGAGAGTCAAGAAGCTTCAATGTTGATTTGGCATGGAAAGTGAGAGAAAGTAAAGACTCACTGCTGACTTCAAAGGTGCAAATCTGAGAAAACTGAGGAACCATGGATCTTCCCGCAAAGGAAGCTTGGAAAGTCAGTCAAAACAGAATTGTATGTGTAGCATGTAACCATTCAACAATTGTTTATTAAGCACTTGTTTCTTCAGTGCTCCCTGATTATCAGAGACAGAGGGGGGGAGGCGGGAAAGAGGTGTCATTTAAGTTCTTTCAGTCTCAATTATCCCACCTGCAAATGGAGATAATAGCACTGACCCATCAGGTTTACTCTAAGGATCAAATGAGGGAGCAGGCATATGTAAAGTATACTCAAACTCAAAGGCAAAATGGACTGCACTGACTGAAGGATTCCAATTCTAACATCTTAATATTTTTTTCCCTTTATTCTCATGAAGTTAATCATTTAGGGCAGTGAGAGGTAAGATGATTCTAGCAGTGATCTGTGGTCTAACAGCTTATGTATTAAATATCATCACCTAATATTGACACTGAGTTATGTAGTTTCAAAAATGAGTGTTTTCATTGGCTTGGGCTTTTAGTGCTATATAGATCCAAGTCTGACAGTTACTATCTCAGCTGATTAGATTTGGAGGGAGAAAAGCATGTCTCATTCTTAATAGTTAAACAATTAGCTAAGCACATCATTGAAAACCTGTGAATATTTGAAAAAAATGCCTTGTATTGAGTTGTATTTAGAAAAGAATATGAAGAAAACACAGCAAAGAAGTTAAAATTCCATGTCATCATCACAAAATCTTTGTTTGAAGGTTGTTCAGGGGTTTATTCTCTTATTAATTAAAACCTGTTTGTCAATAAATTCAAGTGACCTTTATGAATCACAAACTATTTGTCAGACACTGTCCAAAGCCCTGAGGATAGAGAGACAAAAAAGAAAATGTATCCCTACCCTACCTTCAGAGATTAAATGATTTTTTGGGAATGGTACAAACTGCATAGAGATATGTTACAATTCCTTACTTTTCCAACTCCGTTTCCTAAATCAGAACAAAATGGATAATTTTCATTACGTGGAATTTAAAAAAAAAAAGGTTTTGCACAACAACACAAATGAAGACATAGTTAGAAGGAAACTGGGGGGTTGGGGAACACGGTAAGTTTCTCTGAAAAAGGCCTTATTTCTCAAATATGTTGGGAGGCAAAATTATAAGACTACAAATCACTACCCAAGTGATAAAAGGCCAAAGAACATATTCTTTGGCAGTTTTCAGTAGAAATCAAAGCTTTTATAGTGACATGTAGAAATATTCTAAAATCACTATTGATTAGAGAAATGCAAAGGAGAAAATATCAGATTTGTTAATATGACAGAAATGGAAAATAGCTAGTTAGAGGAGATGTGACAAAAATCAGGCCATTAATGCACTGTTGGTAGTGTTGTGAAATTATCCAGTCATTCCAGAGACCAACTTGGGCCTATGCTTGAAGAGAAATACAGCTGTGCATATACCCTTTGACCCAACAATTCCACTTCTAGGTCTGCATCCCAAAGTGATCAAAGAAAAAGGAAAATTATCTAAATGTACAAAAATCTCTATAGTTGCTCTCTTAATGGTGACCAAGAATTAGAAATTGAGGGCATGCCCATCAACTGGGCCATGATGGAACAACTCATGGTATATTATTGTGATGGAATACTTGGTGTTATAAGAAATGGTGAGCAAGAGATTTTCACAAAAGCCTGGAAAGATATATATGAACAGATGTAAAGTTACGTTTGAAGAAAAAGGAAAAAAAATACACATAGTAACAGGTATGCTATTTGATAATCAGTTGTGAATGTCTTGGCTATTCTGATCCATACGATGATTCAAAACAATTCCAAATATATTACGATGAAAAATGCTGACTGCCTCCAGAGAAGAAACTTACAAATTCAGAGTGAAAATCAAGGTATATTTTTCCCCAGTTCATATGTCTAGATTTTTTCTCCCGGAATCGCTAATATGGAAATATGTTTTGAATGAAATCATGTATATAATTGATATCATATTTTTTGCTTTCTCAATGCATGGGAGAGGGGTGAGAGTGTCTATAGGCTATAGCATTATATATTGCATGATCAATTCACTCTAAATTTTTCTCGAACATCAACAGCCCCAGAAAATACACAGACCATTGTAAACATAGGAGATTTAGTCAAGTCACAAAATGATGTTTTTTACATCCCACTCTGAACTCCTACCCAGACTAGTTGAGGCAAAAGAATGAAGAAAATACAATGTTTTTATCAACTGAAATTTATGTATCCAATAGGGCCAGTCATTAGATGAAGGTTTCCAAAGCTCTGGATCATATTTGTGGTTTCTTGTTTTGGGACAGACATTATCATACTAAGAGACCAATGAATATTGTTTCTTTTATTGTACTTTCACTTGCAATAGTACTTCTTTCTTAATAAATAGAGGGTAGAATAGAACAGAACAGAAAGGGTGATTCTCTACATTCCCCTCATACTTTTTTCATTCTTTATTCCTTTGATCTCTCCTTGAACTTAATCAACATCTGCAATTTATTTCTACAGTAGCTAAGAGAAATCTCACTTCTCCTCTGTCTCTTCATTCTGCCAAGATTTTCATCTTTTTAAGTGGGGCTGCCTTGAAGAATGGAATAGTTGTCTTTGTTGTTGTCCAGTAGCTTTAGCTGTGATCTCATTTCAGGCTTTCTTGGCAAAGATACAGAGGAGTGGTTTGTCATTTCCTTCTTAAGCACTTGTTATTAGATGGACATACATATATGTAACCCCCAGTTTCTATGCTTTATTAATTAACCACTCTAGGGGATAGTAGAGTAGTACATGAAAAATTCATTGTCTTCAAATACTTTGTACTTTTAATTGAGAGATCAGATTTACAACATGAATAAATAATAATATGGGGACGTGTACGTAAGAGTTCTACATAGAATAGGGATTTTGAAAGAGGCAAGTGTAACTTTTTTGAAAGGGAAAACTGACACATTCTGTACTAGAGCATTCCAAAAGGAGAATCGGGTGCTTTAGAGGTGGTGGATCCCCACCTTATTAGCTTTGTACAAGCAGAGGCTCCATTTGTGAGGCATGCTAAATTGAGGAGACAAATAAATCAATGAATTGAGAAAAAGTTTAATAATTTCCTAGGATGTTTCAGTCATCTTACTTGTTGCTAATTGATTGTGTCCCTTTCAAAGACCAGAGACAACCATCCTACCAGCATTCCCTATAGGCAGAGCCCCAGGATACTTTCAGCTCACCTCTATAGAAAATTACGTATGACATGAGAGGAATAGGCTGTTATGGTAGGGCTAGCCTGGGAGGAAGCTCTATTGGCATGTGGCTGCAAGGCAAAGGAGGCTGGCGATCTGACAGTTTCCTGGTTTAATGAATTATTTATGTTAATTAGATATTAGGCTCCCTCATTTCTACAGGGGTGGAGAAAAACATAAGTTCTCTAGACATAATTTGGGTGCAGCAGCCCAGGACAAAGCCACCTGGGCCTGGGCCTAGTTATTGTTCTGCATTGGATTTAAGAGAAAACAAAAGAATTCTTTGGAATATTTGTCTGAAAGATGCTTATTCTTATCCTGATAGCAAAGATTGTACTCTCTAAGGACCACAATAAAATAATTCACCACAGTTATTTCTTTCTCTTTGTAAATTGGGAATCAGTTTGACTAGAAAACACAGAAAAGGAACAGTCCAGAAATTAAATGAACTAGTATTAATCAACAGTTTAAATATATATTGAGACAATATCCAACACTGAAGTGATCAAAGGAAACTATTAACCACCACATATTAGATTTTTAGAAAGAAAGACAGATAGATAGATAGATACATACATACATACATACATGCATACACACATACATACATATATACCCACATGCATGCATACATATCCTTCATTCTCAAAAAGGACCATGACATCATGAAGAAGATGCAAGTACTTGCAATTAAGTGGGATTTTAAGGAGGGAAGGAGATCTTTAAAATATTAACAGCCTAGCTTTCTCCTCCAGAACCATAAGGATTCAGTGGTCAAATATAGATCAGGATAACTGGAGATGGCCCAGGAGGCAGCTAAGTTCTTTCTGAGCTCTCACTTCAGTGATTAGACCTGTTTAAGAAGTGAGTAAAGAGATGATTGCTTGCTTTAGTCAAAAAAAAAAAAATTAAACTGGCAGGGAAAGATCCCCAGTGTTGCTGAACTAAAGAGAAGCAATTATTATTTGCGTTCACCCTGAGCCATCAGGAAGGGGAAAAAAATAACCATTTTGAGGTGCTTGGGCAGGGACCTATTCTTGGTCAATCAAAGATAGATAGGTATATAGACACAGAGATTGATAGATGACAGATTGCATCAGGCCTGCTAAACCTATAAGCACTGGGATGCCAAAGGATGTTTTACTCTACATTTTTTAATGAGCTGGCCATAATCCTTTGGCAATTCAGCAGGTGGCGCAGGCTTGAATTACATGGATAAATAGGTAAGTGATAGATTAATGATACAAATGATATATATGAGATGAATTTGAAATCTATATAGTTTAGATTGGTAGTGATACAATTTTAAGGTCATTTGAGCACCAATAATGGCCAAAGCCTGCACTAATCAACCAGAAGAAACACCTCCAGTCTAACAGACATGCTTTTCTTTGTGCTCTGAGTGAATTCAAAATGTTCCTTTCTATGTCAGGAACTGAGGCTGATCAGGAGCATTCTTATGTTTATGGCCACTAAGGATAATTTCCCTTGTTACCCAGATACTAACTTGAATCACAGGCATTTCTTATCTTAGTATTTTATGGACATATAATATGTTGTACTATGTTAGTGATCAAAGAAACACAGATATCCTGAATTGTCATTTCAATTGGCACTTTGTCAACTCTCTTATCTTATTGTATTTACAACCTATTCAATTAAGAAAATTCCTTTCTCATGGAATGGTTAAACACATTGAGATCATGTCTGGGAGACATAGACATCTGAATCAGGATTGCTCTGAACGTATGAAATCTTTTTCAAGTTCTGTTCATCTCAAGTCAGAATTATCCTCTGGCTCCCATGTATTCCACTAATTTAAGGAAACAAACAATATCAGTTTATACATCTAACTTGTGTGCCTCTTTAGCTAAACTTTCAGGTCAGCAATAGATAGTTAAGATATAGTATTTATTAAATGTATACTATGGGCTAGCACTGTGCTAAAAAGCTGGTAATATAAAAGTAAGTAAAAAGAAGGACCAGTTTCAAGGTGCTTCAATTCTAATAGGGAAAAGATAACATTGAAAAAGAGACACAAAGAATGATGAGTGGTCTCCCTATGGGGAGAAGGCATCAGCAGAGTGACAGGCTAGTCAGGGCTTGAAGACAGCCTTATTGGGAGAAGGGTTTCCTCTAATAGCCATTCATGAAGGAGCTAGTGCCTGGCACATAGTAGGTGCTTAATAAATGTTGATTGATTGAATGAACACAATTGTTCCAGATCACTAATAAGTGGAATACAAATAAAAACAGTTCTGAGACTCCAAATGACATTCAGCTACTCAGAAAAACAAAAACAAAAACAAAACACTGAGTGGCTGCATAGAGACAGGAAAATATGTAAGTGGAGGAATTTTAAATTCTGGGAAAACCACTTGCAATTAGACGTACACTCTTGCCTTCCTCTACTCTGTGCCTTGTCACTCATTTACTGACCCTCATTAGAATATCAAGGTAGTAAGTAGCTGAGTCTTACCAGTGAGAATTTCAAACTGTAAATACTGCTGTCATAGATGAGGCAAAAAATATAAAGAGGACAATATATAAGGGCAAAACTATGTTGATTGATATGAGTAATCATGAGGATATGGCATTAGTGCTACCCTTACAGTATCATAGGGAGGTGGCATTAGTGTGCTTGGGCTACTGACTCCTGACTGGCTGGGATCTTATTGTAGTCTAAAAAAGGTTTGAACATGGGGTCTCTCTGATTAACTCTGCAGGAGGGTATAACATTAATGGAATCTGAAGATCTTCCATGCCCCTTTGTATTGGCAAGTAAGCAGGCACTTAGCACCTTGTTTCAAGTTAACACTTTGAGAGTTGTTAACACCTTAACAGGAAGGGGCAGAACTGAGGAGCTGTACTGTTTGTAAGGAAGAGAACCAGCAGGACAGTCATATTTTCTCTCAGTGAGCACCTGGAAGCTGCAACTTTTGCCAAGAACCTCCTTCTGGGAACTTTTTGCTGAGACCATTCCTTTTGCAACTTTTTCTGAGAACTTCCATGAACCAGGCTGAGGAACTACCTTGAGTGAGAGGAGGATACCTGGTTGAGGGAGCCTGTTCTATTGTGAAGGCTTGGGAATGTGTGTGTTCACTCCATTAACCACGTGTATCAGCTTTGTGACTACTATAATGACTTTGGTTTTCTGGTTCTGGGACTCATCTTTCTAGTTCTGGAACTCAGTTTTCTGGTGTTTGAATAAAGGCTTTGGTTTTGCCCTTCATGTGCAGAGTTTGCTACATTTTGTGACTCACAACTTAAACACCATGGGTGTTGTGAATATGGCATTATTGTTACAGAGGGGCTGACTGCACGCAATAATTGATAAAAATAAAACTACAAAACTTTTGTATTTTTGATTTTCATTTGAATGATTTGATAGTTGGATATATTTTATTGAAAAAGCAAAGTCACTTTTGTAATCCAGAGTTTCCTCATGGCATTTTTAACCTCTGTATTCCTAAGGGAATAGATCAACGGATTTAACATCGGGGTAATCAAAGTACAACATAGAGTGACAGCTTTATCTATAGGAAAAGTAACTACTGGCCTTACAAACAAAAATATACAGGGAACGAAAAACAAGACAACCACTATGAAATGAGAGCTGCAGGTGGAAAGGGCCTTCTGCCTTCCTTCTGAACTAGGACTCTTCAGGGAAGAAAGGATAACTACATAGGAGACAGTTAGTATGAGAAAGATTGACAGGCACATTACTCCACTGTTAGCAATGACTAAAATGCCAAGAATTTGGGTGTCCATGCAGGCCAGTTCCAGCAATGGGAACAAGTCACACATGAAGTGATCAATAACATTAGGGCCACAGAAAGGAAGATGGGCCATGAAGAGGAGTTGTATGGTGGAATGTATGGAGCCCCCCATCCAGGCTGCTGCCACCAGGAGGTGGCACAGACGAGGATTCATGATGACCATGTAGTGCAGTGGTTTGCAGATGGCCACGTAGCGATCATAAGCCATGGCCACGAGGAGAATCACTTCTGCACCAGCAAAAAAATGATCTGCAAAGAGCTGAGTCAGACAGCCTTCCAGGGAGATGGTTATCTTCTCATAGAGTAAATCCACAATCATCTTAGGAACATTGACTGAAGAAAAGGTAGTATCCACAATGGATAAGAAAGTTAGAAAATAGTACAGGGGTGATCTCAAAGCCTGGCTCGCACTCAAGGTTATAACTATGAGTATGTTTCCTATAATAGTGATGATATATAAGATTAAGAAAATTACAAAGAATATTTTTCGAAGTTTTGGACTTTGTGTGAGGCCTAGTAGAATGAATTCAGTCACATTGTTTTTATTCTCCATTTTGTTCAATTCTCTGCCAAATTACTGATTTCCCATAGTTTTATTAGATCTTTCCTTTTCTCTTCATTTCTTTCTCTGATGAGACATTGTCTATACCTCTCTAATAATTCCAGTTATTTTAATTCTATATTCAGTCAGTCATGAATTTTCTCCATGAAACTGCTTATTTTATGAGGAATGAATGTTGTACAGTGGGAACGAAGGGATACAAAATCCTCACTGCTAAGAAATGTAATTCATCTCCCTCTCATTTTAGAGATAATTGATGATAGTAAATTCCTTCCATGTAACTAGTTTCTCTGTAACTGAAAGAAGTTAAAAAATGAATCAACATAGTTTTTATAAATGGTTAAAATACAAGAGACGAATATAACTCTTAGTTATGTTGCAATTACATATTTCACATTTTAGATGGAATTGAATATAAAGTTAATGAGGTTAATCTTTTAAGTCAAATGGAAATGAGGGTCTGAAGCTTCACTGAAATGAGGGAGTGGCAGAATAATAATGTTGGAGTCAGGAAAATGTTTTTCCTGTCTTGCTTCTGTCTATAGGACTCTGGGCAAATCTCTTAGCCCACAATTACCTCAGTATCTCTTAAGTCCAGAAGCTGCAAAGCACTGGATTAACTGTATTGTTAGTGAGATCTTCCTTGTTAGAAGCTTCTTGAATCCAATGAAATCATGTCTGGTTGAAAAGAAAAAAACAAAAGAGTTCAGTAAATATTAGTGATAAAAACAATTACTGATACTTTAAAGTTTGCAATTTTTTTCCCCAATAATGCCCAACATAAATCTACAAAGTGAGTACTAAAGACAGCCTTCCCTTTTGTGCTGATGAGGAAGATGAGATTCAGAGAAGTTCAGTAGATAACTCTTGCTTACCCAGCTCATAAATAACAGAGGCAGAATTGAGACACAGCAATCCTGAATCCTGGCTCTAAGCTGAATTTTAATCTTTATTCCCCTATGAATACTGGAAAGAGGAGTTGGTGGTGTTGGAGCATTCTGAAGCGAAGTTACTCAGTGAGTAGAAAAAAAATATTAAACCTGAGCTACAATATCATTTTTTTTTAATGAAGCATGAGGGATGGGCAACTATAATTGTTGAGACATCATAATGAATTGCTCACTAAAAGACTAACACTTAATTTTATATGATAGTCATTTAACCATAGTTCATAGAGGGTCAGTTCTCATTTGAACATAAAATCCTAGATTCAGAGCCAACAGATAGCTCAGAAGTCATTTAGACCAGCCCCATAATTTGAGAGATGAGGAAATTAAAGCAATTATACACAAGGAAAACTACCAAGAGCACAGAAGTTGCTACCTTTATGCTGAGTCTCACAGTCAAATTGTCTGATTCTAAGTCCATTAGGGTGATGGAAAAATATACACTTTTCAAATGGCTATCTCCAAATTTCATTATTCCATTTGACTAGACTTATATATGAAAACAGGGACAGTTATATCTTCAAATTTTGTTATCTTTCTATTAGAAAGCTTTCACTCACCTCAACTTTCCTGTTACTCTCTAGAGTCCTCTCATGCTCTCAGTCACCTAAACTCTTGACATTGTTGTTATCATCAACCCCTCACTCCAAGTCATCTCACTAAGTTTATCAGTTATCATATCTTATCTTCTACTTTCACAACAATTTCAAGATATTTTTCATTCTGGAGCCAAGATGGCAGAGTAGTAGCACAAACTTGGCATGAGCTCCTGCTCCAACCACTTCCAATACACATTAAAAAAATAACTCTAAACAAACTTTAGCCAGAATGCACTAAGTGACAAAGAAAAAGATATCTCCCACTGAAAACAAATCTCCCAGAGAAAAACAAATCTTCCACTGCAGCCAGGCAGGCAAGCCGGAAAGGGGTATCACATTGGGCTGGGAGCTGTGGGCAATCCCACATGAGCCATGTGGTTCCGGCCCTAGGACAGCCCTAAACAGCAGCCACCAGAGGAGACTTCAGGAGAGTGAATCACCAGTAGTTGTGGCAGTTTTAAGTCTTCTAACCCCATAAAAGACAAAGACAAAATAAAAGGTCAGTGTGGAACTGTGTTGGAACAGGGGGAGACAGAAGGGCCTGGTCTGGCCCCTGTCCTGGTGGCAAGAAGTGGAAGAGGTGTGATGGCTGTGCAGCCACCTCCAGGTAGCTGCCTTAGGCGTTCCTGACCTGAATATCATAGGGGTCAAAGCAACCATTCTGAGAGTAATTGCTGTGCTTTAACCTGCTTGGATCTGTATCCTGGACTTGGATCATGGTCCTGGGAAGTATAGGCAGTGAGCAAAAACCCTAGAGACTTGGGACAAAGCTCTCTCCATTCTGGAAGCAGAGTTCTACCCATAGCAAAGAGCTCAAATGCCAAGTAATTGGCTAGCAATATAAGCAAGCAGAGGGAGCAGAAACAGAACATAAAATCCTTTTTTGGGGACCAAAAAAAAAAAAAAAAAAGCATGGAGCAGGAGGAAGGCAGTGTAGTCAGAACTCCTGCATCAAAAGCCTCAGGGAAAAATATGAACTGGTTATAAGCCATGGAGCAGGCGAAGAAGGATTTTGATAATCAAGTAAGATGAGTAGAAGAAAAATTGGGAAGAGAAATTATAATGGAGCAAAAAAATTAGGAAAATCAAGGTGACAGCCTGTTAAAGGAGACCCAAAAACACACTGAAGAAAATAACACCTTAAAAAATAGACTACCTCAAATGACAAAAGAGAATGAGGAGATGAATGCCTTAAAAAGCTATATTTTCCAGATGGAGCAGAAATTTCAAAAACTCACTGAAGAGAATAATTCCTTCAAAATTAGATTGGAGCAGTTGGAAGCTAATGACTTTATTAGGAATCAAGATATTATTAAACAGATCTAAACAAATAAAAAAAAAAGAAGGCAATATGAAGTATCTCACTGGAAAAGAAAAGAAAAAAAACACTGACCTGGAAAATAGATCCAGGAGAGATCATTTAAAAATTATTGGACTACTGAAAGCCATGATCAAAAAAAAAAAAAAGAAGCCTAGATCCCATTTTTCAAGAAATCATCAAGAAAAATTGCCCTGATATTCTAGAAACAGAGGGCAAAATATGAATGGAAAGAATTCACCAATATCCTCATGAGATAGATGCCAAAAAGAAAACTCCTAGGAATATTATAGCCAAATTCCAGACTTCCCAGGTCAAGAAGAAAATACTGCAAGCAGTCAGGTAGAAACAATCTGAGTATTGTGGAAACACAACCAGGATAACACAAGACCTAGTAGCTCCTACCTTAAGGGATTAAAGGGCTTGGAATATGATGTTCCAGAGGTCAAAGGAGCTAGGACTAAAACCAATAATCACCTACCCAGCCAAACTGAGTATAATGCTACAGAGGACAATATGGTAATTAAAGAAATAGAGGATTTTCAACATTCTTGATGAAAAAAACAGATCTTGTAAGCATATGTTTGTTCATGTTTACATAGACAGAGGGCACAGGATGAGTTGAATAAGAAGTGATGATATCTAAAAATGAAATTAAGAGGTGAGAGAAGGATCTATTGGGAGATGGACAAAGGGAGAGATAGATTAGGGTAAATTATGTCATGTAAAAAGAGGCAAGAGAAAACTGTTACAGTGGAGGGGAAAAGCAGGAAGGTGAAAGGGAATGGGACAACCTTATTCTCATTGAATTTGGCTTAAGAAGGGAATAACTTACACACTCAATTAGATATCTTACCCTACAGGAAAATAGGGGGGTAGGGGATAAGAGGGGGGATGATAGAAGGTAGAGCAGATTAGGGGAGAAGGTAGTTAGAAGCAAACATTTTTGAAAATGGATAGGGTCAAATGGGAAATATAGTCTTTCACAATATAACTACTACAGAAATGATTTGGTTAACTACATATGTACAGTCTATATTGAATTGCTTACCTTCCCAGTGCGGGTAGATGAGGATGAAAGAAGAAAAAAAAATCTGGAACTTGAAGTTTTAAAAACAAATGATTAAAAAAAATGTGTCTTTTCTGTGCAACTGGGAAATAAGATATATAGGCATTGAGGTGTAGAAATCCATCTTCCCCTACTAGAAATTTATGGGGGTAATAGGGGAGGATATAAGAAAGAACATACTGGGCGAAGGGATATTCAATAGGCTTGCTATTTTGGAGTGAGGGGTAAGGGAAAGACAGTGTGAAAATCAATTCTAATTCACAATCTTTTGGAAATGAATGTTCAAAACTAAAACTAAAGAAATAAATAGGAAAAAAAAATATTTTTCATTCTTCAAATCCGTATGTCCATCACCTACCTTGTCTCATTACCTCTTCCCTGTTCTATTACTACAACTTTTTCATTAATCTCCCTGTCTGAAGTCTCACTCTACTGCCCTACATACAACACTCTGCTGCCAAATTAATCTTCCCACAGTGCAGGTCTAATCACATCAAATACTTCCCCCCACTTCCCATTCACTGACACAGGTATCAAAAATCAAGATATTCTCATTCTTCCCAGTTATGTTTAAGATCAAATATATTTAACATTTAAATAATTCCACAACCTTGATCCTTCCTTTCTGTTCTTCTAATTCTTTCCATTCATGTGGGGAGCCAAAGAGGCCCAATCCAGGACTCAGATAGAGACCTTAATAATGTACCCTAATTCCTTTCTAAGGGACACAGCTTACAAAGGCTGGCTTCCCCAAAAGAACTTCAGGGGTACACTTAAAAAGACTTTTGTTTGATATGCTGACATCAAAACCTTTGCCCCCAAACTTCAGGTATCAAAAAGGACATGTTCCTTATTATATTATGCTACTTCCAAGATATAACAGAATAAAGAATAAAAGTCAAAATACTTTTGTATTTTGATCTGTTTCTATGCAGATGTCTTTTAGATTGTGACCTGCTCTCAGGGAGCATCCTTTGTCCCATAGATACATTTTGATAAGAGACAACTGACCTTCCCCATGACTTCCTGGGTCCTTGATAACAAGCCTTGTCTTATCCAAGCTACTTCCCAGGTATGGCAGACTATTCCATTAGTAAAAATATTCCAGGATATGATTAAGATAAGAATATTTGAATCTTTGTCTTTTCAATCTTTAAAAACTTTGTTCTAAGCATCAATAAATGAAGTTCATGGTTCTTCCTTGAACTATTCATATGGCCTGGTCATTTCTTATTCACATCTCCAATCACGTTTAGTGCCAGACACCGAGCAGCCCATTACACATTCATTTTACTAATCACTTCTAATGCCGCACTTGCTGTTTTTCAAATCTACCATCATGTCATTCAATCTCATAATTGAAGGATTTTACAGTGATGATTTTTCCCACACAGATTTTTGGCTCTCTTTACCTCCATCACTTCATTTTCCTATCTTCTAGACAGTTTTAATTCCAAATTCAATAAAAGGCCTTTCCTTTCTTCCCCTGTACCAAGTGTGTGCTGCATGTGTGTATCTATGTCTATAAATATCTATCTATATCTATCTCTCTATCTGTCTATCTACCTATCTACCTATCTACCTATCTATCTACACACACATATTTATATATCTATATTTTATTTACATATTCAATTCATATATTTATTAATATATTTAGATGTGCATATAGTTTGTAATTTATAATACAATTTCTTGTATTTATATATACATATATATATATAGATTCACATACACACATTCGTATATATCCATATGCACACACACGGCAATATGCTGCTAACAGGCAACCTATTTGGTCTTTCTCATATAAGATTTTGTTGCTATAGTAGATAATTATTTGTTTCTGTCTTCTGATGGAAAATAAAGACATTGTTTGAGACCAGAGGAGACAAGCCTGTGGTAATAATGTTCTTTATTGTACTGTAACACTTTCCTTAAATTTTGTGCTGGCCTGACTCCTTTGCTTCATCATCTCCCCTCCTATACCACACCTTTCTCTCTCCCCTCTCTTCTCCCTTCGTTCAGTCCTTACTTCCTTTGATTCCTTCTCCCCTCTCTTTTTCCTTTCATCCTTCCTTTCTTCTTTGTTCCATTCATTTATTTCCTCATGATAATTTGACTTTCCTCCCTTCCAATTCCAATCTTTTACTTAATCATTTATACCAACCTCTCTGCTGGAGTCATTTCCATTCTAGTCCAACTGATATCCATGTCTTGGCAAGCCCCCATCATGGATTATGGCCATCACATACTTTCTCATATCTTCTAGGTATGTTATTAAAAAGGCCTGAAAGAAGTCATTGAGTCTCCTCCATGCACATTAGTTAACATATCTGAGATACTCAGTGTTGAAAGGCTTTTTATGTATACTTTTCCAATTAAATTCCATTCCTCACATACAAATGTTCAGATGTATTTATCTTCTTCTTAAAAACAGTAATAGCTATGATTTACATAGCACTTTAGTAGTTATAATGCACTTCACAAATGTTACCTCATTTGTTTCTTCTACATATTCCCAGTGTAAAGATGAAGAAACTGAGGTTAAAGGAATATAAATATTTTGTTCAGGGTTGCATAACTGGTACATACCTTAAGATTAAAAGCAGGTTTTCCTGGCTCTGAAGCTTGTACTTTATACACTATACCACATAGCCATTATGAACCTCTAACAGTTACACTCCTTCTCTCCAAAGATGAGTTCACTTTATTGATTAAAAAAAAGATACCTATTCAATGTGATCTTTTGTTCCCTTTTCTTTTCCTTTCATTTCTGTGAAGACTTAGATCTTTTCCTCTCCAAGAACAATAAGTCTCTACCTGTGGATTGATCTCAACCCCTCCTATATCCCAGAGAAATTTGAACTAGAAATTACCTTCTTTGGCTTTCCTTGTCTTCCTAATCACTGGTTCCTTCTCTTCTGTCTACCTCCATTTCCAACTCTCTCTCAACCTTTAAAAATATCTTCACTTACCTCTCTTATCAATCTATCTCAATTTATTAGCCTTTATTTCCTCTTCCTTTAATCATCCAACCTCTTATGCAAAACTATCTCTATTTGATGTCTCATATATTCTCTTCTCTCTTCATAGGCCCTGATAATCTGGATTCTGTCCTGATCAGTGATATAAATTCACATGCCCTGTGTGATAAAGTATCTCCTAATTAGTGAACGTTTTTTTTCAGTTTTCATAATCCTTAGCTTACATATATACACATATATTCATACACATCTACATGGATATATATCTATCTGTAACTATAGAAATCTAGATATACATAGATTTGTGCATACATACATACAAACATACATACATGCATATACATGTAAATGTGTAGCACACATATTTGTGTGTTTCCAGCCTTGGTCTGTCTCTTCAGTGTGGAATCCACCAGTAGATATTTGGGACCACATATCATATAGAGATCATGGAACTGAGAAATACAAAAAGAACTCATCTGTCCCTCCTGGTTACTTATTGGTGGCATCTCCTTCCCTCTAATCTCACAGTTTCACACTCTCAAGTTAGTTTTCAGTCAATAGAGCATTCCTGATGGATAGTTTAGTAAATCTCATCTATAATAACACCACATGGTATCTTATACCCAAATTCTGTCTCTATTCAGTAGCCACTAAACTAGTTTCCCCATATACCTTTATCATCATTCACCGGCTTCATTGACATACCCTCCTAATTGATCTAGGAGTAAATAGATGACTCAGTGGATAGTATACTGGGCCTGCAGTCAGGAAGACTCATCGAACTGTGTTCAAATCTGGCATCAGAAACTAGCTTTGTGACCCTGGAGAAATCACTGCAGTTTGCCTCAGTTTCCTAATTGTTAAAATGAGCTAGTTAAGGCAATGTTAAAGCACTCCAGGATCTTTATCTAGAAAACCTGAAATGGTATTACAAAGAGTTGGACATGACTGGAATGACTGAAAAACAGCCACCTTATAACTGGTCTACTTCCAGGTTCTCCCCTTCTACAATTCATTCTGCTTGTCTTTGCTAGCAAATTGATATCCCTGTACTAAAGACATATTAAAGATACTCCATGCTGTGGTCTTACTCCCAAACTCCCAGATAGCAAAAGAACCTCAAATATCTCTTACCCCTAAGGTACAATACAAAGTCCTTTTTAAGCATTTAAGGCCCTTGAAAATATGTATCCGGGGGTCGGAGCCAAGATGGTGGCATAGCAGCAGCAACATATCGCAGGTCTCACATAGCCACCCCAAAATACCCATAAAATAGGACTCTAAATTAATCCTAGAACTTCAAAACGCACACAAATATACCTTCCACTAAAGTCAGCTTGGCTATGAGGAACCATATCAGCACTGTGAACCGAAACCAGCCTGGCCTGAAGCCCTGGCTGAGCCCCGGAGCAGCTGGATGGGAGGAGCCGAGGAGCCGTGGATTAGCGGAGCTACAAGCAGCATTCAGAACTAGGTCAGTGGTAATTGGGAAATCAGGGGAGAAAAGCATCTGGCCGAAATGCCTCCAGGGCGGGAAAGTGCAAGGCAGAGGTTTTGCACCTGCCTCTGCGTTGCAGCTTCCGCGCTCAGGCCTGCAGACAGCAGGGGGACTAAGCGATTGTTCAGAGGCCAGTGCTCTCGCATTGAGTGGCCTGGATCCGGATCAAGGTCTTGGCTTTCGGTCCTGGAGTCTTCATTATCCAGTGAGCCAGAAGTAAGTAGGAAAGGGACCCAGCACCTTCCTGAGAGCTACGGCAGCCTGGAGGACCGCAGCAATTTGGGACAGAGCTTTCCCTTCCGGAAGCAGAGACCCATAGAGATTAATAAAAAAAAGCATAGACTGACCAACTATGAGTAAGAATAAGCATAAGAAGCAGGGTAAGAACAGCAATCAAACCCTAGATTCCTTCTTTGGGGAAAAGAAGGATCATTGCAAA
>CM053592.1:182293652-182319235 GCA_028646515.1 Pseudochirops corinnae
AATATTAGAATTGTTTTGAGTCGTCTGTCTACTTGTCAGACTAAGTATCCACTTCCTCCCTGAATTCCACTTTTAATAGCATTATCCTCTTCAAAAAATACCGCAGCAAGAAGCCACAGTAGATAGTGTGCTGAGACTGGAGTCAGGAAGACATATCTTCCTGAGTTCAAATCTACCCTCATATTATTATTAGCTTTGAGACTTTGGGAAAGTCACTTACCCCATTTACCTTGGTTTACTTCTCTGTAAAATGAACTGGAGAAGAAAATGACAATCAAATTTAGTATCTTTGCCAAAGAAAACCCAAAATGGGGTCACAAAGAATTGAGTATGACTGAAAACAAGTATAACAAAAAATGTCCAAAGACTCATTCTCTCTGCCACTCAAAGTCATTTTCTTGAGCTCCCCTTCATGTTCTAAAACTCCCTCAATGGTCTACAGTTGATGAGGAAGGTCTTGTACTGAGACGACTATGGATTTGCAGTGTTTCTAGAGTTTTTTGAAAGAAAATGCTTGGCAAATTTAGAAATGTTAATGAAAACATCCATTAGAATCCTCTTTTCACAAATTTCTTCTTTGTAGATCATTTTCATTTGCATGTAGCGGAAGCAGGACTCATTGGCATCTTTTTTTTTTTTCAGTTAGTATGGTAAATCCTCACAGTAACAGGATGCTGAGTATTTTGGAGGTACATTTCTTTGATTTTGTCTTACCTTATTACCACATGGACCCCATCTATTTCAATGACTGTTTTGTGGGCAAAAAAAAAATACTGTTGCTTATACAGATGAAATGAAAATTTCAGTCACCTTGGAAACCGTGTACTAATCAGAATTAGACCCATGTTCCCCTGATTTTAGTCTGTGTGTTTGTGTGTGTTGAAATAGTTTATCTCCCTGATAATAAAGTTGACAGCAGTCAAATAAATTTAAGCCAATATCCTCTTGGGAAATGCCATATTTAGAATAAACATGTCAATACTCTCCCCCATATTATTATTTCATTTCTGGCAAATGTACATTATATATTCTGCTTACAAGGAACACAAATGGATCATGTTATCAATTTTAAAACTTCTTTGCTTCTGAAAGACCCTTAAGATCTTAAGAATAATTCCACATTATCATTTCCTTCTTCCATATCTGTATCATCTATTCTTATATGGCATCAGTAATATTTTACTTTTAAATATTTAGGTCAGTAGTTTGTTAAAAATGGAATGAGTACTGGGTTCGGATCCAGAAGGCTTGAGTCAGTCAATTAGTATTTACTGAGGTCAATAAATGCATATTGACTACTAAACACATAACTGACATTGTACTAAGCACTGGGAATACAAAAGGACGAAAATAAATGGTCCCTCCCTTCTAAGAGCTCATAATGAAACAAGGGGGATGACAGGAAAACAATACCAATACAAGATATATACATGATAAATGAGAAGTTATCTCAGAGGAAAGGCATGCATAGGAATGAGGACCAGGAAAGGTTTTGTGTAGAATGGAAGGTTTGAACAGAATCTTGATAGAAGGCTAGAAAACCAAGAGGTGGAAAGAAAATGAAGAATTCTTCTGAATCCCAGTTGAACCATTTATAAGCTGGGTGACCCTGGATGAGTGATTTTACATCATCTGTAAAAGGAGTAGATTAAAGTAAATGATCTCTAGAATAATTACTTCAAAATCCAATCAGATTGGGATTTCAAATGATTTATTATTTTTTCTTTAGTACTATCAATACTAGGCGGTGTAATGAATGGAGTGCTGGACCTGGAATCAGAAAGATCTGAATTTATTTCTGGCCTCACACATTACTATCTCTGTGATCCTGGACAAGGCACTTAACCCTACTTGCCTCAGTTGCTTCTTCTGTAAAATGAACTGGAGAAAGAAATCACAAACCACTTTAGTGTCTTTGCCGAGAAAAACCCCCAAAACTGGGGTCATGAAGACTCAGATGGGACTGAAACACCTGAACTATTGAATTGTATTAGAATAAAACTAGTTTTCTCAAGACATACAGAGTAGTTTCTCCATGATGACGTCTTAAACCTTAGTCAAATTTAGCTAGGAATGAGCAAGAAGTTATATACAAAATTCTTCCGGTTCTGCCTATAATCTATTTCTAAATGCTTAAAAATTCACTGGCATCTCTCCCCTGGCTCCCTCACAAACATAAATAATAACCAGAGCGTGGGTGTTTACTTGAAGAAAATGAAATTCCTACCTATAACATGAGGTTCATCTCTGACACCAATTCCTCCTTGAAACCTGTAGTAATTTTCTAGTAAAAAGAAACCAAAAAACTTCCTTTTATCTTCTATAGCATTTTGCTTCACTGTTGTGCTCTTAAAATATTAGAAGTCACAGTTATTCTATAAAATATAACTCAATAAATATAAAAATATAAATAAAACATTACAGATCTATAAAAATAGTCTATTGATGACTATTTGTCATTTATTTCACACAAGGCAGCCAGGAAATTCTTCTGGGATTAGTCCTGAAATCTCACAGCAGTCTATAAATACTCTTTGTTTGTCTATTCAGTACAATTTTCTGGACGATCACAAAGACAGTGTATTTAGCAAATTATGATATACTACTACATGGCATAGATTTTTACTGTTGAAAAGAACCTCAGTACTTACAACCCTAGAATGATAGCTCTGGGGGTAATATTAAAGCCTAGGATGTCAGAGCTGGCAAGGAATTAAGAGGATAGGCTGAGCTTGAAGGGACCATTGAACAACGAACAGTTGAGGTGGAAGCAAGCAGGAAATGATATTAATTTTATAGCGAACAAGGGAAAATAAATGACTGATGGCATTGCACTTAGGGAATAAATGAGTGAGACTCAATTCATATCTTAGAATCATCGGAGCTGTCTATTTTTTCCCATTTGATCAAGATATTACTTAGTGTCGAATGCTTTGGAATATGAGGCTGAGCATTAACTATATCTGCAAGTTCTTTACATAATGATTTGAGCTTAGGCTGGAATTCCTAGCTCCCTTCCTTTTTCGTATGTCTTGTTAACATGCTGAAGTAATTGCCTTTGTCAATTTAGCACTCAATTACATTTAGCGTCTGCAAAAACCTTTCTATTCATTATCTCATTTGAGGATCGTTACACAGCACTGCAGGTTGATGGTTCTTCAGATTCTTCTTTTTGCATGTCACAGATGAAGAAGACAAGAGTTAAGGAAGTGAACTGGTTTGCTGAAGAACACATAACTGAAAAGTGGCAGAGGTAAGGCATGATCTCAGCTTTTTCTGCCTCTCAGACCGGTGTTCTATGCACTTTGACCATTTGCCCCTTTTATGGTCTAAGTTGGAAAAAAGAAGAAATTATTTCCAACAGTCCAGTGGAGTTGGAGCATTCCAAAGGTGTAAGTTTTCTGGTATAGAGTCATATTTTCTACCTTTTACTTTGAATAGATGCAGAGCTATTGTAGTGATATTTTTTCAGATAATTTAACAGATAAAATTACTGAGATATAAATTAGGAAAGCAACTTGGTCAGTGTCATAGAGCTAGTCCACAGAAGAACTAGGACAAGGAAAAAGATTTATGGGAATCTGCCCTAATTATTTATGATACTGGTGAAGATTTGTCTTTGTTTTTACTTAAGAGGCAAAAAAAGCAAAAAAAAAAAAAAAACCTAGTTGTATTTAACATTTAATAATGTTTCTATATTTTTTTAAATTTTCACCCTGGTCAATGAAAAAATGGTGCAGGAGTAGCTTTGGCAGAAATTAAATCCAGATTCTTTGACTCCTGTATACACTAGGCTCAGTACCATATGACTTTTCTAAGTTTAAAGTCACCCTTCATGGACAATTGCACATGATATGATTACTCCCTTGTATCAAATGTTACAAAATTACACATTTACATACATTCTAAGTAATGAAAGATGAGTTAGTAGTTAGTTGAAGAAAAAATAATTTTGTTTCTATATCATCTGATTAAAAATAATACGTTCTGTCCACATAGTCTCTACACTATATATAGAGTCTTATAGAGTCTATAAGAAGTTTCCCTGGACACCAAATGGGTAAAAAGAAGGATGTAGAGGCAGCTTCTTCGGAAACTCAACTTGTTTCCCTGAGACTCAGTTGAGAGGACAGTCATGGTGATAATGGTTCTTTCTTTCTTCCCTTTTCTTTGGTGTACAAAGAGTCAGCATTTCCCTGAGAACCTCATTATATGTTACCTGGAGAAGTTTCAGTTGCCTTGTGCCAAAATTATACTGTACCTTCCAAGGGAAAAAAATCCAGGGTTATAACAGTGAAATAGAGGTCACCTTGCAGCAACAAATGTTTCCATTTCTCTTCCCATATACGCAAGACACATGTCTTTCTCATCTTTGTTTCTGTGAAATGGAATTTAAACGGAGGACCCCCTGAGCATGCTCACATTCTCACTATGAACTTGTACAAAAGCATTTCAAATGCCGTGTTGGCATGACCTCAAGTGCTTTCTCAGAGCTTCCCAGTTATGTCAGCTCAATCTATTTGTGACTCATGGGTAAAATATTTTCTTTTTACTTTTTTTTATTATTGCATAATCATAGTTTAAATAAACTTGCAACATAACTGGTATGTTGTTTCCTTGTGATTCATCATAAATTCTCTTTTACATAAGCTGAAGTTTCACAAACTGGTTGGTAAGTGACTTCAAGTATCTTTTAAACCAGTGCTCAAGAAGACCTGTACTTGCAGTTCACTGAAAGAAAAACACTTTCAAAATTTCTTTACTTTATTGGTCAAATCTGGAAGCCCTTTTGGAAATTACTTCTGTGATGTCCAATATAAGAATTCCAAATGATGGACCAATACATTTCCACATTTGAAAAATGAAAAAAAATCCTTAAGTCTTTGATAAATGATATAAAATAAAGTGGTAATAAGGGAATAATATTGAATTTGGGAGCGAGAGGACCTGTGTTCAAGACTTAGTTGCTCCATTTCTTAGATGTGAATAGTTGAGAACATCCTTTAATTCTCTAAATTACAGTTTGTTTATCTAGAAATAAGAATGATATTTACACTGCCTACCTCATTGGGCTGTTGACAGGAAGAACATTTTTCACATTTAAATATTATACAAGCAATAGGCATTGCTATGCTAAAGAAGTAGAAGATGCATTCCTTGCACTTGTACAGACCACAATCTTTTTATTTATTTGAATAGATTATACTCTCTATTCTTTTTCAATGTTATCTTTGGTGTTATCAATAATGCATAAGTTCTCTTCACATCTTCTCATTTTATCCTGCAGTTTTCCTTGCTTTCCCATAAAATCTTTCAGGAGTATGTACTTAATTCACAGGAGAATATCTAAGGGAAAGAAAGGAAAAGAAGCTATATGTTCTAAAATGCTCTTTATGGTTGCAAATTATTGGAAACTGCAGGTATGCCCATCAATTACAGAATGACTGAACAAGTTGTGGTATATGATTGTGATGGGATACTATTGTGCTATAAGAAATGATGAACTCAACGATTTTAGAAAAAAATATGGAAAGACTTGCATGAAATAATTAAGAGAGAAAAGATCATCACCTTTTAAGAATAACTTTGGGCAAATAAGTTATTTTGACTATACTATAGTCAAAATACTATACAATACTATAAGTATTGAAAGTAACTATAAAGGATATATGAGGAAAGACACTTTTCCTTTTTTCCCTAATCACTTTTGGCAATAGTCCAAGTAGTAGTATTGTTGGGTCAAAAGGTATAGGTAGGATTTGTATTTAATGGAGGAACCTAGGATCACTAAAAGCTCAGTGAAGATTCCTAAATCCAAACACTTCCTTCCTTCCTTTTTTCCTTCCTTTTTTCCTTCCTTCCTTCCTTCCTTCCTTCCTTCCTTCCTTCCTTCCGCTATGTTTTCTGTTTTTCCTTAATGGCATGTGGTTCAAAGGAGTCATACTAGAAATAAAGAAGACAATCTTTGCACCTCATGAGTTTCTTCAAGTTTGTCAAACTTAGTCACTTCTTTGATTTTTCATTTTTAAACTACAAATGCTCTTATTATTCCCACTTCCTGTACAAATGATAATTATCTTCTTGTTTATACTCCTTCCCGTATAAATTATAGTGGTGGTATTTTTGAGTCAAAGGAGATGAACAATCTAAGAATTTTTTTTTTTGGTATATTATTGAATTGTTTTCCAGAATACTTGTACTCAATCACATTGCTACCAACCCTGGAATAATATGCTGTTTTCTTACAATCTCTCCAAAACTGAATTTTCTTATCTTGCATCATCTTCAGCAATTTGATGGATGAGAAGTAATATATCAGAACACTTTCCTTTTTTGAATCATGACCCATCTCACACCACTGACTTGTGGGATACCCCAAGGATCTTTTTTACCCTCCATTCTGCTCTCTTTTCACCCACTCACACATCTTCAATTTAATTATCACTTTACTGATTGCTCTCTATATCTATCCAGAGTATCTCTCCTTAGCTGGATTCATGAATAACAAACTGCCTTCTGGATATTTTAAGCTACATATCCTAAAGCAACAGTTCTCAACCTGTGTGTCATGACCCCTTTCGGGGTCAAATGACCCTTTCACAGGGGTCGCCTAAGACCATCAGAAAACACATATTTCCACTGGTCTTAGGAACCGAGACACTGCTCCCCTATCCATCTCTAGGCTGGTCCACCTACATGCATATACACCCACATATGAGTATTAAAGGTTTGCAGCATTAGGAAGGTTGAGAACCACTGTCCTAAAGGACCCTTAAACTCAATATGTCTGAAAAACAAATCATTGTTTTCTCCCCAAACTATCCATTACTTCCAATTTTCATATTTTTCTTAATGGCACTACCATCCTTCTATTCATGTAGGTTCACAACTTTGGTGCCATCCTTGACTCTTCATCTACTATACATATCAAATCTGATATCAAGCCTTGCTATTTCTACCTTTCCAACATCTGTCACATATGTCCTTTTCTCTCTACTCATACAGATGTTATCCTGGGTTGTGCCCTAATCACTTCACATCTGGACTATTGTAAAAGTATCCCTGAATCAAGCATTTATTCATTCCAATTCATCCTCATCTCTCATTTAACAAGATGATTTTCCTAAAGTACAGATCAGTCTATGTAATTTCCTTATCTAATAAACTCTAGTAGCTCAACATGGCCTCCAGGTCAAATACACTTTTTTTTTAGACGTTCAAAGTCCTTTACAATCTGACTTCTCCTACTTTTATAGTCTTGTTATGTTTTAATAATCACTCTCCTACATAGCCTCTATGATGCAGTTGTATGGGACTATTTGTTGTTCCCCACCCACAACATTCTTATTTATTGACTATATTAGTTTAATTGCTATTCCCACCACCACCCAGAATGTTCTCCCTGTTCACCTTTACCTATTGTTCTCCCTGGTTTCCTTTAAGATTGCTCAAATCATTGGGCATCTAGGGGACACAGTGAGTAGAACACTGATCCTAGAGACAAGAAGTCCTCAGTTCAAATCCAGCCTCAGACACTTACTAGTTTATGACCCTGGACAAGTCACTTAACCCCAATTATACAAAGAGACTGCTCAAATCTAAACTTCTGCAGAGTGCTTATTTGATTCCCATTCCATCTCCTTGCCAAGTATCTTCCTTCTGAGGTTAATCTCTTCTTGACAGATAGATGATGACTAGATAAATAGGTACATGATAAAAATAGAAAGATACCAATATGTATTATGAGATAAATGATAGATAAACAAAGACAGATACTTAGATGGTAGAAATCTGCTATATGCATGGTTGTCTGGATGTTGTGTATCTCTTAATAAAATGAGGTCCTTTAAGGCAAGGTCCACGGGGATAAAAAAAAAAGTGGACATTAAATGAATTGCCAGACTTTCAGAATTTTATTGTAAAAATACATGAACTTAATAGAAAATTTGGCACACAAGATACAAGAGAAAAATAAGGTAAGTATCAAAGATTAATCACAAGGTATTCAATAATGACACTCAAGTTTTTATATAAGGAAATGTAAACTGTATGTCTAAGAATATAATTAGTAGCCAGGTAGTTTGAAAGAAAAAATTGGGGTAGAGCCGAGGATGATGTGATTCTAAAAAGCAGAAATACTTGGGAAAAGGTAAATAGAATAATTATCTTATATAAATGATATATGAGAGAAAGAATTGATACTGAGGAGTTAAATGGGGAAGAGGGCTGGTAGTTCTGGATCCCTACTCTCATTGGAAGTTAAAGAGGAAACAATACATGTAGATCTAGAATGTTTTAAAATTCAGAAATAAATTCAGAAAGAAATGAAAGGCTAAGGGGATGCAGACGGGGAGCAAATTTTAGAGGGGAGAGGGTAAGAGAATAGGATACAGGGGGACATAAGTGTGTCTAGATTAATGGGGAGAGAGAATAAGGGAAGGATCTTTGGAAAGGGTAGGTTAAGTAATAGGGGGCAAGGTAATAGGTAGAAGTAAAATAAAGGATTCAGGAGGGATAAAAAAATAAGAGAAAAAACAAATATAAAATAAATATTCGGTGTAGAATTTATTAGAGAAGAGGGCAGAGGTTACAATGATGATCTCAGCCAAAGTTAAAGTAGTTTTAATCAAAAGAGAAAAATAGAGAAACTACACTCTATGTCAGCCACATTAATCAATATTATTTTAGATTATTTAAAACAACTAGATAGTATAAGGTTGGGATAGTTCTGTGGTGTGGGAACTAATGAATTGATGGACTTAGAAAAATATGGAAAAAACTTCTACTTATGAAGGAAGATGTTATCCACTTTCAGAGAAACAGAGGAACAACAAGTATAGTACATTCATACATAGATGAATTTGAATGTATGTGTGTATATCTAAGTACGATTATAGTTAAGTATATGTATGTGCATGTAACTGTGTATATGTTTGTGTTTATATCTATATAGTTTGTACATATGTGTGTATATATATGTATATGTATACATGTATGTAGGTGTGTGTGTGTAGCATTCTTGGGGGAGGAAGGAAGAAGGAGAAAATAGTACAAAGTAAAACCTGTATAGCAGAGAATAAAAGAAGATTTATAAGGAAGCAAAGAAAAGTTGGACAGCTCTGAAAACAGAGTGTAGTATTTAGTACATAGGCTTTCTTGAAATAGAAATTTATTGCCCTTTATTTTGATTCCTGTCTTAGATCCTGCTGTAAACATGGCAAAGTTTTTGTTTTCTTTTCTTATTTTTTGTTTAAATGTTGTTATTTTAAATTTATATATATATATTTCTTTTCTTAATGATTATTTAAGCCTTAGAAATTTTAAAAAAAAGAAGAAAAGAAACAAGACTCATGTTTGGTTTTTTTCCCCTTTTTGTGTAATTCTAGCACTTAACATCTTCCCTGGGAACATACTATGCACTTAAGCAATGCTAATTGACCAACACTATTAAAACTGAATGAAGAACTTAATAAATATAATTTCTCTTCCTTCTTAGTGAGGTTATTCTTATTTATTATTGGTGGTATTTAATAAATAAATAATCGTGATTTTTTCTAGTTTTAGGTGTACTAACGTTTTCCCATACACCCATCTCAGTGCTGAAGACATGGGGAATAGAAATAACATCACTGAATTTATCCTGCTGGGTCTGTTCAGTAATCAAGAGGTCAAGGAATTTGGTTTTATCTTCTTTTCCCTTTGCTATCTTGTGATCTTGTTGGGAAATCTTTTCATTCTGACCACCATCAGATTTAGTCAACTCAATGAACAGCCCATGTACTTTTTCCTCAGTTACTTGTCCTTCATGGATGTCTGTTTCACCTCCACTGTTGCTCCAAAACTGATTGTGGATTTATTGGCTCAGAGAACAACCATCTCCTACAACAGCTGCATGGTCCAGATGTTCTATGCTCATTTCTTTGGTGCTACAGAGATCTTCATCCTGGTGGCAATGGCCTTTGATCGTTATGTTGCCATCTGCAAGCCACTTCGTTACATGGTAATCATGAGTAGACAGGTATGTCGTCTTATTGTGTTGGCCTCTTGCATAGGGGCATTCCTTCATTCAATCATGCAAGTATTGATTGCTGTTCAGCTGCCTTTCTGTGGCCCCAATAAAATTGATCATTATTTTTGTGATGTGTTTCCTCTGCTAAAGCTGGCCTGCACTGACACTTTCTTGCCTGTTGTTGTGTTAATTGGTACCACTGGGATGCTGTGTATTTTGACCTTCATTTCCTTGCTTATTTCTTATATCATTATCCTGACCACCTTGAGGACTCACTCCTCAGAGGGTCGTCGCAAGGCCCTCTCCACCTGTGGATCACACATTACGGTAGTCATTATGTTTTTTGTTCCCCTTATCTTCACTTACGTACCTACTGGCAATTCTGTCAATGATGATAAGGTGTTTGCCCTCTTTTATACCATCATTGCTCCTATGTTCAACCCTTTCATCTATTCCCTTAGAAATACTGACATGAAGAATGCCTTGAAGAAAGTCTGGTTACAAAAACTTCTTTCCAAAGAAAAGTGACCTCCATGGAGTAAATTATGCCATTTCAAACATAGAACTATTATTAAGTACAAGGGAAAAATTTTCCTCCTCTCAGTGGACTGAGCTAGAGGAATTCCTAAGGTGTAATCAACTTGAGCAGTTTTCTAAGGACTAGACTATTTCTTCCTTCCTGAGATGAACTGGATGTTGCGTTCTTAATCATAAAGTCATCACATTGAACGAAATGACTTTTTGTGTATCTATGTGTGTGTTTGTGTGTATTTGTATGTCTGCCACTGCTAAAAATACCTCAAACTAATATACCAACAATCAGTTCACACTATTATTTATATGGTGTCATTGTGTTATTCCATTTCTTTTCATGCTATCTTCTACAGGCACCAAATTTCAGTATTATGATGATTTTCTAAAGCTGTATAGTCACACACATCCCATGAAGAAGGAGGAGGAGAAAGAGTGGGAGGAAGAGAAGGAGGAGGAGGGAGAAGGAGAGAGCAGAAGGAGGAAGAAAAGGAAGGGGAGGAAGAAGAGGAGGAGGGGAAGAGAGAGAAGAAGGAGGAAGAGAAGGACTATGAGAAAGAGGAGGAGGAGGAGGAAGAGGAAGAGATCCCTTATCGTGTCCTATTTGAAGATATCTAAGGAAGGGAAACTGATATCCTCTAAAACTCTATAATTTTGGTGAATTCAAGTAGGAAGCTTTCCTGACATTGAATTGTTAAGGCCTCATTTTGGATTTCTCTTCATTGTACCTAATACAAACTTCTAGGAACAAGAAAAATAAGGCACGGTTGTCATTCACGGCACATCCCTTCAAATATTTGAAAACAACATTCATTGTCCTTTTACACACTCACACTAAGTTTCCTATTCTCTTAGCTAAACATCCCCAGTTCCTTTAATGAATATTCAAGTAATATATAATGTTTTTCCTTATCGCAATCACTACCTTGGACCTGAACCGTCTTTTGATTCTCCTTTTTTGCCTCCCCTGAGTTATCTTGATTTGCTGTATCTATATGTTGCATGTACTTGTACATAAATATGTTTCCATCCAAGAGAATGCAAACTCTGTCTCTTTGTATCACCAGTTCCTAACCCTGTTTGTCACATAGTATTTGGGCCTTAACACCCTATCACTTCCATACAATACCACTTTCTATCACCACTTCCATATTCTCTCTATACACCATCTTTCAGTAACTCATCCTCCTTGGGGATTTATTCAATTAATATTTATCACCCAATCATATTTTTTGTAGACACTATCTGTCCATGCCTAGGACAGTGTTCATACTTCCTACAGGAATTCAGTTCGTTCTTCACCATATTTTTTCTCTGTTTCGTTTCCTACTTTTATACTAGCGTGCTGCAACAGGCATAATACTACTGTTTTAATTAGCATGATTTCCTGGTCACTCATTTTAGTCAGCTCTTAAGACCTACTACACCACTCAACCTGGACTAAATATGAAAACAGTATTACTCTTGATCTTGCTATTACCCACAAATGTTCCATGGAATTTCTGTTATTTTTTGAAATTCCTTAGTCTGATCATAATCTCTTATCACCCAATCTCTCCCTCTATTTTATGATCCCTAATGTTGTTTTCTCCTAATCATAGCCTTCAATAACTTCAGCTTTCAGTTCTTTCTTAGGCCATCACTTTTACTCTAGCTATATTATCTTTCCCTCCTTTTCTTGCGCACTTAGGAAAACATTTCAACTTAATGCAATCTATTACACTCAAATACCCTAAATCCTTCTGCTTTTACCAATTCTGCCTTGAAAACTTCCATCTTTAATTATTCCTGCCATTTAATACTTTATATACTATTTACCTACTGGTAAATAGAGATAGAGAAAATCAAGAAACTGTATTTAGGGTAGACTTCAAATTTATATTATGTAAAGACAACTGGAATCTCTTAATTTAGGAAAACAATTCTTACACACCTTCTTAATCAATGAACTATCCTACTCACTACAATAATCTCCATAAAATACACACACACACACACACACACACACACACATATATATACATGCATATCTTCTCAAACTTTTCATATCACTTCTCCTTCATCCTTTAGCTAAGGATTTAGCCTCATACTTTACTCTTTTGTTGAGTCATTTGCAATCTTGATCAACTCTTTGTGACCTCATTTAGATTTTTCTTGGCAAAGATACTGCAGTGGTTTGATATTTTTTTATTCAGTTTATTTTACAGATGAAGAAACTGACAAATAGGGTTAAGTGACTTGCCCAGAGTCACACATCTAGTAAGTGTCTATGGCTGAATTTGAATTCAGGAAGATGAGTCTTCCTAACTGCAGGTTCAGAACTCTATCTCACTCTACCATCTTGCTGTCCTGGGTTGTTTCTACTCTGACCCTTCACTACTAACATGAGGGCATTTGACAAGATCTCCATCTTCTTCCTACCTCTTCATTCTTATATCACTCAGACATTGTCTCCCACTATCTCCTACTTTAACCTTGATAGAAAGAAGTGACCATTAGTCTTTCCAAAGTAAATACCCTGACATGCATCCTTGACCCAATTCTATCAAATTTTCTCTAATAGATGGTACTTCCTTTGTCAATTCCACTCTTTCACTAATTGTAAATCTTTCTTTATCTAGGCTGTTGATAAATATGTCTATATTTCCACCATACTTAATAAGAATAGTAATAACAATAAGCCTTAATTTAATATGACTATGTTCACAAGCTATCACCTTATAAGTGCCATCCCTTTCATTGATTAATTCCTTGAGAAATCTGTGTATATGTGGAATTACACTTTTCTCTACTTCATCAATTCTAAATCCTCTATTGACTTGTGACCTAATCATTCAATTGAAATTATTATCTTCAAAATTATCAATGACTTCTTAATTGTCATATGTAATGTCCTTTTTCTTAATTCCCATCATTCTTGACCTTCTAAGTTTTTGGTACTACTGATCACCTTTTCCTTTGATATTAATTTCTTTCTTAGATTTGATAATACCCTGTGGTTCTTCCCCTGCTTAGTTGACTACTCCCTTCTAAGCCTTCTTTTTTCAATCTTTTTCTAGGTTATACTCACAAAATATATATGACTCCCAACAGCCTTCCCTGGACATTCTTTTCTTCTCCTTTTACATGATTTCCTTTGGTGACTTCATCAGCTCAAAGCTAATAATTCTCAGACCTACTTAAGTTAATCTCCAACACAATCTTAGACCTAATCTTTTTCTTGAGCTCTATTCTCACATCACCAACCACCTATCGGATATATTGAATTGAATATATGAGAGTCATCTAAAATGTAATGTATCGGCAACATAACAGATTATCTTTCATCACACAAGTCCCCTTCTTCCAAACATCATAGTTCCTTCTCAGTGACCAAATCTTACAAAGTTAATTCTTCATTCACACTCATCCCAAATACACAGTCTTTTACTAGCCCTTGTCATTTCTACCTTATAAAATAAAATAATATTTGTAAAATACTTTGCACAATACCTGACCTTAGTAGTAATAAGTAAATGGGTTTTATTGCTTCCTTCCCTTATCCCATAACATTCCCTACATCTATGACCTTCTCTCCAGAAATATTGTTGTGTACCTGATCCCTCATCCCCTCCTTTCTGAGCTACCACAATGTTCTTTTATTTTATTTTCCTGTCTTGTCTCTCCCCACTCCCATTAACTAAGATCCAAAAGCATATTTTTTTCTAAAACTAAGTCTTCCTATATCATACATCACTCCTAAAACCTGTGAGCTGTAAAATCAAATATAAAATGCTGTTTTGTCAAGTAAAAACATTTCAAAATATAACTCCTGATCCTTTTAATATTTTCACAATTTGCTTTTATCCTCATACACTATAATCCAGTTACACCAGCAATTGCTCTTTCTTTAATCACAGCACACAATTTCTTGACTTCGTACTTTTTCATTCATTTTATTGCATGGTTGGAATTTTCCACCTCTTCCTGGCTTCCTTGAAGACCGAGTTCAAAACCTACCTTCTACAGAAGGCCTTTGGTGCCCCTCACACAATGCTAGTGTCTTTATTCTGAAATAACCTTCCATATACACTGTATATTTGGTGTAAGCATCATGAACATATGTGTTGTTTTGCCCCTAAGACTTTGATGATTTTGAAGGTCTATAACATGTTTTAATTTATTTTTTGCTCCCATTCTTCACAGAGCATCTTCCATATAGTTAGCATTTAATAAGGATTATTTGTCTAATAAAGGAATTATTCAAATCATTTTTATCTACTTTTAACAGAGTTCACACAATTTATAGTTACAAAACTATTACTTATTCACAGAAGTACAGTGAAAGAATATTCTCTCACTATTTGACATAGAATTGAGAATTATAGCAATATCCATAAGACATTGAATTTATTAGTATTAAACTTAAGAATGAAGAGTTAAACATCCTGAATTGAAGATGACATGCTAGCAAAGCCAGGAAAACAAAGTTGTTAAACTAAAAAGAAAGGAGACAATAAGAGCATTCCAAAAGGGTAAAAGATACAATAATACATGCACACACAGTCACACATAGACACACATATATACATATATAGTTGATTGTGTTTTTATTTTTGTATTCCAATTGTTTTTTTTAAATGTTTTCTATCCTTAACATTTCTTACTAAATAGGCATGCATATGAATATGCATGCAATATATATGTGTGTGTGTGTGTGTATAAGCCTACACATATATACATATATCCAATGCAAGTAAAATATGTATTCATGTAAAATGCACACACAGATGGATGCATTCCCATTTAATTATAAGAAAAGTCAAGAATACAAAACATTGTTTAAAAAACTCATTTACAGTAAGAACTATAAAACATTAAGTACTTGGAAACTGATTCATATACACTTTCAGATAAAGAAAAGGAAAAAAGGGCAACTATTAAATAATAATATCTGAAAGAAAGGAAGACCAATAGCTATAGTTCAATTCAAGTTTCATGGAAGGGTTATATTAATGTAGACACAATAATACTACTTCCCCAAATATGCTACATATTATGTTCAATTCCATTATCCTCCATTTGACTCGACATGTTAATAGTGCATAGGTATTGAAAGATATAGTTAGATATGAATAGATGATAGGTATGTTACATTGTGTGTGTGTAACATTTCCTTATTTAACATATTTTATAGAGTATACAAAGATCAAAGGACTCCACAATGGGGCCAACACTCTGTGATTGCCTAGTACTATTTCCCTTAGAGAGCTGACAGTCTTAGTAGGGAGACAAGCACAAGAAGGTATCAGTAGTAATAGAAGGTAGTTGTCCAGAGTACTGAACCTGGATCCAAGACCAGTTATAATCTGACCTAAGATACTTAATAACCATGAGACCCTTGGCAATTCACTTAACCTCTTTCTATTTTGGGTCTGTCATTTATAAAATTAGAATTATAACATCTACCTCACATGGCTTTGTAAGGATAAAATGAGATTAAGTATGCATAGTATTTTGCAAATCTAAAATGACTATATAAATACAAGTTATTAGACAGTGACATGAAGATCCAGTCATCCTTCAAATACATCTACCCCCTAATTTCATAATAATAATCATAATTCATAATAAAAAGGAAATATTCCAGTTACTGGATTTTTTCACTTGCTATATGATTAAATAAACTCGAAAATGGTATCATATGAACAAAACCTCACTAGCAAATGAAATAACTTGTAATCAAGAATGATCAGCATTTAGAAGAGTTTGGCAGTGTAAACGTAAGACCATTGAATTTTGAGTAAGAAAACTTGAATTCAAATTCTGTTCCAGCAAAAACTTACTGCGTGCCTTTTAGGAAGTCACTTGGCTAATCCTGACTCTTGCTTTCTCATTGTTAAGATCAATGTAATGGACTTGATGAATTCTGAGGTTTCTTCAAGTTCTACATCTCATGCCAAACTTGTTCTTTCTGGGAGTCCCAGAGTAGCTTCCCATACACCTATGATGAATGAATAGGTATTCAATCATTCAGTTATGCATTAAGGCCCATAGTGAAAGGCAGCAGTGACTTTTAGAACATTTGTTTTCTTCCCTTGAATATGTTTCTCTTCCACACTTTCTTTATGGCGTTTTTCATTTCTGAATTCTTCAAAGTGTAAATCAAAGGATTGAACATGGGAGCAATGATTGTGTAAAAGAGAGCCAAAACTTTATTCTCCCGGAATGTGGTGGCTGGTCTAATATAAATGAAAAGTGAAGGCCCAAAGAACAGGATCACCACAGTGATATGGGAACCACATGTAGAAAGAGCTTTTTGAGGACTCTCAGAAGAATGTGTCCGAAGGGTATATAAGATCACAGCATATGAAGCCATAAGGACCATAAAAACCACCAATGCAATCATCCCTGAATTAGCTATTACTAAAAGACCAAATCTGTGGGTATCAATGCAGGCAAGTTTCAGCAATGGGTACATATCACAGAAATAATGCTCCATCTCATTGGGGCCACAGAAAGGTAAGAGAATGGCCAGAAGAAATTGAGCAAATGAATGCAGAAACCCTCCACCGCAAGCAGTCAAGACCAATGCATTACATCTGTCCCTGTTCATGATAGCCATGTAATGAAGAGGTTTGCAAATGGCCACATATAGATCATAGGCCATCCCCGTGAGTATGAAGACCTCCACCCCTCCAAAGAAGTGCACAGTGAAGAGCTGGATCATACAATTACTATAGGAAATCTTCTTCTTTTCAGCCAGCATATCATTGATGAGTTTAGGGGTCACTGTGGAGGTGTAGCAAACATCAATAAAGGACAAGTAAGTCAGGAAGAAGTACATGGGTTGTTCAGTGAGCGGGCTCAATGTGATAGAAATCATGACAATGAAATTTCCCATCAAAATAGTCATGTAACAAAATAACAAAATGACAAAACAAAAAATCTGAACCGGGTTATTAGGAGAAAGACCCAAGGGAATAAATTCAGTGACATTATTCTTATAGTTCATCTTTTTTTTTAACATTAGAAGATGACCAGTAGTTATCTGAAATAAAGCAACATTAGAAATGCTATATCAGTATTACATCAATCACATTATGGGGTAAAGGTTCATGAATACACATTGATGTCTATAGAATGGATAATTTGATGTATCACTTAAATATCCTATGTACAGGAAATTGAGTACATTATGAAATATCTCTGATTTCTGATTGTTCAACTCATAGGCTAACAGAATATCAGAATTGGAAGGAATGGTTGGTATTTTCAAATCCAAATCATAAGTGAGCAATTATCTGCTACGTTGTCAAGTGGTCATTTTATTGCCTCTTGTACATTTCATGTGGCAGGAAACATGCAACCTTCTGAGTCAGATCAATTCAATTCTTCAGAGTATGGATAACATTAAAATATCTTATAAAATTAATCAACAATACACATTTATGAGTGATAGCAACCTCTTGTTAAAGAGGTGGTGGTCTAAGAGCAAAGACTGAAGTTTTTTGTTTGTTTGTTTTTAGACATGGCTAGAACAGGAATTTGAGGGGATTGAGGAAGAGAAATGAGAGGAAGAGAATGCAGGTTCAAAAATACAATAAAATTGAATTGAAAAAAGGCAAAATAAAATCAAATAAAATTCATTAAGCTCTTAGTTTACATAATCCTTAGCTCAGTCGAGAAGGTCTAACTATATATACATGTATACATATGTACCTATGCATGTATATGTATACATGTAATTTCCTACCTTTAACACTTATTTTTTGGGGGGTTAAGGTAAATGAAAAAGTCATCTAAAGTGACACCTGTTTTCAAATCTATGAAGTAAACAATACCTGCTGTACCTACTTCACCTGGCCATTCTGAGTCTCAAAAAAAAAAAATATTAGATAAATCTTGGATGTTGATTCATTTTTTTCAGTCCACAACATCTCAAATGCTCATCTAGCTTCCTCATAAAGATGCCCAATGATAAGGATCTCACTACCTTCAGAAGCAGAGCAAATTCAGTAGATTAACTATTATGGTAGTTAAAAGCAATAAAAGAGTTATACCAGTTGACTGAGTGTTATAATTGCTATTTTTGATGTTCCTTTGGTGTTTATATATGTTCAAATTTATCATTTTGCTCAAATCTGTAAGGCATAGTTATAACATACAAACAAGGCTACTGCCTATGAGTCAGAAATCTGGCATATTCTATTCATAGTGGAAATGAGGTACAATTAACAGAATATAAAACAGGGGAAAAGATAAGACAACAATTTTAGTAGTTAAGGGCTAAGTCTAAGGTCTTTGCTGTCATTTATACAAGACATAAATTCTGTCTTTACTCTACTCTGGGCATCTAGGTGGTACAGTGGACTACCTAGTACCATACTGAAGTCAAGAAGACTCATCTTCCTGAGTTCAACTCTGGCCTCAGATACTTACTAGTTATGTGACCCATGACAAGTCATTTAACCCTGTTTGCCTAAGTTTCCTCATCTGTGAAATGAGATGGAGGACACAATAACAAATCATTCCAGTATCGTTACCGAGAAAACTCCAAATGGAGTGTTGAAGAGTTGGATGTGACTGAAATGACTGAACAACAATATGCTTGACTTTACCCTGCTTTAAGCAATGTTTGTATGTTTGTGTTCTTTTAAAGGTTATTTATTTATTCATTCATTGATTTAATGTATTTATTTAATATTAATTTTTCATCAGAATAGCAAATCCATTCTCTACCACATTCTGGCTTTGTCACACTGGGCAAAACACTTATCCTCTCAATCTTCAGTGCTCTGGAAACCTCTTTAAAACTATAGGAGGCAGACAAATTTGTCGTAGGTTGAGAGAATATTCTTGTCCAGTTTTGCTGTGTTAAAAAAATCACGGGTCTAGTCTCTCTCTCTCTCTCTCTCTCTCTCTCTCTCTCTCTCTCTCTCTGTCTCTCTCTCTCTCTCTTTTTCCAAAGATATAGATACATACATAGATATATAGATAAAGATATATATCAGCCGGCAAGGAAGTACTCATGAATTCTCTCCTGGAAATTTCATCATTCTTAAAACCATTATATATGTTTAACATCTAATGAACTTTGTATTGGAGAATCACCAAACTTTAAAGTTGGATGGAACTCTCACTGATCATGTAACACAACTTGTACATGAAAAAAGTCTCTATGATACACTTGATAAACTGTCTTCTGGCTTTTACTTAATGACTTTGCTTAAGGGAGAACTCATCCGCCCACGAAACAATCCATGCTATTTTGATATTGTTATCAGGATATAAACATTTTCCTCCTGACACAAAGCCTAGCTTTGTTGCTTTGAATTTATCCCCTTCTTACTCTTAATTCTGCCATTTGAGTGCAAACAAAATAAGCTTAATATCTCCCAGGGAACAACATTTCAGATACTCAAAATAAATATCATTGGCAACTTTTCATTTTCTCTTCTATCTAGAAATCCTAGAGGAAACTTTGCAGTTTTTAATTCTTTCTATTCAATGTAGTTCATCTTTCTTAATTGATTCAGAGTAACCAAAAGGTACTAATGGTCTGTGAAATCAGAATTTTATTTTCACTAACAAAAATGACATTTCTCATTTCTTTCAAATATGAATGTAAGCAATATACATGATGGGGATAAGAAATAAACAGGTTTCCTTACTACTAAATTGGACCATGACACAAAAGGTTAAGTACTTCTGCATTAGTCAAAACTCTTCATTTCATAGAAGAGAAGGTAGAAGCTGAAGGAACTGGCTTTTTCAAAATTATATAGTAAGTGGGTGGTACTTTGTGTCCTAACTTGTTGGACAGTGTTCTTTTCTGTCCATTAAATTTAATTATTGAATGATAGGTTGCAACCTTCCTAGAAATTCTTAAAATGTACCTAGCTAAAGGCATTATGACATAATGAAATGGGCATTATATTCAGACCTTTAATAGTGCGATTAGACCATTAGTTCTGTTATTTACTACCTGTATTGTATTGGGAAAATTATTGAAGCTCTTTTAATCTCAGTTTCCTCATCTAAAATGAGAGGATTGAATCAGACATTCTCTAGAGGATTCTATTTCTAAATCCTATTATTTTAAAGCTAAATACCCTGATCCCCCTCCCCCTATGAAAAAGAATCATTCCACTTCATTAATGAAAATCATTTTACCAATTTACAATCAAGCAGCAAGATTCCCTGTTGTGGGAAAGAAAGAGAAAAAGTAGGAAATAAAATAAAAAGGTTATATTTAAAAAACTTACATGTCTCATAAAATCCAATATATCTTTCAGGTGTGATTTCCTATGAAATTACTCAGCACCATCTGAACTACCAATTTAGGTCATCAAATCTTTACAAGGTACTTTGCAATTGGGCAAAAACTGTTTTTCCTTCTATCTATCCACCAATCTAAGAAGGAAGACTATGTTGTATCAAAGTGCTACAGGACTCACATATCCCAAGCTCAGAACTAATCAAGTGTTTGTGCCAATCGCTAGTGCCCTCAAATGCCCTTACTTCTTGCCCATAGGTATATCAGCTGAACCAGCAACAAAGAGGGATTTCTAGCTTTCTTTCTACCCTTCATATTTATCATGCTTTATATAGAGAGAGGCTGTATGGAGCAATCATCCCTTAAATGAGCAAATCTCTAATTTCAAAGCATTTGGGAATTGGGAAATTGTTCTCCCAACAGTCTTAGTTTGCAGTGGTAGTGGGGACATTTGCTTCAAATTTAAATATTGTAAAAATCATTTTATGATTGCCATTAAAAAAGGATACAAACTAGTAATGGAAAAGATTTTAGAGCTCATTTAAATGAAATGTCCCATATTTTAAAGCTGAGGAAACAGAGCCTCAGAGAAATGAAGAAACATGTCCCAAATTACCCAGCTGGATGTTGAAGAACCATGGTTATATTATATTTATGAACCTGTGGATGACCTAAAAAGAATTTTAAAACTTTATCTTTGATTTTGAGATTTGGGACTTTGTCAGATGATAAGTAAAAAAAAAATTTCAACTTGTGGAAAAATATTTTAGAATGGAGAGAAAAAATGATTTGCATGCATTGCAATATAGATTATTGGTGATATGTATATAGACTCTGCCAAGAAAGAACTGGATAAAGGCTTATTATTGCCCTGCCTAGGAAGAAGTAGCGCCAAGTGCTATATTTACTAGTAGGTTATAAACACCTGAAAGAAAGGAACTAAAGCTTATTAGTTTTTGTCCCACCAATGATAGGGTTTTGTTGCAGAGTAAACCTTCAAGAATTTCTGAGGAAATGAAATGATGATCCTCCCCCTGCAAAAAAAAAAAAAAATATATATATATATACATGACAGTGTTTTGCCTCTCACCTTCCCCATCCAATAAACTCTAATCGCACCCTATTGTCCACCAGGATCAAAACTGCTTATGCGAATCTTAGAAAGAAAAACATGAGTGATTTTGAAGATGAGGAGGTGTAGAAGAAAATATCCTCAGATGTAAAGTACTATTTATAGGTGAAGATAAAGAGGAAAGCAGAATGGCTTGAAAAATCTCATCAGAGCTGATAAAGAGTACTTGAAAATGTGAAGCTTTTGTTTTTATTAAAAACTTATCATCTTGAACATTAAGAAAATTAATGAACTAATTTCCATTTGGCTAATCTGAACCTCTGTACACAAAGTCTTTCAGCAATTTAATAAACGCTTCTTCAGAAGGACACATGTAGATCAAATTCCGGATATTAGATCTTATTTTTCCTATATTGGACAACTAGATCAGGCTGTCCTTCTGATGAGAGTCACCATGCATAAGATCACCTTAGTTTACTTTAAGAAGTACTTTTTGTGCAGGAGGTAGTGTTTGGGAATAGCCCATGAGTCCTTATTAACTAGTGATGCCTTCCCAAGAAGCATTTCAGGTTTCTTGGTACTTGATTTTCTTTTCAATTTTATTTATATAGTTATTGAGAAGCTATCACCAAAGGCTGAAACAGCTGTCTTACATGTGGGAAATATATTTAGTGTTGGTGCTGCTTTGTACTTGTATTCACTCTCTTCAGTCCTTTTCAGGCATTCCACAACCCTTGAGATTACTAATATTAGATAATTTATATGTATGTATACACAAATACAGACATGTATGTATGTGTATGCATATGTGTATATGCATGTGTATGCATATGTATATGTGTATACATATAAATAATTTGCTCAAACATTAACAGTAGAACACAAAAGGACAAATAGCTATATGTTGAATGGATTTTCTATATGCTTTATCTACTCCTATGAACTTACCATCAGCCAGATAATTTACTGTCTCAAATGACACCCTTTATGCCACCATACTCCCCCTAAGACTTACTGATGCTATCTATTCTTCCATCTATTTGAGCTTCCCTTCCTTTTTTTCTAAATTTCTCTCTCCTTATGAAGGTCTCCCACAGAAAAATCTGTCAAATTTTACTATTTAAATAATATAATTATTAGGAAGAAGCTGTTCACAAACACTTATTAGGAGTGTGGATATGAGCTATATTCACATCCCATTATTGTATTACAATATTTCTCTTTAGCGAATTTAGGGTGGCACTGAGGTAAAGACTCTTTAAGTTATCAGTCTAAGTCTTCACTTTGTATGATACTTTCTAATTCCTTTTTTTGTATTGTTCCTTTTAATAGTCACGAAGACTTAGAGGTATTTTCAGTTGCCAATTTTTAGGGAAAATACGTTTTGGAGACATAAAATAATTATAGCTAAATAACATTAGAGATTATATAGCAGTTTATACCAGATGCCTAGTCTTTCTTTTCGCTTCTAAAAATATTTATTTTCAATCAACAGTAAACCATATTTCCCTATCACACTCTACTCCAACCTAGAATAAAATTTAAAAAAAAATACCAAAACATGTTGAGTCAAAAAAAATCTCTGAGTAGTATATACATACACATATAGATACATATTTTTATATATGCATGTAAAAGCATACACTTTTATTTATTTATTTATCTGCATATTACCATTACTAGCTTGCTAAGATATTTCCCCATTAATCTTCTGGAATGGTGTTTGGTCATTAACACTGACCAGATTTCCTAAGTCTTTGAAAGGTGATTGTCTTGAAAATATTTTTGTCATGTTATAGATTGTCCTATATTTCTGTACACTCCATCACACATCACTTATTACAAATCATCTTTGGATTCTTTGTGGTCTTCCAATTCTTCATTTTTTATATCACAATAGTAATTCCTTATTTTTATATATAATTACTTGTTCATCCATTCCACAATTTGTGGTCATGTGTAATGCCAGGCAAAGGCAACTTCCAAGGTTCAGATTACTAGCATAGCAAACGTGATTCATTCTATGGCAGATTAAGGCAAAACATTCACAGAACAGAGAAATTCAAAATACAGTGTAACTCAGTCATTTAGCAAGTAAATTCTCAATTCAACTGCAAGGTACCAAGCTCCAAATAGCCCACCCCTGGCCAGTAGCCAAAGTAGCCCACTCCTGGGAAGGATATTCAATTACTCTTCTGAAATGGAGATTAATTTCCATTCATAAACTAATACATTCATTTGGTCAATCACAGAGCACAAAAAAAGTCAAAGATTTGCCACCCCTGGATCACAACTGAATTACAATATCATCCATTAATGCCAAGCATTTTCTCAAAAGGGGCAGGAGAGCACAAAAGGCCATCTATCCTTAAGCTACAACAAGGTTAAAATATCATCACAGCATTGACAACCCAAAGAAAGGCCCTTCCTTCATCTTGACAAGAGGCAACTTCTCAGCAATCTCAGCCCCTGGGGAGACAAGAGTCAACAAAGCCATTGCCAGTGTCCTTATCAAGTCATTCTCTGCCTATAGAACAGTCCCAGAACCCCTGAAACCATCATCATGGTCCTCTTCCAGGATTTCTGTAAACATACAACAAGAAAATTCTCCTTCAGGGCTTCTGAACCAATATCAAGGTTCCAGGACCTCTACACAGCAGCACTGTCCTTCACCAACAGGTAAATCTGGCAAAACAACATCAAAACAGATAGACAATATACAAGCATCACAGCCATACCTGCTCAGTTCTTGGAAGCTCCAGGTGGCAGTTCCCAAAAGTCCTTCTGGCCTCCTCTGCTGGGGCCTTTTTTCTGCTTGGGCTTCTCTCTAAATCCACAGCTTCTCCCAGTTCATCCCTCTCTCTTCACATCAACAAGTCCATCCCACAAGTGGGATTCACAATCTCTGGGTTTTAACACTCAAAGTGAAAACCAAGAAAATACAAGGGGATCTTTAAATTCCATTCCCATTACATCATGCCTTCACATTGCCATCTCAAAATAACTATACATCTTTGTGTACATTCTTAGAGGCGATTTTGCTAAAGACTATCCCCTTCCTTAATCTATCTTCACTTTAATTTCTTATTCATTTCTACCCTTTTCCTCTTATCTCTATTAAGAGAGATGTATTTTTTAGATTCAACAGTATGTTTGTGTACTTCTTGCTTTTGTCTTGTTCAGATGAGCATGAGCCTTAAATGTCAGTCACATTCAACTGCCCCATGTACTTTGTTTGTAGAGACATATACTTGTGAATTCTGATTATGTGATATTAATGTTCCTAAACCTTCTTTGTCTCCCTTTCACCCAGTGTATTCTTTGCTTCCTCCCTTTCCATTCCTCTCTTTGGATCAAGACTTTCCAAACCAATCACAAGTTGCCTGTTAAATCTGACTCCTTAAGACACCTGCTTCTGTGACCCACAGAGAAAAAAAAGCACTGGGTATATTGATAGTGGGATGGGGAGTATAAACCAAAAAGGATAGTACGTAATGGGGTATAAAGGCTTCACAGAGGAGGGAGCAACCAAGCTAAGCTTTGGAGGAATACTAAGAGCTGACTCTCTTGTAACATCTTAATGTTTGTAAAACATTTTCCCAATAATAACTCATTTCATATAAGAAACTGCCCTCAGAGATAGAAACAAAATGTTTATTTTTATTCATTTATTCATTCATTTGTTTATATTACAACTAAGGAAATTAAGGTGG
>CM053592.1:182319335-182337135 GCA_028646515.1 Pseudochirops corinnae
TATAAAGCCTTTTGGAAGAAAGAAAAAAAGAATTCTGTTTAGTTAAATTTAATTAAACTCCCATTAAAGTGAATCTTTCCTATACACCAATTATATTTATTAACTATATCCTTCATCTCTCCCCTTATCTACCTCCCTCTATACTTCTTTTTCCCCTATTGTTATGGTAATTACTCCTTTTGTATTGGCAAGTAAGCAGGTACTTAGCACATTGTTTCATGTTAAGCAAAGGTAGCAGGTACTTAGCAGTTGGTAATTGATCAAGCCACCGCTGAAAAAACAGAAGGTATGAACTCTTGTCTCCTGCTACTGATGTAACAGGAAAGAATTGGCTGAAAAAGGAAGCTAATGCTGTGTGTATATAAGAGAAGCCCCACGGAGGCACAGTCAGAATTTCTTCTGACAAAAACCTGGTGATAGAAGCTGTTCTGCTGGGGAGAGAGAGAAAGAGTTTCTCTCAGCAAAATCTGGAGCCTGGGCTGCTACTGCTAGACTGAGAACTGAGTCAGAATTTTCTTTGGACAAGAATCATGGAAACTGAAGTTGCTGCTGCTGAGAAGGCTGAAGAGGAAAGCTCTCCCCTCCCAAGACCCCAGACTGGAGAAAATGATTTTGGTTTTGAAAACCTGGGAGGAGTGATTTTGATTTGGGGAGCCAGCTGAGATTTCTTCTGGGTCTTAGGGCCAACCAAACTGCCAAAAGACTAAGGAACCATGGCTGTGGTGCCATATCCTGTTTGTCTGTTTTGATGATGTTTTGCCAGATTTGTATGCTGCTGAAATACAGTGCTGTTGTTGCAGAGGTCCTAGAACCCTGCTATTGGCTCAGAAGCCCTGAAGAAAGACTTTCTTGTTGTACGTTTATGGAAATCCTGGAAGAGCATCTTGCTGATGTTTTCAGGGGTTCTGAAACTGTTCTGCAGGCAGAGAGTGAATTTTTTAAGGACACTGGCAAAGAATATTTTGGCTTTGTTCAGCTTTGTCTCCCCAGGAACAGAGACTGCTGAGAACTTGCCTTGGCTTAAGAAGAAGAAAAGACTTCTCCTTGGGTGTTGAATGCTGTGATGATAACATGGGTTACTAGTGACTTAGGGGTGGAGGATTTGTGTATTTTCTAATGATTGTACTTAGTGATTAATAATACTTAGTAACTGATTGATGAATAAGTGCTGATTGAGTTAATTTAGTTGCCCCATTAGTGGAAGATTGACTATTATACTTTGAGATGACTGAATGATTGACCAAGGAGGCAAACCTTGTTAGGGATGCAAAATGGTTGTTCTTTGTTACTAATATTGCGACCACTTTGGTGAAAACTATGTGGCAAAATTAATGATAAGCTGTTGTGAATACTATATTGTGATTTTCTGTGATAAGTTGTAATATCGTAAATCCTTTACTTTGATTTTCTGTGAAGGTTTTGCTTTGATTTGTTATGGAATAGAGTATTCACTCTACTGTGTAATCAGAACTTTAAAAGCTGTTCACAATAGCATTCTTTTGTAAAGCTGCTCCTGCATGGAATTACACCTATTAACTAGTAATTCATCATTGATTGCCTACCTTGGACCATTTATTTTGGAGATGCTTGCCTGTAATGAAAATCAGGATAAAAAGTAAAAACATAAGAATAATATGGTCTTGACTCAGCACTTCTGGGTACACAGAAAAAGATCACAGAAATTATGAAAACAGTTATGTATCTAGTAATGAAATTCACTAAGTCTATACATTCTTCTTCACTGCAAGAAATAAAAATGGAGAAATTTAGGACTGGGTGTATCAGAAAGAAGGGAATCTATGCTGCGTAAATAATAGTATAATGATAAAGAAAATAAAGATTTAAAAACTTGCAGAGAAAATTGTCAAAATTCTCTCCAAATTGTTCCATTCACATACTTTGGTTTGACTGGATGCTTCCTCTGATGCTTCAGTTAAAATTGCCCAAACGTTTAAAAAAATCAGCCATTCCTATCAAGATCAACAGTTTCACAAATGAGATACATATTTTCTTTTTTTATGAAATAGCCAAAACCCTTTCATCCCTACTCCATAATCACTTCACTTCATTGTTCCCACAAATCTTCGGGAGGCATGAAGAGTAGTTTTTATTTGTTTCAATAGATATAGAAGCTAGCTAAAATGTTTTTCAGCATTTTGTTGTTGTTGTTGACATTGCATGTAATCTGCATGTACCCTTACCTTTCTATATTTTAGGGAATTCCTTTTTCTTTTCACTCGAACTTTTATTTTTATTTCATTTATTTTTTGAAAAACTTTAATATCCTCATGATGATTTCAATATGCTTGGAGAAATTGTTAGTTTTAGAAAATATTTCCTGAAAACTTATCTTCACTTTCCATATTAAAATAGTCCTTAGTAATATTACCATTTTGGGTGGAGCCAAGATGGCTGAGAAAAAGCAGGACCCTGATTGAGCCCTGCTTCCACTACCTCCAATGCTGGTAAAAATATTACTCTAAAGACATTTTAGAGTTACAGAACCCACAAAATGCCAGAAAGAAAAAAAAAACCTCCCATTGACAGCAACCTGGCAGGGCAACAGGGAGGGGCTATCACACAAGGCTGGGAGCTGAGCTCAGTCCACTGTGAGCTGTGTTGCCCCAAACTCATGACTGAGACCATCCAGAGTATACTTCAGGAGAGTGAATCAACAGTAGCTGTGGTAGTTGCCAGACTTCTCAATGCATACATGCCAAAAAGAAAGTAAAAGGTCAGTAGAGAACTCTGTTGGAAGCAGGTGAAAGAAAAGTGGGGAGCTGTACCTCCTCTCAGGGTGGCAGAGAGAATAGTGGTACAGTAGCTGCTGCTGTGTGACTGCCAGTAGAGCTCCTGACCTGCAAATTGTAGGGGAAACAAGTGATCATTCAGAAGGTAATCACTCTTTCTTTGTTCTGCTTGGATCTGGGTCACAGTCTTGTGTGGGGGTCCTGGCATGAGACATGCCAGTGTGCCGTGGCTTGTGGTGGCTGTTGAGAGGGTGCCCTCTTCATACCTCTGACAACAGCTCTGACAATACTGCAAAAACTCCAGCAACTTGGGACACAGCTCTTTCAACTCAGGAAACAGAGTTCTACCATGGGGAAGAGCTCAGAAGTCAAGTAATTGGCTGGCAAGATGAGCAAACAGAAGAAGCACAATCAGAATGGAGAATCCTTTTTTCGGGACAAAGAGGACCAAAACATGGAAGCAGAAGAAGACAACAAAGTCATACTCCTGCATCAGAAGCTTCCAAGAAAAATATGAATTGGTTACAGGCCATGGAGGGACTCAAGAAAGATTTTGAAAATCAAGTAAGAGATGTGCAGGAAAAAATGGGAAGAAAAATGAGAAAGATGCAAGAAAATCGTGAAAATTTAGTCTGACTGAAGAAAATAACGCCTTAAAAAAAAACTATCTCAAATGGCAAAACAGGCCCAAAAAGCCAATGAGGAGGCGTATGCCTTAAAAAGTCAAATTTGCCAGATGGAAAAGGAATTTCCAAAACTCACTGAAGAGAATAATTCCTTCAAAATTGGATTGGAGCAAATGAAAGCCAATGACTTTTTGAGAAATCAGTGTACTGTAAAACAGATCCAAACAAATGAAAGAATAGAAGTCAAGTGACATACTCATTGGAAAAAGCACTGACTTGGAAAATAGATCTAGGAGACAGAATTTAAAATTGATTGGATTACCTGAAAACCATGGTAAAATAAAGCCTAGAAATAATCCTTCAAGAAATTCTCAAGGAAAATTGCTCTGATATTGTAGAACTAGAGGGCAAAATAGAAATTGAAAGAATTCACCAATCACCTCTTCAAAAAGATTCCAAGAAAAATACTTGTAGGAGTAGTATGGCCAAATTCCAGAGTTCCCCGGTCAAGTAGAACATATTACAAGCAGTCAGGAAGAAACAGTTTGAGTATTGTGGAAGCACACTCAGGATAATACAAGATCTAGCAACTTTTATACTAAATGATTGAAAGGCTTGGAATATGATATTTTGGAGGTCAAAGGAGCTAGCATACAAACCAAGAATCACCTTCCCAACAAAACTAAATATGATGCTTTAGGGGAAAATATGGTCATTCAATGAAATAGAGGACATTCAAGCACTCTTCATGAAAAAAAAAAGAGCTGAACAGAAAATGAGTTCCAAATGCAAGAATAAAGAGAAGCATGAGATGGTATAAACAGGAAAAAGAAATCATAAGAGATTTATCAAAGTTGAACTATTTACTTTCCTACATTGGAAAACAATTACTGTAACTTATGAAACTTTTCTCACTATGTTCATAGTTGAAGGTAATATATATGTGTATGTATATGTATACACACATATATGTATTTACATACATACATACCAGTATATGTATGTGACAGAGGATATGTGTATATATGCATGTATACATACAACTGATATGTATGAATAGGAGGGTGTATGTGTGTGTACATGTATTCATAGACAGAGGGCATAGGATCAGTTGAATATGAAGGGATGATATCTAAAAAATAAAATTGAGAAGTGATAGAGGAATATATTAGGAGAAGGAGAAAGAGAGAGAGATAAAACATGCTAAATTATCTCATATAAATGAGGCAAGAGAACACTGTTACAATGAAGACGAAGAACAGGAAGGTGAAAGGGAATGGGCCAAACTTACTCTCATTGAATTTGACTAAAGGAGGGAATAACATACACACTCAATTGGGTATCTTGCCTTACAGGAAAATAGAGGGGAAGGAGATAAGAGGTGGGATTATAGAAGGAAATCCTTTTGAAAAAGAACAGGGTCGAAGTAGAAAATTGAATAAATGGGGGGCGCGGGACAAAATGAAGAGAAATATAGTTAGCCTTTCACTGTATAATCACTATGGAAGTGTTTTGAATAACTACGTATGTACAACGTATAAAGCACTATTTGTCTTCCAAGTGGGGGTCGGTGAGGAGGGAACAGAAAAATCTGGAAATCAAAGTTTTAAAAACAAATTTTAAAAAAAGGAAAGGTTTTTACATGCAACTGGGGTGTAGAAATTCATCTTGCCCAACTAGAATGTTGGGGGGGGAGGGCATAAGAGAGAATGGATTAGGGAATGGATATTCAATAGGATCATTATCTTAGGGTTGTGGGTAGGGGAAAGATGGGGAGAAAATTTGCAACTCAAAATCTTGTTGAAATGAATATTGAAAACTAGGAATAAATAAATGAAAAAAAATTTAAAAAGAAATGTTATTATTCAAAAATTTAATATATTTTAATCTTCCAATGTCTGCATTAAAGGTACAATGTAACTGTATTTTGGATTACAGCCCTCTGCTAAAACTGAATAATTATATTATAAATATTTTTAGGCAAAAAAAGATTTGGCCACTTATCTATCAAATTTTTAGTGAAAGGTTTAATCTAATAAAACTTTAATGAAATTATATTAGATTTAATAAAATTTTTGCATATTGTCATCTATAATAACTTTACTTTTTTGAAAGTGAGACTATCTATGGATAGTTACTGAGTGGCAAGGGAAATGGCACAAATATTTAATTTTAAAAATATTGTATGTATAGAATGTTATTGACACAACTTGGAATCTCCTGAATAAAGGCATAAAAATGAACTTGCTTATTTTTACAATTATATTTTCTATAATTACCTGGAGAAGTATTTTGTATTAACAGGGAACTGCTAACATAATTTATGAATTTACATCTTCCATATCATTTCAAATGACTTAAGATTTTTCTGTCTATCCCTCAGCTATTCCAAATACATGGAGATTCAAAAATAATGTTGCTGCTTTCATTCTCTTGGAACTCGTTGAATATACAGATGTAGATAATGAGTTGTATCACCTTATTGCTCTATTATGGTTCAGTCTTCACAAGGAATCTTATCTTCACTATGGTCACATGTAGCCATCTGATCCAGCAGCCTATGTATTATTTTCTATGCCATTTATTCCTTTTGGATTTGTCCTATACATTTACCATGTTTATTAGACTAGTAAGGGACTTACTTAATTGCGAAGAGAAAAAAAATCCCCTTCAACACTTGTATGACTCAGCACTTTATTGTTCATTAATTGGCTGGGGTTTAATAATTCCTGCTGGTATCCATGAATTTTCATTGCTATATTGCCATTTGCAAACTTCTTCATTACATGGTAATTGTGATCAGTCAATGATGTTTTATATTGATTATGCTTGCTACGGGAGGGGTGGCATTTTGTCAGTCTTTTGCCCAAATGCTCATGGTCCTCTAGTTTACTTTTTATGGTCCTAATCAGATCAATTATTATATGTGTGACATAAAATCCCTCCTGAAACTTGTGTAGATACACATATTGCTAGTAATTTGGTATTTGCTAAATTCTGGAGTGATTACTGAGGTTATTTTTTTGATTTTATTGGAATTTTATATTGGCAAACTATATAACCTTAAAAAAAGATTTAGCAGTGATTGGATGTAAAACCCTCTCCACTTGTGGCTCCCACGTCATGGCTGTGATACTGCTCTTGCCTCTATGTAACCCCTCCCAGGGTCAGTGTTACTGATTAAGAGAAAAAATGCTTTATCTTGTACTTGTACCCCTGCTGAATCTTCTCATCTGCATACTATGGAATGCAGAAATACAGAATACTATAAAGAACATCTGGAATGATAAAAGATCTGCACAATTCATATAGAAGAAAATATAAAATATATATCATACATATGTAAAGACATATATACACCTAACATACGTATATAACAGATATGTACATATGCACTACACATATATGTATATGTGTACATGTGCATATATTGCATCTACATATATATGCATATAAATAACACCTATCCATAAATATGTATATATGTGTGCATATACATACATATGTTTATATAACATGTATGTATACTGATATGCATATACATACATATATTATATGTATATGTTTGTGTAGGTATACATGCATTATTATTAATTCTTCATTTTTGAAGAGGACCAGTGACATCAAGGGTGATGTCATAACATGCAAGTAAATTAGATTTAAGTGAATCAATTGCACACAATCATCAGGCTCACTCTTTTTGACTCATTGAAGTGTATTGGTAGGACAAAATCTGATATGACTGCCAATGGTGCAGGATACAATAGATAGCCTGAACAAGTTCTAAGTGTTCTACATGCTTTTCAGATGCTTTCATGGCCATTGGAATAAATTATTCTCATCTGCCCAGTCCTCTGGGAAAAAGCATCATATGCTTGGGGCAGACATCCTCTAACTCGCCAACAGGTTTGAGGCTTTTTTGGTTACCCTTAACATGCTTTAGCCTGTCTGCCAAGATGACTTGTCAGAGTATATGTCCTCTTTAGAAGCATTATGGTGAGCTGCAACAGGTTCACTAACAAATAGAAGCTATGCACACAGAACATTTAAAACAATTTGGGGTGTGGTCATTAGCAATTGTGACAATCATAAGAGGACTTTTAGAAGAAATGACATGAGTTGAAACTTGAAATTGATTAGGGACTCCAAGAAATAAGGAGACAGCATTCTAGAAAAAGGAGAAGGTCAATGAGGGGAACATTGGATACTGTGATGGCAACATTGGGTGAAGATCAACTTTGTTAGACTTAGTCCTTCTGAGCAATGAAAGGATCTAAGACAATTTCCAGAGACTCATAATGGAAAATGCTATTCATATGCAGAGAAAGGACTATGGAGTCTGAATGCAGATGGAAGCAGACTATTTTCTCTTTTCTTTTCATGGTTTTTCCCTTTTGTTCTAATTCTTCTTTCACAACATGACCAATGAGGAAATATTTTAATATTATTATATACATATTACCTATATCAGATAATATCCATTCTGGGGAAGAAGGAGGAATTTAGTTTTCAATATCTCATAAAAGTGAATGTTGAAAACAAACAAACAAATATATATATATGAAAATGGTTATGCAAATGAAAATTTAGAGATCTTAAATGGTATATGTATAGGAGTGAAATTTTTCTTGAACACTGAAAGAATGATGGGAAATGTGTTAAAGTCAGGAAATGTATGCAATAACGAGGTTATAAAATGTATAAAAGTCAATCATAGGAATTTTTAGTTTTTCTCCTAGAAACAATGGTGAAACCTTGAAGTTTCTTGGGCAAGAGTGTAAGATAGATATATGATGAAAAGGTTAATTTTGTAGATTTTTTAGCATATGCCTTGGTGAGGGAAAATTCTTATGCAAGTATAACAGCTAGAAAGAGATTGCAATATTTCAGGTATGATGTGATGAAGACTTCAGTTACTGTGATTTTAATGTGATTAGAAAGTTGGTATGGATACAAGAGATGATGTGATGGTAGAATTAAGAAAACATGGAAAATGGAGAGCTAATTAATTTCATTTTTGAGATATTCAATTTTATATCGAAATAGTAGAAACTTGTAGAGATGTCCAGGATGTTGTTAGTGATATGGGATTTGAGCTCAGAAGAAAGAAGAGGGCTAAATGTATAAATCTGAAGGTCTTGTCCATGTGGATAATAGTCAAAGCTAAGGACGCTGAAGATATTAATCAAGAGAGAGGATATTGAGAAAGGTAATCCCAGGACAGGAGCTGGTATGTGATAAACCAGCACATAATTGACATATACTACTTAAGAGAAGGAAGACAGTGTCAAACAGGTAGAAAGAAAAGACAGAGAAATGACATGAGAGCAAAGGGAAGACACAATATTCAGGAGTCAGTGATCAAAATTGACTAATGTTGCAGATGAAGAGAGAGAGAGACAGAGAGACAGAAAAAAAGAGAAGATTAAGTATTTACTATATAAAATCCTCTCTTTGGTCTTTAAAGTCTTTCCCAATGTGTCCCCTTCCTACTTTTTTTTCCCATTTCCTTACTGTCTTCTACATTCTCTTTGAAATAACAACTCTGGCTTCCTTACTGTTCCTTGAACATTGCACTTTATTTTTTGAGTCTTTGGCACATTTCATGGCTGTCTACTATGCTGGAAATGTGCTTCCTCCTCATCACCTCCTTCTCAAGTCTCAGCTAAAGTCTCACCTTCTGTAAGAAGTATTTGTTATTGCTCCGTTATTTTAGTACCTTCACTCTGACATTATCTTCCATTTCCTGTTTATAGATCCACTATGTATATTGCTATATGAATCTTGTTCCCACAACCCCTTTAGATTGTAAGCACCTTGAGAAAAAGATCTGTTGGTGTTTTTCTTTTTAATTATCTGTATGCCTAGTGCTTAGCATAATACTTTTCAAAAAGTAGGTGTGTAATAATTACTTGTTGATTTGCCGTGTTGCTATGTGCCAGGCACAGTACTAAGTGTAACGGTTCACAGTCAAGCCAACAAGATAGTCCCATTCCCCAAAGAGCTTACATTGTAATGGAGAAGGAGAAAATGTAATGGAGAGGGTTCATGGTTTAGAGATGCCAGAAAAGGACACTTTCATGCAAGATAAGGGGAAAACTTACCTATAAGAGCCTGGCTTCCCAAAATTTGAAAGCAAATTGTCATTGATTGGGTTTCCCAGGTGTGCTGACATAGGGAGAGAGGATAAGAATGAGAACTGTAAAAGGAGCATTGATTTTTAGCAATAAATATATCAGTGGTGACCTTGGAGAGTGCACAATGAGTTAAGATATGGAGTAATATTTACACCCATTGCATCACAAATGATTGAGAATTGAAAAGTGAGAACCTGAATGAATGAAAAGAGCCACCACCCACACCTCCAACACCCAATTTCACCCCAGACTCCCTATGTCTAAAAGGAAGGAGAATGTAGGATTGTGACTTTATGAGTTGTCAGGATCCACTGGCTTATAATTCGTTTTGCCTTTTAGATTCATAGATCAATATAGCTTTACCTAGATTCCGACTCCATTCTTTCTTTTTCTTTTTCCTTCAGAGTCATCCCTCTTGTGAGAAGGTAGCAAAGGGGTAAGTTACCACAAGATTGCAAAAACTGCTGAAAGAAGGCTACTGATAAGAGTAAAGTTAGAAGACCAGACAGTAGCCTTGGGAGAATTTGAATTCCCGGTTCCCATAGAATTTCTAGACAACACTAAAGTAAAACTAAAAAAAAAGTCAGCCACAGCAGTTAGGTTTGACCAATTAGAAGGCAGAATGATCTTGGGACACTCAGGCCCAGATAAGGACAAATCTAAGTTAAATCACTGAGGGGGTCAGTATTCCAGGGTTATTACTGTATTTGTTTAATGAACCTCATGTGTTATGTATATTACCTAACAAATCTAGTCTAGAATTAGAGCCTCATTAGTAATAATGTTTGACAATGTATGATAATGGGCAAGGTGAATGAAAAGAGAACTAACCATTTCATCCTCTGAAGGGAGTGTCTACACCAAACTAATGCTTGCTTGGCTTCTGTATCCTCAACTTCTCCTTCTACAAGAAGGGCAGAGTCCACTTCTGGCCAAAATTGTTCAATTACTCTGGATTTCTCCTTAATAAACTTCTTTTGATATCAACTGTATTTTATGTTTCCAAGTTGGCATTTCCAACATTTATTTAAAAAAAAATCTCTAAGAAAAAAGAAGAGGGAAAATTGAATACCAAAGCCATAGAAATAAAAATCTGAAATTGTATGCAACATTTAGCACCCATGGATACTAAATACCATAAAGAAAGAAGAAGAAAGTGTGTTTTCCTATCTTTTCCATTGGGTCTAAGCTTGTTTTTTTCTAATTTTACAACATTCAATTTCAACTCTAGTGGTTTGATGTTCTTTCCATTGAGATTATTATAGTCATTTTATATACTATTTTTCCTGTCATTGCTGTCGCTTCTGCTGCTGCTGCTTTGTTGTGGGGGGAGGAGGAGGATTCTTTGGGGTAAAATGATACATTTAAACAAAAAAATAATGTCATTTTAACAATTCCAGGTTGCATAGATAAAATTTAATACTTTGTCATTGGTTTATGATTATTACCTTGTAGTGGATTTCCCCTTAGAAGGAAAGAGAATGAAATATATCGGCATAATTTGGTTTAAAGAAATTGGCACATTCACAAAAACAACTTAACGAGCCTCCCTGGGAAATATTGGCTATTAGGGCATCTTAAAGAACAAGTGATGGCATGACCAACCACATAATGAGTGAAAACTGTCCCACGGGGAAACAGTCAGTCTTTATAGCTACCATGTCTGCATCTACTGCCCATTTGGTATCCATAGAAACCTTTTAACAATAATAGAATGATAGAATATATTCTGAATGAAATTTTGGATAGATAAAAATTTTCTTTCTGGAAAATATACCATCAATTAAATTTCCTTCAGATTCATTTTGATTTTTTAGATGATTTGTAAAGCTGTGTGTATACAAATATATTATACCTATATAATTTCTGCCATGTAACACAGTTATCATACCATTTCACAAATTTTATAACTTTTTAAAAGTGTTCTGCTTTGATAGCTTAGCATCTGTGGAATAGAATACTCATTAAGAGTGCTGTACCCAATGTTTAGCCCATCTGCAATTGTTGCTTTTAGAAAAAAATATCACTTGGCCCTTATAATCAGATTTGGACAATATCCAGAAAATATCAAATGTCTTATAAAAGTTTAATATTTCAACTAAAAGTAGAGATCATGTATCAACATTGTTTCAAACTGAGAAATTTGTGACTTACATATTTGACTGAATTCAATTTTCATCATGTTTTATGAAGATGCCAAAATTATGACTTCAAATTTGAGAATAAAGTTGCTTAACTATTCTTATAATTGTAGCAAACAGCCTTGGATAATAAGCCACTCTTCTTTCTTCAGTTTCTTATTTCAATGAATTCTTTTTATTTTGCTAAATTGTTTCCGTGATTTTTTAAAAAGAAATTGCTTGTAATTATGAAGTAATGTGAATAATACATGTCACTGTTCTAGAAACTCTCATTACCCTTCCTTAGGGAATTGAGAAGCACAGACAGGAAAAGCTGCATAAAAAATATCTGAAGCTATTGAATTGGTTGCACAAAAACCGTCAGCCTTCAGTAAAACAAGTAATCTAATATAATCATTAAGATTTTAGGATTTAATGATAAAACAGGAAAATAATAAATGCTGGAGAGGATGTGGAAAAACTGAAACACTAATGCAATGTTGGTGGAGGTGTGAACTGATCCAACTATTCTGGAGAACAATCTGGAACTATGCTCAAAGGGCTATAAAAAAATACATGTCCTTTCACCCAGCAATAGTTCTTATAGGGATGTATCCCAAAGAAATCAAATAAGTGGGAAAAGGACTTGCATGTACAGAAAATATTTATAGCAGCTCTCTTTGTAGCAGTAAAGAATTGGAAATCAAGGGGATGTCCATCAATTGGGGAATGGCCAAAAAAGTTGTGGTATATAAATGTAATGGAATACTATCGTGCTACACTAAGTAAGGAGCAGACAGACTTCACAATAACCTGGAGAGAATTATATAAACTCATGCTGAGTGAGGAGAGCAGAACCAGGAGAACTTTGCACACAATTACAGACACATCATATGTGTGAGGACTAACTTTGATAGACTGGTCTCCTCTCAGTAATACAAGGTTAGAAAACAACTACAAAGGACTCCTGATGGAAAGGGAAATCCACATCCAGAGAAAGAACTACAGAGTCTGCAGACTAAAGCAACTTATTTGCTCATTTGTGCATTTGTGTTTTGTTTTGTCCCTTCGTTCTCATTGTTCACCCCATTAGTTTTAACCCTTCTTTACAACCTGGCTAATGTTCAATGTTAAGGTATTTGAAGAGCCTATATTTGATTACATGCTGTCATGGGGAGGGTGCAGATAGGGGATGAAAGAGAGGAGGAGAAAATTTGAAACTCAAGAGATTGTAGAACTGAATGTTGTAAACTAGAAATGAAACAAATTAATATATATTTAAAAATGATTTTAGGATTAAAGGGGTAAGATCTTAGAGAGTGAATTTTTCTAACTTTCATTTTACATTTAGTAAAAATGGAAACAATTAGTCTCACAAACAAAGGTGAGGATTTCCTGATCTTAGCTGTCAAGGTGGACCATTCTATATGAATTTGTTTCACTGGTACTCTTATAATTGTAAAACGCATTTTAGAAGAAATTGTCATATTTCACTGATATAAAACTTTTGTCATTGAAATTCCTCCCATAACATCCATTTCAGTAATGGATATCAATTCTTGTCAAAACCTTGCAAAACATGGTTTTAGCATGTTCTAATGTTTTATTCTTTTCCAAATAACAATAAGGATAATCATATATATATTAAAGAGCTATTTTGCATTAATATAGTTTTGAGTGCTGCTATACATACAAAGATAACAACAAATGCATTTTCCCTCATGGAGCTTTCAGTCTAATAGATATTTTAGCAAGCCATAAATATAAAGTTGCAGTACAGAGTTGATTCTGTGGGAACATGAAAGAAATAAGAAGCAACATAATTCAGTGGATAGAGATCTGGTCTCCAGGTCAGCAAAATCAGTGTTCAAGCATAACTCTGACAGTTATTGGAAGTGTGAACCTGGGGGAAAAATATAAGTCCCTAAATTTCCTGGATATCTCTATAATATATAAAGTTTTGGAAAAGGTTTTTGTCCAAATTAGCAGAGTAAATCCTCCATCAGGAACTCACTATAATGATGAAATTATATTCCTGTTGAAGGAACTAGGTGCTGCAGTAGATAGAATGCCAGGCCTGGAGTCAGGAAGATTCATCTTCCTGTGTTCAAATCTGACCTCAGATACTTACTAGTTGTGTGACTCTGGGCATGTCACCTAATCTTGTTGGCCTCAGTTTCCTTATTTGTAAAATGACTGAACAACAAGAAAAAACAATTAGAGCATATGTAGGGGGGGGAGGGAGAGAGAGAAAGAGAGAGCGAAGTATAAAAAAGTCAGAGGTAGATATAGACAGAAAGACAGAGTGAGACTGAGAAAAAAAAGGATAATGAGACTGTTTTGGGTGGAAGGAAAATAATGTTTGAATGTAGCATAAGTGAGAGTTTCAAGGAGAAAGTGACTAATAAGACGAATACTGACAGATTTCATTCTAAGAGTAAAGAATTGGGTGCTAAATATAGGACTACCTAAGTCATTGAAGTAGAAAACTGATATTTAACTGAGTAGTATAATTTGACTGCAACATGGAGTGTGTTGAAGTCAAAGAATCGAGGCAATAGAGCTGGAAAGTATTTTAGAAGACATTATTTTATAAAGAACAAGTACCCAGTAGATTGCAATAGATCAGTTTTCATCCAAATATGAAAGAAGGATAATGCCAAAGAATGTTCAAATTATTGAACAATTGCATTCATTTCACATATTAGCAAGGTTAGGTTTAACATTGTGCAAAGCTTGGCTTTAATAAGATGTGAACTGAGAATTACCCTAAGAGTAGGCTCATTTTGGGAGAGGCTGAGGAACTAGAGACCAAATTGTCAATATTTGCTGGATTATACATTAAATAATGCAGTTCCAGGGAGAGAAATATCTACTTCTGCTTCACTGAGTGCATTAAAATCTTTGTTTGAATCATGGCAAAATATGGCAAGTTCTCAAAGAGATAGAAATAGCAGATCATTTTACTTCTCTGTTGAGGAACTTGTATATGGGTCAAGAAACAACATTTAGAACTAAATATGGAACAACCGATTGGTTAAAGTTTGGAAAAGGAGTATAACAATGATATATATTATCACATTATTTAACATTTATATGCATAATATATCACTTGAAATGTCAGGTTAGATGAATCAAAAGCTGGAATTAAGGTTTCTGGGAAAAATATCAACAATAGCAGATATGCAGATAATACCACTCTGATGGCATAAAGTGGAGAAGAATTAAAAAGCCTCTTGATGAGGATGAAAGAGAAGAGTGTAACAGCTGGTTTGGAACTTAACATTAGAAAAGACCCAAGATCCCATCACTTCCTTGCAATTAGATAGAAAAAAAATGGAAACAGTGTCTGATTTTATATTCTTGTTTTCAAAGATTGTTGCAGATGGTGACTATACCCATGCAATGAAAAGACACTTGCTCCTTGGAAGGAAAGCTATGTCAAATCTATCATACTATTTTTAAAAAGCAGACTTTACCTTCCCAACAAAGGTCCATATAGTCGAAGCTGGTTTTTTGTTTGTTTGTTTTTTCAGTAGCAATGTATGGCTGAGAATTGAAATACATAAAAAAATTGAACCATGTAGAATACATGTTTTCTATTTGTAGTTCTAAAGAAGATTTTTGTGAGTCTTTTGGAGAGTAGAGAGATCAAATCAATCAATACTTAAAAATAAAAATTCAGAGCATTCATTGGAAGGTCAAATACTGAAGCTGGAGCTTAAATATTTTGGCCACACAGTAAGAAGACAGGAATAGATGGTAAAGATCCTGATGTTGGGAAAGATTGAAGACAAAAGGAGAAGGGGAGAGCAAAGGTTGAGATGAATAGAGAGTATCATAGATGAACAAATACACACTTGTTCAGACTTTGGGTGATAATGGAGCATAAAAGTATTTGGTGTGCTCTGGTCTATGGGATCACAAAAAGTTGGACATTACTGAACATTCACTAACAAGAACATAAAAAAAAAAATTAAGGACCATGGATTTAAAATTACTTGTCCAAACCCACATAGGTAGAGAGAGTGCACTAGCATTCTGAGATAAGGCTACAAAATTGAAGTAGAAAGCTTAAATTATAAGGCATTTATAATTTACTCAGTATGTAAGTGTGAATTATCAATGGATTTTGAGAAAAAAAAAGACTTGCATGACCAAATAATTAGCTAAGGAAGTTTACATTAATATTAATTAATACATTAATAATACATTAAATACATTAATAATAAAATAATTGACAAAGAGCAGGAAAGGCACTTGATCAAAAGCAATTTTAGGAGGCTGTTGTTATAATCTAAATTGTGAAAAAGAAAGACTATATTCTTTTGGTAGTGGAAGGCATTGGGGAGCATGAATTTGAGAGCTTTCTCAGAAGTTAATGTATATGATGACATGGTGACTTTCTAGAAGTGAGAGAGATAGGGAGTCAGGAATTCAATTTAATGACAATCTTTAACCATAGCTTACTAACAAAATAATGCAATCAGAAAGATGTGGTTAGAGGAGAACATTGTTAATTTAGGTCGATGATGAATTTGTTGTGCTGGGTGGACATTGAAGTGGCAATTGTGTTATTAGAGATTAATAATAATGACAAAAATAATAGCATTTTTACAAAACCTATTATGTTCCAGGTACTATAGTAAATACCTTCAATAAGGGGCAGTGTTAAATAGTCAAGAGACAGATCTTCAGTTAGGTTCACCCTTAGTATACATTCAATTGCTCCTGATTTCAAGCTATGAGAAAGAAGGTGGAAAAAATCTAAACCTCTTCAGGTTGCTAAAGGAAAAGACTCTGGAAAGATATGAGAGGATAGTCTCCATCATGTCCCTATTCCCAACTTGCTAATCTAGAGACTTTGAGAAATATTCCTCTTGAGTGAGATCCAGGACCCCCTCTCTTGGTTGAACTAAGTTATCTCCCAAAAGGAGAGTACCTTTGCTCTGCCTTGTCTGGTGGAGATTCTACTATGTATACATTCTCTGACTTCATTTTTGTCATGATTTGAATAAATTTTCTTTATAAATAAATAAATAAATCTTTAGTATTCTCTATGTGTATTCATCATGGAATGGGCATGTGGGAAAGAGGTAAAATCTTGACTATAGAATGTAGGGTCAAAAGATAGGTGGAACCCAATCATATCCTTTACAGGTACTTTATTTAAAGTGAAGAGACCAATATAGCCTGATAGCTTTTCTCTCTGAGGGCAGATTGGTTGTCCCCTCATAACTACCTCATTGATTTCCCTTGTGACATGAATAAAAAGTCTCTCTTGGAGAAAAATTGGGGGGGGGGGGAAAGGCTAGAGATATCCATTCTTTCTTCCTTTGAGCTACCCATAGGGTGCTATCACTACACTACAGTCTCAAATTACCACCCCAGATTCTGTTCTTCCTAATTCCAAGTTCACCACTCTATTGGCAATGCACATAGATGCTTGTTATCATGAATGCATGATTCTGGGTTTTATTTTTATTTTTTTTGGACAGGCATTCATAGGTACTTAAGTGGCAGAGTAGATAGAGAGATGGCATAGGCTTGTACTTGGGAAGACTTCAACTACTAATTACTGTGTGACTTTGGACAAATCACTTGACCTCTATTTGCCTTAGTTTTCTCAATTATAGAATGGGAATCATAGTATATTCTATAAGGTTGTTGCAAGACTTAGATAACTTAGTATTTGGCAAAAGCACTTACTGTTGATCCTGGTACATAGTAGGCACTATATAAATAATTATTCACTGTTTTTTTAATAGATCTTCATGTAACTGAATCATTGTTTCTTATATGTTCCCTGGAGAGTGATTATAAGTTTTTCAGTTAATCAGATATCAATAGTTTTAAAATTATCTTTTTTTTTCATTTTTATTATCTTCACTGCTTAGATTGCTGTTCTGGACCTCTTTATTTTATTCAAAATTAGTTCTTGCAAAACATTCTATGCTTTTCTGAATTTGAGAGGATGACATTTTGCAGAAAAAGGGTTGTTAATCAAAAGGTAATAGGAAAATTAAAGTGTTGGGGGCGGGGGTAAAAGGGTTACATAGTTTGGGTGTGGCTTAGCTAGCTTGCTGTGCCATATAAGGTAATAAATGTAATCCGAGCCTGTGATTGGATGAGGGATGGTGATAAAAGACCTGAATGCGGAAGCGTCC
>CM053592.1:182337635-182353572 GCA_028646515.1 Pseudochirops corinnae
TATATATATATATATATATATATATATATATATATATATATATATATATATATATATATATATATATATATATATATATATTTGTTAACCTAAAGGTTTGGTCTACAACTTTTTGGATGGAAACTAATAAGAATTAATTATACTTACCCATGGGTTTCACAAAATTGTTGAACAAATATAAAAAAAAGTATATGACCAAGTATCTAAAAATGAAAACTCAGGAGATTTTAGTGAACCCAAATAATCATATGTGTGTGTGTGTATTTTATGTATGCATGTACATATATCTATATGTATGTGAATATACAGGCACATATTCAGAAATTGGAATATATGTGTGTATATACATACATACACACAAACACACACATATATACATATACACACATATATACATATATACATACATATATATATCTATCTTGGTATCAAACTTGATAAAGCGAGTCACTATATCCTTCTATAAGTAGGACATGTTCAGGTTCAGTTATATCCAACTCTTCATGACCACATTTGAAGCTTGGGAAATATTTTAAAGTGATTTTTCATTTTTCATTTCATTTATGAACACATCTTATAGATGAAGAAACTGAGATAAACAGGGTTAAATAACTTGCCCAGGTTCACACAGTTCTGTAAGTATCTGAGGCCAGTTTAACCTCAGGAAGATGAGTCTTTCTGACTCCAGATCTAGGACTCTATCTACTGCACCAAAGAGCTGCTCAAGGTAGGTATAGGTTTTGTATTCTTCTCCAGTAGGACTGTGGGTAGAATTTTATCATCAATTTTGAGTGTCACTTTTATAAAGTTTATCAATTGTCAGCTAGTCTATTATATCATGACCTTGATAAGAAAACAAGTCAAATTTATGTCTATTGATGATCAGGAGAAGTAACTGCATATGCTTGCCTCAAAAATGAAGACGTAAGTAGAGAGGAAGATTTGAAGGTACATCAAGATATTCAGTCTCAATCAATCAAAATTCATTCAACAATTACTGTCAGTCAAGCACTGTGGTGGGTGCTGGGTATACATAGATCAAAACAAGCAAACAAAAAATAAACGTCCTTGATTTAAATGAATTTTTTTTCTATTAAGAGAGACAACACCCAAGTATGTTATCACAGAAAATAATGCAAAAAAGTGTTTTTTTGTTATGGGCAGAGCATATAAAAAGGATTAGAGAAAAGAGATTGAATTCCCACTGTGAAGGACAGTAAGAAGTCAAGTTGAATTAGGCAATAAAATGCAAGAAAAGGAACATATTAAATAAAACTAGAAATTTATATTGGAGACAGATTGGGAAAATATTTAAATACCAAAAGAGGAATTTTGAATTAGTGTACCAATACAGTAGAATCTTTGGAGGTTAAGGGGACACAATTCAGATGTAAGTCATAGGAAAGTTAGGACAGCTCTGAGAGAGACAGTTTTCAGAAAAGAATACAAGAAGTAATAAGAAAAATTCAAAGAGGCAAATGTGGACTTAATATATATTTGAGGATTCATCCAAATAAAACTATTCAAGACAAATGGGATGCTTCCAGAAAAAGTGAGTCCCCTCCCACCTTGAAAGTCTTGAAATGAAGTCTTGGTGATAAACTATCATTTCTAATACCTTGTTTCTTCAAGTCTCTGCTATAAACAAACAACCCATCAGAAGTCTCCATCAGTCCCAACCAATTCCAGTGTCTTCTCTTTGGTGATTTTAGTTGTGCAATTTATTCTGGAGATAGTTTATACATAACTGTTTACATGTTGTCTCTCCCTTTAGATAGTCTTTTGATTTTCTTTGTGTCCTCAACATTTCCAATAGTACCTGGTATATAGGAAATACATAAGAAATGTTTATTGGACTGACTATTGATCAATTGATGTTATAATGATATTCTCTCTCTCTCTCTTTTTTAATTTTGGACTATACATCCAACTGTACTAAAATGCTGGTATTCTGTGATTTTCTCCATTAGGAACCATGGGGACTGCTAATCGAAATGAAAGTGCTGTCATCTTCATCCTTTTAGGATTCTCTGATTATCCAGAACTCCAGATCCCTTTATTCCTGATATTCCTGGTGATATATATGATTACTGTAGTAGGCAACTTGGGCATGATTGTGATCATCAGGATTAACCCCAAACTCCATACTCCCATGTACCTTTTCCTTAGTCACTTATCCTTTTTAGATTTCTGTTACTCTTCCATAATTACACCCAAATTGTTACAAATCTTGCTTGTGGAAGACAGGAGCGTCTCTTTTGGGCCCTGCATCACACAATATTCTTTTGCTGCCATCTGTGTGGTCACAGAGGCATTCTTATTGGCAGTGATGGCTTATGACCGTTTTGTGGCAATTTGCAATCCATTGCTATATGTGGTTGTCATGTCCCGGAAACGCTGTGCCCTATTGCTGACAGCAGTATATACATGGGGTTTAATTTCTTCTAGTATTTTCATCTACTCACTTCTTATATTGTCATTTTCTGGAATGAACATCATTAATAACTTTCTCTGTGAGTATTTCGCCATCCTTTCTGCCTCCATTTCTGATAAGTATGTTACGGTGACAATCTTTTTTATTCTTGCTAATTTTAACACATTCTTCACCCTTGTCATTGTACTTACATCCTATCTTTTTATTTTTGTCACTGTCCTGAAGATTCATTCAGCTAGTGGGCGATATAAGGCCTTCTCAACTTGTGCCTCCCACCTGACAGGTGTTACTATCTTCTTTGGAATTATCCTCTTCCTTTACTGTATGCCCAGTTCCAAAAGCTCATGGCTTCTAGTAAGAGTAAACACTGTGTTTTATACAATTGTGATCCCCATGCTGAACCCCTTAATATACAGTTTGAGGAATAAAGATGTGAAAGAAACTATCAGGAAATTAATAGAAGTGCCAGTTAGGTGGCCCAGTGGATAGAAAGTATTGGCCCTGGAGTCAGGAAGCTCTTAATACAAATCTAGTCTCAGGTACTAAACTGTGTAACCTGGGCAAGTCATTTACCTCTGTTTGACCCAGTTTCCTCATTTGTAAAATGGGCTGGAAAAGGAAATGACAAACTTCTGCAGTGTCTTTGCCAAGAAAATCCTAAATGCAGTAAAAAAAAAAAAAGAGTCAGACATGTCTCATTGACAAAACAACAACAACGTAATATTCTCACTAAAATTATTGGTACTGATGATTCATTTGCTAGTTGTTCTAATCTAGGAGAATTATTTGAGATATTTACTTAATATATTCATTACTTTATAGTAATGTAGTACTTTTCTAGTTTTCAACATTTGGCTACGACAGATATCCTTAAGAGATACATGAGCCTATACATAAATAAAGAAGTGACAATGTTTAATGTGAAATAATTACTTCAGAAAAAAAAAGACAAAACAAAAACAGTCAAATAATCCCCTTGCTGACCAAACAAAATGTCTTATATATATCTAAATGGGACAGAGCCAACCTCATACTAAAAGTGATCTTCTACAATTTGGTGGTAAAATAAATTCACTCATTTCACAGAATTTGATATCTGTTTTCTTTCCTGTAACCTTCTCTTCTCACTGAAGTATGGTGAAGAAAAGATCATAAATGATGTGAAATCTATGTACGAGGAATTTGGTTAGTAGTTAGCTGGAAATACACTTGTGAGCATCAACCATGTTGATACTGAAAGTGTTGAAATAGACACAGAGGTGTCTATTCACATCAGTAAATTAGGATCACTCTTTTCACTGTAGTCTAACATGCTCATGAATTGATACTGTGTATTAATACTGTGGAAATGAAGAAAGAACTGGCTTGCATATTCCTCTTTTGATATAAATATTGAGATCTTAGAAATAGAACTACTTTAGTTAAAGAAAAAAAAAATCACAATTTACTTTGTCTTTTTTCCTGGAGTTCTCAAGCCTTTGTCAGGACCTTTTCAAAATCTTAAAAATCAAGGACCCCAAAAAAGGTTTGTTTCTCTCAGATACAGCAATAATTATATACTATTTTTAATTAAAATATCTTAATATTATTATGATTTTTTTTTTGCTTCAAGTACCCCATGGAACTACCCAATTGCTTTCTTTTCATTTTGTCTACCTGAACTAAATTCCCACCTTTTAAAGAAATTCTTTCCTCTGCTAGGTAGATAGATAGATAGACAGACAGATACAGATATAAATTGGTCTGTATATTTATATATGTGTCTATGTATGTATATATTGTGTATAAATATGTGTGTGAGTATATACACATATGCATGATTGCATGTATATCTGTGTGTATGTGTATGTACATATGTACATGTTTGTATATATAATATGTATTTATGCATTCATGTGCATATGTGTATATCTACATGTATATCGAGTTTCTTGTGGGCAAGAATACTATTGATTTTAGCCTCCCACATTGGATTTTAAGCTCCTTTAGGGTAGGAAATGTCTTTTGCTTCTGTTTGCACATACAGAATTTAACATATCTCTTGCCACAAAGCAAATGCTTACAAATGTTTCTTAAGTGAGAGTGAGTGGAAAGGTTCCAGGGAGATTGAGAGTTCTTTGTTCCATACTCTGAGAACTACTGCTTTAAAATTTCCTCACTTGCTCCTTCTTTCAAAGATAAAGTAACTGACATTTTTTTAAAATTTTATTCCAGTTAAATCAAATTCTACAATAGATCTCAAATATCCGTTAAATAGCTTACTTCCAAGACTAAGGCAGATATAAAATACGTACTGTCCTATAGAGCTATAAATCAAGGAAACACCAACATGGGCAGTATCTACTATCTACGTAGCACTCTGTTCATCTACTGGTTGAAAAAGAAAGGCAAAAATAGTCCTTGCCCACAAGAAATTAGCAATCCAATTGGAGAAACCATGCAAACATCTATGTACAGAAGAGATATATACAAAATATTATTATGAAAATATCCAGAGAGTATTTGACAGCAGCTGCTGCTAATCAAATTGATCAATAGGCAGAGATGTAAGAGACAAAACCCAGTCCATTATAAGCTTCAGCATAGGCCAAGAGTTCTTAATTAACACTGAGTAATGAACAGAGATTATTTTAAAGCTCATCTATTCTCCAATTACATCAGAGAATGAAAAAAAAAGAAAGTATAATTTTGGATTGTAGCGGCCAGAAGGAAGTAGGAATTTAAGGCCACTGGAAGAAGAAAACAAAAATTCACATTTCAAAAGATATGCCTGTGAGACTTTCATTTCAAAAATAAGAAAAGAAAAAATTTCCATCAGATGTAGTAAATTCATAATCAGTTAAGAAGGGAAAATTCTGGGATTTATAACCACCAGGTAGATGTCATATATTCTTTTACTCCATTTAATTTTTTTTTATCTCAATCAAAATAAGTAGAAGTCATAACTATTTAAGTAATATTAAAAAAAATCCCTAGCCAGCTATATGACTTAAAGACACCATGCCCATACCAAACAATAATGAAGGAAAGGAAAATTTTTAAAAATATGGTATAACACATGTGAGATAACATCAGAAAGAAGACACTCATATTAGGTGGAGGGGCAAGGGAAGATTTACTGTAAATAGTGGGATTTTAGCTGAGACCTAAAGAAAACCATGGAAAGCAGGAGGTGGAAACAAGGATTGGAAAGAGACAGAGAATCCTAGGCATGAGAGACAGTGAAATCAGTGAAAATTCACAGAGAAGGGAGATGAAAAATCTTCATGGGCAGGAAAAAGTTTAGGATCATTAAATCATAGAGTTTGTGGAAAAGAACAAGACAAGGAAAATGGAAATGTAAGAAGAGGCAAGGTCATAGAGAACTTTCAAATCAAATCAAAGGTTTTTATATTTGAAACTGGTGGCAATTAGCAATTAACAGAGTTTATTTAGTAAGGGAATGGTCAAACCTACACTTTAGGAAGATCATTTTGATAGTTCAGAGTAGGATGGATTGGAGTGTTTAGAGACTTGATGAGGGAAGATCATCCAGAGGGATGTTTGTAATAGCCCAGATGTAAAATTATGAGAACTGAAACTAGAATGGTGGCATTGTGAGAGAAGAGAAGAACATATATCAAAGAGATGTCAAGAATGTAAAAATTAATAGCATATTGCAGCATACTGAATATGGACAGAGAGACAGAGACAGACAGACAGAAAGGGAGAGAGAGAGGTCAAAGGTGATTTTTTATTAGCCTGTGTAACTGGGAAGATGATAGCGTTTTTGACAGTTGGGAAAGTTAGGAAAAGAAGGAAATACAATTTCCAAGAAAAGATAACATTTTTAATTTTAAACATGCAGAGGTAAAATGTCTCTAGTGTCTCCATATATCCAATGAGAAGTTTGAGATATGAGACTGGCAACATAGAGTGAGGGTAGAGCTAGATAAATACATGTGAGAATCATTTTGTGTAGATGAGGTAATTGAATCCATGGGAATTGAGATCACCAAAGAAATAGTAAGTAGAGAGGAGTATGAAGATATCTCTGAGGGATGGAAGGTGTTTTCTCAAAGGAATATCTGTATGTCTTCATTCTTGTTGGTGGCCTCTGTATTCCTGTGATATTTTCTTTTCTGACTTGCTTATGAATATTTGGGGTTTCTGTTTTAGAAAGACAAGAATTTCTACAAACATCTCCTGGCTTGTGTGCAGGAATTTATACTGTTAATGGTTATTAAGAAGTCACTATGAAATGCCAAATTATATTCAAATAATTGTTTACTTGGAAATAGGAGAGTGTTATAGAGGGGAAAACAAAGCAAAACAAAAATGTTGTGATAACATTTTGAGCCAAAGAACTTTTTATACATCATAAGAAGATTTATTTAAATATATATTTTTAAATATATATTTAAATAAATACATTTAAATATACTGGATGGTTCTCCAGTAAGATTTTAGTAAAAGCCGAACAATTTGTGAAGATAAAAGAAAGTGACATTAAGGGGGAATACTTCAAATAAAAAAAAAAGATTCTTTAGAATATTTAACTTATAAGGGACACGAATACCTTAAATGTACAAGAAATCAAGAATTCAAAGATTCCCCCTGGGAATAGACTTTTTCCCATACCTTTGTCTAGCCAAACATTTATACTAAATTCACTAAAGCATATGGAAGCTGCAAATGACTGAACTGAAACTATTCACCCTAAGAAAACATGAATGACTTACATAGGGAAGGGAATTTTTTTTTTCTTCCAATCCCCCCAAGGCAAGCTATCATCTGCTGACAGGAGTAGATGTTCATAATCAAAGCTCAGTCTCCGAGAAAATCAAAGTAAAATTATTCTGATGATCCTAATATTTGTGATTCTAGCTGAAAGAGCTTTGTAGGACTCCAGATAAAAAGAAGCCTGATAATGCTGCTGTTGAAAGAAGTGTAGGACCCTCTCTTAGCTCCAAGCCAGCAGATGAAAATGTTAGTGACTCCGGTAATGTGTGTCCAGTACATATTGTAACTATCATAAATTTTAAGTTCATACTTATTCTTCAATCCTACATGATTTCTGAATGTATCTGGGGAAAGTATGTAGAAGTTACTTTGTATTTATTTTTGTTGTTGTTGCTATGCCTTTGAAAGGTAAGCACACTAGTGGGGACTCATGAGGCATTGATTAGGAGGATATTCTCCCATAAGATTACCTTCATAACTTGGTTGGCAAGGAAAAAAAAAACACCTTTTCGTATGAGTTGGGGAGTGAAACCTGACAAGTGTTATAATTATATTTTGGGGCTAATCTGAGCCCTTCACATTTGTGATTAATCCTGAAAAGATTCCTAACCTGGGACTTTCATTTTTAATGATCTTACCTTCAAGTTCCTTGAGAAATTGACATTGATTTTCCCCCCTTCTCTTTTAGGTGATAATTGCATATCTATTTATTTTTCCACTGATTTTCCCTAATAAGATATTCTTTTTGAAATATTTTCCCCAGACTTTTACTTGCTCATTCATTGAAAGTTTATATACAGAGGCTGGTGATAGTATTAATCAATTACTTTATTGAAGCTAATATGAGAAACACAAACTTTGCAACACTAAAGACAGCATAGGTCAGTGAGAAAACTCTGTGGGATGTGAGTGAAAGAGGAGCATTGGTCCAGCTGGGGATTGGCCTCAACACCAGGACCACTAGTGGAGGTGGTGATGGTACTGCGGCAGCTTCCAGAGCTCTGGACCCACAGACATTGGAGGATTGAGCAGCTGATACAAAATCCTTGAAACCTGAGACAGTACATTAGCACCCATACCCATCCCAACTGGTAGGAGAGTCCTACCCTGACAAAGAGTTGGAAAATCAAGTATTTGACTAGGAATATGAGCAAACGGCATTAAAATATCAGATTATAGAATCTTACTTTGGTGACAAAGAAGACCAAAACAATCAGAAAAAGACAACTAAGTCAAAGCTCCTGCATCAAAAACCTCCAAAAAATATGAATTAGTTGCAGGCCATGAAGGAGCTCAAAAAGGATTTTAAAAATCAAGTAAGTCAAGAATGGGAAAAACTGGGGAGAGAAATGAGAGTGAAGCAAAAAAAAAATAATGAAAAACAAGTTAACAGCTTGCTAAAGAAGACCTAAAAAGTAATGAAGAAAATAACATCTTAAAAAATAGAATAACCCAAATGGCAAAAAGAGGTCCAGAAAAACCATGAAGAGAAGAATGCCTTAAAAAGCAAAATTGGCCAAATGGAAAAGGAGGTACAAAAGCTGACTGAAGAAAATAATTCCTTAAAAATTAGAATGGAGCAAATGGAAACTAATGACTTTATGAGAAATCAGAAAACTATAAAAGTTATTTTCTTGGATAAGGTTTCGTACCTCTTATCCCATGCTATCAATTCTCTTTTCGTGTCTTTCTTCCATGTTTCTTATTTTTTTTTTATCTGCTGATCTCATTTGCCTTTCAAGTTATGTAATCTGGGATAAAGTCTCCTCAATGATTTCCTGTTAAGACCTATACCAGGTCCTGATCAAATTTTGAGTCTTAAAACAATGTTTCTGTACTTTCCTCGACTTAGAAGCTCCTATAGAATGCTGTTAGACTCAGTCACTCTTATTGTCCTTGGAAACTCTGCAGATTCAAAGGATACTCTTTGGTATGAGATTTCAGTTTGATTATACCAGTGTAGCTTTCAGCCTGGGCTGGTGATTAGAACTAAGAGCCTGTTCTGATCCTGTGACCAGAGTCATACAGCTACTCATTGCTTTATGTTCAATACATAGCTGGAGACTTCTGTATTACCCCTTCTCAGTCTATCCTGAAACATTTAACCACAACTGTATAATAAGCTATAAAGAGCTACAAGATGGCATTTTTTTCTCATAGTACACACTAGTTTGGGGACCCTTTGGTACCGCTTGCTGTCCCAGTGGACTATCTTAATCATTTTTCAGACAGCAAGTGCTTGCATTCTCTATGTAGTAGAAAAAGAGTTTGGCCAGGAGTGCCTTAAGAATATTCTGTTTGTGTCCTTCTACTAAACCTTGCCTGGTTTAAAAAAAAAAAAAAGCATTATGTTTTTTTTTTTCTTGGATTTACAGATCAAAATTCTGTTTGATGCATTTTGTTGGTCTTTGCAGGAGAGCTGGCTTATACTTTTCCTGCTATTTTGCCATTTCAACTTTGCCCTCCTGCCCTGTGAATTTTCAAAACATCGAGAGGGTTGGCAGTATACAGTTGAGTTTTATTTTTGTTTTTGTTTTGTTTTGGTTTTTTTGCAAGCTTGTGTGTCTTTTTATATAATTCTCCTGCCAAAGAGTGACGTTTGTAGAAAGAAAAAATGGCATAATGATGAGTATGTTAAAATTTCGAGATTTGACTTATCTGCATACAATTCATCAAATTATTGACTTATTAGGGTCTTTGTTACCTACACAAAGGGAATAGAAAAATAATTATTGCATGTAATTAATTCCTATTTTGGAATTTGAGAAGTTGTAATGATCAGAGAAAATATCTTGCCCTCCATCTTCTTGACCAAATTTAATAACTGTGTGTTAATTGATTCTTGATGATGTTATGAAGATGTTTTGGGTACCCCAAGGAAGATGTTGCTAAGTTGACATGGAAAGAGACAAAAGGAAAAGGATATCCCTAACTGTTCTAAAGCCTCTTAGAGAGTTCTAAGGATCACTTTGCTTGCTCTCTCTTAATTAATATATTTGAGATAAAAGGATATGACAGAAACTATATAGCCCAATCTCATTTTATGGTGAAATAAACTGGTATGCAGTAGGACTTAAAGATTTTTTTTTTCTGGTTTAAGAATATTATGATGAAAAATTACTTCTTAGTAAAGATTTTCAGAACTATAGATTTGGAATTCAGAATATAATGCCTGACATGTTAGTTGTACATATATGTGTGTGTGTGTTTATGTATGTATGGATGTATATTTATTTCTTTTTCTTTGTTAATATTTCAGTGAATTGTTGTTGGGATGGTGAAACTTTGTGAGGAAACAGCTGATCCAAATAGAAAGAGTAACAAAAAAAAATTGGTAGAAGAAAAGTAAGGCTTATACATTTGATGATATGAGGGACATTAAAAGGTGTCTAGTCCAACACCTTCCTTTTAAAAAATGAGGAAGCTGAGTTTTAAAGAAGTTAAATTTTTCAAGTTCCAAATGATAAAGCCATAATCCAAGCTTTGTTCTTTTGAGATTTAATAAAAATCTTTTTTTTCCCCAATCCAGTATTATATATTGCTTCTCACTGAAGCAACATGTAGAAAAAAAAATACATCACACTCTCCTAAAGAAATGTCAAAAGATGGATAGCACCATTGTTATTTTACGTTATAGTTCACATTTATAATATTATTGTTCTTTTATTTTAAATTGTGTTTCATCATTTGATTTGTTTGAAACCAGGTCATTCTGATCCCATTCCTACTGTGCAAATACTTAGCCATTTTACTCCCGGCGATTTCTGTGGTCTCTTGAAGCAGGTTTCTACAGTGAGCCTTAATGATTTTAATGATTCTGAGGAAAATTTCCTCTCAACACAGATTTTCTGGATAAATAGAGAATGGTGCTGATGGGAGAGATAAATGGCTTCATAATTTTCACAAGAGGAAATCCCTGGATTAGCACTTCCTTTCCAAGGACTACCTGGGTCCTAGCATAACTTGAGAGATGTCAGCCTTGTAGACTTCCTGTAAAGACATGGATGCAAGATACATTTCTATTAATCAACTTCATGGTTGGCCAGTTAAGGATAAATACACACGACCTGTCTCATTCTTAAAGCACAGGAGAAAGTAATGAGGTCAAAAATTATTTTTGTCGTTAGCATTTACTGTTGTGGTATCCAAGATTTTTTTCCTCCCTAATCTTGACACCTGCAATGTAGGTTTTGATGATATGCAATTAAGAGAAACAGAAAATAAACTTTTGAAGGGAAGTCTTCTCTGAGATTTCTTGGAAATTCCCTTCAGACAAAAAGAAAGAGAAAATCAGGATTCCTTCTAATAGCTTATTCATTGTCTATGGAAGGGAAAACAGGCAACTAAGGACAGATTCTCCATGGATTTGTTCCCAAAGGTCCTGGAGATGAATGTCACATTTTCTGCATCATTCCCAGATATATTTCCAAACAAAGAATGGAGACTTGTTATTTTCGCACCTTTTATCTACTAAGAGCCACATTACGAAATGAAGAAAATGTTCTTCTCCTGTATTACTCTGTGAGAATTATTATATTATTTAATATTTCATTGCTGTGGATTCCTATTCTTAAAATTGGTATTATCCAAATTTCTATTTTTATTTTGATTTTTTTTCTTGTTTGTTTTGCTTTATTTCATTTTTAAATCATAGAAATATTTTTTTCAGCAAGTTCATTGCTTCCAGAACCTCAGTTCTAAGAAATGAATCACACACAATCTTCCACCTTCTGGTGAGTAGCTTCATGTCGATTATTGTCCTCCCCTTCCAATGTCAGTACTGAAGGAAAAGACAAAAGAAATACCTTTGCAATTGAAGTCAGTTCAATGCTAGTTACAAAGAGGTTCCAGGAATAAGAAGGGTGAGGGAGAATGTTCCACATATATTTTGTCATCAACCAAGTCAGCAATTAAACAAATATTTATTAAGAACAGTAGGAAGAATTGTATGATCCTTAAAGGAAGAAAAGTTCTTAAAGAAGTCAAATTGCAAGATTAGGTGAAAAGATAGACCATGTTTTGTGTGGGGTATTGTGACCCTCAACCTTGCTGCTGTTTGTTTTTCCTAAGTGGCTCACAATTTTATTATGAGCCAAAAGGAGAGTTAGGGATTGGAATTGGTATTTTTTCAAGTAAAACTTACTCATGGATGATATTTTTGTTCATTTCTCCCCCTGAGGCATGTTATTAGGAGCTGCGAACTCCTATCTGAGCTCTTTTCATTATAATTATAAATACAAATATATTATTTATAATTTATAAATATTTATATTATAAAATATTCTTATTATACATTGTCATTTAGAATTACAATATAATTGGAAAAAAATGAATTAGAAGAGATCTTATTACAACATAGGATATCAGAATTGAAAGAAACCTTTTGAAAGAGATCAGAGAATGATGAAGCTGGATATCAGTATGTAAATTTCAAGTAGAAATTGAATTTTGAGACAGGATATTAGCTCTGTAACAGTTTATAAAATATAGAATGAAAAGTATAATATATGAAAATATCAAGGAACCTGGGACCTAAAATCTCATATCTACAAAATAGAGGAGAAGATAAAACACTAAATATGGAAAGGACCACAGAGCATAGAATGAAAAATGTCAAAGCAGAATGGAACTCTAGAAAAGATATAATAAAATGAAGATCTTGGAGAGTTGTCAGGCAAAAGCATCTAAAATTTAAAATGGAACAATGGTTTCAAACTGTGTAGCTCAAAAATATGCACGTTCCTTTTGAGTATTTTTTGGGGGAGGTAGGAATGGGCAGCAAGAGATTATATGTTTCTTTCTGCCTTTTTGCACTGAAATACTGAGTATATTGACCATCAAACTCCTTGGTTCCCTCCATTTATAACTCTCCATTTTACTTTCAAACTATTTTCCCCCACTTCTTTGATCCTCTTCATTTTATTAGACTTACTTTGTATTCCATTCTTTTGTAGAACATACTATTGAGGCATATAATGAAAAAATCGGGAGGCTTTTGACTAGCATGTGTGTCTTTCTAATTCATCTCCCATTTTTTTTGGAAGTGCTTAACAATCAAGGTTGTTGTCACCACTTCTTATATTACCTCTGAATTTATCTTTATTCCCTTGAGTTTAAATATCTTTCCCAACCAATACTTCACATGAGCACCTGAAGAATCTTTTTTTATAAATATTATTTTATTCAAATCTTGTGTTTACCTTAGAATTCCTAACATTTGCCTTCTTACTTTGAAAGAGAAAGTCATTACAGCAGAGAATGGGGAGACAGGAAAGAAGATAGGAGAGAGGGGAGAAGGGGAAGAGAGAGAGAAAGAGATAAGAGACAGAGAGAGAATGAAAATATGCAGAGTTCTATATGCCCATGGTGTCTTACCTCTACAAAGAAGTAGGGAATCTGGCTTCCCATATTGATGTGAGTGTGTGTGTGTGTGGGTGTGTTTTAGGTAAATCATAGTTATTTTAATTTTGCGTAATTTAACTTCTATCATTTCTTCTTTTTTTCCATTTTCGTTGACAACTCTAAGCTTGAATTTGTCTTTGTCCTAAACTCTTATACCACACTACTCTTGATCCTGTGCCCTCTAACATACCAAAGGCCAAACCTAGAACTTATTTCTGTTTATCTCTACATGTTTAATCCTCTCATCTACAAGGTCTACTTCTTCTAAGAAGCCATCTTTGCCTCTTCTTGCCTTCCTATTAGTTTCCCCTCAAATATAAGAAATCTGTCCTTTGCGAAAGGTCTTTTACCACTTTTTTTTTTCAAATTCTCTCTTTTGTACTTTGCACAATCTTCATTATATGATAGTTAACTAGGTGTGTGTCTTCTCTTCTCCTTAAGTTTAATATTTGTGAACACATATTTTAGTGATGGGCATTTGCGCATCCATAATGTTTCAGATAACATTCTCCATATATGTGTTTTAATGGTCTAATTATATTGAATGAATGATGAAACTGAAGAACATCTCCTTTTTCTTCTCTCCTTAAACTACACTGTAAATAATAATAACAATGATAACAATAACCAGGATTTCTATAGAACCTACTATGTGCCAGAAAGTTTCCTAACCCCTTTACGAAGAGGAGCTTATTTGGTCCTGACAGCAACCTTATGAGGTAGGTGCTTCTATTGTCCCTCTTTTATAGATGATGCAAATATACTTCCCCAAATTAGCTCCCCAACTATCCTGAACCAAGGGCGAATTTGTTACAATTAAAGATTAATTTAAACGTTCCTTTTTCCCAGTCCTAACATTTCTTTTAAATATGTTAAAATATTTAAACAGGTATTACAATCAGCTATTCACATATAGTTGCTATATATTAATCATTCAAAGGAAAAAACACAGAATCTGAAGAGCATTTAGTTCTTAGGACCTTGAGCTATCAAAGTAAGGGATTATGTGACACACTTTTTAGAGAAGGTATGAAGGGAAGGGATCAATGTATCAAAATCAGATATTTCAGTCAAATAGAAAATATTTTTCTCTATATATAAAAACCATATATGTATATATACACATCAACTATATATCTATATAGAAAGATAGATAGATGAATAGATGGATGGATGGATGAATGGATAGATGGATAGATATATATAGAGAGAGAGAGAAAGAAAGAACAAATATGATGGATAGATACATCTATATGTATAACCAATCTATCTCTATAGAGAGAGAGAGGAAAAGAGAGAATTTATACACTTGAGAGATAACATTGAGAGGAATCACAATGCATTAAAATAAATATAAATTGAAATTCAAACAAGTTCATAAGCAAGGCAGCAGTGATATCCAGTGAGAAGTTTATATAGAAATACACAAAGTATGGTTTACTAGTGAGATGATCCTAAGACAAGAAAGAAATTTCACTTCACAATTCTCATGGAGAACTGGTGGAGATAACATAAAATGTGAAATCTTTCTTGAAAGGTAATGTTTGTTGAAAAGAAAGAGCATGGGTGAAATGTATGGGTAGAATTGAATATTCAGAAGATATTTTAATGCAAATTGATGCTGAAATGATTGGGGGAGGAGAAACATAGGGAAAAATCTGGGTCACAACAGGAGGCGCAGAAAGAGAACTGCTATTATAAGCCAGGTATACTCCAAAAAAGCTTCAATGAAATTAAGAGATAGAGGAGTAATTTGTGGAAAGTGGGAAATTAATGAACAAACAAACATACATTTATTAAATGCCCATTACTTCCAGGAAGGCTGCTAAGCTCTTTACAGATATTATCTCATTCGATTTTCCAAACAAATATGGGAGGTAGGTGCTATCATTATTATTATAATTTTACGGTTGTGGAAACCAAGGCAAACAGAATTTAAGTTTCTTGGCCAGTATTATTATAGCTAATACATGTCTGAGGCCAAATTGCCAAACTCTTTATCCACTGTGCCACCTACCAGCCTCTAGGTGGCAAAGATCATCATCCTAAAAGTGATGATTGATACAATAGCAAGGTAGGGAAGTCTGTTGGGCATTACCATCAGAGGAATCCTCCCTAAAATAATATAATGAATTGAAAACTTGCTTGAATTGTGAACCCAGTGAGAAATCAAGGATGATTTCATATTATCTGAAAAGAACTTATTTTTCTAGTACCCTAGGTTTATATGCAGTTTGATTATAATATTTTATTAATAGTTTAATTATATTATGTAACAAGTATAACAGTATAATCTCAACATATTTTATTAAAATATAGGGTAATATGTTGTGCTATATAGTTTTATATATAGTTATAGTTTCAGTTAAATATTTTGAG
>CM053592.1:182354072-182384227 GCA_028646515.1 Pseudochirops corinnae
ATATGTTTGATTAAAGTAAGATTGTTAACCCATTTTGAGTTGCTTTCCTTTAGAAAAGCAGATCTAAGAACCTGTGCTAGTAGCTGCCCTAGCTATGCTAGGGTGCTTGCTGTTACAGACAGTCCCTTTGCTTTGCTCTGTATTCTCTATACATAGCACAATACTTGGCTCATGGCAACCACTTAATCAGTGCTTATTGAGATAGTGACTAATCATGTGCTGTCTATTCTGCATAACTTGAAGTAGGCCAACCTACACCTCATTGGAATAAGTGTTGAATTTGATGGCACTTTTGTTTTATGCTCAATAAACTTTGGGGCACTAAGAATTAATATTTTTATAGGTGATTTTGATCAGTCACAATTAGGATGAATGTCCATTAAATTTTTAAATTTCTTTGTACTTGGGGTATGCCAACAACACAGATGTTAATACATCATTTTAAGGTCATTTCCATTGATAAAATTGTATCAGTTAATGATATTTAATAATTTGATAGACCTTGGAATTTTGTATCAAGAACTTTCTATTCTAGGTCTTCAGTTACTCTCCTTGTAGTATTCTCCTGAGCAGTTGTCAGACTGTATCTCCATGGGGATTGAGAGTGAATATCCTACAGGAAGTACTGTTGGTACAATGCATGGTGTTGTGTGTTCAGGCATACTAAGGCCAAGGTTTCATAGCCCCATGAGATCCATATTTGGGATTTGAATCTTGAGTCTTCCTAGGCCCAACATCGATGGTACATATACTATATTGCACCTTTGGGTTAGGTCAGGAATATAACAGAACAATCTCACAACTATTCTTATATGTTGTTCATTATGTGGAGACAAGGGGCAAGCATAATATATATTATCCCCCACCCCTAAGCATGCTCTGGAAAAATTATTAAGTTATTTTTTCATCAACTATTGTGACATCATCTGCATTCATGTTTGCAAAAGAAATTGTGGGCAACTCTAAAAGATATTGAATAAATTCTGCTTTTTGGCATCAAGAAAAAGTCATTCCATGAGGGGGAAACATGAGAAATCAAGTTTCCTCTAATGACATGTCTCCCTTTGTTCATACAGAGTAAATCAGTAGAGCCTATGTCAACAGACCTTTTGTACTTCCTGAGGCTGTGTGGGGGATCAGGCAAAAACCAACATCAGGACCTCCCACATGCCTCAGCAGAGCCAGGAGAATGGGCAGATTCCTTCTCTGAGATCCTCCACTTTGCTTTAGTGTAACCCCAGGAAAATAGGCAATCTCCATTAGCCAGACTACCACATGCTCCAGTATATGCCTGGGAAAATGCAGAAACACCCCAAAAGCCTAAACACATAGCAGACATCCCCACCAGGGCCCCTGCTCAGCACCTGGTAAACTGCCAGACTCCTAATGCCTCCAGGAGTTCTAGTCACTACCCACTCCATCAGCAGGACACCAGACACAAAAGCCCTCCTTAGGCTGCAAGGCAACATTAGTGTAGCACCAAGTAGACAGTTAGGGCCTGCAGATAATTTTGATTATATTACAATAAAAAATTTTTGTACCAATAAAACCAATGCAATCATGATTAGAAGAAGAGCAGAAGGCTGGGAAACAATCTTTCAGTCTAACTTCAGTTCACTATTTCACTATTAGAGGGAAGGAAAACACCAAGTTATATAATATGATAATTGACCTCTTTCCCACTCTTTACCAGTTCCATAATGAAGACATAACAATTATCTAAGAAATTCATTATCCAATTTGAAAGGAAATCTGAAATTTTTTTGTATAAAAACATACATAGCAGAATATATACCAGACAATATACAAAGGAAGTCCTCTCCCATTGGGAATGAGTTACCTCAGCTCAATAAAAAAGAGGGTCCATAGATCTTCAGGTTCCCTGAAGGCTCTAGTACAGCAAGCTAAGGATAGTGATATATGGAGACTATCAGCTCCTCTCATGTCTTCCAGTGTCTTTTCCTTCAGCAACCAGAAGTGCAATTCGCCTCATCTTTTTCTTTGAACATCAAAGCCAGTAGCAGCAGAGAGACTAGAAGCTGGAAAGGATTAAAGAATTTTCCTCTATCTATCAGGTCTTGTGTTACAAACAAATGAGAAAATGAAGTCCAGAGAGCTTAAGTAATTTGCCAATGGACACTCGGGTGTTCTTACCTATATGTGTCATGTTGACTCCTATTTATTTACAGAGTCTGTTTTAAGAGACAAACAAAATTAGGGAGTGTGTGTCCATTGTTTAATTTCTTTCAAGCTGGCTTGAGATGCATTGTATGGGAATTCAGTTCAAAACTGAATGGTTCCAGGAGTCAGTTCAGAACTGACTCAATTTGGGATTTGGAGTTACAGGGATATAAACCTTTTGTTATTGTTTCCCATCATTCTATCTCCCAGACAGAGGAAATACCTGTTCTATCAGACCTTCCACCATAGCAGAACACTCACAGTCTTAGCCTATCTAGGTAGAAGGATATAACTCCATCCTAGCCTAGAAAATTAAATCAATACAGGCTTGGGTCTGATTTGACCAGGACAAGAAGATTCAATACAATTGCATCATCAGTAATGTCCTTGTGAGTTAATTAGACAAAAAGGGGGCTGGAGCTCTGATTCTCCAAAACACAGATTATGAAGAGAAGGGTTTTTTTTGTTGTTGTTGTTGTAGTTTTTTTTTTTTTTTTTACAAAAGCTAGAATTTAAAATTAACTCTCCTGGTACCCAATCAAGACTTATTTTCTCCAAATGAGTCTTATCTCTGCAAGAGTTGTTGTAAGGGTAAATGTTTTATAAACTGGAAAAAAAATATCTGCAAAAAGTTGGATAATTTTAATAAAAATTGTGTGATCATTTGATTTGACCCCAAATAAGCTGTTGTAGTCCTATTGACACTTCACACAAATCCATCTGTTTCATTCTTGTTAATTGATAGCATACTTGCCAAAGAATTCTCTCCAGAGGGTTTGGGAAAAGTTCCTCCTATGCACAGACTTTTCTGGAAAATAAAAAAATTTTGTTACGTGATTCTATTGAATCAGAGACTTCTTTTCTGTAATAGTCTGATTCTTGGCATCACTCAGCTAGGGAAATAGGGCTTTACACTGGAGATTTTTCTTGCAAATATATAAAATAATCGAATAATTCTACTCCTTAGTCCCAATGTTGACCAAATCATGCATAGGTACCCAAGGAAGTTCCCATAGTAAGGTGGGGGGGAGAGTGTTGGCTTCAATGATTATGTCAATAAGTGTCTACTTTTCCATAAACCTTGGGATTTTTGAAAGTGATACTTAAAATGTATGTATTGAAAGAATCAATTACTTCTCTCTTGTACTTAATAATTAATTATTTAATTAGGACCAAGGTTTTCCCCCACTTTATTATCTCATCCACAAATCAAGTAGTGTGGTAAATCTTGGACAAAGACTGTTCCAGGCTAAAATATAATCAAAGAAAATAAAGAAATCCAAGATGGCAGAGTAGAAACACAAACTTGGCATGGGCTCTACCATCAAACAATTCCAATACCTGTAAAAAATGACTCTAAACAAATTTTAAAGCTACAAAACCCACAAAGAGACAGAGAGAAACAAATCTCCCGCTGTAGACAGCCAGCAGGCAAACAGGAAAGGTCTGTCACAATACACTGGGAGATAAGCTCAGTCCTGCAGGAGCCCCAGTGTTCCAGCCCCAGGGTGGCCCCAAACAGCAGCAACCAGAGCAGTCTTCAAGACAGTTAGTAACCAGCAACTGTGGTAGATTGCAGAATTCTCAACTTATAAATGCCAAACACAAAGTAAAAGGTTGGTGTGAAACTTTGTTGGAACAAGGGGGAAGAAAGAGCATGGTCTGACTGCTGCCCCTGGAGTGAGAATCAGGGCAGATGCTCAGCAGCTGCTCCATATGGCTGCTTCAGAAGCCCCTGGCCTGCAAATTGTAAGGGGACCAAGCAGCTATTCAGAGGATAGTTGCTCTTGCTTTAACCTACTTGGATCTTGATTGCGGTCTTGGGTGGTGGTCCTGGGGTGTGTGACCAGTGAGCCAGAGTTTGTGGGTGCTGTAGATATGGGACCCACCTAATAGCTCCAGCAGCTGCAAAAACCCCAGTGATTTGGGACAAAGTTCTCTCCATTCTGGAAGCAGAGTTCTACTGCGGCAAAGAGCTCAAGGGTCAAGTAATTGGCTGGCAATATGAGCAAGCACAGGAAGCACAAACAGATGATAGAATCCTTTTATGGGGACAAAAAGGATTAAGGCATGGAGTGGGAGGAAGATATCAACGTCAGAATTCCTACATCAAAAGCCTCCAAGAAAAATATGAACTAGTTATAGGCCATGGAGGAGGTCAAGAAGGATTTTGAAAATCAAGTAAGAGAAATGAAGGAAAAAATGGGAAGAGAAATGAGAATGATGCAGGAAAATCATGAAAGGGAGTCAATAGTCTGTTAAAGGAGACCCAAAAACACACTGAAGAAAATAATACCTTAAAAAATAGACTAACTCAAATGGCAAACGAGGCCCAAAAAGACAATGAGGAGAAGAATGCCGTAAAAAGTCGAATTTGCCATATGGAAAAAGAATTTCAAAAACTCAATGAAGAGAATAACTTCTTAAAAATTAGATTGGAGCAATTGGAGGCTAATGACTTTAACAGAAATCAAGATATTATAAAACAGATTCAAACAAATGAAAAAATAGAAGGCAATGTGAAATATCTCATCGGAAAAACCACTGACCTGGAAAACAGATCTAGGAGAGATAATTAAAAAATTATCAGACTACCTGAAATCCATTATCAAAAAAAAAAAAAAGAACCTAGACAAAATCTTTTAAGAAATTATCAAGGAAAATTGCCCTGATATTCTAGAACCAGACAGCAAAATAGAAATGGAAAGAATTCACCAATCACCTCTTAAAAAAGATCCCCAAAAGAAAACTTCTAAAAATATTATAGCCAAATTCCAGAGTTCCCAAGTCAAGAAGAAAAGACTGCAAGCAATCAGGAAGAAACAATGTGAGTATTGTGCAAACACAATCAGGATAACACAAGACCTAGAAGCTTCTACATTAAGGGATCAAAGGGCTTGGAATATGATATTCTGGAAGTCAAAGGAGCTAGGACTAAAATCAAGAATCACCTACCCAGTAAAATTGAGTATAATGCTTCAGGGAAAAATATGGTCATTCAATGAAATAGAGTATTTTCAAGCATTTCTGATTAAAAAAAAAAGAGAGAGAGAGCTGAACAGAAAATTTGACTTTCGAATACGAGAAGCAAGAGAAACATGAGAAGGTTAACAGGAAAAAATAAATAATAAGAAACTTATTAAATTTGAACTATTCACATTCCTATATGGAAAAATGATAATTGTAACTCCCTAAGACTTTTCTCTGTATGAAGATAGTTGAAGGGAATATACAAAGAAAAAAATGGGTTTTTTTACAAGCAACTTGGAAATAAGATATATAGGCATTGGGGTATAGAAATCCATCTTGCCTTACAAGAAAGTTAAGGGGGTTGATTGGGGGAGGATATAAGAGAGAACAGATTGAGGAAAAGGGAATTCAGTAGGCTTGCTATTTTGGTGTGGGGTAGGGAAAAATGGGGAGAAAAAAACTGCAACTCAAAATATTGTGGAAATCAATGTTGAAAACTAAAAATAAATATATGTGTATGAATAGGAAGGTGTATGTGTATATAAATATATTTGTGAGTAGGCTTATGTATGTTCATGTATACATAGACAGAGGGCACAAGATGAGTTGAATATGAAGGGATGATATCTTAAAAATAAAATTAAGAGGTGAGATAGGAAGTTGTTGGGAAAAGGAGATAGAGAGGGATAGATTAGGGTAACATCTCGCATAAAAGATGCAAGAGAAACTGTTACAATGGAGGGGAAGAGAAGGAATGTGAAAAGGATTTGGAAATCTTACTCTCTTTGAATTTGGCTTAAGGAGGGAATAACATACACACTCAATTGAGTATCTTACCCTACAGGAAAATAGTGGGTGGGGGTATGTTGTCCAGAGAATAAGAGCAAGCCAAGACCTGGAGTAAAGGTAAAATTTAGGTTGTGGATTTATTGATTAAGCATGTGAGTACCAGAGTGTTTTCACTCAGATTGGCAGTAATCCAGTGGAGTACAGACTTCATTTTATAGGCTAAAAACCACAAAAACTACAATCAGGGAGGAGAGACGTACAGAAGCAAAGAACAGCCATTGGTTAGACCCATATCTCAGGACTTATTTGGGAATGTGATGCAAGGGTACAAGGGTCACTTCCTGTGACATGAGGGTCCCTCCTAGAACAGGGTGGAGGGCAGAGGGTGGAAGGTTGTAGTCAGCTCTTTCCAGATCAGGGTGGAGGCCTTGCTTGGTCAGCGGGACAAGACAGGGTGGTCCCTAGATAATATCCTTGTACCATAATGAACCTTATACACTATAATGATTAAAGGAGAATATAAAATGCTGAGTAGGGAAGAAGGGGGCAGGGAACTATACCTTGAGCAATATGGCCAGACATGTCTTAAGCAGTTTGTTTCAAGCTAAGACAAAAAGGGGCTTAATGGTGGACTACAAATCAGGTGGTGTATAGTGACCTGAGATTTGGGTTTGGGTACAACAGGTAGGGGATAAGAGGGGGCATGATAGAAGGGAGGGCAGATTGGGGGAGAGGGTAGTTAAAAGCAAACAATTTTTAAAAGGGATAGGGTCAAAGGAGAAAATTAGAGTAAGTGGGGATGGTGGGAAATATAGTTAGTCTTTCACAGTAGACAATTAGGGAAATGATTTGGCTAACTACACATGTAAAACCTGTATTGAATTTTTATCTTCCCAGTGGGGGCAGGTGAGGAGGGAAGAAGGGAAAAAATCTGGAACTCAAAGTTCTAAAAAAAAATGTTTAAAAGAAAAAAAATTGTTTTTTTTTTTTACATGCAACTGGGAAATAAGATGTACAGGAACTGGGGTATAGAATTCCATCTTGCCCTGCAAGAAAGTTAGGGGAGTTGATTAGGGAGGATATAAGAAAGAACAGATTGAGGAAAGGGGTATTCAGGAGGCTTGCTTTTTTGGGGTGGGCATAAGGGAAAGATAGGGAGAAAAAACTAACTCAAAATTTTGTGGAAATTGATGTTGAAAACTAAAAATTAATTAATTATTTTTTAAAAAAGAAAATAAAGAAATTCTAAATTTAGGTGAATGGGTAGATTCCTGCTCATTCTGTTAACTCTTATAGATCTGGGAAAATATGGATTCACCATTTTGTCAGACGAGTGATATAAAAATTGATGTCTCTGACTAAAATTTGCATGTTCTATGTCATGGACCCCAAGATTCTTATTGGAATACAGCCAATCTCTCATTATATTCATTCTCTCATTACTTGGTAACCAATCAGAATCAACTAGCCTTATTAAGATAATTATTAATTACCCAGAAACTATGTCTCTTGAACCTACTAAGCATCATGATATTAACAAGATCAAAAGACTAATGTAAAATATGCTTCTAAGGAGAAACTATGACTGGTATTTCAAAAAAGTCCAACCCATAGAAGGGGACAAAGGAGATATAAAGTTCCCTCTAATACTCATATGATTGTCCATAGGGAGAAGAAAAAACAAACAAACAAACTTATGGATCAAACTCTAGGGACTTATTCTCAAGAGACTTAGAGGCAGATACTAGATCTCCCACTTAATTCCCAGGTTGAGCTTTCTTACACTCTATAACAGTTTATTTCTTTGCTTTAATCTACTCATGAGATGCCATGGAGAGAATTTTATTCTCCTATCCCTCAGGAGAAAATGACTAGATTCTTGATCTTGCCAGGTTATATATAACCACTGATCCTCTGAGTTGGTCAGTTATAATTTTCTAAAGGCATTTCAAAATCATAGAAGAATTTTTTTTTTTGCCAGGTCAATTACTTAACTGAATCTCTCAACTAAGAAACAATCAATACAAAATTTCCCACCTTCTGGTGAATAGATATACTTGAGCATTGCTATTTCTCCTATATCTTTGCCAGAGACTATTCAGTGGATACTTCCCTCTGCAATTCAAGTAAATTGAAGAAGTATTTATCATCTGTAAGTACATATTATTTGAAAGGGTTTTAAGCAAAGAGAGAGGAAGATTCATTAAAACTCTATGTATAAAAAAATATGCTTCTGTCCCTATCTAGATATACATACACATGTGTGATCTATCAGATAGAGGGTACAAAATAATAGGTCATAAAATAACCAGGTGGTATTTAGTAAGAGCTGACATTTATACATTACCAACTGTATATCAGGCACTGTACTAAATGATTTTTAAAGATGATCTCAGCTGACCCTTACAACAATCCTCAGAGTGAGGTGCCATTATTTTCCTGATTCTGTAGATGAGGAAACTGAACAACCGGAGGTTAAATCAATTGCTCAGGGTCACACAGCTCATAAGTGTGTGAAGTTGGATTTGTACTCAGGGAAATGAGTCATCCTGATTCCAGGTCCAGGACTGTACTGTGACACATAACTGCCAACGGAGGATATAGCTCTGTTGGATTCTCAGGAATGATTGTGGGTAGAATACAATTTTATTATAGAATGTCAACTTTTACAGAGTGTAGTGGCAGATAGTCGATCATAAGATAAACTGGATACAAAAATATGTCAAATTCATTCCTATTGATGACCAGTTGAAGTAACTGAACATGTTTGTCTTAGAGAAGTAGATATAAGAAGGTGGAGGATGATTTGAGGCCACATCAAGATAGTCAATCGATTAACAAATGTTCATTCACCAACTATAGTCAGTCAAGTACTATGCTGAGTGCTTGATATACAAATATGAGAACATGAAAAATTAACGAAAACTTGTTTCCAAGGAGTTTTTTTCTTCAATTAGGGGAGATATTATCTAAGTACGTCATTACAGGGGAAAAAAAGATCTAAAAAAAAAGTGCATTTTAGTCATGGGGCAGAGTATATTAAAAGGATTAGAGAAATTTTCCCTAAAATAGATAGTAAGAAAGCAAGTTAAATTGAGCAATAATATACATAAAGAGGAACATTGTCTATGAAGCTAGAAATTTATGTTTTGGTCGGACTAGGAATATCAAAATATCAAAAGAAGAAATTGGAGTTAGTGTTCAAATACAATGGAATCTTTGGAGGTTAGGGGACAAAACTTCAGGTGTATCCTTTAGGAAAATTATATGGCAGCTGTGGAAGAGACATTAATTTCAGAAAAGAATACAAGAAGGGAAAAGAGACATTCAAAGAGGAAAAGGTGAGCTTAGTATATATTTGGGGGTGACCCCAATTAAGTTATTCAAGACAAGGGGGGAGGGAGCTTCCAGAAAAAAATAAAAGTATCCTTCCACCTCGAAAGTCTTCAAACAGAGGCATAGTGATAAACTGTCATCTTTGACTCTTGGTTTCCTTCAAATTCTGGATATAAACCCACATTCTACAGGAAGTCTCCAACAATCCAATCAATTCTAGTGTCTTTGGTGATTTTCTTTTTGTCCAATTTATTCTATATATAGCTCACTAATACATACTTGTGTACATGCTCTATCTCACTTTAGGTTGAATTCCCTGAGAGCAGAGATTATCTTTTGGCTTTCTTTGAGTCCTAAGCACACAAGGCATCGCCTGGCATGTGGTAAGTATTTACCAACTGTTTATTGGACTGACTACTGATTTACTGATGTTATAGTGATATTCTCCTTGTAATTTAAGGTTAGCCTATATGGTCATTGAGATCTCTTCCAGATGCACTAAAATGCTGATATTCTGTGATTTTCTCCAGTAGGCACCATGGGCACAGCTGACCGAAATGAAAGTGATGTCATCTTCATCCTTTTAGGATTCTCTGATTACCCAGAACTTGAGATCCCTTTATTCCTGCTATTCCTGGTGATATACATGATTACTGTAGTAGGAAACTTGGGCATGATTGTGATCATCAGGATTAACCCCAAACTCCATACCCCCATGTACCTTTTCCTTAGTCACTTGTCCTTTTTAGATTTCTGTTACTGTACTATAGTTACACCCAAATTATTACACATTTTGTTTGTGGAAGACAGAAGCATCTCCTTTGCTCCCTGTATCACACAATATTCTTTCGTTGTCATCTGTGTAGTCACAGAAGCATTCTTATTAGCAGTGATGGCCTATGATCGTTTTGTGGCACAATCCATTGCTCTATGTAGTCATCATGTCCCAGAAACACTGTACCCTGATGCTTACAGCAGTATATATATGGGCCATAATTTCTTCTAGCGTATTCATCTATTTGCTCCTTATAAGGTCATTTTCTGGGATCAATATCATTAATAACTTTCTCTGTGAGTATTCTGCTATTGTTTTTGTCTCCACTTCTGATGATCATGTTATAGAGACAATCTTCTTTATCCTTGCTAATTTTAATATGTTTTCCACCCTCACTATTGTACTCACATCCTATCTCTTTATTTTTGTTAGTATCTTGAAGATGCATTCAGCTAGTGGGTGATATAAAGCCTTCTCTACTTGTGCCTCCCACCTAACAGGTGTTACCATCTTCTTTGGAATCATCCTCTTCCTCTACTTTGTGCCTAGTTCCAAAAACTCATGGCTTTTAGTAAGAGTAAACACTGTATTTTATACAATTGTGATTCCCATGCTGAATCCATTAATATACAGTTTAAGAAATAAAGATGTGAAAGAAACTATCAGGAATTTAATGGAACTGCCAGATAGGTGGTGCAGTGGATAAAATGTTGGCCCTAGAGTCAGAAAACTCTTAGTCTGAATCTGGCTTCAGACACTTGCTAACAGTGTGATCCTGGATAAGTCACTTCATGCTCTTCACATCAGCTTCCTCATCTGCAAAATGAGCTAAAAAGATAAAGGGCATACTACTCCAGTATCTTTGCCAAGAAAACCCTAAAGGCAATCACAAAGAATTGAGTATAACTAATCAACAAAACAACAGAAACAAAAACATGGTTATACTCTAAAATCATTGGCACTTATGATTAATCTTCTGGTGGTCATAAACTAAAAGGATTATTTGGCATATTAACTTAATATATGCATTTCTTAAAAGTAATGTGATACTCTTCTGGTGTCCAACATTTGGATATTACAGGAATGTGTGATAAATCTATGTGCCCACACTTAAATGAAGGAGAAATATGTAACATGAAATTAATTACTTAAAGAAAAAAAGAGAAAACAAACAAAAAAGACAATCAAATAAACATCTCCTCAACAAAACAAAACAAAACTTCTTGTACATAACTCAATAGGATAAACTTGGCCTCATAACAAAATAAATCTTCTAAAATATAGCAGTAAAATAAATTTGCTCAAACTAAGAAGAGCTAGAACAAAAGAAACTGTAGATCTATTTCTCTAATGAATATATAGGTGAGAAAATTTAATAAAATACTAGCAAAAGTATTTTAACAACATATCACAAGAGTCATTTTCTATAACTGAATTAGATTTATACCAAGAATGCAGGATTGGCTCAATCTTAGGAATAGTATCAGCAGTATCAACCACATCAATAACAAAAAGAACAGAAATCATATGATCATCTGAATACATGCTGAAAAAAGCTTTAGACAAAATATAATACCTATTGCTACTAAAAACAGTAGAGAACATAGAAATAAAGGGAGCTTTCCTCAAAATGATAAGTCGTAAAACTTATCAGAAGGATTATCTGTACTGGTGGTAAACTGAATGCCTTCCCAATATGATCAAGGGTGAAGCACTGATACCATTATCACCACAATTATTCAATATTATATAGAAATGGCACCTATAGCAAGAAGAAAATAAGATAAATTGAAGTAATCAGAACAGGCAATGAGGAAACAAAACTATGACTTTTCACAGATGATATGATGATATACATAGAGAAACTTAGAGAATCAAATAAAAAATATGGAAAAAATTGAGAACTTAAGCAAATGTTGAAGGATATAAAATAAACACATACAAACCATAAGCATTTCTATAAAATTCTATAAATTTATAAAATAAAACTGCCAGGAATATTATAGTCAAATTCCAGAGTTCCCAGATAAAGGAGAAAATATTTTAAATAGTCTGAAACAAAAAAATTGAAGTGTTGTGGAGCCAGAATCAGGATAACACAAGATGTAGCAGTTTCCACATCAAAGGATCAGAAGACTTGAAATATGATATTTCAGAAGGCAGAGGAGCTAGGATTACAACTAAGAACTACCTGCTCAGCAAAACTGAGTATAATCCTTCCCGGAGAAAAATGGACATTCAATGAAAGAGAGATTGTCAAGCATTTCTGATGGAAAGACCGGAGATGAATACAAGGTTTGATTTTCAAATAAAAGACTCCAGAGAAGCATAAAAAAAAAGTAAACTAGAAAGGGAAATCAAAAGGGACTTAATCAGGTTAAACTGTTTCCATTTGTACCTGGGAAGATGATACTTATAACTCAAAATATACTTCTCATTATTAGGACAGTCAGAAGGAGATTATATAGACAGGCAAGTATGAGTTGAATTTGAATGGATGCCATTTTAAAAAATTAAATTAAAGGGTGAGAGAAAAATGCACTTAGAGAAAGGGAAAGACAGAAGGTGAAGAAGGTAAATTATCTTAAATAAGAGAGGCAAGAAAAAGCTTTTACATTAGCAGGAAAGATGGGGGAGGTGAAAAGGAGTGAATGAATCTTACTCTTATCAGAATTAGCTCATAGAGGGAATACTATACACACTCAATTGTGTATCTATCATACCCTACAGGAAAGTAGGAGAGGAAGGGAATAAAAGGAATTGTGTTTAACAGACAGGAGGGCAGATTGGGTACAGGGATAGTGAGAAGCAAAACACTTTTGAAGAGGGACAGAGTAAAAGGTGAGAGATGATAGAATAAAATTGGAAAATAGAATGAAGGGAAATACATTTAGTAATGGTAACTGTGGGAAAAATTCAAAGCAATTTTCTCTAATAAAGGCCTCATTTTTCAATTATATAAAGAAATGAGTCAAATTCATAAAAAAATAAGAGGCATTACACAGTTGCTCAATGATGAAATGATAACAATTTTAGATGAAGTAATAAAAGTTTTCTATAGCAATATGAAAAAGTGCTCTACCTCACTATTGACAGGAAAAATACAAATTAAATTAATTCTGAGGTACTAACTCATACCTATTTGATTGAGTAATAGGACAGATGACAAAAAGAAAAAAAATGGTGGAGGGAATGTTGGAAAAAAGTGAAACATTAGTGCACTCTTGGTGGAGTTGTGTACTGATTCAAGCTTTCCAGAGAGCAATTCAGAACTATTCATAAAGGGCTATAAAGTCATGTGTACCCTTTGACCCAGCAATAGCACTATGAGGTCTGTATCCCAAAAGAGACAGAAAACAAACAAATAAAAAAGGAACTACATGTACAAAGATATCTATAGTAGCTCTTGTCTGGTGGCAAAAAAAAAAAAATGGAAAATGAGGGTACCCCCAATCAACTGGGGAATGGCTAAACAAGTTGTGGCACACAATTGTGATGGAAGATTATTGTACTATGTCAAATGATGAGCAGGACGCTCTCAGAAAAACCCTAGAGAGGCTTGTATGAGCTGTTGCAAAGCAAAACAGACTATGTCCAAAATAGCAGCAATATTAGGAGATGATCAGTCATGAATGACTTAACTATTCTCAGCAATACAATGATCCAATACATCTCTGAAGAACTTGTGATGAAAAATGCTATCCACCTGCAGAGAAACACTTGATTATGTCTGAATATACAAGGAGGTGTGTATAGATATTTACTTTATTTAGGTATATATATTTTTTTTCTTGAAGGTTTTTTTGTCTGTTTTCTTTCACAATGTGACTATTATATAAATTGTTTGTATGACTGCACATGTAAAACATACCAAAATATTGCTATCATAAACAATATTTAACAAAAAAGGCTTCTAAGGAGGTTATGACTGTCAAAAAATCTTGGCACTAAAAAACAAGTTTGGAAGTGAAATACAGAGAAAATTTAATTTTAAATTATGAAGCCTTAGAATAACAAATCCTCTTGAAAGTAAAATCTAAACTCCAGGACTATTCTAATTAAAATCTGCAGGAACACTCCTGCTTTCATTGGGCAGAGGTGGGTGGGGGGAAGAAAAGTAAACAAAAAACAGGAGTGAATGAGAAAGCATGAAGTATAGAAATATGTGATGTTACTTGTACAGCCTGTATTTAATTTCTTGTCCTTCTAGTTGGGGTGGGCGATGAGGGAGGAAGGAAAAGAATCTAGAATTTAAAGTTCTATAATCAAACATTAAAAATATACACGTGTGTATATATATATATATATATATATATATATATATATAATTATTATTATTATTAACTACATCCAATTGGGAATTAAGATACGCAGGCACTGTGGTAGGGAGATCCATCCTGCCCTATTGGAAAGTCAGAGGGGCGAGGGGGAAGACATAGGAGAGAGCAGATTGGGGGAGACGTTATATAGTGGGATGGCTGTTTTGAGGTGTTGGGCAGGGAAAAGATGGGGAGAAAATTTGTAACTCAAATTCTCATGGAAATGAATGATGTAAACAAGAAAATAAATTAGAAAAATAAGTACACTGTAAAAAAAAAAGAAATATGTGATGATAGCATGACTACTAAAATTCCAGTAATTTAAATAATTAAATGTGTTTATAGATGATGAAACTAAAGTTGAGGAAAGTCAAGTCCTCATAATCCAGGTATCACACGAGACTCAAGATGTTCCCTATGTGCTACAGCTGTCTCTTGAATTATTTCCTCAACAGAAATCAGAGCCAGTGCCAATTCTCAAAGCCTACCTGAATGCTACATCCCACAAAATTCTATGAACTTTCTTCTGTAGATAAACTGACAGGTTCTTTCAGCACTGCATTTGGAGATGGAAAATAATATGTATGGGAATTTTTTTGTTTTGCAAAAATTCAGATAGGAAAAAGAAGGTGGAAGATGGAAGTCAAATGTTGGTCCTGTGATATTATTAATAACAGAATTTTCCCTCCTGTCAGTAAAGAAGTAGAGAACTAAGGCCAGGGAATTAAGATTAACTGCCAAAAATTATGGGTTGTTTGCTTTAAGCCAAGTCAAGTAAAACAAAAACCTTTTATTAAATCTCTACTGTATGGTACAGGAGTTGTGCTAAATGTTGAGAATACAGAGAAAGTTGAAAAATAATGATTCCTGTGCTCAAAGAGCTCATAGTTCAGTGGGGAAGACAGCATACAAACAAATAGTTTCAAATGAGACAAGGTAAATTAGGTATACTTTAGAACAATAAGATTAAGGAGGAATGGGGAAGGTTTTCCAGAAGGTGACACTTTAACTGTGACACCAGTGAAGCCAGAGGGACTAGATGGTAAGGAGAGAATTCTAGACTTTATTGTTCATTTCTTTTTGCATTCACTTCTTTATCTCCCAGTTTATTTGTTGATTTTTAAAGTTATTTATCTATTATCTATTTTTGTTTATATATTTGGATAAATAATTTTATTCACAGTGCTCTGATTAGTATAGCTCTCCTGCTCAGACGTGGAAGAATAGTACAATTCCACTCTTCAACTCCAGTCTTGATCATCTAATTTCCTGAGAACATAGACCTGTTCTACCAATAACTATATCTTTCTATCTAATCGATATATCTATTACTAACAGTGTGTGTATGTGTGTGTATATCTATACATATGTACACATGCATATGTGATATAGATATAGATCTATTTCATTGATGATTCAATTCATTTTTATCTGTCATTCCATCAACCTTGGTGCTTTATATATTTATTTATTTCCAAAGTAGAATTGAGCCTACTGATAAAATGAATGAAGTAAACATCTGAGTTGAAATTTCCCCTGAGATTTCAAGGAAATCCCATTCTGAAAAAGTAACACAGGGAACTCTGAGTTTCCTTTAATGAATTGTTTTATAGACTTTGGGGAAAGACTCAGAAGAGATTCTCTGTGCCCTGGTTCTCCAGGGTCCTCAGGAAGACCTTAGATAACTTCCTCCATTCCCTGACTTAGCTCCTTGACACAGCAAAACTGCTCATTCAGTTCCCTTTCCTCTTTTTGTCTTAAACTATGACATGGGGAATATTTTACTCTCCTGTCCCACTCTGTGGGAATTACCATAGTTTGAGGTTATATGGCTGTGTAAGTATACTGATCACCTCAACCTAATCTGATAGTCTTTTTCTCAGGGGTTTTATCACTAGGGAAATGATATTTTATCAGTGCATTACTCTCAGCAATTTTGATCTAAGAACTAAGACATAGAGAAGCATCCATCTTTTGGTGAGTATATGCACTTATATATTGAGGTAATTCAATTCAAATCAATTCATTAATAATATAGTATTTATAAATCACCAATAAATAAAAGGAGGAAGTAGGACTTAAATAGGATTTCAACAAAGGACAGGAAGACCTTAAATGCAAATGGGGAGCGATAACTTTTTATCTTAGAAAATACAATTGCAAACCACTCCATTTAAGGATTTTTTACTCTGAATTTATTTAAGGTAAGGAGTAAGGGGGGTGGGGAGTTCTAACTTCTGTTGATAGCAGAGAACACAAAGTTGAATCAGAAAAGATTTTTGGGGGCTTATCAAAAAGAATGACATCTAATTCCTGTAAAGATTGGCAATGTATCAGAAAATATAATACAAACCAAATGGCAAAGCTAGAAGGCATGTTTGGAGACATTTTTCACTTAGAGGTCCTTCAGTCCTCCTGGAGAGTAATTCCTACCACAATGGTCCCTTTGAATAGAGGTCAATAATTTAAGAGGCAAGTCTAGGAGATCAATCAAGTAGTCAACAACTAATTATTAAGTATCTACAACATGCAAGGTATTATGCTAAATGCTGGGAAAACAAAAAGAAACAAAAGAGAGCCCCTGTCCTCAAGGAATTTACAATTAAATAGGGGAGAAAAAAATAGCGAATATACGCAAACAAGTGCTCTCTCTCTCTATGCATATATGTGTGTATACGCATACATATATCTATACATATGTGCATCTGTGTTTACACGTGGATGGGTACATAAGTATATGCATTTGTGTGTACGTAACCATATGCATGTATATATATATAAACAGACTTAGAACAACATTACAGGCGACAGAGTAGTTGAGGCTACTTGGTTACTTTACTTATTTCAGGTTGGGTAATAGGAACAGGATGTCAGCTGAGAGAACATCTTAAACCTGGATTTGCAACTTGCTGGGTGAGTTGTCTCTGTAGTTCTCAAAAACCTATTCTAAAAGGCGTGTAAAGGCATGTTTCTCTTTGTATTGTACCATCAAAATATAAAGGTCTGACAGGTAGTCTCCTAGACAGAGGAGGCCTTTTTCAGCATGGAAAGAGCGGTCTTACATTGTTAAATAAAACATGTGTAATCCTGTCACTCCCTTTCTTTGATTTCTTTGGTTACTTTTCCTAGGAGATGTTTCTCTCACATACACAGAATATCGATAGTGTTCATTTACTCCAAGGACCATGGGATATAGAACACAGAATAATGGGAAGATTGTTGGATCAAGAAATTTTAGAATGAGAGGTATTCTTTGAAAACAGGAAGTCAGACAGATGACCCAACACCAACAAAAATGACTGTCCTCCATGTGTACATGTTTAAATCCTTTCCTAGCATCCAGGTCCCCTTTCTCCATGAAGCCTCCCTTGACCTCATCTAGAGATCTCTTGTTGCCATGTGATAGTGACTGTTAGGAAAAATGACTTGGATAAAAACATAGATTACACGCTTGTCAAATGTTCACGGCCTGCTAATAATAGTTTTGAATATTGGTTGTGAGTATAAGGAATTTAAAAAAAACAACAATGTAGCATGCCTGAACATTGGTCCAAAATACGTAGCATGGTATTTTATAAGAAAACATAATTTTTTGTTTTGAGGACTCACAAATCAACTTTATAAATACAAGAGGGACTCATGGTCAAATATTGTTGCCCACTGGGGTGGGAATGGTTGGTTTCGGTCAGGGTATATAGAGCTTCCATATCTAAATGAAGCAGACTACATATTATTACAGTGTAGAATAAGAAATGGAGTGATGAGAGACTTGAGACAAGGAAGATCAATTAAAAGACAGTTTTAAGTAGTCTCCTCAAGAAGTGATAAGGACTTTAACTTTAGTTGTTAGCTGTGTGAGTGAAGGTAAAGAGGTTTTTTTTGTGAGATGTTGTAAGGGTAAAAATGTCTAGAATTCCCAACTGATCAGGTAAATGTGGTGAGGGAAAAGAGAGATTCCAGGATAATTATGAGTTTATAAATCTGGGAAACTGGTGGAGTACTGGTACCTACGATAAAAATTAAGAATTTTTGAAGAGAAAAGTTTAGAGGTATGAGTTCTTTTCAGACATATATGTATGTGTATGTATGTATGTATGTATATGTGTATGTGTGTGTGCATATGTATATGTATATGCATATATATGTATACACATATGGATATGTATGCACATATGTGTGTTCATATATATGCACACCAATATAGCATATTTAGCTAGGGCTGCATATGTAGTATCCATATGTACATGTGTCTATACACATAGATGTGTGTACATGTTGCAAATAAATGCACACTTTGCTATTTATACAATGTGTATACATATAATAGTTATATATGTTAACACATTCACATAAATAGCTATACACATGTACATCAGGAATACACACAAAGCTATGCATGTACATACATGTGTACATATGAGTGAGATGCCAAACATTTGAACTTATTTTTTTACTGCAGATTCAAGAGAAGATCACTGAATGTATCTGAGAAGAGTTATGTAATTTTACTAGACCTACACTTGAGGAAACTTTGGTAGTTGTGTGAATTGCACTGGAGTGGAAGCAAGCTTGAGGAAAAGAGATCAGATATAAAGATAATGAAAAAATGTTGGTGAGAGGTGACTAAGGTGGTGGATATGTGAGTAGAGAGGATAAATGGAAGACATTTTATGGAGGTGGAAATGCCAAGTTAACTCAACTAGATGAACTAGATCCCCAAGAACTAAAAGAAGAAACCTAAGATTGCTGAATCATTTGCATTAATATTTGAAATGTCTCAGGGAACAGGAGAGATATTGCACAGTTAGAGAGAGTGAATATCAGTATTATTTTAAGGAGCGAAAAGAAATTACAAACATACAGGCGGGCAAAGTTGTATTAAATTCCCCATATGAAGAAAATTTTAAAAATTAAAAAAAAACATAATTATTAAAACTGTGGTTAGCAAAAAGACATGTGAATAGAGAAATGGTGATCACAAATAACCATTATGGTTAAATGAAAAACTAAAAGGTCAGCCACTTTTATTTTCTCTTTGATAAAATCTCTAATTTGTTGAGCATCCACATAGTTCATTCAATAAAAGACCTGCATTGAAATCTGGCTTATGCCATATATTGGTGTATAACCATGGACAAAGCACTGAATTATTTCATGATGAATCTGACTCTACAAGGTTTTGGGTAATACAACAGTTAATGCTCTTTTCTCATGATGAAATTCTCATGTAAATAATCCCCTACACAAATGAAATGATAACTAATGCAAATGGTGCTGAAGAGCAATTAATTGGTTGAGATGAAATTGCCATAGACATGATTTCTGTGGATTTTAGGTAAACCATCTTAGGCAATTATATGCAAAACAGGGTGATGTAAGTTGAATGACAGTAAAATTTTGTGAATTCAGAAGTACTTGAAAGTTAGACCTAAGTATTATTTATCTAATTTTCTAAGTATTATTTATTTAATAGTTTCCTATTTTCTAGAAATTCTGAATCATGACTCTAGAAGAGTCATCTAGGGATCGATAGTTTGCCAAATCATGGTTTTAGACATAGGTTGGGAGAATAAAAAATAAAAAGAAACCTTAATGAATCAGAGCAATGGTTCAAAATATATAGGATGGAATTTTTAAAACAAGTATTAATTCTTGTTCTAAGGTCCACCAATCAATTTAAGAAATACAACAAGGACTCATGGCTAAGTATGGCTTTATCACTGGGGAGAGGGGACTACTAGATGATTTAGTCAGTTGAACTATGGGGCAAAGTTTATCCAAGAGAATAGAATAATTAATGAGAAACTGAGAAAAAAGTCCCGATAGCAATATCCTTGTATTTGAAGGACTGTCTAAGTCAACCCAAAAGCATGAGTTAAACGCCGGCTATTTGCCAGAGATTCTGCCAGGTACTACAGATACAAAGACAACAGGCCTCTTCAAGTAACTTACTATAGATTGGGGGAGAAAATGGTAAATATTTCTAAGAATAATATTTGGGGGAAAATTTAGAATAAATAGAAGGTAATTTGGTTGGGAAGACATGAACTTTAAAGGACTGGTAAGAGGAGAGCTAAGGAAGCATGCTGTAAATTATAAAAACAAAGGAAAAAAACAAAAGAAAAAAAAGCCTAGGGATTCTTATAGACCAGAAAAGATAATACATTGCAGCTGGGTGTGGAGTGGAGCACATATGCAAAAGTATAATTGGAAACAGATGAATTAGAAGAGATCTTATTACAACATAGGATATCAGAGTTGAAAGAAACATTTAGAAAGAGATCAAAGAATGAAGGATCTGGATATTACTATGTAAATTTCAAGTAGAAATGGACTTTTGAGAATGAAAGGATATCAGCTCTGTAACAATCTGTTCAATATAGAATGCAAGGTATAGCATATGAATATATCAAGAAACCTGGCACATAAGATCTCATATTTGGAAATTAGTAGAGAAGATAAAATACTAAATCTAGAAAGGACCGCATAGCATAGAAAAAAAAATGTCAAAACAGAATGGAATTCTAGAAAACATTTATTAAAATGAAGATCTTGGAAGGATGTCAGGCTAAAGAATATGAAATGTTAATGGTTTTCAGTTGTGTAGCTCAAGAATATCCATATTCCTTTTGAGTATTTTTTGGAAGTAGGAAGGGGCAGCAAGAGATTATATGTTTCCTTGTGCCTTCTTTCATTGAAGTACTGAATGTATTGACCATTAAACTCCTTAGATCCCTACATTTATAATTCCTTCATTTTACTTTCAAACTATTTTCTCCCTCTTTTTTATCTTCTTCATTTTATTAGACTTACTTTGTATTAAATTATTTCATTTGTAAAACATACTATTGAGACATATAATGAAAAATCAGGGACTTTTTGACTAGCATTTATGTCTTTTAAATTCATCTCCCATTTTTTTTAGAATTGGATAAAAACCAAGGGTGTTGTCATCTCTTTTTATATAAAGTATTACCATAACCTCTGAACTTATCTTTATTCTCTTCAGTTTAAATACCTTTCGTGAGCAACACTTCACATGAGCACCTGAAGAATCTTTCTTTTTTTTTTTTGATAAACACTATTTTATTCAAATCTTTTGTTTAACTTACACTTCCTAAAATTTCCCTTCTTACTTTGAAAGAGAAAGTCTTTACAGCATAGAATCGGGAGGGGAGGGGGTAAAGAGAGAAAGAGACAGAGACAGACAGACAATGAGAGAGACAATGAGAATATGCAGAGTTCTATGCCCATGGTCCCTTACCTCTACAAAGAAGTAGGGAAACTGGTTTCCCATATTGCTCCAAACCTAGAACTGATTTCTGTTTATCTCTAAGAGTTCAATCTTCTTATCTACAAGGTCTACTTCTTCTAAGAAGCCATCTTTGCCTCTTCTTTTCCTCTTATTAGTTCCCCCTCAAATATAAGAAATTTATTCTTTCTCGAAGTCTTTTAGCATTTTTTAAAAATCCTCTCTTCCGTACTTTCTACACTCTTCAGTATATCAAAGTGAATTATGTGTGTATGCCTTTCCTTCTCTTTAATTTTAAGATTTGTGAACATATATTTTAGTGATAGGCATTTGTGCATCCTAACATTATCCATATATATGTGTTTTTAATGGTCTAATAATATTGAATGAATGATGAACCTGAGGACCATCTCCTTTTTCCTCTCCCTTCCTTAAACTACACTGTAAATAATAATAACGATGATAACAATAACCAGGATTTCTATGGAACCTACTATGTGCCAGGCAGTTTAATAACATCTTTGCAAAGATTACCTTATTTTATCCTGACAGCAACCTTATGAGGTAGGTGCTATTATTGTGCCTCTTTTATAGATGATGCAAATATACTTCCCAAATTAGCTCTCCAACCATGCTAAATGAAGGACTAATTTGATACAATTAAAGATTAATTTAAACATTCCTTTTTCCCAATCCTAACATTTATTTTAAATGTTAAAATATTTAAAAAGGTATTACTATTAGCTATTCACATATTGTTGCTATGTATAAAGCATTCAAAGGAACAAAGGTAGAATCATAAGAGCTTTTAGTTCTTTGGACCTTAAGCTATCAAGAGGAGAGATAATAAGGGACACAAATTTTTAGGGAAGGTATACAGGAAGGAGTTCTTTATATCAAAATCAGATATTTCAGTCAAATACAAAATATTTTCTCTATATATAAAATTATGTATACCTATCCATCTATATATCTATATCTATATCTATATATTTCTAGAGAAACAAAGAATAAATGTTGGATAGAAAGTCTATATCTATAATCAATCTATCTCTATAGAGAGAGAGAAGAAAAGAAGAAATTTATATACTGAAGAGATAACATTGAAAGTAATCACAGTGCATTAAAATAAATATAAATTGAAACCAAAAGAAGTTCATAAGCAAGGCAGCGATAATATCCAGTGAGAAGTTTATATAGAAATGCACAAAGCGTGGTTTACTAGGGAATGATCCTAAGGCAACAAAGAAATTTCACCTAATGAGTCTCATGAAGAATTGATGGAAATAATATAAAATGTGAAATCTTCCTTGAAGTGTAATGCTTGTCCAAAACAAAGAGAATGGGTAAAATGTACAAGAAGAATTGAATTTCAGAAGATATTTTCATGTGAATAGATGCCGAAATGATTGGGGGAGGAGAAATATGGGGAAAAATCTGGGCCAGAACAGGGGACACAGAAAGAAATCTACTATTATTAGCCAAATATACTTCCAGCAGGAGGTGGGCATTCCACAGAGGAGTTGAAGTGAAATGTGGGGCAAGGAAGCCAGTGGAAACTGAGCCAATTTTATTTATCTGAGATTCCGGTATATACAGTGAAAATCTGCACAGTCATCATGAACCATTTTCTTGGGACTTTCCCAGTGCCCTAGTTCTCATCCACCTCATACATGACTGCCATGTTCTCTATCCTGCTTATCAGGTGCAAGTGCCAGGCAGGATGTTCCAAACCTGCCTAGCATGGAATGATGATAGGAAGAGGACAGAGAGCCAACATCCTAAGATAATAAGCTCCAGAGGGCAGGAACAAGCTCAATGGAGACTTTGGACTGAACCCACATCCCTTTGGGGAACTTCTTAGAGCTAGCTCTTGATGTCACCCGCTACATATCTCCCTTTTTGTTTTACTAGGAGCGTGAGGTGATGGACATCTGTCCCTAATGACTTGGCCCCTGATGTAGCAAATTGTGTAGCACAAGGAATAACAAAGCATATTATAATGAACAATACTACCCAGGAGAGTAGATGAAGTCCCAAGGCAGGTATATTTTTGAATATATTGGTCACATCAAATTTTTCCCAAGTTTCTCCAGGGTAGGGTTTTTGGATTGGCCCCAGGAAAGTGACACTCAGCAATATCATAAGTAATATTGGACGAGAAAGGTAGAGCAGTTGAAAAATTACTGTTATGCCCAATACCTTCCAGATGATCTTTTACCTTATTCCATGCTACCATACTTGCCTTATAAGTTATAGGTGTAACAGAAATCACAAAGAAATGAGAATCATATTTCAATGAAACTCAGTTTCTGCAAGCTTGTCTTTCACAAATTCTACTGTTTCCTTTAAAGCATCTACATTTTGCTGAAAGTCTCTACTTTAACTCATTACCTAAATACAACACTGATTGTTCTAATACATTGATCTTATGCAAAAGATCCTAATCTATATTCTGTTACAGAAATCTTTTTTGATAATTCATTAACATATTAACATATTGCTGTACAGTTTGTATTTTTTCTTAGTAGAGAAATTTCAGACACAGTGGTTGAAATTATTGATAATAGTAGACAAAATAATAGTAGGGCAGTGAGGTAGGGCAAAGAAATCTAGTATCAGGAAAAAAATTTCCCCCCCCTTTTTTTTTCACAAAATCAGAAAATTCATTTAATGAATATCTTCCTGACAATTGATACTAATCACAAGTGACTGAAGGTTGTTCAGCAATTATGACAACAAATGCCTATTAGATATACATTGAGTAAGAGTACAGCGAATGCAAACAATATTCCATAGAGAGGAGTAATATATAGACAGGTCTCCATAAATACATGGCAGGAGGAGTCTGGTCCCAAGTGTACACTGGCAAATTGAGCAGCTTGTAATTCACTTAGTGAAGAAATAGAAGACACAGTTGCAATTAGTCCTATGAATAGAAGTCCAGAAATCACTTTTATGCAGCTTCCCCTGAAGTCTAAAACCAAAAGGGGGTAGTTCTACAAACAGTACAATGACATCATAACAGCTAATCAAGTGTGTATTGGTATAAGTTAAATAAGTAATGCTCCATTGGAGGGTAGTGTCATCTGGCATAAAGGTGAGCCACTATGCCAATTCTTCTTGTGTTGTTTTTGTACAAGGGATCTCTAATCATCTATCTCTGATTTCTCAGTTTCTACATGTGGGTGGTGAGTTGTGGAATATGCATAGACATTCTGTTCTGGCACCCACACTGGTCATTCAGCAGCTTCTGGGAAAGCATAAGCATGACCTCACAGTGTCAACCCCTCCCTTCATTAGTTAAGTGGCAGGCCTTTCCCATATCTGTGTTTGGGAATCTCTCCACATTACCCTCATTTTGGGAGTGTGCATGTTTTTAAATTGTTTTGTTGGTGGTATATACTCAATTTCAGTGATGCATAAAATTCAGGGTGTATAAGGCATTAGCTAATTGTCTTTGTGGTATATTAGCGTTTTTATTTTTATTTTTTAATAGGTAAATAGGTTTTTACATCTGTAGTCACTGTTTCTAGTTTGTGATTAGAAGGATTATGCTTATAATAAAGTACATTTGAAAGTGATCAGAAAAGGCAAAATTATTCTGCTAGTACAGGCAGGGGCATTTTTGAGTTTCAAAGTTTTGGAGTACACATTGAAGAAAAAGACTGTAATCTATGGTTAATTACATTTTTTTTCTGCTTCTCCTCTCTAAAAGGAAGCTGGAGGAGTAATATAGATCACACATTGAGGGTAGTTTTTAATGATCTGTGTAGCTTTTTCCTATGGAATTGTTTACATACAGTATGTGCATTTTGATTAAAATAAGAGTGAAATAACATAGCTCTGTGAATATTTTTGGTGAAATGCCTGGAAAACCTTGAACTTTTTGATTAAGAGTCACATTATTGTGATAAAGAGGTCCAGGAATTGAAGAAAGAGCTGTACTATGAATTATACACACACACACACACACACACACACAGAATAGTTGTTATGTTACACAATATTAAGGGGAGAAGAAAAATCACTTCACAATAGTAGGATAGCTGAAAGCTTTGCGTTTTAAGCAAAAGTAAAGTGCACATGTAACTTTATTATAATTAGAATTAATGTATTAACTTGAATTTCCAGGAGGCTGATAGACAAAAGAAACTCCTGACTAGAACCTTACAATAGAATAGTGGACATGCATCCTTGTTTCACAAAGCTTGTTTATCCTCTGATTTATATTCATTTTGTAAGAAAGAGATACTTCAGAAACTGAATCTTTTACATATAAGTTCAGACACTAATCTTGTTTAGGCCATGGAATGACTATACATTGAGAAACAAAAGAGCAAAATCTGTTCTACTTTACTTTTACTTAGCTATAAATTGTCTTGGAAAGTTTTAGCAAGCCTCTTAAAAATCATACTAGGGATTAAAAAGAAATTTTAAAAGTATATCCCCTTTATTCAAAAGAATTTTAAGATTCATAAATGATCACTAAACTTTTATGAAGAAAATTAATTGAAAAAATTTAAAATGATAGCTATTTTTTTTCTAAAAGCAAAAACAAACTTTTAAAGTTTGAATTTTGCAAACTTTTAAAATTAAGATTTATTGAAACCAAGTTGGTGTGAAAGCTCTTAGTTTTAGAATCTTCTTAAGGTGAGCCTTAAGTAGTTTATATATGTTTTTGTATGTGTTCTAATTTGTGATGAAAAATAATATTAGATTTTCCAAAAAGCTAACACAAAAGAGTTTATATCTATTACTACTTATTTACTCTGGCCATCGAAATTTACTATAGAAAGAAAAAAGTAGGAATATGTGAATTAAATATAGTCTTAAAGGCTTTTTATTTTAAGCAGGAATTTTTAACCAATCATAGTTCATAGCCAATTGCAGTTAATTTTATTCTTATGGAGCTATATTAAACAATAAGGATTTACTAGGTCCCTCATACATAAGGGATATTATTTAACATTAAAAATTAAACTTGTCCAGGTGTAAAAGCCAATTGTTAGAAATCCTTTTAATATTTTGCAACTTCTTAGCAAGTTAGAGTCATTAAATATTACATAACTAAAACAAGTTCCCTTCCCAAGCTGAATGACCTTGACTATAGAAATAATTTTCAGGGTTCTTGGCAGTTTTACAAAATAAGAATATTTAAGATGGACCTTAGGAAGGGGATGGTGGTGATGCCCCTGCTTTGTCAAATCTCCTACAGCCAGTAGGAATGGTCTGAATGGGTAGAATTAATCTCAATAAAGTTTTTACCAGTCTCCTACATAGAGTAGTCAATGAACAACTTTAGTTTTTAGCATTAAAACAGTAAAGTAACTTGGGTAATAATTTCCATAACTGATAGCCAAATTGTTTAAGCTGTAACTTCCTCTTCAACTACCAGTAAAGGTATAAATACCTGGTTTTCTATATGGCATATATAAACATTATAAGATGGGGTTTTTCAGAACTGATAAAGTGACATAACTCTTTTTACACAAAATTTTCCTCTATCTTTTAGTTTCAACAAAATTCAGATTAAGAATTGGCTTATCTAACACTATTTCTGGCTTACCATGATACTTATTTTAGGAAAACCATAATAACATAATGACATTTATTGTATTTCCAAGTTATCATTTGCAAAAATTATTGATAGAAATTTGGGCTTATCAATTGCAGATCTTTTTCTCCTCTCCTCACAGCTGCAGAGTCTAATTGTGGATTTAGGAGTTTGAATTGGAGAGGTTTATCTGCTTGCTTAAAGGCTTCAGAGAGCCTAAAGCCTGGTGCTAGTGGGGTCCTTGACAATTTTAACATGCTTCCTCACTTTTGCTAGAGTGGGGAGGGTAATTTAAATTCCCTATTAGTCTTCAGCACTCTTTCTCTTTTTCTAATCTGGGATGAGAAGCTTTAATGAATATTTGTAAAATGTTTTCAGAGATATAACTTTTACTCCAGTAAACTTTATTTATATGCCCACTCCTTTAAAACTTCTTTGAAAGTGAGAACTTTGAATCTTCCAGCAAAAATGAATTGGGACTGGCACCTACTCCCTTCTCTCCCATACTAGAGAACCCCCCAAAAACCTCATGTGTTTTTTATCAGATCTTAGAAATATTTCCATTTACCTGAATGCCAATAAATATTATAAATTCTGACATTTTTAGCATCAAATTAGGAGTGACACTTTTTACTTTTTTTACATTTCCTAAAAATAACCAGAATGAGTTCAATAAATTTTTTATTGCATCCCAGTAAATAAAATGTTTCTCTTTAGGTGAGGCAGGAAATGGATAAATGCTTGTTCATTTGCCTCTTTGATCTGAGGGAAAAAAATTCCCTTATCTTATCTATTTTTGGCATTCAACCTGGCCAGTGTTGAATGAAAAGGAATAGATTTTCTAACTTTTAAAAATCTTAAAATTTCTGTTCACACTTTTCATGCAAATAATTTATACCTATATTAATCTTCCTACCCAGCTCCTGTCTTTGCTACATGCTTAAATTTCTTTCTAATTCTGACTTGACACTTCTCTTACACTCTTTGACTTGCCATAACCATCTTATAACCCATAAAATAATAAAATACTTTGTTTTATGGTGAGAAAGAAGGGAGAGGGGGAGTGAAAGTGATAACAATGTTTCAAGGAATGTCGAGCAGTCCAGCTGCATTTTAAATCTTGTAGAATGACAAATTACTCACACTCATTCTCATGGAGGCACATAAACAAAGCAGAATAGACATAGAAAATGACATAATGGTTCCAAAAGCACACATAAAATTTGTAAGCGATCTCCCAAAATGATTAAATAGCTGCTTGACTCTCCAGATAGTAATGGAATCCAGGTAAGACCTACTTGATAATTTACCAAATCTATCACCTCCTTCTGTGGAAACCAGGGACAACATTCCAAGAATTCTTATAACTGACTGCTAGTGACAAGTAATCCTCTCTCTCTTACTGTTCCTTTTAAAAGTCTTAGATAATATTCTTGGTCTCTGCTTCTGCCCTGTACTTGACCCATACTTTTAGTTTTGAGCTGTGCGTGGTTTGGCTACAAAATCAAAAAAAATATTAAAAACAAAAGCAGATTGTATAAAAATTGCAGACTGTAAACTGGCAGACTGTCCTCCTGAGATGGGGTCCCTTTTCTTTTTCTTTTGTTTTTTGTCCCTAATCCCCCCAGTAAGCATGCTGCTCTCTTAGCCCTAAATCTGCTAAAAGATTTCCCTATACTATAACCCAGTCCTTGTAGCCACAAAACTGCTATAAGCCAAGTGACCTATCATTTCCTTATCCTCTTACCATGATGTCACAGTCACTGAGGGGCCTCTTCTGCTGAAGTCTGGTCTCCAGAGTTTGAAGTAAGCTCTCTTCTCATACCTTCTTTCAGATGCCTGTATTGGGTGCCACTTTCTTCCAGCAGCGGGTGGGCAATCAATGGAGGAGTTGAAGTGAAACATGGGCAGGCAAGCCAGTGGAAACTGAGCCAATTTTATTCATCTGAGGGTCCAGTATATATAATGAAAAACTGCACAGTCATCATGAGCCACTTTCTTGAGACTTTCCTGATGCCCTAGGTCTCTTTCACCTCATATGTGACTGCCTTGTTCTCTGTCCTGGTTATCAGGGTACAAGTGCTGGTTCCAAACCTCCCTAGCATGGAAGGATGATAGGAAGAAAATGGAGAGCCAACATCTTAAGATAATAAACTCTGGAGGGTGGGAACAAGCTCAAGAGAGACCTTGGCTGGGATACATGTCCCTTTGGGGAACTCCTTACAACTAGCCCTCACTGTTGCCCCCTACACAAGCATACTCCAGAAAAGCTTTCATGAAATCAAGAGATAGAGGATTAATTTGTGGAAAGTGGGACATAAACAAACAAATAAACATACATTTTTTAAATACCCATTATTTTTCAGGAAGGCTGCTAGATTCTTTACAGATATTATCTCATTGGATTTTCTGAACAACTATGGGAGGTAGGTGCTATTGCTATTATTATTATCATTATTATTATTGTTATTATTATTATTATTATTATTATTATTACAACTTTACAGTTGTGGAAACCAAGGCAAATAGAAGTTAAATGTCTTGGCCAATTTTGCATAGCTACAACATGCCTGAGGCCAAATTTCATCCACAATCAAACTCTTTATCCATTGTGCCACCTACGTGCAACTAGGGGCCAAAGATCATCATCCTAAAAGTGAGGATGAATACAATATTAATTTAGGGATTTCAGTTACTTAGAAGTCTGTTAGGTATTACCATCAACAGATAAAGCAGAGGAGTCCTCCCTAAAATAATATGATACAATGAATTGAGAACTTGTTTGAATTGTGGACGCATCGAGAAATCAAGAATGGTTTCATATTATCTGAAAAGGACTTCTCTTGCCTAGTACCCTAGTGTTATTTGTAATTTGATTATAATATCTTATTTAGAGTATAATCATATTATGTAATAAGCGTAACAGTATAACCTCAATATGTTTTATTACCATAATAGGGCAATATATACATGTAC
>CM053592.1:182384727-182401514 GCA_028646515.1 Pseudochirops corinnae
TAGTCACTTGTCTTTTGTGGATTTCAGTTACTCCACTATAATTACACCAAAGCTCTTAGACATCTTAGTTGTGGAAGACAGAAGCATTTCTTTTGAAGGCTGCATTGCACAGTTTTCTTTTGCTGCTACTTGCTTGGTGATGGAGACCTTCCTGCTGGCAGTGATGGCTTATGACCGGTTTGTGGCCATTTGTAATCCTTTATTGTATACAGTTGTCATGTCCCAGAAACGTTGTGCCTTTCTGATTACTGGGGCATGTATATGGGGAACAATTTCTTCTCTTATATTCACCTACACTCTCCTCATCTTGTCATTTCGTGGGACCAACATCATTAATAATTTTCTCTGTGAGTATTCTGCCATCCTTTCTGCCTCCTTCTCTGATAAGCATGTTTCAGAAATAATTTTATTTATCCTTTCTAATTTTATTACATTTTCCACCCTTATTATTGTGCTCACATCCTATGTTTTCATTTTTGTCACTGTTTTGAAAATGAATTCAACCAGTGGAAGGCATAAAGCCTTTTCCACCTGTGCCTCCCACCTAACAGCTGTAACCATCTTCTATGGGTCCATTCTCTTCCTTTACTGTGTGCCCAATTCAAAAAACTCATGGCTTATAATCAGAATGGGCACTGTTTTTTGTACAGTTGTGATTCCTATGCTTAATCCCCTAATATATAGCCTAAGGAACAAAGATGTGAAAGAAACCATCTGGAAAATTATTGGACACTAAAATACCGCATTTCTAAAATGATCCTATTGATGATACATCTTCTATCTGAATGCCATAATACTTCATTAGTGAATTCATTGTTACATGGTAACTTCCAATTTATATGGGAGTGGTTTCTATAGCCACCTGTATTTTGGTCCTGAACTTATAAGAAACTGAAGAAAAATTAAGTAAATTGAGATAATTACTGGGGAGATTAATGTACACACATACACACAAATTAACTGACAATTAACTCCATGGGAAAAAGATTGTCCAATGCCCTTACACAAACATCTTAAATTATGAATAATGAAAAAAACATTTTATTAGAGAGTATATACTTTTTCTCTTTCAGCAACCTTCTCATAGCTATCTGTATCATGGGGAAGAAAGGAAATATAAGGATGAGCTGTCAAGGTGAGGAGTAGTGTTTGGTGGTTAAGGCTGCTTAGATCAAAACTCCTTGGGAATGAGGTTGTTGGGAGATTTTTCCAGTTACCCAAGACTATATCAAGGCATTAGGCTAACATATTGAAATGTAAGACCAAGATTAGACTGTCAGGGTTCAATAGAGCTTGGAACATGGTTAGAGATTAATTGTGATTTGTTGAGCAGTAATGAGACATAGAGAATGAGATTCTTCTTCCTCCCTCTTTTTACATGAAGAAGTTCATTTAAGGTACTGAGCTCTATTTCAATTAAAGGAGTTATATTCTCTTTGTCTTTTTTCACCTTACATTTTGTTTTATCCTTACTTCTAGGCCAAATATACATATTAGTATTAGCGCTTTACTTGAGCTTCATGAATTTGATTTATATATTTATATAGAGGTATCTAAATTGATAGTGTGTCATCTTTTTAATATTATGTGTTGGGCCGCCAACCCCCATTGCTCCTTCCTGCTGCCCTCTGGGTGGTCTGTTGCAATCCAAGGCCTAGGAGCCAGAGTCCTGATAAGGCTGTCTGCCTTACCGGAATGTGGATTAACAGCATTGAGCATGTATCATCCAATGGGATAGACCACCCTTTCTTCTTGCCCCTGCTGCTGAGGCATGTGACTTAGTCTGCCCAGGTGGGAGAAAAGGGGAGCAAGGGGAGGAAGGGGGTAGGAGTAAGAGGTAAGTATGAGGTGAGAGAAGATAGGTGAGAGAGGAGAGAGAGAAGGGAAGAGAAGATGTAACAATAAAGCTGCATTTCTAAACCCATCTGTGTGTGCCGGGATCTCTGTTCGAAAATAAGGAAGCCAGAGACGTCTGATGACCCCTGGGAGGGTAAGTGAGGTCGTTGGTCCAGAAGGGTACCCAAGGTGAGAGGGTCCTAACAATTCTGAATTTTGTTTTATGAATGAAAAAACATATATGACGTTCACTTACTCTCTACTTGTATTATCATTTTGCAGAGCCAACATAATTCATAATTTTTTCTGTGAATATTCAGTCATCTTTGCTGCTTCCTTCTCTGATAAACAATTTACTGAAATAATTCTTTTTAGCCTCACAAATTTAATACATTTTTCACATTCTTGATTATTCTCACATCATATCTTTTTATCATGGTCACCATCATGAAGATGCCTTCAAACAGTGGGAGACAGAAAGCTTTCTCGACCTGTGCCTCCCACTTCACAGCTGTTATCATTTTCTATGGGGCCATCCTTTTTCTCTACTGTGTTCCCAATTCCACAAGTTCATGGCTCCTAATCAGAGTAAGCACTGTTTTTTATTCAGTGGTGATTCTCATTCTTAACCCCCTAATATATAGCCTAAGAAATAAAGATGTGAGCAGCTAAGGTGGCACAGTGAATAGAGTAGCAACCCTGGTGTCTGGAAGACCTGAGTTAAAATCCAGTCTCAGACACTTGACTCACTTAGTAGCCACATGACCTTGGGCAAGTCATTTCACTTCAATTGCCTTGCCTTCTCCCCTAAAAAAAAAAAAAAATTAATGAACAATAGAATATGTTCACAGTAAAATTACTCAGATGGATGGTAGGTCTACTATTTGAACTACCCTGGCAGATTTTGTAGTTGCATTTATTTATTCATTTTTATTTATTCATTTGTTTGTTTGTTTATCTATCCATTAATTTATTTAATCATTCAATCATTCATTTAATCATACATTCATTTATTTATTTAATACCTCAGACACAAACTAGAATGAGTGTTCTTGCTATAAACACGAAAACAGAGGTTCATACATGGAACATACATTATAGTTCGCAACACTTTTTGGCATATAAAAATAATCATGTTATTTTCAAAGTTGCTGTGCTTATTTATCATCCTTCCAGGCCATTCTTAAATTCTCTTCTGGGCATTGTAATGTTTCAATGCTTCTCTCTTCCTTTCTTCTTTTTTATCCATTTTTCTGTCAGTACTATTTATTCCCCCAATTCTAATTCCAAAATATGCAGAGCAAAAATAATAATTTGGGGTTACATTTAAGTCCAAAAGATAGCCCTGTGTTGCAACTCCTTTTCTATTCATCCAATGTTCAGCTAGCATTAAGATCTGGAAAATAGACATGTTGCTAAAAGTAAAGGAAGCATATGCTAACTGAAAAAGTCAAGAAACCTCTTGTAAATTATTGATTAGAATACACTTAACTGGGGCTGAGCAAAGATGGTGGGGTAGGAGCAGCAGGGTACCGCAGCTCCCACATAGCCACCTCAAATACCCATAAAATACGACTCTAAACAAATGTTAGGGCTCTAAAACTCACACAAATACACCTCCCACTGAAGGCAGCACAGCAGGAAGGGCTCATAATGGCATGCTGGGAGCCAAAGCCAGTCTAGTCTGAAAATGCCACATGGCCCCAGGGCAGCCAGGACAACTGGCAGCTGGAGCTTCAGAAGAGTGGATCAGCAGCAGCTGTAGCAGTTTCCAGAATTATCAAGCCATAAGAAAAAGGGACTAAGTGAAAGGTAAGTGGATCTCAGCTAAAATTGGAGGAGAAAAGTGGGTCTGGCCAAACTGCCTCCAGGGCAAGGAAGCAGCAGAAGCATAGGCCTGAAACTGCCTCCACATAGCTGCTTCAGAGCTCCCGGCCTGCAAACTGCAGGGGGGCCAAGCAATCATTCAGAGGCCAAGTGCTCTTGTTTTGAGTGGCCTGGATCAGGATCATGGTCTTGGGTGGTGGTCCTGGGGTGTGTTTTCAGTGAGCCAAAATTGGTGGGGGCTGCAAAAAAACAACAGCCCCCTAATAGCTCCTGCAGCTGGAAAAACCCAAGCAATTTGGGACAGAGCTTTCCCCTCTGGAAGCAGAGTTTCACAGAGCTAAAAAATCATTGACTGGCCATAATGAGCAGGCAAAGAAAGCAAAGTAAGAACAGCAACCAAACTCTAGATTCCTTCTTTGGGGACAAGAAGGATCAAAGCAAGGAATGGAAGGAAGACAACACAGTCAGAACTCCTGCACCAAAAGCTTCCAAGAAACATGAAAACTTGCTAAAAGCCATAGATCAGCTTAAGAATGATTTTGAAAACAAAATGAGAGAAGTGTAGGAAAACTTAGGAAGAGAAATAAGAATGATGCAATAAAATCATGAAAAGAGAATCAATAACCTGGCTGAAGAAAACAACACCTTAAAAAATGGGTTAACTCAAATGGCAAAAGAGGCCCAAAAAGCCAATGAGGAGAAGAATGCCTTAAGAAGTCTTATTTGCCAGGTGGAAAAAGAATCTCAAAAGTTTGCTGAAGAGAATAATTCCTTCGGAATTAGAGTGGAGCAAATGGAAGTGTATGACTTTATTAGAAATCAAGATACTATTAAACAGATCCAAACAAATGAAAAAAATAGAAGGCAATGTGAAATATCTCCTTGAAAAAACCACTGACCTGGAAAACAGATCCAGGAGAGACAATTTAAAAATTATTGCACTACCTGAAAGCCATGATCAAAAAAAGAACTTGGAAAACATCCTTCAAGAAATTCTCAAGGAAAATTGCCCTGATATTTTAGAACCAGAGGGCAAAATGGAACTTGAAAGAATTCACTAATCGCCTCTTGAAAAAGATCCCCTAAGAAAACTCTTAGGAATATTATAGATAGGTTCCAGAGTCCCCAGATCAGGGAAAAAATACTACAAGGTGCCAAGAAGAAACAATTTGAATACTTCAGAAACACAATTAGGATAACCCAGGATCTAGCAGCTTCTACATTAAGGGAATGAAGGGCCTAGAATATGATATTCTGGAGATCAAGGGAGCTAGGATTAAAACCAAGGATCACCCACCCAGAAAAATTGAGTATAGTGTTCCAGGGGAAAATATAGTCATTCAGTGAGGTGGAGGCCTTTCAAACATTCTTGCTGATAAATCCAGAACTGAAGAGAAAGTTTGGCAGTCAAATGCAAGAAGCATGAGAAGGTAAACATGAAAAAGAAATCATAAGGAACTTATCGAAGTTGAACTATTTGCATGCCAACATGGAAAAGTGATAATTTTAACTTTAGAAACTTTTCTCAGTATGAGGATAGGTGAAGAGAACACAAATGTACATATGTATATATATATATACACACACACACACACACACACACACACACACACACACACACAGACATACAGACATACAGACATACATACACATATGTCTATATAGGATACATTATATATGCATACAAACACATATCTGAGTATGTGTATATATGAATACATAGATGGCTCAAGATCAATTGAATAGGAAGGGACAATACTCTAAAAGGTGAAATCCTGAGGTGGGAGAGGATTAGAATGAGAGGAGACAGGGAGAAACAGAATGGGGTTAATCATCTCATAGAAGAGGCAAAGGATAATTGTTACAATGGAGGGGAAGAACAGGAAGGCAAAAGGGAAAGCGTCATCCTCACTCTCATTGAACTTCGCTTAGGGAAGGAATGACATCAACTCAAAATTGGGTATCTTGCCACACATGAGAGTAGGGGAGATGGGGATGAGAGGTGGGATGATGGAAAGGAGGGAAGTGTTGGGGGGAGGGTTGCTGGAAGTACACACTTCTGTAAATGGGCAGGGACAGGGTCAGGGTAGAGAATAGAACAGGCGGGGGGTGGGATAGGAAGGAGTGACATATAATCAGTCTCTCTGTGTAATTACACATGTACAGCCTGTATTTTATTACTTGTCCTTCCAGTGTGGGTGGCTGATGATCGAGGAAGGGAAAGAAACTAGAATTTAAAGTTCTATAGTCAATGTTTTTATATATATATATATATATATATATATATATATATATATATATATATATATATACACATATATTATTATTATTATTATTATTATTATTATTATTATTATTATTATTATTAACTACATCCAACTGGGACTTAAGATACACAGGCACTGTGGGAGCAATATCTATCCTGCCCTACCAGAAAGTCAGATGATGAGGGGGATGACATAGGAGAGAGCAGATTGGGGGAGGAGTTATACAGTGGGATAGCTGTTTTGAGGTATTGGGAAGGGAAAGATGGGGAGAAAATTTGTAACTCAAAATCTCCTGGAAATGAATGATGTAAACAAGAAAATAAATAAATACATAAAAGAAGTCAAAGTTATCTGTAGCCACATGTAAAACTGCTCTAAATCACTGTTGATTAGAGAAATACAAATCAAAAAGACTGAGTTACCACCTTACACCCATAAAATTGACTATTATGACATAAAAAGAAAATTAAAAAATGCTGGAGAAGATATGGCGAAATAATGCACTGTTCGTGGAGTTGTGTCTGATCCAAACATTCTGGAGAACAATTTGGAAGCATGTCCAAAGGACAATCAAACTCTGCATGCCCATTGATCCAGCAATGGCACAACTGGGTCTGTATCCAAAAAAAGATGATTGAAAAAAGGGAATAGGACCTACATATACAAAAACAAATATAGCAGTTCTTTTTGTTATGTGAAAGAATTGAAAATTGAGGCCCATCAAGTTGGAGAATGGGAAAAAAGCCATGGTATATGAAGGTAATAGAATACTATGGACCTATAAGAAATGAACATCTGGATTTCAGAAATTCCTTGAAAACACTTACATGAACTGATTGTGAGTGAAGTGAGTAGAACAAAGAGAACACTGTACACAGGAAGAGCAGCATTGTGCAACGTGTTGTCAACTATGGTTGGCCTATCCCTTTTCAGCAGTACAATGATCAAAAACAATTCCAAAAGACTCATGATGGAACATTCTGTCCACATCTAGAGAAAGAACTATGGAGTCTGGATGCAGATGGAAGCACAATATTTTCTCTTTTTTGTGTCTTTTTCCTTTTGTTATGTTTCTTCTTTCACAATATAACTATTGTGGAAATATGTTTACATGATTGCACATGTATAACTTATATGAAATTAATTTCCATCCTGGGGATAAAGAATGAGAAGGAGGGAGAAAAATTTTGCAACTCAAAATCTTAGGGAATGTAGAAACTATCTTTAGTTGTAATTGAAAAAAATAGAACCCTACCAAAAAAAAAATACAAAGCAGATGAAAAATATATAGTGTTTATAATCTGTAAAAGAAAAGAAAAGAAAAGAAAAAACAAAACAAAACCAAGCAAAGAAAGAAAGAAAATGTTTAATTTCTTCTTTTTCTTTTTAAGTTATTTGTTTTGGAGTCATGTTCTGTGACGCTGGGGTGACTCCCTTGCTTTGCTTCTGTGGTTCACGCTCAAGAATAGGTACTGTGAATAGCTGAGTTTGAGTGTTTCATAGTAAATTAACTGCCTGGGACAATTTACTATGTTTGACAGAAGAGAGGACAGATTGGGTGAGGGAGTAGTCAGAAGCAAAACACTTTTGAAGAGAGACAGGGTAAAAGGTGAAAGATGATAGAATAAAATGAGAGAATAGAATGAAGGGATATACATTTAGCAATAGGAAGTATGGGGAAAAATTCAAAGTAAGATTCTCTGATAAAGGCCTCATTTCTCACACACATAAAGAAATGAGTGAAATTCATAAAAAAAATAAGAGGTATCCCACAGTTGCTCAATGATGAAAGAATATGCACAATTGTTAGATTTAATAATAAAAGCTTTCTATAGCTATATGAAAAAGTGCTCTAACTCACTATTGACTGGAAAAATAAAAATTAAATTAATTCTGAGGTACCACCTCGTACTTATTAGGTTGGGTAATAAGACAGAAAATGAAAAGAAAAAATGGTTGGAGGGGATGTGGGAAAACAAGTGAAACATTTTTGCTCTCTGGTTAGAGTTGTGAACTGATTCTACCTTTCAAGAAACCTATTCAGAGCTATGCATAAAGGGCTATAAAGTCATGTATACCATTTGAGCTAGCAATAACACTGCTAGGTCTGAATCCCAAAAGAGACAGAAAACAAACAAGAAAAAGGAACTATGTTTACAAAAATATCTGTAGCAGTTCTTTTCTGGTGGCAAAAAAAATAAATGGAAATTGATAGGATGCCAATTAACTGGGGAATGACCAAACACATTGTGACATGTGACTGTCATGGAATACTCTTGTACTATGCAAAATGATGAGCCGGATGCTCTCAGAAAACCCTGGAGATACTTGCATGAGCCAATGCAAAGGAAAATATGCAGTGTACAAATTAGCAGCAATATTATAAGATGATCAGTCGTGAATGACTTTACTATTCTCAGCAATACAATGATCCAATAAGTCTCCAAAGAACTTAAGATGAAAAATGCCGTCTATCCCCAGAGAAACACCTGATGGTGTCTGAATATACATGAGGCATATTTTTTTTTAGTTTATTTTTCTTGAAGGTATTTTTTTTTTTTTGGTTTGCATTCTTTCACAACAAGACTATTTTGGAAATTGTTTGCATTACTTGACATGTAAAACATACCAAAATTTTGCTATCATAAACAATATTTCACAAAAAAGTTTTCTAAAAATAAGGAAGGATGAACCCTAGTCACCTGGTAGAGCGGGGATGGATGGTAGGACCGTCAAAAACTCTTGGCACCAAAACACAAAAAAATGGTGGGAAGTGCAAAACAGAGAAAATTCAGTTTTAAAATGTAAAGATCTAGAATAACAAATCATCTTAAAATTAAAATCAAAAGTCCAGGACAAATTAGAATCTTTACTGACACTACTACTTTCAGTGGGCAGAGGTGGGAGAAAAGAAGAATAAACAAAAAAACAGGAGTGAGTGGATAGGAAAGCATGAATTATAGTAATACATGATGTCAGCATAACTACTACATTTCCAGTTATTTAAATAATGAAATACTTTTATAAATGATGAAAGTAAAGTTGAAGAAAGTCAAGTCCCCATGGTCCAGGTATCACACCAGACTCAAGATGTTCCCCATGTGCTACCACCACCTCTGGAATTATCCCCTCAGCAGAGATCAGAACCAGTGTCAATTCTCAAAGCCTACCTGAATGCTACATCCCACAAAATTCTATGAACTGTTCCTTCCATAGAGAATCTGCCATGTTTCTTTCAGTACCACATTTGAAGACAGAAAATAATATCTATTGGAAATTTATGTTTTGCATAAATGCATGCACGTGGAAGAAGGTGGAAGGCAATAGTCAAATGTGACTTCTGTAATATTATTAATAACTGAATTTTCCCTCTTGTCAGTAAAGAAGTAGGGAACTAAGACTGGGGAATTAAGGTACACCGTCAAAAATGTGAGTTACTTGCTTCAAGTCAAGACAAGTAAAACAAATTCTTTTATTAAATCTCCACAATATGGCACAGGAGCTGGGCTAAATGTTGGGCATAGAGAGAAAGTTCAAAAATAGTGTTTCCTGTGCTCAAAGAGCTCATGGTTCAGTGGGGGAGACAACATACAAACAAATGATTTCAAATGAGGCAAGGTAAATTAGATAAACTTTAAAACGAAGGCATAAGATAAATAAGATTGGGGAAGGTTTTCAACAAGGTGGACTTTAGCTGTGACAACAGAGTAGCCAGAGGGACTAGATAGGAAGGAGAGGATTCTAGAATTTATTGTTCATTTCTTTTGTATTCACTTCTTTATTTACTTGTCCATTTATTGACTTATTCCATAATTTTACTATTGTCTATTTTTGGTTTATAGATTTCAGTAAATAATTTTAATCACAGTACACTGCTTGGTAGAGCTCTCCTGCTAGGACATGGAAATATAGTATAATTCTACTCTTCAATTCCAATCTTGGTCATCCAATTCCTGGGGACATAGGATTGTTGTAACATTAACTATATATCTTCCTATCTAATAGACATATATATATATATATATATATATATATATATATATATATATATATATATAAATATATATATATTTATATGCATTACTAATTATGTGTGTGTCTATATCTATATGTATATATGCATGTATATTTGACATAAATAGATATCGATCAATTTCATTGATTAGTTAATTCATCTTTATCTATCATCCATCAACCCTGAAGCTTTCTACATTTATTTATTTGTGAAGTAGCATTAAACCTAATGAAGTAAACATCTGAGTTGAAATTTCCCCTGAGATTTCAATGAAATCCCATTCCGAAAAAGTAAAACAGGAAACTCTGAGTTTCCTCTAATGAATTGTTTTATAGACTTTGGGGAAGACTCAGAATAGATTCTCTGGTGCCAGCTTCTCCAGGGTCCTCAGGCAGACATTAGATATCTTCCTCTGTTCCTTGACTTAGCTCCTAGACACAGCAAAATTGATTATTTCATTCTCTTTCTTCTTTTTGTATTAAACGATGAAATGTGAAACATTTTATTCTCCTGTTCCACTCTGTGGAAATTACCATAGTTTGAGGTTATCAGGCTGAGTCTGCATACTGGTAACCTCAATGTAATCTGATCATCTTTTCTCAGGGCTTTTGTCACTATGGGAATCATATTTTATCAGGCTCATTACTCTCAGCACTTCCTATCTAAGATATAAGACCTAGGGAAGCATCCATCTATTGGTGAGTATATAGACTTTCATATTGAGAAATATGAGTATCGAGGGCTAGACAGAAGAGATTAACTTACCAATTAAGATCAATTTGCTCATGATTTAGTATTTATCAATCACCAATAACTAAAAGGAGGAAGTGGGACTTAAACAGAACATCAGCAAAGGATAGAAAGATCTTAAATGCAAATGGGGAGGAACAACTTTTTATCTTAGAAGATGCAATTACAAACCCCTCCATTTAAGACTTTTCTATCTATGAATTTCTTTAAGTTGAGGAGTAAGAGGGGTGGGAGTTTTAACTTCTTCTGAAAGCAGAGAACACAAAGCTTCATTAGAAAGGATATTTGGGGGCTTATCAAAAAGAAGATTTTTTTCTAATTTCTGTAAAAACTGGCATCACATCTTAAAATCTAATATAAACCAAATAGCAGAGCTAGAAGGGATTGTGGAGGAAATTCTCCACCTAGAGGTCCTACAGTCCTCCTGGAGAGTAATTTCTTCCACCTTGGTCCTTTAAGTAGAGGTCAATAACTAATAGGCAAGTCTAGAGGATCAATCAATATTTAATTATTAAATATCTGCTCCATGCTGGGGATCACGCTAAATGCTGGGGTTACAAAAGGAAGCAAAAAATAGAAAGAGAGCCCCTGTGCTCAAGGAATTTACAGTAAAATAGGAGAGACAAGAAATAGAAATATATGCAAGCAAGCATATGTGTGTTGTATATTGTATGTATGTACTTTATGTATGTTGTATGTATAAGTATATATGTGCATATGCATATGTTTAGATATATACATATACATACATACGGAGTAAAAAAAAATCATTACTAGAAGGAAGTCAGTAGAAGTAAGAGAAATTAATTAAATAACATGAGCTGATAGGCGTAGTGACTCACAGTTCCTCAGAATAAAGGGTGCCACAGGCAAAGATTAAAACAGTTTTAAACAGACTTAGAACAACATTACAGGTGGCAGATTAGTTGAGGCTACTCGGTTACTTTACTTATTTCAGGTTGGGTAATAGGAACAGGATGGCAGCTGAGAGAACATCTTAACTCTGGATTTGCAACTTGCTGGACGAGTTGTCTCTGTAGTTCTCATAAACCTATTCTAAAAGGCATGTGAAGGTGTGTTTCTCTTTGGATTGTACCATCAAAATATAAAGTTCTGACGGTTAATATCCAAGGCAGCAGAGCCCTTTTTCAGCCTAGAAAGACAGGTCTTACGTTGGTGAATAAAATGTATGCAATCCTGTCACTCCCTTTCTTTGATCTTTTTGGTTACTTTTCCTAGGAGATGTTTCTCCCACATACACAGAATATGGATTGTATCCATTTCCTCCAAGCACCATAGTCCTTGTCAGATCTATGGATAAGGGAAAAAATTTAGGACCAACCAAGATATAGAGAGTTTTATGATATGTAAAATAAATCATTTTGGTCATATGAAATTTTAAAAAAAGTTTTTGCAGAAAAAAAAGGAAGCAAAATTTAAAGGAAATCACAAAACTGGACAACATTTTGGCAACAATTTTCTGAGAAATGAATAATTGCTCAAAAATATAGAGAATTGAATCAAATCAATAAGAATACAAATAATTCCCCAATTGATAAATTGTCAAATGATATGAACAGCAGTTTTCGGTGAAGACATCAAAGGTATCTATAGTCATATAAAATGTAGTAAGTGACTATTGATTAGAGAAATGCAAATTAAAACATTTTTGGGATACCATCTAATATTAACCAAACTGACTAAAATGAAAAAAAAAAAAGGGAAGATGATAAATGTTGAGGGAGTATGGGAAAACTATGATAACCAATGCAATGTAATCCAACCAACTATGGAGAGAAATTTTCTATAATGCCCAAAGGGATATAAAACTGAGCATACCCTTTGGCAGAGGAATACAACTACTAGCTCAGTATGCCAAAGAGATTGTTTTTTAAAGGGGGAAAAGGACCTAGCTGTACAAAAAAAAAAATTGCAAGTCATTTTGGTGGTAACTACGAATCAGAAATTGAGGGGATGCCCATCAATTGGGTAAAGGCTGAACAAGCTGTAGTATGAGTGTGACAGAATATTAAAGTGCTTTAAGGAGTGACAAGTAGGAAAACCTGCAACAATTTGCATGAACTGATCAAAAGACATGTGAACAGTACAAAAAGAACATTATACACTGTAACAGCAGCCCTGTGTGATGAAGAAATGTGAATTACTTAGCTATTCTCAGCAATAAAATGATCAAAGAAAATCTCAAAGGACTCGTGATGAGGTACGTCATCTACCCCCAGAAAGGAACTGATAAAATCTGAAATGTCAAAATACAGACAGAAACATACTGTTTTCTCTCACTTTTTTTGTTTCTTTCTTTTTGTTTCTTTCCTTCCTGACACGCTCCCTCTTTTCACTCTCTGTCTCTCTGTCTCTGTCTCTTTCTCTGTCTCTGTCTCTGGCTTTCTCTGGTTCTCTGTCTCGTATTTGAATCTTCTCATACAAAATGATTATTATGAGAATGTTCTACATAACAAGGGAGGGATGGGATAAGATGGAATGATAAAAATAGGGACTTAAACCTCAAAAAAAGTTAAAAATGTTTTTTCATGTAATGATGGAAAACTAAAATATTATTAAAAATAATTAAGAAGTTACATCACATATGGAACTCTGTTTCCTATGGACATATCGTATACATGCATCATAGTTTGCTTGTGATCTCCTCTTTTAAGATCTGAACTCCTCTGTGTTTCCCCAATAGGAAATAACATACCTGGAATTTTGTAAGTGGTTATTAAATATGTGTTGCCGAGCTGGCTTACCGGAAATGTCTCCCATCTAACAAACTTGCTTATTGTATTACTGGGGAGAGTGAAAGGGGGAGAAGAATTCCCTAATCATAAAAGTGATTTGGAAACAGGGTAATTATCAACCTTAAACATCTAGTAAAAGAAGTAGGAAAGATATGGCATGCAGAAAGAAAGTGCAGCAGTTGCAATGACATAATGAATTGAAGACAGTTTTTGTCCTATGACCTTAGGAGCAGCATCCTCAGAGTAGAGATTCTTGACTGTTGGTTGACTGAGCTCAGATCACCAAGCAGAGTCATTCTATGTAACACCTGGCTCTCCCATGTGCTATAGCACAGGAGAAATTCTGGATCTTGGAACCAATTTTTTGCAGTATCTTAACAGACTTGTGCAAGGTTAAGTAAAGAAGTATATTTAGATTCTCTCAAGTAGCATTTACTAATGTGATGCTGCCCCAGCCTTACCATTAACACCTTTGAGAATAAATTATTCCATTACTTGATAATTTGTATCCAATTACATTTTTTTAATTTTATGGCAAATATATGTTAATGTTGGTTAAGGTGGGAAATAATTCTAGCTGCAAGACTAATTTTGAGAAAATCTGATTCTCTGAAAGTGACAAAGCAGAGGCATATTTTTTAAAATTACTTCTTTAGCAACAACACATTTAGGGACAGTAGAGAGTCTCTAGGCCCTAGGACACAAAGGAGCTGGAGACAAATGTAAGATCTTCAGCCAAGTACTGTACTTGGTCTTCAGATAGAGTAAGAGGACATGTCTCTGACTCTGCATTTTGCTGTAAAACAGAGCCAACCTCATCTTCCTCATCTATTTAGTGAAAGAGACTATGATTTTCTGGTGATAATGTCCATCAGTGGATTAATTATAAGCCTGATAATTAGGAAGGAATCAGGGAGAGACCTAATCATGAAACTACTATGTCACAAGATATAACTTCTATAGTATAGATCAAGGAAATGAACCATTCAGGACCTCTATGTCCTGGTGAGGACATATATGTTCTAATTTCCTCCTGTACACATTTGATCTTGGTCTATTAACTGGAAAGTAGAATTTTCTTTTCATAAGTTCTCTGATAAATGATAAATGAAAGATAAATGAGAAAGGAACTGCCAAAAGACTGGGAGGGCTTATCTCACATCGTCTTCATCATCATCATTCTTTCTGGTGACCACTTTTGTTCAAGGAATCTAATATCCATAAATATTAGGAAGATCTTCCCATAAGGTCTTTTCAGTACATGTGGAACGATGAGACTGGTACCTACAAAGACCAATGCCAATATCGTGTAGCTACTGTTAATGTTCCATCAGCAGTTAATAACAAGGCTAGAGAAAGTGAGTTGAAGAGTTGTGTGTGTGTGTGTGTGTGTGTGTGTGTGTGTGTACGCACGCAGGAGAACTGTCAGCAAAAAGTGATCTTGAAAAAACTATGCATAAAAGGGCAGACATAATTGAGTAGGGAACAAAGTAGAAGGTGTCACACTTTAGGGAAAAGGCTATGTCCAAAGTCATGAAGGCAAAACATGTATATGTAATCTTCAGGGAATAATGAGCAGAGGAATTTGACAAAAAATATGGCTTCACTTATGAAAATTCCTGGGAGGTAAAGTTGGAGATGAATCAGTTTATGTATTTTATAAAAAAAATAAAAGGGAAAAAACATACAGGAATTAGGAAAGATTGTAGAGAAGAATCATAACGTGTTCTCTATAATGCTAGGAGGGACAACCTGGGTTCACATTCCTCCTGTGAAATATGCTCCCAGAGAGCAAAGTACCCAAAACATGGTGATTTAACTCTCTCTTGCTAAGGAATTATCTCAATTCATACATTGCAAAACATTCCTGAAGCAGTTTCAGTGGAGGTGGTTCATATGTCTGAAGCTCCTTGTAACTATGGAAGAAAAGTTCCAGACAAAGCATGAAAATCCATTATTTAATTTTAAAAAATGGTACTCATACTGTTTGGTCTTTAGTTATCACTGTTGAGATCACATTTTGAAAGCGATAATTGTTTTGGAGCTTTCTTCTCAAAAATGTTTAGAGCAATACAAAATGATACAACCTAAGACCCACAAGTCAGAAATCAATTTAAATTTTGAATGATGAAGTAATTGTTTGATTGCTTCAGACACATTGCTATAGTCAAAGACTCCATTCCCACCAGCAGGTGCCACAAATGCAGAAACCAGATGTGGATGGGAAGGGGAGAATTATGACTATCTACAGTACAGTAGTATAAATCCAGTATTAATAAGGAAGAAATTAAAAAGAATGAAATTTAGGCTTCATAGGAGAAAATTCATATTCTGAATTATGCAAACGTCTTAAAAAATGGAATAGACTGACTCAGCTGGCGTGGTGACCCGAAGGTTTCAAGGACATTTCTCTCTCTTCTTCTTAATATTTACTTTTACCAAGTGTGATTATCTTCTTTCAACAAGTAGAGACACCAAAGCTGAAACAAACATATGCGTTGACATCAGGGGGTCCATATTCAAGACATAGAACTAGAAATCTGCCCCCAGAGATCATTATTGGAACTCAAAAGGTTAAGAGCATAATGGTGTCTTACAAAATGAGTCTTACAGCTTTAAGGGGAGACTTTAGACAATGGACAGAGAATGGTCAAGGAATAGTTTGAAAATTGGAAAGTTTGCCTTATTTGAGGAAAAATTAGTATTTTTAAAATTAGAATAGCAGAAAGAGGTCATAGAGACAAGAAATATGGTGAGAGCAGAGGTATGGTGTCACAAACATACTTTTTATTGATATTATAAAGAAGATACACTTTGGGTTGAAACTGGTGCTAGGTGTTAGAAATTGGATAGAAAATCAGTGTGCATGAGAGCACGTTTATGGAAGGACTTGTATGACACGCCAAGGACTCAAACAGTCTATTTAGTTTAGACCATAATTTGCTACATAAGTATTTCCATTTGGCAGTGTCTTGCTTTTGAAAGTGAGATGCAACATAGTGGAAAGATGGACCCAGAGGAACCACATCAAAATCATATCTCTGCTGTTTCATACTAGTTGATCTTAGACAACTCATTTAAGCTCTTCTTATCTATAAAAGTAGAGACTAGCCTGTATAGCTGATCAGTCTTTAAGCCCGAAATCTATGAAAATAAATGATAAAGCTCTAGGTGTATGCAAGGACAACTGAGGCTACAAATGCATTGAAAACACTGGAAATGCAGAAAAGAGATGGGTGAGATTGACAAAGTACTTGAAAATCTAGACAGAAAATTAGATAGATAGATAAATAGACACATAGGTAGATAGATGGATAGAAATATTTCTTTTTGGCC
>CM053592.1:182402014-182420075 GCA_028646515.1 Pseudochirops corinnae
ATATCTTTAATTTCTACCTCTGAAAATTGCCTCTTCATATCCTTTGACCATTTATCAATCGGGGAAGACTTGTATTCTTATAGATTTTACTTAATTCCCTGTATATTTTAGAAATGAGGCCTTTATCAGAGACACTAGTTGTAAATATTCTCTCCCAATTTGTGATGGTATTTTATAAAAAAATATAGTTTTTTCGTTTGGGGGTCCCATAAATCAACTTTACAAATACAATAGGGCTTCATGGCCAAGTATCATTTCCCACTGGGGTGGGAATTGTTGGTTTTGGTCAGGGTTTATAGAGCTTCTTAATCTAAACAGAGTAGACTACATATTATTACAGTATTGAAGATGATATGGTGTGATGAGAGATTTGAGACAAGGAAGATCAATTAGGAGACAGTTTTAGTAGTCTCCTCAAGAACTGATAAGGACTTTAACCTAATTTGTTAGCTGAGTGAGTAAAGGTAAAGAGATCTTTTTGTGAGGTATTGTTGGGGTAAAAATGTCTGGACTGCCCACCTGACCAGGTAAGTGAGGTGAGGGAAAATAGAGATTCCAGTATAATTATGAGTTTATAAATCTGGAAAACTGGTGAGATACTGGTGCCCATGATAAAAATTAAGAATTTTAGAAGAAAAGAGGATTTTAGAGGAAAAGTTATGAGTCCTTTTCACACATATTATATAAAAATCTATTCATATATATGCACACATATTTAATACAAATAGCTAGGTTTGCATGTGTCATATTTATATGTACATGTGTCCATACATATAGATGTGTGTATATGTTGCAAATTTATGTACACATAGCTATTCATACAATGCATATACATATAACAGTTATATATGTTCATATATACACACATAGCTATACACATATATAACAATAATACACACAAAACCATGTATGTACATACATGTATACATACGAGTGACATGCCAAACAATTGAACTTATTTTTTTATTCTAGATTCAAGAGAAGATCATTGAATGTATCTGAGCAGAGTCAATTACTTTCATAGACCTACACTTGAAGAAACTGGTAGTTGTGTGAATTACAATGGAGTGGGATAAAGCTTGAGGCGAAGCGATCATATAAAAAGGTAATGCAATAAAGTTGGTGAGAGGCGATGAAAGAGGTGGATATGTGAGTAAAGAAGAGAAATGGAAGAAATTTTATGGAGGTCGAAATGCCAAGTTAACTCAACTAGATGAACTAGATCCCCAAGTACCAAAACAAGAAACATAAGATTGCTGAATCATTTGCATTAATTTTTGAAACGTCTCAGAGAAGAAGGGAGATACTGCAAAATTAGAGAAAGGTAAATGCCAGTATTATTTTATGGAGATAAAAGAAATTACAAACATATAGGTCAGTGAGATTGTCTTAAATTTCCCATATGAAGAAAATTTTAAAAAATTTAAAAAAAAACATTATTATTAAAACCGCAGTTAGCCAACAGACATGTGAAAATAGAAATGGTGATCATGAAGAACCAGCATAGTTAAATGAAAATCTACAAGGTCAGCCATTTTTATTTCCTCTTTGATGAAATCTCTAATTTGTTGAGCATTTGCATAGTTTACTTAATAAAAGAAATTAGTTGAAGCTCGGCTTATGCCATATAACTGGTGTATGATCATGGACAAAGCACTGATTTATTTCATGGTAAATCCAACTCTATAAGCTTTTAGGTAATACAACAGTTAATGCTCTGTTCTCATGATGAAATTTTCACATAAACAATCCCCTACACAAATGAAATTAAAACTATTGAACATGGTGCTGAGGAGCAATTAATTGGTTGAGATGAAATTGCCAGAGATATGATTTATGTAGATTTTAGATAAATTATCTTGGACAACTTTATGCAAAATAGGGTAATGTAAGCTGAACAACAGCAAAATTTTGTGAATTCAAAAGTATTTGAAAGCCAGACCTGACTATTATTTATCTAATTATCAAAGTATTGTTTATTTAATAGTTTCCTATTTTGTAGAAAATCTGAATCATGATTGCAGAAGTCATCTAGGGACTCTACTTTGCCAAATCATGGTTTTAGACATAGGTTGGGAGAAGAAAAAAAAAACACCTTAAAGAGTCAGAGAAATGGTTCAAAATGTATAAGACGGAATTTTTAAGACAAGTGTAAATTCCTTTTCTAAGGTCCACAAATCAATTTAACAGATACAAGAAAAAGGACTCATGGCTAAGTGTTATTTTATCATTGGGGCCAGGGGACGACTAGATGATCTAGTCAGTTGAACTATAGAGCAAAGTTTATCAAGAATACAATAATTAATTAGAACCTGAGAAAAAGGCCTGATAGCAATAGTCTTGTATTTGAAGGACTGTGTAGTAAGTCAATCCAAAAGCATGAGTTAAATGCCACCCATTTGCCAGAGGTTCTGCCAGGCACTATGGATACAAAGACAGCAAGCTTCTTCAAGTAACTTACTATGTACTGGGGGAGAGAATGCTAAATATTTCTACAAATAATATTTAGGAGAAAATGTAGAATAAATAGAAGATAATTTGGTTGGTAAGGCATGGAGTTTAAAGGACTGGTAAGAAGATAACTAAGAGGGCATGCTGTGAATTATTAAAAAAACGATTATAAAAACAAAAAAAAAAAATAGAAACAAAACAAAAGGAACAAAACCAGGGATTCTGATAGACCAGAGAAGATAATGTGTTGCAGCTGGGGTGACAGTGGAGCACATATGCAAAAGTATACAAGTAAATGAAGTCATAGGTGTGAGAATTGGCAGGAAAGCCATTTTGATTGAACAACAAAAAACAAGAAGAGAAATAATGCACATTTAAGGTGAAAAATAGATTAGAGTCAAAGCTGTGGAAATACTTAAATGTCAAATATAGGAGTTTGTATTTGATAGAGAGAAAAAGGAAATTGTTAAACTTTGTGGAGAAGAGTGACACAGTCTGATCCATTCACTAGGCCAGTGGTTCTCAACCTGTGGGTTATGTTCAATTTGTAACAATGAAAATACATCCTGCGTATCAGATATTTACATTATGATTCATAACAGTAGCAAAATTACAGTAATAAAGTAGTAACAAAAATAATTTTATGGTTAGTGGTCACCACAACATGAGGAACAGTATTAAAGGGTTGCAGCATTAGGAAGGTTGAGAACCACCACATTAGGCCAATCAATGTGGCACCTACAAGAAAAGGGTTAACCCCAGAACAGAAGAAAGGGCTGATAGATAGATATTGCAAAGATATCAATTTTGTTTGGATGCAAATTTCAATTTCAATTCATTTAGAACTATTCAATTTGAATTAGTTCCCTTGAAATGAAGGTTCTTAAAACAAGGACTGAAAATTCATAAGGTTACTTGTAAGGGGGTTCTCTCTGAGGCATGTGTTGAAGTATATAGCCATGGATTTTTTTTCCCCCTACCTTTGATAGACTATGATTGTATGACTTTGAAATTCTCTCCAAAAGGAATCATGATGAGAGCTAACCAAAATCAGAGTAATACAGTCATGTTCATCCTCTTGGGATTCTCTGATTACCCAGATCTCCAAGTACCTCTCTTTCTGCTGTTCCTGGCCATCTATGTGGTGACTATGGTGGGAAATGTGGGCATGATTGTGATCATCAGATGCAACCCCAAACTCCATACCCCTATGTACTTTTTCCTCAGTCATTTATCCTTTGTGGATTTCTGTTACTCCACTATAATTACACCCAAACTGTTAGAAATCTTAGTTGTGGAAGACAGAACCATCTCATTCATGGGCTGTATCATGCAATTTTCCTTTGCTGTCACCTGTGTGGTGACAGAGATGTTCATGTTGGCAGTGATGGCTTATGATCGATTTGTAGCCATTTGCAATCCCTTACTGTATACAGTCACTATGTCCCAGAAACTGTGTGCCCTTCTCGTCACAATATCATATTCATGGGGCCTAATTTCTTGTGTGGTCTTCACCTACTCTCTCCTTATCTTGTCTTTTTGTGGGATTAACATCATTAATAATATTCTCTGTGAATATTCTGCCATCCTCTCTGCCTCCTTTTCTGATAAACACTTAACTGAGGTAATTCTATTTAGTCTTTCAAATTTTAATACCTTTTGCACACTCATAATTATACTTACCTCCTATCTCTTTATCTGTATAACTGTCATGAAGATGCCTTCAACCAGTGGGAGACGTAAAGCCTTCTCCACCTGTGCCTCTCACTTGACAGCTGTTACAATCTTTTTTGGGACTATCCTCTGCCTCTATTGTGTGCCCAGTTCCAAAAGCTCATGGCTCATTATCAGAGTAAGCACTGTTTTTTATACAGTGGTGATTCCCATGTTGAATCCATTAATATATAGTCTCAGGAACAAAGATGTGAAGGAAACATGCAGGAAATTAATGGATATCAAAGTATTTTCTCACTAAAATTTTTGTATGGCTGATATCTCTACTTGTTGAATGACATAAGAACTTCTCAAGATATTAAATTTACAAATTCATTCCTAATAGCTGTTTTATGTGGTAGCCTGCCATTAGCCACCACATCTCTCTGGAAGCCAGTCATGAGCATGTAAGTGAAAACGACACATAAAATGAGAAGAAAAAAAAATCACAAGGAGAAAAACAAGAGCAACTTCAGTGGCAGCAACATCAAAACATAACTTATCAGCAAGAGCAACAATAAAAACATACTTTTGTGACTTTTTCTAAAAGATAGAGCCAGTTTTAAGACCATATAGAAAGGAAAAAATCTTAAATTAGGGGTTAAAATAAACCTATGACTTTAATAAATAGGATAGTTGTTTTCGTCAATGAATCTTCTGATCTCTCAAAATTATGCAAATTAAAAGAATCATAAGAGTGAGGTAACACAACAAAAATGCAGAAAATTGATGTGATATAGCTTAATCTTAACCAACATCAGAGAACACCTTCAGATGATGACGATGATGATGATGATGACGATGTTATAAGAAAATCAATCCCAGAGTTGGAGTGGTTGATCATTTGAGGTATAACTTCCCAAAATGAATAATTAACAATCAGAATCAACTATTTAAGTTGGCTCTAGTCCTGACATGTGATAATATGTATGTGTGGGTGTGTGTATGTATTTATCTCTTGCTTGGGCCCAGTATTATGGATTAGAGATATGCAATTCAATGTTAAATTTCTATTTTGAAGTGCCATTGCAATAAGATTTTGTACTACATTGAGAGGATCAAGATCTTAAGTCATTCAACTATTCAACTTTGGGATGAAAGATAATATACATGTTCGTGTATGTGCGTCTATCTTTATGAAATATAAAGTCAGATTTTGAAGTATCAAAAACATATGTTGATTCTAAAAAAAGCTAATTTTATCGGAATAAAATTGCCATAAATATTCTTGGTAAACTTTTGTATTCACAATCTATTAGCATATGTATGTTAATGAAATAGAAAGATCTTCCCTGTCCATTAATAGGCCTGTAGGACCTACTTTGAGTCACATGGGGCCTGGATCACATGGAGTTAAGAGTGGGAGAAGCTTCTCCAATGGAATTTTAACTGAAATAGAATGTTAGGGAGAGAGAGAGAGCACAGAGTATGAGAGGCACAGCAAGGAGTGAGAGCAATACAGTACTCAGAGAGAGAAGCAGCTTGAGTGGGCAGAGGGAGGAACTAGTCTAAGGAAACCTGTTTGTAGGGAGGCCTAACAGATAAGACTGCCTAAGATGTCTGTGCTCCCTGGAATAATGATGATCAAGACCTTGTTAAATATGCCCTCCTTGTGTTAGAATACAAATAAATACTTTGGGTTTGCATTTATGAGAAAAGATTATTATAGGTTGTGAATTTACCTTGAAGACACAGTAAATATGGGTATCACATGGGCCTTACAAATATAACACCCATTTATCAGAGTAATATCTAGGCCCCAATAAATACATGGCCTATATAATTCTTGAAAGAAGAAAAAAATAAATCAATGACAAGAATATCTGTTTAAATTCTATAATAATTCTCTAATAATTAAGAAAACAAGCTCAAAAAACAATTCTGAGGTACCATGTCACACAATTTACAAAGACAATTAAAAATAAATTTGATAGCCATAAGGGTTGAGCATTTGGTACAATACTACACTGTTTTTGAGTTGTGTGATGGTCTTGAAAATATTAAGCAATTTCGATAAATATTTTTTTTATGTTGATCCTATGACTAGCACTAAACACTAATGAATGAGCAAAATAGGATTAAATTTTTAAACAGGATTACAAATTTTAAATTTTTTAGGTATTTAATTATTTCCAAACTAATATAAACTTTAAAATGAAAAACATATGCTTTTAAAATATATTTGCATTACTTTTTTCATTTTTGAAGGTATTTATGTTTGTATTAGGGAAACATAAGAAATATAAAATTAATATAAAAAATGAACAAGAAATTCTTTAAAATGTGGTAGATTACATAAAGAATTGGATAGTAGAAGGGAGAGGGTTGATCTCAAGGTGATCTGGTATAGAGGGAACATGAGTACAAGCAGAAATTAATAGCATTTGCATGAAGATTTGGGAGAGGAAAGGTATTTTCTCGACATTATCCATACAGATGACAAAGTGATTTTCCTAAGAAACAGAGAAAACCATGTAAATCTCCTACTCATTGAATTGCAGGGGTTCATTATTGTGTGCATTATCAAATATAAACTTTTCTCTCTCTTTTTTTTTATCTCATCATAATCTGGCCCCAAACTACTTCTTCTCCCTCGTATGCATTGCTCATCACAACTCTAGTATTTCGCCAAACTACCTTCTTTTTGTTTGTAAAATTAAAAAGTTGATCTTTCATCTTTATAGCTTTGCAAGGGCTCATCATTAGTAAATGGATTTCTTCCACCCTTGTCAAGTCTATCTTCATATCTCCAGCTTCCAGAACAGTACTATTCTATAATAGGTTTTCCATAAATGATTTTTGTTGTTTGCTGATTAACTGATTGCACTTGCAATGTACAACTCAACTTGCAGGACTAGGCATACTTTGGGAAAGAAGTTCCTATCACCTGTTTCCTGGGCCAAAGTAAAGTATGGAGAAATTGTGAAATTAATCAACATGAGTTTGAGATGGAATTAAGAATTTATTGTTTCATAGGATGTGCTTCCCAAAGCAATCTCCTGATGTTCTGATTAAGAGAGCAAGAGAAGGTTTATAGTACTAAATCAGAGATATGGATATATCAGAATTTTCTCTGTGGTGATTTTCGGAGAGCTCCATGGCCCCTTTAGATTCCAATGGCCACAATTATCTCCCACAGCTCTTACTCCACCCCTCTAAGTGGATTCAAAGCTTAAGGTATTTGACTTTCATTCATAGTGACATATTTATTTTTAAGTATATTATTTCTTCCTAGGAAATTTCCCAGAATCTATGTTTCATAATATCATGCCACTTGCTGCCCTTCTTCAACTTTATACCATGCCACCACTTGCAAACTTCTACCCCTTCCCACATTCCTGAGTCTGTCTCTGAGAACAGTAATTTATACTATGATTCCCATAAAGAACATGTCAATAAGTTGTTCAATGATGTAGGATTTTATTTAGGGGACCCTGACATACTGGTACCAAGTTATTTGAGATCTGACTTTGGCTTCTAATGATGTAATCACAGGTGATTGAAAGGTTAACAAAAGGAGTTTTACTTAATATTAACACAGAGAGGATGAATAACAAAGATATAATAATATTTAGATTGTGTAGGTGGGAAGCCTCTCATCTCTTTGTGGCACTGAGGCCAGTGAGCAAGGCATGTCATGTTGACTCATTGGGGCATGGGATATCAGCTATGTAAAAAAGGGTTCTAACAACACATGGCTTTTGAATGCCTTTAGTTGAATAGGAAGCAAGGTCAATATGAGCAGAGGATATCAAACATGGCTTCAGTCTGAGAAAGTGGAATTTATGAACTTTTCCCACCTCCAGGGTAATCACAGTCTATTTTTGATACATTTTGTGGAAACAAATAAACAAACAAAAAACTAAACAGAAGCAAAAACATTAGCCTTACCCTTGCTAGGGAGGAATGGGAACTTTACAATCACCACCCCATTTGATTTCCAGGCCTTTGACACTCCTTCTTCCTAACTATCTACTCAATCAGTCATAGTCATTTTCTTCCCCTATTAACATAAAAGCTCCTTGAGAGAAAAGGCTAGCTCCATTTCTTGTATTTGTATCTCTAACAATTAGCACATAGCTAGAAAATAGTAAATGCTTGTATCAGCTCATTGTAGGCAGGGATAAACACACACACACACACACACATCTGTGAAGATAGTGATGTCTACAGATTCTATAGATATGTAGAAATATCTAAACATATACTATATATATATAGAGAGAGATGCTGTAACCAGTACATTAATTTGGCCCAGCAACCAGCTGAATGAAAAAGAGAGAGAAAGAGAAAGAAAGAGAGAGGGAGATGGAAATGTATTCGATAGTCTGTTTATTACAGAGCCATTTCATACAGAGCCAAAGTTACAAGAAAATCACAAGGCTTATATTTCTTATAGCAGGAATTCCTACGTGAATGCATGGACCCTTCTTTGAAACTGACCACTCCTACCCCAGCCCAAGGCTAATTATTCAATGAGACTTCTTCCTCAGGACCTTTCCCAGAGATACAAATTAAGCAGGGAATCATTTGCTAATTGACTGCCAGAAACTACTTTAGATATTCATAGAATCAATGAAAGCATCCACCCAACAAGATTATATTCTTTCTGCATATCTGCCTCATAGAAGAGGGGGAGCATGAAAGTCTGGTCTACTACAGAGAGAGATATCTCTATCTACATTTACATCTATTGTCTCGGCAGAGTCAAACACAATACATAGCACCAAGTAATCACTAGCACACCATCAGTTTATTGAATGATTAACAGCTGACTCTTAAATTACTCTTACCTTTTCTCTCACAGCACTAACCTGTCACCAAACAATGAACCTAAACCATAAAGCTATTTCCTAAGCTCTCCAATACATATACATCCTTGAAGTGGGAGAAACCTTTCCTTGTAATTTCTAGGGCATACCTCTTTCTGCCTTTCCTGCTCTGTTTTAAAACAGCTCAGGTTGTTGATATTTACCCTCCTTTTAAATTCCATGTCCTTCATCTTCCTTATTGCACTGCTTCTCAAGATGACTTCTCTTCTTCTCTTCATTAGGAACCATGGTGACTGCTGGTAGAAATCCAAGTGTTCCGACTTCATCAGGTTTCATGGATGCAGCCTTCATCTCTATGCAACTGATTTCTGCATCTGCACTGCCAGCCTTGGTATCTCCACTGAACTACAATCATGCACCACTGACTTTTAAGCATCTCAAATCCATGGGCTACAGGTGTTTCAAGTCAATGTAGCCAAAAGAGAATTCAGGATCTTCTCTGAAGCCTTCCCTCTCCATTTCTGAAATTCCCTATAATTGTGAAAGACTCCACCATCCGCCCAGTGACCCAGTCTTAGAATTTCATTGTCATCCTCAACATCTCATTTTCTTTTATCCCACAAAGTAAATGTTGTGAAATCTCTTTGTTTCTGACATTGTTAACATCTCTCCCATATATCCCTTTCTCTCAAATCCCACTAACACCATCCTCATCACCTCCTGCCTAGACTATTATTAGTCTTCTACCTAGACTTGCTCAAATCTCTCCTTGCTCCCTTGATCTGGGAAAGTGTATATACCTGGTCTTGTTTGTTTGTTTTTTTATTTGTTTGTTTTGTGGTTTTAAATAAAGTCTAGGTATAGCTATGTCATAGATCTTGACCTTCCCATATTTCAGGCATAGCTCACTGCAGTGGTTCTCAGTTACTGCCAGGATCAAATGTAAACATTTGTTTGGGATCTCAACTTCTTCATATTCTATCCCTCTCCACTTTTATGCATTAATCCTCTGCACACACTTTAGAATTCAGCTATATTGGACTTTTTACTGTTATTTGAACATTAAGCTACATCTTCATGCCTTTATATAAGCTGTCCCCTCATGGAATTCTCTGTTACCTTATTTCTATTCCTAGTATCGTTCTCTTTCTTCAAAAAGTAAAATGAATTCTTCCCTTCAGTCAGAGCCCTTTTCCACTCCCGCAACTGTTAGTAACTTTTGTCAAATATGGCCTTTTATCTAATGTATCTTATATTGACTTAATTTCTTAAATCTCAACTTTCTTATTGGGAATATTTTCCTCATGATGACATATAGCATTTATACAGCACTTTAGGGTTTGCAAAGTGCTTTAGAAGTACTATCTCAGGGCTAATAAATGGTAGAGTGGAGAGTACTGGCCCTGGATTCAGGAGGACAGGAGTTCAAATCTGGCCTCAGACACTTGACACATTTACTTGCAGTGTTACTTTACACAAGTCACTTAACCCCAATTGCCCCCCCCCAAAAGTAAAAAAAAAAGGAGTATGTAATTTTGTCCTCATAATAACCCTGTGAAATATGGCATTATGCCCATTTTATAGATGAGGAAATTGAGGCAGATAAAGGATAAGTTGCTCAAAAGCTGATACAACTAAGACTAGATTAGAACTCAGTCCTTCCTAACTTCAAGTTCAGGGAATTATCAATGTGCCATGTAGCTGAGGGAAGAAAGAAAGGAAGGAAGAAAGAAAAAAGAAAGAAAAAGAAAGAAAGAAAGAAAGTAAGGAAGGAAGGAAGGGAGGAAGGGAGGGAGGGAGAGAGAGAAAGAGAGAGAGAGAGACAGAGAGAGAGACAGAGAAGGAGATAAGAAGAGAAAGGAAGAAAGGAGGAAAGAAAGAAAGAAAGAAAGAAAGAAAGAAAGAAAGAAAGAAAGAAAGAAGGAAGGAAAGAAAGAAAGAAAAAGAAAGAACTTCAGTGGTATCCTTTACATACTCAGAATCTGGAAAAATGACTAACTCATGGGAATTATTTATTAAAACTTTAAAAAAAAGTTCACTGATTTACCACTGACATTCAACCATGTAAAGTCCTCCAACAAGGTGAAATTGAAAGTTCCCTTCTTCTACAAGTTGCTGAACATTTATAAGATTACTGAGTTGGGGAATCTGGAGTGATCATATGAATGAGATTCAGCTTGAAATTTTTACCCCTCCCCCCCACTATTATTTTTCCTGAGCCACGTATCCAATGACATTTGATTGGGGGGAGGAGAGGTTGATTGGAATTGTCCTACCAATAATTGTTAGAAAATCACTTATGAAAGATAGAACTACTCAGCCACTTCTGTAGTGACTGAGACTGTCATTATAGAGTGGTGTTCCATGAGCACTTTGGACCAATTAGTAATCCCCTACTTCATGAACTTATCATACCAGAGCTATTGTGCCTTTTTGGTCACTGTGGAGCATTAACGGGATATTCTTTTTGGTATAATTTTCTGGTAGTTTCTCCTTTTATTGTCATTTTAGGTACTAAAATGAGTTGAATGATTATATAAATAGTAATTGCCTCCTGTTGCATCTATCTGCTTCCTATTCATACTGAGGGAAGCTAGGGGGCTCAATGAACAGAGTCCAAGGCATGGAATCAGGAAGACTGATCTTCACTAGTTTAAAAATGGCCTCAGACACTTCCTAGCTGTGTGAACCCGGGCAAGTCACTTAACTATGTTTGCCTCAGTTGCCTTGTAAGTAAAATGAGCTACAGAAGGAAATGGTAAAGATTCCAGTATCTTTGTGAAGAAAATTCCCAATGGGGACAAAAGATTTGGTCATGACTGAAAAGAGAATTGATAAAAGTAGATTTTTATTCAGATACGTATCAGATGAATGGAAAATAAACATTTAATTAGAATCTCCAGAGTGGGTTAAAAAAAAAAGCATCTCATTTTGAGAAGTTTACACAAGAGATGGCAGGTTCTCTTTAATGTCTTATTTTGTTGTCCTTGGAGTAAAGCTCAGAAGATATTCTCTAGAGTCTGATTCTTAAGAGTCCTAGATGCAGCTGTTGTGTGTGCCCACTGCTGATTAAAGCTGTGGTTATACTCTCTTCTTGAATATTATATCATCAAAGAAACAGTTTTTATCCTCACCAGGTGTATTGCTCCTACAAATTCATAGCTAAGAAATAAATTGTTCTGAAATATTCATCTTCTGGTAAGTAAATTCAGTTGCATGCTGTGCTCATTGCTACCACAGAAAATGGCAAATTCCCTCTGCAATGCATTTCAATTCCATTTTTATCTGCTAAAATTCTACAGATCAATCAAGGATGCGTTTATAGGCCAAGAGTAAGTGAAATTGAAAGCGGACCACACCTTCCATGTCAGTATCATCGTCAATGGAAATTGATGTTACATCTATTGAATAGAAATATTTGTATTAGGCCCAAGTAAACAAAAAGTCACTGAACCCAGTCCCTGATGTCAAGTGGCTTAGAATCTACTTAAGGAGATGAGACATTGTTTTAAAGGACAAAATTCTATAAAAGCCAGCATTAGTTAAAGGCCCAGTGAGTATAATGAATAAACAATTATACAGAAATTAAATGGATTGCCTCATCTCTGGGGTGAAGGGTTTGACCTCCAGGGCATGGGCTAAAGAAGTATAGATAAAGAAGGAGATATCCCATGGCAGCAGGGCACCAGCCAAATAAGGTTGTATTGGATTCTCTCTAATAAGCCCACATCAACCTCAAAGTCATTGGGATACGTGGTTCCCCATTTTGCCCCCCTCTGCTATTATCAGAGAAAATCAAGTTTGCTCTACTACGTTTCTCTGAGGTTTAGCATTAAGTTTTATGCCCTGACCTTTCCACTCCAGACCCTTTCCATGGCATCTATAATGACTAGCAAGGATTGTGTACCCTCTTGTTTTTGGAGAGCTCATACAATGAAACACATGCTGTCTAAGGAGCAAGCAGACTGTGACATAAATTTGGCATGTTAGAATATGAAATTTTAAAGTCAAGAGACTTTTGAACTCACGATATCACATAGGTAATGAACTTTCTCATTTCAAATATAATACACAGGATTACTCTTGCCTCCCTCTGCTGATTCTCTTTCATAGTCTCCCTATTTAGAATCAAATAAAAATCCTCTCATTTCTCCTCTAGTTCCGTTTAGACTGGAGGAAAAATATATGTCTCTCCAGTAACTAACAAATTAATTTAAATATATAAATAATTATAAATTTCATAAAATTCAATAACAACCTGAGGGCAGGCAATGACAAACAACCATGAAGTAACTGGAAGAGTGAGTACTTGAATTTATGTTGTTAAGCTCCAAATCCATTTTTGAAATAAAATTTAATTCCTTAAAATTATCTCCTAAGGAGCGGCTAGGTTGTACAGTAAATAAAGCACTGACCCTGGAGTCAGGAGGACCAGAGTTCAAATCTGGCCTCAAAGACTTAACTCTTACTAGCCTACTTGGGCAAGTCACTTAACCCAATTGACCTCCCTTCCCCCCTTCAAAAATGCAAAAAATAATATCTCATAAGAATCCTGACCTATTGTTGAACTGTAAGTATTAGAAATTGATTACTTTGAATTCCTTTCTCCTAGTAGTGACTTGCTCTTCTATAAAAAAAACATTTATAAGATTCCCTTTAACAATGCAACTCCTTATTAGAATGGTAGAGCCATTTCCACTCAGGGTTTGGAGACTTTCTTAGCTGACTCTTCCCCTGATGGTAGCAGTGTAGCCTACAAAGAATATGAAGTTCCTCCTAATGTGTGACCAAATGCATTATGGGAGGTGGTGGGGCATGGAATAAAAATTCATTGTATGGGTGTTACCTTACTCAGAGAACCTGAAATGGCCTTAGCCTAAAAGGGCTAGGGTCTCTCATTGCATCCTGAGCCACCACCTGTCATCCTCATGAATATCTGACCATTGGACCCAGATGGCTCTGGGGGAGAAAGTGAGGCTGGTGACCTTGTGCAGACCTCTCTCACTCAACTCAAGGTCAACTGCAAGTCATGTCCTCATTACCCTGACATCACAGGCCTCTTAAAAAACAGAGGACCAAGACAAACAACAACGTACTTAACTCCCAGTGCCAAAATAGTTTCAGTATACCAAAGAAAAACTATTTTTTTTTTGCATGCAACAATGAGCAAAACACGTAGAAAATTTCAGAATTTTCTTCAAAACTGCCTCATTTCACAGAGATGCATTTCTCTTGATCTCATATAACTTCTTGGCATGTTTCTTTTCAGCTACAATGGAAGTATTTTATCCAGTGAAATATCGTTGTCTTCATACTTCTCATCCCTTTTGAATTCAAATAAGGGAACATAGAGGGTGAATAAGGAGGGGAGGGACAGAAAGAGAGAAAGGAAGGCAGGGAATGAGGAAAAGAGGAAAGGATAAGAGAAAAGGGGAAGGAAGAAGGAAAAATCAGAGAGCAGAGAAGAGGAGAGGAGGGTAGGGGAAAGGAGAAGGGAGGAGGCAGGGTAGTTTTCATTTGATTCTACAGGCAACAGGAAGAAACTGAAGGAGAATTAGCAGGAGGATTACATAATCAGGCTTGTGCTTTCAGGAAATCATTTTGGCAACTGGCACAGAAGATGGATTGAATGGAGGGGAAGCTAGAAGTTAGATGACAACTTAGCTGTCTATTCCAGCACACTAGGTAAGAGATGATGAGGATCTAAAGAAAGTTGGTGACTATATGAGTAGAACTACAATTAAGGACTGTTACTTATCATCATGAAAAGGAAGTAGTAATCACAAAAACCTAAAGATGCTTCATGGGGGAAAAAGACTCAGACTAACTTTTGATCCTCCCATTATTTTTTAACAAAGTTCCTAAGTTTATGAGAGAAGATATGATATAATGGATAAAGACCTAGTTTGGTATGTGATACATATACATTTCATGAGTATAATGAATGATATTTCCATGCCCAGAGTTCCCTGCAAAGATGAAAATATTGGTGTTGCAAAAAAGTGAAAAATCAAAAGAACTAAATTAATTGATAGAAAGAATTCTATATGAATTTCTACTGTGTACCCCAATGAGATCATTCAAGTGGAAAAAGGACCAGTACGTACAAATGTATTTATAGCAGCTCTTTTTGAAGTGGCAAATAATTGGAAATCAAGAGGATGCCTGTTAATTGGGGAATAGGCAAAAAAATTGTGATATATGAATGTAATGGGATAATATTGTACAATTAAGATGTAAGGAACTGACGAACTTCATAATAATCAGGAGAGACTTACATAAACTGATGCTGAATGAGAGGAACCGAACCAAGAGAACATTGTACACAACTATAGATACATAATATCTGTGATAACTAACTTTCAGATGCTGGACTCCCCTCAGAAGGAAAGACTATAAGATTGCTCTGAAAGACTCATGATGGAAAGGGCTATCCACATCCAGAGAAAAATTTGTTGAGTCTGAATACAGATTGAAGCAAACTCCTTGCTCTCTCCTTTTTTGTTTTGTTTTTCCTTTCTTTCTCATTTTTCATTCCATTGGTTATAATCTTTATTACAATTTGACTAATGTTTAATGTGAAGGAAATAGTAGAATCTATATTAGATTGCTTACCACTGTAGAGGGGGGATGGGAGAAAATTTGAAACTCAAAACTTTGTTTAACCGAATGTTGTAAAGTAAAAATAAGTCAATCAATTTATTAATTAAATTGAAAAAAAAATAATTCCATATATTACTCTACATTTTATCAAAGTATTAAATAAAAATATGATTTATTTTATGTGGAAATGATGTGGGGATATAAGATTAATAGAAGATAACATATAAGTATGTATGTAACATAATTGCTAGATTTGTGAAAGATGATTTTGTGGAGAGTAGGTTGCATCTGAGTTGATCTTTGAAGGAAACAAGAGCTCTTCAAATGTGAACTTGAAAAGAAAATGCATTGTGGCAGGACAGGACCACCTATGCAAAGTTTCCGAGATGGGCAATACATGTGAGGAATACCAATGAGGCCAATTTCTTTAGGTCATAAGATTGATGAAGAAGAATGACGTACAGTAAATCTAGGAATTAAGTGTGAGTTGCAAGGCAAAGGTTGTTAAATTTAAAATAAAGTTGTTTCTTTTTTATCCTAAAGGTAAGAGTCACTAGAATTATTGAGAAAAATTTGGCATGTTAAGACTTTGATTGAAGCAAATGCTATGGCAGCCACTGAAGAGGGATTGGTCCCAGAAGGGAAAACAGAAAGCAATGTGTAGGAATGACAAGTAGGAGAATTTAGACTGAATGTCTATTTAAGGCTCATCTTATTTAGAGACAAAGTCAAATAGGTTTTCCTGAAATCAAGTCAGTTACTACTTGTCAGAGGTCATCAACCAAAAAACAACATAATCAACTGTCTGTCTCTTATAAAGAAATATTATTTTCAGGTTAGGATTGTAGTATATTATGATTGAGATCTTCCAACTCTGAAATGCTGTAATTTTCTTTAACAGTAACCATGGGGAGTGAAGACCGAAATCAGAGTGCTGCAGTCATATTTATCCTCTTGGGATTCTCTGACTACCCAAATCTCCAAGTACCCCTCTTCCTTGTATTTCTGGCTGTCTATATGGTCACAGTGGTAGGAAATTTGGGCATGGTTATGATCATCAGGATCAGCCCCAAACTCCACACCCCCATGTACTTTTTCCTCAGTCACTTGTCTTTTGTGGACTTCTGTTACTCCACTGGAGTTACACCCAAGCTCTTAGAAAACCTAGTTGTGGAAGACAAAAAGGTTTCTTTTGGAAGCTGCATTGCACAGTACTTTTTTGCTGCTATCTGTGTGTTGACAGAATCTTTCTTGTTGGCAGTAATGGCATATGACCGCTTTGTGGCCATTTGTGATCCGCTTCTTTACATGGTTACCATGTCCCGGAAACGATGTATCCTGCTGGTGACTGGGGCATATGTATGGGGAATAACTTTTACCATCATATTTGCCTATTCTCTCCTTAGACTGTCTTTTTGTGGGACTAAGATCATTAATAATTTTCTCTGTGAGTATTCTGTCATCCTCTCTGCTTCCTGTTCAGACAGACATGTAAGTGAAATGATACTTTTCTTCCTTGCTAATTTTAACATCCTGAGTACTCTCATAACTATCCTCACATCCTATATTTTAATTTTTGTCACCATCATGAAGATGCAGTCAGCCAGTGGGAGGAAGAAAGCCTTCTCCACCTGTGCCTCCCACCTGACTGTCATCTCCTTCTTCTTTGGGCCCCTTCTCTTTCTGTATTGTGTCCCCAGTTCAAAAATTTCAGGGCTCATAGTCAAAGTGTCTTCTCTTTTCTACATAGTAGTCACTCCCATGTTGAATCCCCTAATATACAGTCTGAGGAACAAAGATGTGAAAGAAGCTGTCAGGAAACTAATGGACACCAAAATATTTTCTTTCTAAAATATTTGTTTTTTTGGTGAGTCTGAGATTAACTTCTTGGTGACTCCAAAATCTGTGCAAACCTCTAAATTGTATAACAATGGCTCTTTGAAGTATGATAAAGAGTTTAACTATTTGGGGATTTCTATAAATGTATGAAATTCTAGGTCAGAGAAAGAGAGAGAGAGAGGCAAATAGAATCAGAGCTCAGTCGATTTACTTCCCTCTCTCTGTCTCTGTCTCTCTGTCTCTGTCTCTCTGTCTCTGTCTCTCTGTCTCTGTCTCTGTCTGTGTCTGTCTCTCTCTCTCTCTCTCACTCACTTAATTCTTTCATGCCCCTTTATTAATAGAGCCCTCTGAGATTATCTTTCATTTATACTACATACTGCACTGTGTATGTGTGTGTATATGTGTGTGTGTGTGTGTGTGTGTGTGTGTATGTGTGTGCATGCATATAAGAGGCAGCTCAGTAAGCTTTGGATAGAGGGTTGGCCCTGGAATCATTGTTCTGAGTTCAAATACAACTGAAAACATTTGCTAACGGTGTAACCATGGACAAGTCACTTAACTCTGCATCAATTTCCTCATTCACAAAATGAACTGGAGAAAGCAATGGCAAACCACTCCAGTATCTTTGCAAAGAACACCCCAAACGTGGTAGGGAAGTTTTGAGCATTACTGAAATGACTGAG
>CM053592.1:182420575-182439542 GCA_028646515.1 Pseudochirops corinnae
GGGAGAGTCAGAATGGGGTTGAGCATCTCATGGAAGAGGCAAGAGATGATTGTTACAATAGAGGGGGAGAACAGGAAGGCAAAAGGGAAAAAGTCAACCTTACTCTCATGGAATTTGGCTTAGGGAAGGAATGATATAAACTCTAAACTGGGTATCTTGCCACATAGAAGAGTAGGGGGAAGGGGGATGAGAGGTAGGATGATGGAGCGGAGGGCAGCATGGGGGGGCGGGCTGGTGAATGTTCACATTTCTGTAGAGGGACAGGGAGAGGGTGGAGAGTGGTTGGGGGGGCAGGTTAGGAAGAAGCGACATGTAATCAAGCTCTCACAGTGTGCTCACTCTGGAGAGGTTCTGCGTAATTTCACATGTTCCACCTGTATTTGATTGCTTGTCCTTGCAATGAGGGTGGGTGACAAGGGAGGAAGAGAAAGAATCTAGAATCTAAAGTTCCATAATCAAATGTTATAAATATATATCTCTATATATGCAATTATTATTATTATTATTATTATTATTATTATTATTATTATTAACTACATCCAACTGGAATTTGAGATACACTGGCACTGTGGTTGGGAGATCCATTCTGCCCTACTGAAAAGTCAGAGGGGTGAGGGGGGAAGACATAGGAAAAAATAGACTGGGGGAGGGGGGATACACTGGGATGGCTGTTTTGGGGTGGTGCATAGGGGAAAGATGGTGAGAAAATATTTAACTCAAAACTTGTGGAAATGAATGATGCAAACTAAAATAAAATTAAAAAAGAAAGAAAGAAAGAAAGAAAGACTTGCATGACAGGCTAAGGATTATCATAGTTTTTTTAATTTAGACCATAGTTTGCTACATAAGTATTTTCATTTGACAGTTTCTTGCTTTGAAGGTGAGATGCACTGTAGTAGAAAGATGGACTCAGAGGAACCATGTCAGAATCACATCTCTTCTCTTTCATACCAATTGATCTTGGACAACTCATTTAAGCTCTCCTTTTCTATCAAATGAGGGACTAGACTAGAGAGCTGACAAGCCATTAAGTCCTAAATCTATAATAATAAATCCTAAATCTCTAGCTATGTGCTAGGACGACTGAGTCTAAAAAGGCATTGAAAACACCAGAAATATAGAAAAGAGATGGGTGAGATTGAGAAAGTAGGTGAATATATAGACAGAATTATAGATACATAGAAAGGAAGGAAGGAAGGAAGGAAGGAAGGAAGGAAGGAAGGAAGGAAGAAAAAAGATAGACATAGACAGATAAACAGACAGGTAGAGAGATACAAAGAAATACTTCTTTTTGGTCTCACATTTGGCTGCCGATATTTTTTTATTTGTTTGTTAATTCTTAACTATCCTACAAATTATTGTGTGCATATGTATATGTATATAGATGTGTGTGTGTGTGTGGTGTGTGCGTATGTACATATGACATTTATGCATACACAAACCTACATGCACAGATATACATATATTTATAATGTAAATGCAGGAAGAGCAATTTAGTAGAGGGGAAGAAATGAGAAGAGATATCCTCGTTCTAGCTCTTCCTCTGGAGAACCTCTTAGGGAATGTTTAAATTAAATTATTTTGGACAAGTCATTTAACAACTTCCTGTGTCAGGCAATAAAATTGGGGAAAAACAAAACAAATTATCTGAAGGAGGGGCAACTTGGTGCTCAAGTTAATAGAGGCCTGATGTGGAGTCAGTGAGGTCAAATCTGGCCTCAGACAGTTATTCCCTGTGTGATTGGGGAAAGTCACTTCACCATATTTGCTTCAGGTCTTCCTTTGTAAATGGAACTGGAGCAGGAAACAGTAAAACCTTCCAGTATCTTTGCCAAATAAGCCCAAATGAGTTAGGGAGAGTCAGACACTCCTGAAGGCTTCAGACAACTTCCTAATTATATATTATAAACAACTATTACACTGCCTTGAGCAATCTTTCTTCAAATAACAATGTACAGATGGATCATATGTATGAGAATCTGGGGAAGCCATTTAAAGGGGAATAAGGACATAAAGGATGTGATAGATAGGAGTGACATTTATTATGTTTTGTAGAAGGTGAGGAGATCATATATATATTTGAAAAAATATGTAAATAGTTCATCAGAGTTTGTGAAATGCCAAATATTGGCTACAACTTTATAGCAGAAAAAAGATAATTAAGGGAAAAAATATCCTCAGGGGAGCCATTCATATGGATTTACCAGACTGAAATATTTTATCTACTGGCAGTTAATTCTAGCACACTATCTTATAATGTCCACTGTCTATTAACATTTATGGATTTGTAGATGGTTCTTCTGTTAGATTTTTACTAAAACAGAAAGAAAGAAAGACATATGGAAATGGTAACTGTTATCCCTTCCTCCCTGATCCATTTCCAAATTCACAGACCTCACTCATGTCTGACTGAACTCCCATTGAACCAGGCCTCCACCACCTTTGACTTCTCTCTGTCTCTCTCTCCTCTGCCTCTGTGTCTTTGTTAATTCATTAGTTTGTTTATATATTTTTTCTTTTTATCTTTTTCAATTGTTTGCTCAGTGAAATAATTACTACATTGCGGAATCCTTTTTTTTTTTCACAGCTGGTAAGTCTGTCAAGTGTCTGACGTTGAATTTGAAATCAGGTCCTCTTGACTCCAGAGCTGGTGCTCTATTCACTATGTCATTTAGCTGCCCCTACATTATGGTGTTTTTCAAAGAAGGAAAAATATGAAAGGAAAGATAATGCATCAGCTCCCTAAAACACCACCATTTCATGCTTTTCCTATGATCATTTTCTTTCTATTATAGTCAGAAGTTATAGAGAAACAATTCCCCATGATTATATCTCATATTCAACTAATAGGGGATTACCCTGTTTATCTGGGTACTTACTCCAGATAACTTACAAAGAATGGGAAGAACCATAAGATTTTAGTACATAGATTTAGAAATGATTTTAAAAAAACATAGAATATATTAATTAGGCCTGGAAAAGGAAATCAAATATTTTCTAGCCCAACCTCATACTTTATAGTGCAGTGGATAGAGATCTCAACCTGGCTTCAGGGAGACCCGAATTCAAATCAGACCTCAATACCCATGCTACCTGTGTACTTCTGGGTAAATAATTTCACTTCTGTTAAAATCAGTTTCTCAATGTGTAAAGGTGGGATAAAGGCTGAGGAAGTAGATAATAGCACTTCCTTCTCCAGATTATTTTGAGGATCATTATGATTATAATATTATAATCATTTTGATTATAACCCCCTATCAAAGGTTTAGCATAATACATGGAATAAAGAAAGTGGTATGTAAATGTGAGGTATTATTGCTGCTGTGTTTGTTACAAATAACAGAGGAAATAGGTGGAGTGACTAAGATTACACAGCCATTAATCCTTCAGTTCCTATTCAAGCCATTTCAACAAATAATAACAAATATTAACATAGCATTGATATGTGCCCTGTGTTGTCTTAAGCACTTTGAAGATTTTATCCCATCTGGTCTTTCCAACAGCCCTAGGAGGTCAGTGCTCTTATTTTTCCCAATTTAAAAGTGAAGAAAGTGAGGCAAAGAGAGATAAAATAATTTCCTGAAGGTCACATTGTAAGTTTTGAGGCTGTATTTGAAAACAGCTCTTCCTGACTTTCTGACTCCAGGGTGGCTGTGTTCATCCTCTTAAGATTCTCTGAATATCCAGAGCTCTAGGTACCCCTCTTTCTACTGTTTCTCACCATCTACACAGTCACAGTAGTGGGGAATGTGGGCATGATTGTGGTCATCAAGATCAATCCCAAACTCCACACTCCCACGTACTTTTTCCTCAAGCACTTGTCCTTCGTGGATTTCTGTTACTCCACTATACTTACAACAAAACTACTAGAAAACATAGTTGTAGAAGACAGAAGCATCTCCATCAAAGCCTGCATCACACTTTGTAACCTGTCACTTACCTACCCCTATAGCATACTAATGCTAAATTGGAATATTCATATTAATGGACAAATTACTTCAATTCCATTGCTATACCAGGACAACTACTAAAAAAGGTTCTTTGTAAAAAAATCTACACTGTATTCTTGCTACGAATGTTCTCCCAAAGAATAGGTCTAGCTTTTACTATAATAGAAAAACAAGTCTTTTACAGTTAACTTGCCTTATGACAACTGTCCTTATAAGAAAAGAGAAGATAAATAGTTTAGGGTTACATATATTTTCAAATTTTAAAAATGTATTATGTGAAAGAGAGCTGAGACTTCTTTTGCTGGGTTTCAGGGAACTGACTTAGATTCCATGGGCAGATCAGTGACTACTGCATCAAAAACAGATCCGACTTAGGCACATTCAACTGACATATTCAAGATGATGCAGTGAATGCCTAAAGTGGGGGGTAGATGATGAAACTTTGAACTTCCATTTTGATGAGTAAAGGAATGAAATAGGCTGGCTACTGAGTAATTGGGTTATCCTTCATTTAAAGGTGATAGATGAGATCTATTTTCTCCACTGGATATCTGTTGAAGTATAGATTGTATTAGGTTCTGTAAATTTTTAGCCATCCATATACTTAGATCATTTTCTATTTCACTTTTATTTTGGCTTAGTTCATACCCCATGATTTACTCTGAACCCAAATATATAAGATTTGAGAGTAAGTATTAACTTTGAAAGTAATGTTATTTTTATCCTTGCAATAATTATAACAATAATTATTTTCTATTCATACTCCAACCTTCAATTTGATTTATATTTTACTCCTGATGATCCATTTCTAACTCTCTCCAACAGGAATCATGGTGAGCCCTGACTAGAATCAGAGTAGTGTGGCTGTGTTCATCCTCTTAGGATTCTCTGAATATCCAGAGCTCCAGGTGCCCCTCTTTCTACTGTTCCTCATCATCTATGCAGTCACTGTGGTGGGGAATGTGGGCATGATTGTGGTCATGAGGATCAATCCTAAACTCCATACTCCCATGTACTTTTTCCTCAGTCACTTATCCTTTGTGTATTTCTATTATTCCACTATAGTTACACCCAAACTACTAGAAAACTTAGTTGTAGAAGACAGAAGCATCTCCATCAAAGCCTGCATCACACAGTTTTCCATTGGTTTCACCTGTGTTGAGACAGAGGGAATTATGTTGTCAGTGATGGCCTATGATTGCTTTGTCACTATATGTTATCCTTTGCTTTATACAGTTACCATGTCTCCAAGATGCTGTGCCCTGCTAGTGACTGTGGCATATTCTTGTGGCATAACCGGTTCTATTTTACTGACCTACACCATCCTTATATTGTCATTTTGTGAGACCAAAATCATCAATAACTTTGCATGTGAATATTCTGTCTTTCTCTTTGCTTCCTGCTCTGAAATATACTTCAGTGAGTTAATATCTACTGTCCTTGCAAACTTAACTGCATTTTCTACCCTCATTGTAATCCTTACATCCTATATTTTTATTTGTGTCACAATCCTCAAAATGCATTCAGCCAGTGGCAGATATAAAGCTTTCTCCACTTGTGCCTTCCACTTGACATCTGTTACTATTTTCTATGGGACCATCTTCTTTCTTTATTGTTTTCCCAGTTCCAAAACCTCATGGCTTGTAGTCAAAGTGGGATCTGTTTTTTATGCAGTAGTGATTCCAATGCTAAATCCCCTAATATACAGTCTTAGGAATAATGAGGTGAAGGAAACCTTAAGGAAATTAAAGGATCTCAAAATAATTTCTTAAAGAGAGCATTTGTAGATTCTATGACTACTCTCTAAACTGTTCTGATGTAGCGCCAGATGGTTTTCAATTCATTCCCTTAATCCCATTCTGTGATTCTCATTTTTGGTTGTGAAACTTTCAGTTTCTACAAGCATCTGAAAAATAACAGGAAATGTCTTATGTAAATAAGAAAAGACAATTGAAATAAAAAAAAATCACTGACAGAAAGTCATTATGACATACTCCATGATACCCCACCAACCTCATAATCTTTCATGAAACCTCTTTGACAATTTATTGTGAAAATAAATCTCTTCATTCTGCAAGATTGAATCCTTATTTCTTCACATTTCCATTATTTCAAAGGAAAGAGAGGAACAGAAATCTAAGGCATGAGGTAGAACAGTGAGCAGGTGGTTCTTTAAGATGTTCCAGAAACAAAAACCATGAGAAGTGACCATACTCTGTGTTGGAAGAGAATAATTGTTACCAACCTCTGAAGGAACTCAATGGACGGATGGAATTCTTATAAAGTCAAATTTAGTGCAACAAACTCTTTAGTATAGTTCTTGTAACATAACAAAGGCTTAATAAGTGTTCATCAACTGATTAATTTGTAGTGTGCAGCGAAAGATTCTTGACTCTCCTTGCTTTAACTTGAGCAACGAATTTTTGGAATTGGTTTTCAATTAATCTTTTATTTAGTTTATTTTTAATTAATGAGGCAAGACAAGTATTTCTATAGCATAATATAATAACAGATGATTGCACATGGAACTCCTAATTCCTTGTGAAGAACTTACTCTTGCTTTTTTTAAAACTCTTTAAAAAAACATGAAGCATAAAGCATTTACAGAAAATAGTACAACAAAAAGATTATTGCTCAGGAAACTGCAAATCTTCTATGCAAATTATACTAATAATTTCAAATATACTATAGAATCATCAAGCATATTTTTTTCCAATGCTCTCCTGACCTAGAGAAGGCTTCCATTAGGGACACACAAACACACATATATATATGCTGATGTATGTGTATATGCACACATATATACAAACATATTTAATACAATGCACAAGCAGTTTCCACAAAGGAATGTTACTGTGAACTGCCTCCAAGGTTCTGGTTACAGAACAGTGAACACTCCATTTATTCCATTACAAATCAAGGCAAATATTCACAACAAATCACAATATCATATTCACAACATTCCATCTTATCACAGAAAAGCACAATATATTGTTCTCAACAGTTTAAGATTAGAATGACCCCATAGTTTTCACCAAAGTGGCCACAGTATAGAGAACAAAGAACAAAAGTATAATCATGTCATTTCCCTAAGGGGAAATCCCTCTTTACTTAATCATTCAGTCATCTCACAATATAATAATAAATCTTCCACACATCTGGCAAATATAAGTTAACTTAATCAGTCAATTATACAGATTCACAATTACTAAGTATCATTACTCACTAAATACAATCATTAGAAAATTACACAAACCCTCCACCCCTTGGTTTCTAGCAACCTTCAATTTCATCACATGTTCAATATCCAAGGAGAGGCCTTTTCTTCATCTTTGCTAAGGGTGATCTCTCAGATTCCCTGGATCCCCTTTCATGGTCCCAGCTCCTACCTGAATCCAGCAAACAGTCACCTGGATTCAGAGGCAGACAGCAATAAGCTCCTTGTCCAGTCCTCCCAGCAGTTCTTGTTTCATACTGAAGTTCAAAGGGTCCAGCATGTCTCAAACCCTTCACAACTTCTGTTGCCAGGAACTCAAGGATCAACCAAGCCACAAACAAAGAAAGTCTTATCCTGGTCATGCTTCTTCAGTCCTCCAGCAGTGCAACTGGCCCGAGGACCCAGAAGGAATCTCAGCTATCCATGAGCCAGAAACTTAAGCCTTCACCAATTTCTGGTCTCAAGAAAACTCCAACTCCGTTCTCAGTCAGCTTCCAGATGCTGGGAAATAAATACTTTCTCTCTCTCTGTCTCTATCTGTCTCTGTCTCTGTTTGTCTGTCTCTGTCTGTCTGTCTCTGTCTGTGTGTCTGTCTGTCTCTCTCTTTCTCTCTTTCAGCTTTCTCCAGTGTCCATGATTCTTCCTCTACCAGGAGCTGGACAAGAGGAAAATTCTTGATTCTGATTCTCTGTTCTCGGAACTCTTCTTACACACACACACACACACACACACACACACACACACACATGCACATTGGCTTCCTTTCTCAGTCAATCCCCTCCTGCCAAGTCATCAACAGAAGACAGAGTTCAAAACATCTGCCACTTTCACAGAAGTATTTAGTCCTTAGTTACTAAGGACCAAGTACCTGCAAAAATTAATTACCATTAGAACATATATGTATACATATACATATAATGACACATACACACATGTCTACCTATATATGTAAATCATGTTATACATTTAATAATCAGTTCTTTCTCTGGATGTAGGTAACTTCTTTCCTCATTTTGTCTTTAAAGTGTAATTGGGTCTTCATTACAGAGAAAATAGGTTATTTTTAAAAGTCTTTTTTCATTTCTTCAAAATATTAATTTAGACTCAAACATGAGAAAGCAAATACAAAATAGAGAACAGGAGCAAAAATGTGTCATAAACTTAAATATTGGAACTTAAATACAAAGTCTGAAAGAAAAAAATATCACGTAATATGCATAGCAGAATATGAGACGTTTCAATAGGAGTCGCAATAAATTTTTATTTCAAGAAAGCCTATATGATAAAAAATACTCATTGTGTTGAGAATTGTCCATCTTTTCTTTGGTTCCTTGTGAGTTTTATTTTGTTCTCTGCTGTGCAGTTTTCTACTTAATTCTCTTTTTTCCCCTACCCCCAATGCCATTAATGAAGCCACGATAAAGTTGAGGTATGTTTCTCTATAGCTAAAGATATAAAAATGCACATATGTATACATATATAGACATATACTTTCCCATACATATTCTACTCACTTTTCTTCTACCTACTAACTTGTCCTTCTATTACTTGCCTACCTTCTCCAAAGATCACTCCACTCTCCTCCAACTCCTGAAAACCTAAACAACTTTTACCTGTTCCCTCAGTCTCCCCTCTAAACATCCCTCCCTAAAGCTTTCCCTGATCCCTATGCCCCTATTGTTTTGTTTCTTCTGAAAAAAAGAAAACTTTTATATGCTTCTAAATATATGTATTGTTCCTTCTTAAACCAATTTCTGATGTATTTGGGTCACCAGGACTACAAGTCTTCCCCTCCATCTAATTTCTCTGTATCAATTCATCCTCTTGCACCTCATTTGTATAAAATAATTACAGTTTTACCTGTTCCTACATGATTTTATTTTTTGTATTCATATCTTACTCAGGTTTGCCCCCCAATCTTTCTTATGAGCTACCCAATTTCTAATAAGAATCTTAGACATACATTTTAAATATATATATAAAGTAAGCAGCCTTTCTTTATTAATGCCATATAACCAGGCTTTGTTATGTTGCTTATATTTCTCTTGGTTCTTGTATGTTGAAGGATAGTAAAATTTTATGAATTCAGAACCACTTGAAAGCTAGACCAACGTATTATTTATCTAATTATGTCCAAAATCAACAATCCCCTTCAAGGAATTTACCATGTACTGAGGGAGACAAAGGGAAATATTTCTAAGAATCATATTTACAGATAAAAATAGGATCAATAGAAAGTAATTTGCTTGGGAAGACATGAAGCTTAAAGATTGTTAAGTGTGGAACCTAAGGAAGTACGTGGTAAATTACAAAAACAAAGAAACAAAAACAAAACAGAAATACAAACAAGGCATTCAGATAGACCTGAAGAGAGAATACTGTGCAGTTGAAGTGGGTTTGGAGCACATATGTAAAAATATACAATTAGATAAAGAGGTAGGTATGAGAAATAGCAGTAAAGCCATTGTAGTTTAACAACACAGGTCAAGAAGAGAAGTGATGTACATTAAAGCTGGAAAAGCCGATGAGAGTCAAAGCTTTGGAAAGCTTTAAATGCCAACCATCAGAGTTAGTTTTTGATGCTGGAGAGAAAAAGGATATTGTTAAAGTTTGTGGAGAAGACTAACATAGTCTGATCTGTTTATTAGACCAATCAACATGACAGCTGTAAGAGAAGGATTAACACTAGAAACGAAGGGAGGGGTAATACATGTTGCAAAGATATCAATTTAGTTGATAGAAATTTCAATTTCAATCCTTTTAGGACGACTCAATTTGAATGAGTTCCCTTGAAATGAAGTGTGTTAAAGCAAGGACTGTAACCAATCATAAGGCTACTTTTAAGGAGTTCTCTCTGAGTCATGTGTTGAAGTATATAGCCATAGATATTTTTTGCTGCCTTTGATAGGCTGTATTTGGATGACTTTGAAATTGTCTCCCAAAGGAACCATGGTGAGTGCTAACCAAAATCAAAGTGCTACAGTCATGTTCTTTGGATGCTCAGATTATCCAGATCTCCATGCTCCCCTCTACCTGGTATACCTGGCCATCTATGTGGTGACTATGGTGGGAAATGTGGTCATGGCAGTGAACATCAGATGCATTCCGAAAATCCATAATCTCATGTACTTTTTCTTGAGTCACTTGTACTTTGCTACTCCACTATGATTGTACCAAACCTTTAGTAATCTTAGTTGTGAAAGACAAAAACATCTCATTCGTGGCCTGCATCATGCAATTTTCCTTTGCTGTCAATTTTGTGGTGACAGAGATGTTCATGTTGGCAGTGGTGGCTTATGATCGATTTGTAGCCATTTGAATTCCTTTATTATATTCAGTCACCATATCCCAGAAATTTTGTTCTCTTCTGGGAAGCATATCACATTCACGGGGCCTAATTTCTTGTATGATCTTCACCTACTCTCTCCTTATCTAGCATTTTTGAGGTTTTAACATTATTAATAATATTTTCTGTGAATATTCTCCCATCCTCTCTGCCTCCTTCTCTGATAAACACTTAAAGGAGTTTATTCTACTTGGTCTTTAAAATTTTAATACCTTTTGGACACTTAGTATTATAATTAGCTCATATCTCTTTATTTGTGTAACTGTCATGAAGATGCCTTCAACCAGTGGGAGACTTAATGCCTTCTCTACCTGTGCCTCTCACTTGACAGTTGTTACCATTTCTTCGAGACTATCCTTTGCCTTTATTGTGCACCCAGTTCCAAAATTTCATGGCTTATGATCGGAATAACCACTGTTTTGTTTTTAATGAAGTGGTGATGTCCACATTGAATTTATTAATATACAGTCTCTAGAACAAAGTTTTTTAGGAAAAGTTCAGAAAATTAATGGATATCAAAATATTTTCTCACTAAAATTTTTATATATGTGATATCTCTACTTGTTGAATGACATAAGAACTTATCATGATATTTAATTAGTAGATTCATCCCTAATAGCTGTTTTATCTGGTAGTCTGGCATTAACCACCACATCCATCTGGAAGACAATCATGAGCATGTAAGTGAAAATGGCATGTAAAATGGGTGAAAAAATTCACAAGGAGAAAAACAATGGCAACTGCAATGAAAAAACAACAAAAAATAACTTATCAGCAAGAGCAGCAATAAAAACATACTTCTGTGACTTTTTCCAAAAGTTAGAGCCAATTTTAAGACCTTACAAAGAGGGAAACATCTTAAATTGGGGTTTAAAAAATATCTATTGCTTTAATAAATTTGATAATTGTTTTCTTCAAAAATCTTCTGATCTCTCAATTTTATGCAACATAAATAAAAAAATCAGAAGCCTGAGGTGGCAAAAGAAAAATACAGAAAGTAGATTCAATTGGGTTTATCTCATACCACTTCTGAGAATACTCTGGAGAGTACAATGATAATGATATTGATAAGAAAAACAATTCATAATTAGTAGAATTTGACCCTTTGAGCAATAAGTGCCCACAATGAAGAATTAACCATCAGATTCAATGATTTAAGTTGATTTAGCCCTCACATGTGATGATATTAATGTGTGTGTGTGTGTGTGTACATGTGTGTTTCTCTGTCTATTCCTTGACCCAGTATCATGGATTAGAGATGTACATTTCAATGTTAAAATTATTTTTAAGTGTCATTGCAATAAGATTTTGTATTACTTTAAGCAAGGAATATCGTTAGGCATTCAACTTGGAAAGACAGATAGATAGGTACAGTGATAGATAGATAGATAGATAGATAGATAGATAGATAGATACATAGATACATAGATACATAGATAGACAGACATATAGATTTTTTTTTATTAAATATAAAGTGAGGGGAGGCCTTGACAGCAACATGGTGGCCAGGCTCTGGGAGACTCTGACAGCAACTGTGGCTGAGAAGGTCCTGAGGGTAACTGCCACTTAGTAACAAGAGGCCAGGAGGAATCCTGCTGATCCAATAACCACAAGGACCGTTCACAGGCACATCACCACAGGGCTGAATCTATGGAGCTGGGTAAGAGACAAAGGAAGGCCCTGTGGCAAGGGCAGCAGGTAGTCTTGGTACTACCCATCCACAGCCCGGAAATTTTAAAATCACCTATTTGAACATCCAGGGACCAGGATGACAGAGTGAATGTTGACTGCTCCAATCTACCCCCATTCCTGACCCTGAAAACACAGAAATTATTGCCCCAGAGAAAAAATTTAAGTAGCAAAATCTAAGGAACCCAGAGGAAGGGTTTGGCTAAGGCCCTGCCTCAAAATGGGTAAAAAGCAGGTTGCAAAGGAAAAGATTCTGGAATCCTATTACTGTGAAAGGGAGGAACTGAATTCAGAAGGATAGAATATTGACTCCACACCCACAGTTGAAGCCTTAACAGGGTTTATGACCTGGTCTCAGGCACAGAGAGCATTCCTAGAGGATCCCAAAAAGAACTTTGAAATCCGAGTTATAGAGGCAAAAGGTAAAATCAACACAACTTTTAAAAATAAAATTGCAAAATTAGAAAAACATTACAATGAAGAGAAAGGGGAAAATAAACAGGTCAGGGAATGGGATGGAGGGAAAGACACAGATAGTAATCATAACCTTGAATGTGAATGAGATGAACTATCCCATAAAACAGAGGTGGATAGCAGAATGGATTGAAAAACATAATCCTACAATATGCTGTTTACAAGAAACACATCTGAAAGAGGGGGATACACATAAGGTAAAGGTAAAAGGCTGGAGTAAAATATATCATGCCTCAGCTAAAGTAAAAAAAGCAGGGGTAGCAACCCTTATCTCAGACAAAGCAAAGGCAAAAAAAGATCTAATTAAAAGAAATAAGGGAGGAAACTATATCCTTCCTAAAGGCATCATTAAAAATGAGGCAATATCATTACTAAACATTTATGCACCAAGTGGTACAGCATCTACATTCCTAAAGGAGAAATTAAGGATGCTAGAGGAAGAAATAGATAGCAAAATTATACTTGTGGGGGACTTTAACTCCCCCTCTCTGAAACTGATAAATCTATGCCCAAAATAAACAACAAAGAAGTTAAGAAGGAAAATAGAATCTTAGAGGAGATAGATATGATAGACATCTGGAGAAAACTGAATGGGGATAAAAAGGAACATACCTTCTTCTCAGTGATTCATGGCACATACACAAAATTAGACCATGTATTAGGGCAAAAAAACCTCACAATGGAGTGCAGAAAGGAGGCAATATAAAATGCATCCTTCTCAGGTCAAGATGTAATAAAAATTATATGTAACAAAGGGCCATGGAAGGATAGAGGAAAAACTAATTGGAAACTAAATAACTTAATCCTAAAGAATGAGTGAGCCAAATAAGAATTTAGAGAAACAATCAGCAACTTCATTCAAGAAAATTACAATAATTAGACAACATACCAAAACTTGTGGGATGCAGCAAAGGGAGTTCTTAGGGGAAGTTTATTATCTCTGAATGCATACATGATTAAATTAGAGAAGATGGAGATCAATGGATTGGGCATGCAACTGAAAAAGCTAGAAAAAGAACAAACTTGCGGGATGGAGCAAAGATGGCAGCATAGGAGAAACCACATATCACAAGTTCTCACATAGCCACCTCAAAATACCCATAAAATATGACTCTAAACAAATTCTAGAACTCCAAAATGCACACAAATATACTTTCCTCTAAAGTCAGCTTGGCTCCTAGGAAAAATCTCAGCTCTGAGAGCCTAAATCAGCCTAGCCTGAAACCACGGCTTTGCCCCGGAGGTGGCTGGATGAGAGGAGTTGAGCCATGGCTGGAGCTTCGGGAGGGTGGATCTGCGGCAGCTGTGGCAATTCTCAGAATTAGGTTAGTGCAACTGGGTAAAATTGAGGGAAAAAAGCAGGTCTGGCCAAATCACCTCCAGGGCAACAAGGCTGCAGAAGCAGAGGTCTTGCACCTGCCTCCACACTGCCCCTTCAGAGCTCCCAGCCTGCAGACTGCAGGGGGAAAAAGCAATCATTCAGAGGCCAAGTGCTCTTGCATTAAGCAGCCTGGATCCAGATCATGGTCTTGGGTGGGGGTCATGGTTTTTTTTTTTTTCAGTGAGTCAGAGTTGGTGAGAGACCCAGCAGCCTCCTAAAAACACTGGCAGCTGGGAAAACCCCAGTGATTTGGGACAGAAATTGCCTTCTGGAAGGAGTGTTCCACAGAGCTAAAAAAAAAAAAAAATCACAGACTGACCAACCATGAACAAGAATAAGCATAAGAAGCAAAGTAAGAACAGCAACCAAAACCTAGATTCCTATATTCTTTGGGGAAAAGAAGGTTCAAGGCAGTGAGCAGGAGAAGGACAGCACAGTCAGAGCTCAAAAAGCTTCCAAGAAACATGAAGATAGTCTAAAATCTAGAGATCAGCTGAAGAAGGATTTAGAAAACAAAATGAGAGAAGTGGAAGAAAAACTGGGAAGAGAAATAAGAATGAAGCAAGAAAATCATGAAAAGAGAGTCAACAACCTGAATGAAGAAATTAACACCTTAAAAAATAGATTAACACAAACCACAAAAGAGGCCCAAAAATGCCAATGAGGAGAAGAATGCCTTAAAAAATCAACTTTGCCAGATGGAAAAATAATCTCAAAAGCATTCTGAAGAGAACTATTCCTTCAAAGTTAGAGTGGAGCAAATGGAAGCTAATGACTTTATGAGAAATCAAGATGCTATCAAACAATTCCAAACAAATGAAAAAATAGAAGGCAATGTGAAATATCTCCTTGAAAAAACCACTGACCTAGAAAACATATCCAGGAGAGACAACTTAAAAATTATTGGACTACCTGATAGCCAGGATCAAAAAAAGAACTTAGAAAGCATTCTTCAAGAAATTCTCAAGGAAAATTGCCCAGACATTTTAGAACCAAAGGGCAAAATAGAACTTGAAAGAATTCACTGATCACCTCTTGAAAAAGTCCCCAAAAGAAAACTACTGGAAATTTTATAGCCATATTCTGGAATCCCCATACCAAGGAGAAGTTATTGCAAGCTGCCAGGAAGAAACAATTTACATATTGTGTAAACACAATTAGGATAACCCTGGATCTAGCAGCTTCTACATTAAGGGATCAAAGGGCCTGGAATATGATATTCCAGAGATCAAGGGAGCTAGAATTAAAACCAAAAATCATCTACCCAGGAAAATTGAGTATAGTGTTCCAGAGGAAAATATGATCATTCAGTGATGTGGAGGACTTTCAAACACTCTTGTGAAAAAACCAGAACTGAAAAGAAAGTTTCACACTTCAACACAAGAAGTATGAGAAGATAAACACGGAAAAGAAATCAAAAGGAACTTATCAAAGTTGAAATATTTACATGCCAACATGGAAAAATGACAATTGTAACTGATGAAACTTTCCTCAGTATGAGGATAGGGGAAGAGAATAAAAATGTATATATACATATACATATACATATACATATACATATACATATACATATATCTATATAAGAGGGTTTATATATGCATAAAAGCATATATTTGAGTATATGTATATATGAATACATAGAGGTCATAGGATCAATTGAATAGGAAGAGACAATATTTCAAGTGGTGAAATCCTGAGGTGAGAGAGGATTGGATTGAGAGGAGAAAGGGAGAGACAGAATGGGGTTGAGCATCTCATGGAAGAGGCAAAAGATAATTGTTACAATGGAGGTGGAGAGCAGGAAGGCAAAAGGGAATGAGTCAAACTTACTCTCACTGAACTTGGCTTAGGGAAGGAATGATATCAACTCTAAACTGGGCATCTTGCCGCATGGAAGAGTAGGGGAAAGGGGGATGAGAGGTAGGATGTTGGAGGGGAGGGCAGGGTGCTAGGGAGGGTTGATGAGAGTACACACTTCTGTAGAGGGACAGGGATAGGGACAGGGTAGAGAGTGGATCAGGGAGGGGGGGTTGGGATGGGAAGAAGGGACATGTAGTCAGGCTCTCGCAATGTGCCCGCTGTGGCGAGGTTCTGCGTAATTACACATGTTCAGCATATATTTGATTTCTTGTCCTTCCAGTGGGGGTGGGTGACAAGAGAGGAAGAGAAAGAATCTAGAATTTAAAGTTCTATAATCAGGGGGTTAAAAATATATGTGTACATATATATACGATTATTGTTATTATTATTATTAATTGCATCCAACTGGAACTTCAGATGCACAGGCATTGTGGAAGGGAGATCCATCTTGCCCTACTGGAAAGTTGGAGGGGTGAGGGGATAGGATATGGGAAGGAATAGATTGGGGGAGGGGTTATGCAATGGTATGGCTGTTTTGGGGTGGTGGAAGATGGGGAGAAAATTTGTAACTCAAAATTTCATGGAAATGAATGATGTAAACTAAAATAAATAAAAGTTTTAATACAAAAAAAAGAATAAGAAAAAAAAACCTAAAAATCACAATTAAATACCAAATTAGAAATAATAATAAACAAAGGAGAGATTATTAGAATTGAATTCTAGAAAACTATTGAATTAATAAATAAAACTGAGTTGGTAATATGAAAAATCCAACAAAATTGATAGACATTTAGCCAATATGATTAAAAGAAAGAAGAAAACTAAATTACAAATATCAAAAATGAAAAAGGTGAACCTACCTCCAATGAAGAGGAAATTAAAACAATAATTAGGAATTATTTTGCCCAATTATATGCACAAAAATTTGACAATCTTAGCAAAATGGATGAATATTGACAAATATACAAGTTGCCTAGACTGACTAAAAGGGAAGGAAGCTACTTAAATAACCCCATCTCAGAAAAAGAAATTGAACAAGCCACTAATTAAATCCCTAGGAGAAAATCTCCAGGGCCAGATGGCTTTACTAGTGAATTCTTCCAAACATTTAAAGAAAAATTGACTCCAATACTTTATAAATACTTTGGGAAAATTGGACAAGAAGGACTCCTACCAAATTCCTTCTATCAGACACATATGGTACCTTTATCTAAATTGGGAAGGGACAAAAGAGATAAAGAAAATTACAGACCAATGTCCCTTATGAATATACATGCAACAATCCTAAATAAAGTATTAGCAAAAAGACTACAGTAAACCATTATGAGAATAATGTGCTTTGATGAGGTAGGATTTATTCCAAGAATGCAAGGGTTGTTCAATATCAGGGAAACTACCATTATTATTTATCGCATCAACAACAAAGCCTACAGAAACTATATGATTATCTCAATAGATGCAGAAAAGGCCTTTGACAAAATACAACACCCATTTCCATTAAAAACACTAGAAAGTACAGGAATAAATGGAGTCTTCCTTAAAATAATAAGTAGCATCTATCTAAAACTATCAGTAAATATTATATGTAACTGGGAAAACTAGAAGTATTTCCAATAAGATCAGGGGTGATACAAAGATGTCCACTATCACCCCTCTTATTCAATTTGGTATGAGAAATGTTATCAGTAGCAATAAGAGAAGAAAAAGAAAGTGAATGAATCAAATTAGGCAAAGAAGAGACAAAGCTATCACTCTTTGCTGTTGATATGATATACTTGGAGAATCCTAGAGAATCAAGTAAAAAACTACTTGAGATAATAAATAAATTTGGCAGTTGCAGGATATAAAATAAACCCATGTAAATCCTTGGCAATACTATATATCTCTAATGAAATCCAACAGCAAGAGATAGAAAGAAAAATTGCATTTAAAGTTATTGTAGACATTATTAAATATCTGGGAATCTGCCTGCCAAAATAAACCCAGGACTTTTATGAACACAAATTACACAACACTTTTGACACAAATAAAATAAGATCTACCTAATTGGAAAAATATCTATTGCTCATGGCTGGGTTGAGTTAATATAATACAAATGACAATCTTACCTAAATTAAATTACATATTTAATGGCATACAAATCAATTTAACAAAAATTACCTTGTAGAGCTAGAAAAAATAGAAGCCAAATTCATCTGCAAGAAAATAAAGGTCCAGGATATCAAGGAAACTAATGAAAAGAAATGCTAATGAAGGTGGACTAGCCATACCATCTTGTAATCTGTACTATAAAGCAGCAGTTATCAAAGCTACTTGGTATTTGCTGAGGAATAGAGCAGAGAATCAATGGAATAGATTGGGTACAAAAGACTCAGTAGAGCAAGTGACCATTCAGAGAGTAATTGCACTTTCCTTGACCTACTTGGATCTATGTTGCAGACTTTGGTAGTGGTCTTGGGGTAAAGAACCGTAGGGTGCCAGAGGTTGTGGTGGCTGTAGAGAGGGCAAAATCCTCATAGCTCTGACAACAGTTTCGCAAAACCCCTAAAATTTGGAACAGAGCTCTCTTAACTTTGGAAGGAAAGAGTCAAGAAATTGGTGAGATGAACACACAGGACACTGAATTAGACTATAGAATCTATTTTGATGGGGAAAGATGATGAAAACATATATCCAGAAGGCAACAAAGACCAAATTCTTGTATCAAAAACGTCCAAAAACTATGAACTGGTTAGAGGTCATGGAGGAGCTCAAGAAGGATTTTGAAAACCAAGCAAGAGAAGTAGAGGACAAATTAGAAAGAGAAAGGAGAATTATTCAAGAAATTCATGAAATACAAGTCAACGGCCTTCTATGGAGAGACCACAAAAAGTACTGAAGAAAATAACAACCTAAAAAATAGACTAACTCAATTGGCAAAAGAGGCAAAAAAAGAAAAAAAAAGCCAATAAGGAGTATGCTTTAAAAAGCAGAATTGCCCAGATGGAAAAGGAATTTCAAAAAATCACTGAAGAGAATAATTCTCTCACAATTTGGAGCAAATGGAAATT
>CM053592.1:182439642-182490324 GCA_028646515.1 Pseudochirops corinnae
ATAGATCCAGGAGGGATAATGTAAAATGTATTGGACTAGCTGAGATCTGTGATGAAAAAAAAGCCTAAAATAATTATTCAAGAGATTATCAGGGAAAATTGCCCTTATATTCTAGAACCAGAAGAAAAAATAGAAATGGAAAGAATTCACTTATCACCTCTTGAAAAAGATGCCAAAAAGAAAACTCCTAGGAACATTAAAAACAAATTCCTGAGTTCCCAGATGAAGGAGATTTCAATCAGTGAGGAAGAAACAATTTCAGAATTGTTAAAATACAATCAATACAACAGAAGATCTAGGAGTGTCTACATTAAGGGATAGAAGGGCTTGGAATATGATATTCTCAAGGTCAAAGGAAATAGGACTAAAACTAAGAAAGAACTGATAATGTTTGAACTGTTTGAATACAGACTGAAACATACTGTTTCTCTCTCCTTTTTTTCTTTTTCTTTTTTTCGTTAACTCTCTCTCTCTCTCTCTTTCTCTCTCTCTCTCTCTCCCTCTCTCCCTCTCTCATTCTTATTTAAGTTTCCTCATACAAAATGACTATTATGCAAATGTTTCACATGAAAAGGGAAGGGAGAGATTGGAGGGAGGGGTGATATCAGGAATTTAAACATAAAAAAATGTTAAAAATATTTATCATGTAATACAAAAAAATTACTTTTAAAAATAAGAAAGGGTTTACATCACATTTGGAAATATGTTTACTATGGACAAATTGGAAATTTGCACTTTTGTTTGCTTATAATCTCCATTTAAATTTGAGCTCCTCCCTGTATCCCCAATATTATGTTAAGTACCAGGAATAATTTAAATGGGTTATTAAATGTTAGTTGTCTAATGAGCTGACTACAAATGACTCCTACATCACAACCTTGCTTATTGTGTTACTGCGTAGAGTGTAAGTGGGAGGAGATTTCTCTAATCATAAAAGTGATTTAGCACTAGGGTCATTGTCACTTTTAAACATTTAGGAAATGAAGCATGCAAGACATTGCATATAAGAAGTATGCCTAGGAATGGTAATGACATCATGTAGTGAAGTGTGCTTGTCTCCAGTGATCTTAGGAACAGAATCCCCAGAAGAGAGATTCTAGACCTTGGGTTGGTTCAGCTCAGATCACCAAGTAGAGTCATATTATGTATCACCTGGCACTCACATGTGCAAGAGTGAGGGAGAAATTGTGCATCTTCAAAGCAACTTTTTCCAATATCTTAACTGACCTGAGCAAGGTTAAGTCAAGAAATATTTATCAGATTCTCGCAATAAGCATTTATTAATATGATGCTGTCCAAGCCTTACCTTAAGACATCTGAGAATAGATTGTTCCATTACATGATAATTTGTATCTCATTATACATGTTACAATTTTATGGAAACTCTGTATTAATATTTGTTAAGTTGGGAAATAGTTTCTACTGCAGGACTAATTTGATTTCTAGAATTCCCATGCTCTGAAAGTGACATACTAGAGGCATCTTTTTTCTTGAATTACTTCTTTAGAGACACCATACATATAGTCAATAGAGTCCCTAGGGCCTGGGACCCAAAGGACTTGGAGGGAAATGTAAAATTGTCAGCGTAAGTACCATACTTTGGTGTCAAATAGAGTGAGAGCATGTCTCTGACTGCACTCTGCTTTAAACTGGAGACAACTTCATCTTCCTTGTCCATTTAATAAAAAGACTGTGATTTTCTGGTAATAATGTCAATCAGTGGATTAATACTGAGATTGATAATTAGGAAGGGATCAAGGAGGGAATCTAATCATGAAATTACTATCACATAGGATATACCTTCCATACTATAGATCAAGGAAATGAACCATCCAGGAAAGTCCATGTTCTGGTGAGTACATATGTCTGCTAAGTTCCTCCTGTACACACTTTTTTTCTTAGACTACTGCCTGGAAACTAGAATATTCCTTTCATAAATTCCCTGCAAGATAAATGCAAAAGGACCTACCAAAAGAGGAGTACTTATCACAGATCATCTTCTTCATTATCATTCACTTTTTGTCACCATTATTACACATGAAAACTAATATCCATGAACATTAGGAGGTACCAGACAGATTCTATTATCATAAGAGCTTTTGAGTACATGCGGAAAGATGAGACCGGTACACACAAAGACCAATGTGAATATCATGAAACTATTGTTAAAGTTCCACTGGCTGTTAATATCAAGGCTACAAAAATTGAGAATTATGAAGTGTGCGTGTGTGTGTGTGTGTGTGTGTGTGTGTGTGTGTGTAGAGTAGGTTTGTTAGCAAAAAGTGAACTTGAGAAAGTTATACATGAAAGGATAGCCTTAATTTAATAGTGATCAAAACAGAAGGTATCACACTGTGGTGAAAATGCTATGTCAGAAGTCATGAAGACAAAAATGAATATATTATTTTCAGATGATAATGGGCTGAGGGCTTTGGCATAAACTGTGGATAAAATTAGGAAAATTTAAGGGAGATAATGATGGAGATGAACAAAATTATGTGTCTGGCAAAATTATAGGGGAAAAGACATACTGGCATTAGTAAAGAGTAGTAGAGATCAATGATAAAATGGTCTGTGTAATGCTAGATGAGGAATAAGCACTACCTGGGTCCATATTCTGCCTGTGAAATATGCTAACTTAGTGAAAATGGCCCCAAATAAGGTGAGTTCTCTCCCTATTCCTAAGGACTCATTTGAAGTTATAAATTCCAAAAGATGTCTGAAGCTCTTTCAGTGAAGGTGGTTTATATGTCTGAAGCTCCTTGTAACTATGGAATCAAAGTTCTGGACCAAGCATGAAAATCTATCATTCATTTAAAAAATTAAGTAGTAATCACACTCTTTGATGCTTTATTATCATTATTGTAATCATATTCTAAAATGATAATTGTGTTTAGGTTTCTTCTCCAAAATGTTCAGAGCAATACACAATTATAAAACCTGAAAACAGAAGCCTGAAAAAAAAAAACTTAGATTTGGAAAAGGAGGTAATAGTCTCCTTCACATTTTTTATTTTTCCTGAGTGTGTGTAACTTGTTTCTTCAAGTAGAATGACCAAAGCTGTAATAAATACATTCGCTAACATCAGGGGGTCATAATTTACGTCAGGGAAGTGGACATCTGCACACAAAGATCATTGCTAGTACTGAGGACACGAGAGCCTCATGGTGTCTCACAAAACAAGTCTGGCAACTCTGAGGGGAGGGGGTGAGCAATGGATAGAGAATGGTCAAGGAATAGTTTGAAAATAAGAAGTTTGCTTTATTTGGGGAAAATTTAATATTTCTACAATTACAATAGTGGAAAGAGGTCTGAGCAGAAAGAAGTCACAAAGGTAAGACATTTTTGAGAGCAGAAGTATGGTGCCAAAAGTATAAATTATATTCATAGTATAAAGAAGATAACTTTGGGTTTAACTGGAGCCGACTGTTACAATAGGGATAGAAAATCAGAGTCCATGGATCCACATTTATGGAATGATTTGAATGACAGGCTAAGGACCCTCAAAGTCTATTTACTTTAGACCATTTTTTTTGCAACAGAAGTATTTCCTTTTTGTAGGTTTTTGCTTTTGAAGACAAAATGAAGTGTAGTGGAAAGATGGACACAAAGGAAGCACGTCAGAATAACATCTCTCATATTTCATAACAGTTGATTGATCTTGGACAATTCATTTAACTTCTCATTTTCTATCAAATGAGGGACTAGATTAGATAGCTGATCAGTCTTTAAATCTCATATCTATTATAATAAATAATAGATCTCTAGGTATGTGCTAGGACAACTGAGTCTACAGATCCATTGAAAACACAAGAAATGTAGAACAGAAATGGGTGATCAACAGAACTAGGTGAAAATCTAGACAGATAGACAGACAGACAGACAGACAGACAGACAGATAGATAGATAGACAGACAGATAGATTAGATAGATAGATAGATAGATAGATAGATAGACAGAGACAGATAAATAGACAGATAGATTAGATACATAGATAGATAGATAGATAGATAGATAGATAGATAGATAGGTAGATAGATAGATGATAGATAGATAGAAAAGTAGATAGATAGATAGAGGGCCAGAGAGAAAGAGAGAGAGAGAGAGAGAGAGAGAGAGAGAGAGAGAGAGAGAGAGAAAGAGAGAGAAAGAGAGAGAGACAGGACTATTACTTTTGGTCGTACATTGGGCTATCCTACTTTTATTTTTTATCACTTATCCATCCTACAAATGAGTGTGTGTGTATATGTATGTATATGTGTATACATATACATATATACATATACAAACCTACATAGACTCACGTGCATACATACAATACAAATTGAGGAACAGCAGTTTATTATGGGGGGAAGAATGAGAAGGGATATCCTTGTTCTAGCTCTTCCTTTGTATAACCTCTTAGGGAATCTTTAAATTAAATGGCTTGGGACGAAATATTTAACAACCTCCTGTGTCAGGCAATATGAGTGGGGAAAAACAACACAAAACACCTCAACAAGGGGCTCCTTGATGGTGAAGTGGATAGAGCCCTGGTCTGGAGTCAGTGATTCAAATCTGGCCTTAGACATGCACTAGCTGTGTGACTGTGGCCAAGTCACTTCCCTATATTTGCTTCAGTTTTTCCTCTGTAAAATGAACTGGAGCAGGAAAAAGTAAAACTTTGCCAAGAAAAGCCAAATGGGTTAGGGAGGGTCAGAAACTACTGAAAACCTCAGTCAACTTTCTAATTGTGTATGTTATAGACAATTATTACCCTGCCTTGAGCAATCTTTCTTCACATACCAGTGTAACATCTGATCACATATATAAAAACTTAATGAAACCATTTAAAAGGAAACAAGGACAAAAGGGTGTGATAGCTAGGAATGACATGTATTGTCCTTTGTAGAAGGTCAGGATGTCATACAAATATTTGAAAACTAAGAAAATAGTTCATTAGAATTTTTGAAATATCAAATATTGGACACAGCTTAATAGTAGAATAATGATAATTAAGGGAAAAAATACCCTAGAGACAACCATTCATTTGTATTTACCAGGTTAGAATTTTTAATTTACTGACAGTTCATTCTCTCACACTCTCTTACAATGTCCATTGCTAATGAACATTTATTTAATTGGAGAATGTTCTTCTGTTAGACATTTATTTAAAAGAACGAAAGAAAGAAAGAAAGACAAATTGAAATGGTAAATATCATCCCTTCATGCCTGAATCATTTCCTAATCCACACACACCACTCCTGTCTAACTTAATTCCCAATGAACTATTCTTCCACCACCTTTCACTTCTTCCTCTGTTTCTCTCTGTCTCCTCTGCCTCTGTTTGTCAGACACTTGGTCAATCTTCTTGTTACTTTGTATTTTTCTTCTGTCTTTTTCAATTGTTGTTTCTTGGTTCAAAGATTATTACTACATTGTGGTGTTCTACAAATAATGCATCAGATCCCTAAAATATCTCATTTCAGGATTTTTCTATGATGACTTTATTACACCATAGTCAGAAGTTACAGAGGAAAAAAAAATCACAGCATTAGATCTCAAATTCCAGTAAAAGGGGACTTCCCTGTTTAACTTAGTATTTTTTCCAGGTAACTTTCAAAGAGTGAGAATAATAATAAGATTTCAGTACATTGATTTAGAAATGATTTTAAGACATTGAATATATAATATTGGACCTGGAAAAGGAATTTCAATTTTTTATCCCAACCTCATTATTGAAGATCACTCAGTCATTAAGGAACACAGTTAAGATTGAAGTCATTTAAACAAACAATCACTAATATTAACATAGCCGTGACTATATGCCCAGTGTTGTCTTAAGCATTTTAAAGATATGATCCAAAGATTGGTAGATGATATAATGAATTGAGCATCAGCCCTGGAGTCAGGAGGATCTGAGTTCAAATCCGGCAATTAAAACGAATGCTAGACGTATGACCTTGAGCAACTCACTTAACACCAATTGCCCTACCTTCATCTAAAAAAATAAAAAGCAAAAAAATAACATAAAGGTATTATCCCATAAGATCTCTCCAAAAAACTTAAGAAGTCAGAGCTAATATTTTCCCCATTTTGAAAATGAGGAAACTAAGGAAAACAGATGTTAAAAAATTTATCAAAGTCACATAGTAAGTGGATGAGATTGTTTTTGGACTCAGATCTTCCTGATTCCACACTTTGCCTACTGTCACTTACCTGCTCCTATAGCATAATAACAGTAAATGTGAATTTTTATGTTAATGGACCCATTACTTCAGTAGTGTGGCTATACCAGGAAAATTATTAAAATATGTTCTTTTTAAAAATCCTTTACTGGATTCTTACTATGGAAATTCTCTGAAGGAATATGTCCAGCTTTTGCTATTATGAAAAGACATATTGCTTACAGACAGCTTGTCTTGTGACAACTGTCCTTACAAGAAAAGAGAAGAAAAACAGTTAAGGGGTCATGAGTTCCATATATTTTCAAATTGTAAAATGTTGTTTTGTGAAACACAGCTAAGAATTCTTTTGCTGGGTATAAGGGAACTAACGATATTGAATGGGTAGTAATGGCAAATTCATGATGACATAGTTAATAGTGAAAGTGGAGAGGAGATGAAGAACCACTGAATTTTTATTTTGGTGTGTAACAGAGTGAAATAAGCATGTTATGAGAATTTGGGTTCTTCATTTAAAGGCTCTGGATGAGCTCTTTTTTTTTTTTTTTGAATGGATGTTTATTGAAGTACAGATTGTACTGGATTCTGTGAATTTGAAAGCTTTCATGCACTTAGCTCATTCTCTATTTCACTCTTATTTTGGTCTCTGTCATACTCCATTATTGTCTCTCAAACCAAATATATAGGATTTGAGACAAATTATTTACTTTGTAAGTAATGTTATTTTTATCCCTGCAATAATCATAACACTAATTATTTTCTAAGTCATACTCCAAACTTCAATTTTATTTCTGTTTTACTTCTAATTAGGCATTTCTAACTCTCTCCAATAGGAATCATGGTGAGCCCTGACAAGAATCAGAGTAGTGTGGCTGTGTTCATCCTCTTAGGATTCTCTGAATATCCAGAGCTCCAGGTGCCCCTCTTTCTACTGTTCCTCATCATCTATGCAGTCACTGTGGTGGGGAATGTGGGCATGATTGTGGTCATCAGGATCAATCCCAAACTCCATACTCCCATGTATTTTTTCCTCAGTCACTTATCCTTTGTGGATTTCTGTTACTCCACTATAGTTACACCCAAACTACTAGAAAACTTAGTTGTAGAAGACAGAAGCATCTCCATCAAAGCCTGCATTACACAGTTTTCCATTGGTTTCACCTGTGTTTTGACAGAGGTGGTTATGTTGTCAGTGATGGCCTATGACCGCTTTGTCGCTATATGTTATCCTTTGCTTTATACAGTTTCCATGTCCCCAAGATGCTGTGCCCTGCTAGTGACTGTGGCATATTCTTGTGGCATAACCGGTTCTATTATACTGACCTACTCCATCCTTATACTGTCATTTTGTGAGACCAAAATCATCAATAACTTTGTATGTGAATATTCTGTCTTCCTCTTTGCTTCCTGCTCTGACATACACTTCAGTGAGTTAATATTTTCTATCCTTGCAAACCTAAGTGCATTTTCTACTCTCATCATTATCCTTACATCCTATCTTTTTATTTGTGTCACAATCCTCAAAATGCATTCAGGCAGAGGCAGATATAAAGCTTTTTCCACTTGTGCTTCCCACTTGACAGCTGTTACCATCTTCTATGGGACCATCTTCTTCCTCTATTGTTTTCCCAGTTCCAAAAACTCATGGCTTGTAGTCAAAGTGGGATCTGTTTTCTATATTGTAGTGATTCCAATGCTAAATCCCTTAATATATAGTCTTAGGAACAATCATGTGAAGGAAACCTTAAGGAAATTAAAGGATCTCAAAATAATTTCTCAACGATATCATTTGTAGATTCTATGACTACTCTCTGAACTGTTCAAATGTAATTCCCGTTGGTTTTCAATTCATTCTCTTAATCCCATGCAGTGATTCTCATATTTGGTTGTGAAACTTTCAGTTTCTACAAGCATCTGAAAAATAGCAGGAAAAGTCTTATGTAAATGAAGAAAAGACATTTGAAATCAGAAAATCACTGACAGGAAGTCATTATCATATACTCCATGATGTAGCATCAACCTGATAATCTTTCACAAAACCTCTTTGACAATTTATTGTGAAAATAAATTTCCATTCACATTTCCATTATTTCAAAGGAAAGAAAGGAATAAAAATCTAAGGCATGAGCTAGAACAGTGAGCAGGAGGTTCATCGAGAGGTGCCAGAAACAAAAACCATGAGAAGTGATCATATTCAGTATTGGAAGAGAATAATTACTACGAATCCCTGAAGGAACCCAATGGACTGATGGAATTCTTATAAAGTCAAATTTAGTGCTACAAATTCTTTAGTATAGTTCTTGTAACATAATAAAGGCTTAATAAGTGTTGGTCAACTGATTAATTTGTAGTGTGGAGTCAAAGATTCTTGAGTCTCCTTGCTTTCAACTTGAGCAGCTCTACAGCAGGAATTGGTTTTCAATTAAATTTTTATTTATTTTATTTTTAATTAATGACTCAAAACAAGTATTTTCATAACATAATATAATAAAAGATGATTGCTCATGGAACTTCTAATTCATTGTTAGGAACTTATTCTTGCTTTTTTTTAAAGCTCTTTTAAAAAAAGTAAAGCATAAAGCATTTTCAGAAAATAGTACAATGCAAAGATTATTGGTCAGGAAACAGCAAATCTTTGCATATTATACTAATCATTTCAAATATACTACAGAATCATCAAGCAAGTTTCTTTTTTTTTTCTAATGCTAGCCTGAACTAGAGAAGGCTTCCATTAGGCACACACCAACACGCACGTATATATGTTGATGTATGTGTATATACACACATATATACAAACATATGTAATGCAATGCAAAGCAGCTTCCCCAAAAGAATGCTGCTGTGAATAGCTTTTAAGGTTCTGATTACAAAGTATAGTGAACACTCCACTTATTCAGTTACAAATCAAGGCAAACATTCACAACAAATCACAATATAATATTCGCAACATTCCATCTTATCACAGAAAAGCACAATATATTGTTCACAACAACTTAACATTAGAATGACCACATAATTTTCACAAAATGGGCACAGTATAGAAAACAAAGAAAAAATGTGTAATTATGTTGTTTCCCTAAGTGGAAAACCCTCTTTAGTTAATCATTCAGTCATCTCACAATAAAATAATCAATCTTCCACTCATCTGGCAAACATAAGTTAATTTAATCAGATACTTATACAGATTCACAATTACTAAGTATCATTAATCACTAAATATAATCCTTAGAAAATTACACAAACCCTCTACCCCTTGGTGTCTAGCAACCTTAAATTTCATCACATGTGCAATATCCAAGGAGAGGCCTTTTCTTCATCTTTACTAAAGGGGATCTTTTAGATTCCTTGTATCACCTTTCACGGTCCCAGCTCCTACCTAAATCCACCAAAAAGTCACCTGGATTCAGAGGCAGACAGCTATAAGCTCCTTGTCCAGTCCTCCCAGCAGTTCTTGTTTCATACTGAAGTTCACAGGGTCCAGCATGTCTCAAACCCTTCACAACTTCTGTTGCCAGGAACTCAAGGATCAACTGAGCCACAAACAAAGAAAGTCTTATTCTAGTCATGCTTCTTCAATCCTCCAGCAATGCAACTGGCCTGAGGACCCAGAAGGAATCTCAGCCTTCCATGAGCCAGAAACTTCAGCCTTCACCAGATTCTGGTCTCAAGAAAACTTCAACTCAGTCAGTTGTTCTCAGTCAGCTTCCAAATGATGGGAAGTAAATACTCTCTCTCTCTCTCTCTCTCTCTCTCTCTCTCTCTCTCTCTCTCTGTCTGTCTCTATCTCTCTCTCTCTGTCTGTCTCTCTGTCTCTCTGTCTGTCTCTCTCTGTCTCTCTCTCTCTTTCTTTCTTTCAGCTGACTGCACTCTCAATGATTCTTCCTCCACCAGGAGCTGGCCAGGAGGAAAATTCTCAATTCTTATTCTCTGTCCTTGGAATTCTTCTTACACACACACACACACACACACACACACACACACACACACACACACACACTTTGGCTTCCTGTCTCAGCCAACCCCCTCCTGCTAAGTCATCAACAGAAGACAGAGTTCAAACCCTCTACCTCTTTCACAGAAGTACTTAGCTGTTGGTTACTAAGGACCAAGTACCTGCAAAATTAATTACCATTAGAACCTATATGTATACATATACATATAAAGACATACACACGTATACCTATATATGTAAATCATGTTATACATTTAATAATCAGTTCTATCTCTGGATGTAGGTAACTTCTCTCCACATATGGTCTTTCAACTTTAATTGGGTCTTTATTACAGACAGAATAGCTTATTTTTCAATGTCTTTTTTTCATTTATTCAAAAATTTTAATTTAGATTCAAGGATGAGAAAGCAAATACAGAATAGAGAAAAGAAGCAGAAACGTGTCATAAACTTAAATATTCGAACTTAAATACAAGGTATGAAAGAAACAAATATCATGTCATATGCATAGCAGAATATGAGATGTTTCAATATAAGTCGCAATAAATTTTTATTTCAAAAAATCCTATATAATAAAAAAATACTCATTGTGTTGAGAATTGTCCATCTTTTCTTTGGTTCCTCATGAGTTTTATTTTGTTCTCTGGTGTGTACTTTTTTTTACTTAATTCTCTTTTTTTCCCCCTACCCCCAATGCCATTACTGAAGCCACAATAAAGTTTAGATATGTTTCTCTATACTTATAAATATATACATGCCCATATGTATACATATATAGGCATATACTTTCCCATACATATTCTACTCACTTTTCTTATACCTACAAACTTGCCCTTGTATTACTTCCCTACCTCCTCCAAAGATCACTCCACTCTCCTCCCAATCCTCAAATTCTAAACACTTTCTATACCCACCTTTTAACTGTTCCCTCAGTCTCCCCTCTAAACATTCCTCCCTAAAGCTTACCCCCCTCCCTATGCCCCTATTGTTTTGTTTTTTCTGAAAAAAGAAAACTTTTATATGCTTCTAAATATATGTTTACTGCTCCTTCTTAAACCAATTTCTGATGTATGTTGGTCACCAGGACTACAAGTCTTCCCCTCCATCTAATTTCTCTGTATCAATTCATCCTCTTGCACCTCATTTGTATAAAATAATTACTGTTTTTAGCTGTTCTTAAATGATTTTATTTTTTGAATTCATATCTTACTGAGGTTTTCCCCCAGTCTTTCTTATGAGCTACCCAATTCCAAATAAGAATCTTAGATATTCATTTTAAAAATATATATAAAGTAAGCAGCCTTTCTTCATGAATGCCTTATAACCAGTCTTTCTAACGTTCCTTATATTTCTCTTGGTTCTTGTATGTTGAAGGATAGTAAATATTCATGAATTCAAAACCACTTGAAAGCTAGACCCAAGTATTATTTGTCTAATTATGTACAAGATCAACAATCCCCTTCAAGGAATTTACCACGTACTGGGGGAGACAAAGGGAAATATTTCTAAGAATCATATTTAGAGAAAAAAAATAGGATAAATAGAAAGTAATTTGCTTGGGAAGACATGAAGTTTAAAGATTGTTAAGTGTGGAAACTAAGGAATTATCTGGTAAATTACAAAAACAAAGTAACAAAAACAAAACAGAAAAACAAACAAGGCATTTGGATAGACCTGAAGAGACAATACAGTGCAGTTGAAGTGGGTTTGGAGCACATATGTAAAAATATACAATTAGATAAAAGGTAGGTATGAGAAATAGCAGTAAAGCCATTGTAGTTTAACAACACAGGTCAAGAAGAGAAGTGATGTACATTAAAGCTGGAAAAGCCTATGAGAGTCAAAGCTTTGGAAAGCTTTAAATGCCAAACATCGGAGTTAGTTTTTGATGCTGGAGAGAAAAAGGAAATTGTTAAAGTTTGTGGAGAAGAGTAACATAGTCTGATCTGTTTATTAGACCAATCAATATGACAGCTGTAAGAGAAGGATTAACCCTAGAAATGAAGGGAGGGGTAATACATGTTGCAAAGATATCAATTTAGTTGATAGAAATTTCAATTTCAATCCTTTTAGGACTACTCAATTTGAATGAGTTCCCTTGAAATGAAGTGTGTTAAAACAAGGACTGTAACCAATCATAAGGTTCCTTTTAAGGAGTTCTCTCTGAGTCATGTATTAAAGTATATAGCCATAAATTTTTTTTCCTACCTCTGATAGGCTATGATTTTATGGCTTTGAAATTCTTTCCCAAAGTAACCATGGTGAGTACTAACCAAAATTAGAGTGCTACAGTCATGTTCATCCTCTTAGAATTCTCTGATTATCCAGATCTCCACACTCCCCTCGACCTGGTATTCCTGGCCATCTATGTGGTGACTATGGTGGGAAATGTGGTCATGGCAGTGATCATCAGATGCAATCCCAAAATCCATAATCACATGTAGTTTTTCTTGAGTCACTTGTACTTTGCTACTTGCTATAATTACACCCAAACTGTTAGATATCTTAACTTTGAAAGACAGAACCACCTCATTCATGGCCTGCACCATGCAGTTTTCCTTTGCTGTCACCTGTGTGGTGACAGAGATATTCATGTTGATAATGATGGTTTATAATCAATTTGTAGCCACTTGCAATCCCTTATTATATTCAGTCACCATATCCCAGAAATTTTGTTCCCTTCTGGTTACCATATCTTATTCACGGGGCCTAATTTCTTTTATGATCTTCACCTACTCTCTCCTTATCTAGTATTTTTCAGGTTTTGACATTATTAATAATACTTTCTGTGAATATTCTACCATCCTCTCTGCCTCCTTCTCTGATATACACTTTAAAGGAGGTTATTGTACTTGGTCTTTCAAATTTTAAAACCTTTTCCACTCTCCGTATTATACTTAGCTCCTATCACTTTATTTATGTAACTGTCATGAGTATGCCTTCAACCAGTGGGAGACTTAATGCCTTCTCTACCTGTGCCTCTCACTTGACAGTTTTTACCATTTCTTTAAGACTATCCTTTGCTTTTATTGTGTGCGCAGTTCCAAAGTTTCCCAGCTTATGATCAGAATAAGCACTGTTTTTTTTTTTTTAATGAAGTGGTGATTCTCACATTGATTTTATTAATATACAGTCTCTGGAACAATGATTTGAAGGAAAAATTCAGTAAATTAATGGATATCAAAGTATTTCCTAAGTAAGAATTTTATATGTGTGATATCTTTACTTGTTGAATGACATAAGAACTTATCATGATGTTCAATTAGCAGATTCATCCCTAATAGCTGTTTTATCTGGTAGTTTGGCATTAAATATTACATTCATCTGGAAGACAGTGGTGAGCATGTAAGTGAAAATGGCATGTAAAATGGGGGAAAAATCATAAGGAGAAAAACAACAGCAATTGTAGCAACAACAACAACAATAACAAATAACTTATGAGCAAGAGCAACAATAAAAACACACTTTTGTGACTTTTTCCAAAAGACAGAGCCAGTTTTAAGACCATATAAAAAGGGAAACATCTTAAATTGGGGTTTAAAATAAATCTATTGCTTTGATAAATTGGATAGTTGTTTTCTTCAATGAATCTTCTGATCTCTCTATTTTATGCAAAATAAATAAAAGAATCAAAAGGCTGAGGTGACAAAAGAAAAATACAGAAAGTAGATTCAATAGGGCTTATATCATACCACATCTGAGAATACTCTGGAGAGTACAATGATGATGATATTGATAAGAAAAACAATTCCTGATTTGTAGTGTTTGATCATTTGAGCAAAAAGTACACAAAATGAAGAATTATTAATCAGATTCAATGATTTAAGTTGATTTATTGCAAACATGTGATGATAGTAATGTGTACATGTGTGTACCTGTGTGTTTCTGTGTCTATTGCTTGGACCCAGTATCATGGATTAGAGATGTCCATTCCAATGTTAAAATTCTTTTTGAAGTGTCATTGCAATAAGATTTTGTTTTTATTTTAAGCAAGGAATGTCCTTAGACATTCAACTTGGAATGAAAGATAGATAGATACATTGATAGATTGATAGAGAGATAGAGAGATAGATAGACAGACAGACAGATAGATAGATAGATAGATAGATAGATAGATAGATAGATACGTAGCTGGATAGACAGACAGACAGATAGAATTTTTTATTAAATATAAAGTGAGGGGAGGCCTTGACAGCAACATGGTGGCCGGGCTACCAGAGGCCCTGATGATTGCTCTCAGAGAGGCCCAGAGGGCAACACCACTGCGCTCTGGGAGGCCCTTACAGCAACTGTGGCTGGGATGGTCCTGATGGTAACTGCGGCTGTGCACCAAGAGGCCAGGAGGAATCCTGGCTGTTTTAACCACAAGGGCTGTTTTCAGGAAAATCACCACAGGGCAGAATCTATAGAGCTGTGTAAGAGACAATGGCAGGGATCATGGCAGGGGCAGCAGGTACTCCTGGGACTACCCCTCCACAGCCTGGAAAATTTAAAAATCTCCTATTTGAACATCCAGGGGCCAGGATGGCAGAGTGGATGTCGGCTGCTCTAATCCCTCCCCACGACCCTGAAAACACAGAAATTATTGAAACAAAGAAAAAAAAATTAAGCAGTGAAGTCTAAGGAACCCAGGGGAAGGGTGTGGCTAAGGCCCTTCCTCAAAATGTGTAAGAAGCAGACTGCAAGGAAAAGATTCCGGAATCCCATTACTGTGAAAGGGAGGAAACAAATTCAGAATGAGAGAGTATTGACTCCACACCCACAGGTGAAGCCTTAACAGGGATTATGACCTGGTCTCAGCCACAGTAAACATTCCTAGAGGAGCTCAAAAAGAACTTTGAAATCCAAGTTAGAGAGGCAAGAGGTAAAATCAACACAATTTTTAAAAATAAATTTTAAATCTAAAAAAACATTACAATGAGGAGAACAGCTCCTTAAAAAGTAAAATGCGTGAACTAAAAATGAAGTCTGAGTATATGGAAAAGGAGCTTCAAAACCAGACTGAGAATCAATCAAACAAAACATTAAGATGGAAAAATTAGAAAAAGAAGTAAAATATCTAAATAGAAAAATAACTGACCTGGAAAACAGATCCAAGAGAGATAATCTGAGAATCATTTGTCTACCAGAAAATCATGAGGAAAAAATGAGTCTGAACAACATCTTCCAAGAGCTCATCAAGGAAAACCACTCTCAGATAATAAAACCAGAGGGTAAAATAGAAATCGGGAGAAAGCACCAGACACCTCCCAAAAGAGATCCCAAATTGAAAAGTTCACAAAATGTTGTGGCCAAACTCCATAACTATCAAGTAAGGAGGAAATACTATAAGGGGCCAGAATGAAACAATTCAGATATTGTGGAACCACAGTGAGGGTAGCACAGGATCTGAAAGCTTCAACATTGAAAGATTGGAGGAACTGATATATGATTTTTTGCAAGGCAAAAGAGCTCGCATTAAAACCAAGGATAACCTATCCAGGAAGACTGTGCATAATCTACCAGGAAAGGAGATGGACATTAAGTGATATAACAGAATTTCTGACCTTCATGATGAAAAAGCCAGAGCTCAATGGAAAATACAACCTCCAATTGCAAGACCAAAGAGAGACATGGAAGAGTAAATAAGGAAAACACACACACATACACACACATAACTTGCTGTTTAATAAGAGAAAATTGTTTGCATCCCTATATGGGATGCTGATACCTGGTAATATCATGAATTCTATAGCTATGACAACACCTAAAAGGGATACAGATGAATAGAGGGTGTGGGAATAAATTTCACAAAATGATGATAAAAATCTTTAGTAAGGGACAGCAATGCAAGAAGAGGAAAGAATGAAGGAGAAAAGAGTAAATTATGCTACACAAACAAGCATAAAAACAATACAGCAGAGGGAAAGAAGGGAGGGAAATGACCATTATATAAGCTTTTCCCTCACTGGTTCTGGTGCAAGGAAAGAATAACAAGCAGTTAAAGATAGGACTCTGTTGAGAAGAGACAAAAAACTTATAATAGAGTGAAAGTGGGGAGGGAGAGGAGCACTGCATGAGATATATTTTGATCAATCATGGTTTGAAGAAGAAATAACATACAATATTGAGCAAAAAAGTTGTTCATATCCTACAGGCAGCAGGAGGCAGGGAGGGCCAAGAAAGCAGGGGATGAGAGGGGAGGGAAGAAGTAGCAAGGGAGAAGGGTAGGAAAAGGGAGGGGGCAGAAAAGAAGGCAATACTGAGGGAGGTGGTGGTCAAAAGGAAAACTCATATGTAGGGGGAGGGACAAGGGGGAAAATAAAAGCATAAACAGGTGTGGGAATAAGATGGAGGGAAAGACAGAGATAGTAATCATAACTGTGAATGTAAATGGGACGAACTCTCCCATAAAATGGAGGTGGATAACAGAATGGATTAAAAAACATAATCCTACAATATGCTCTTTACAAGAAACTCATCTGAAACAGGGGGGATACACACAGGGTAAAGGTAAAAGGCTGGAGTAAAATATATCATACCTCAGCTAAAGTAAAAAAAAGCAGGGGTAGCAATCCTTATCTCAGACAAAGCAAAGGCACAAAGATCTACTTAAAAAAAAAATAATGGAGGAAACTATAGCCTGCCATAGGCACCATTGAAAATGAGTCAATAGCCTTACTAATCATTTATGCACCAAGTGGTACAGCATCTACATTCCTAAAGGAGAAATTAAGGATGCTAGAGGAATAAATAGATTGCAAAACTCTACTAGTGGGGCACTTCAAATCCCTCTATCTGAGATTGATGAATCTAACCTCAAAATAAACAAGAAAGAAGTTAAGGAGGAAAATAGAATTTTAGAGGAGATAGATATGGTAGACCTCTGGAGAAAACTGAATGGGGATAAAAAGGAACATACCTTCTTCTCAGTGGTTCATGGCACATACACAAAAATAGACCATGTACTAGGGCAAAAAAACCTCACAGTTCAGTGCAGAAAGGAGGAAATATTAAATGCATTCTTCTCAGATCATGATAATAATAAGCAATAAAAATTATATGAAACAAAGGGCCATTGAAGGATAGAGGAAAAACTAAATGGAAACTAAATAACTTAATCTTAAAGAATGAGTGGGCCAAACAAGAAATTATAAAAACAATCAGCAACTTCATTCAAGAGAATGACAATAATGAGACAACATAAAACTTGTGGGATGCAGCAAAGGGAGTTCTTAGGGGAAGTTTTATATCTCTGAATGAATAAATGACTAAATCAGAGAAAATGGAGATCCATGAATTGGGCATGCAACTGACAAAGCTAGAAAAAGAAGAAACTAAAAATCCCCAATTAAATAATAAATTAGAAATAAGAAGAACTGAAGGAGAAATTAATAAAATTGAATTCAAGAAAACTATTGAATTAATAAATAAAACTGAGTTAATACTATGAAAAAGCCAATAAAATTGTTAAATATTTAGCCAATACGATTAAAAATAAGAAAGAAGAAAACCAAATTATAAATATGAAAAATGAAAAAGGTGAATCTACCTCCCTTGAAGAGGAAATTAAAACAACAATTAAGAGTTATTTGGCCCAATTATATGCACATCAAATTGACAATCTTAGCAAAATGGATGAATATTCACAAAAGTACAAGTTGCCTAGACTAATTGAAGAGAAAGTAAGCTACTAAAATAACCCCATCTCAGAAAAAGAAATTGAACAAACCACCAATTAACTCCCTAGGAGAAAATCTCTAGGCCCAGATTGCTTTACTAGTGAATTCTTCCAAACATTTAAAGAAAAATTGACTCCAATACTTTACAAACTGTTTGGGAAAATTGAAGAAGGACTCCTACCAAATTCTTTTTATCAGACAAATATGGTACTGTTATTTAAATTGGGAAGGGACAAAACAGATAAAGAAAATCACAGACCAATTTCCCTTATGAATATAGATGCAAAAATCCAAAATAAAATATTAGCAAAAAGACTACAGCAAACCATCATGAGAATAATACACTTTGATCAGGTAGGATCTATTACAGGAATGCAAGTGTGGTTCAATATCAGGAAACCTACCATTATAATTTATCACATCAACAAAAAAACTAGCAGAAATGAAATGATTATCTCAATAGCAGTAGAAAAGGCCTTTGAGAAAATACAATACCCATTTCCATTAAAAACACTAGAAAGTATAGGAATAAGTGGAGTCTTCCTTAAAATAATAAGTAGCATCTATCTAAAACCATCAGCAAATATTATATGTAACGGGGATAAACTAGAAGTATTTCCAATAAGATCAGGGCTGAAACAATGATTTCCACTATCACCCCTCTTATTCAATTTGGTACAAGAATTTTTAGCAGTAGCAATAAGGGGAGAAAAAGAAACTGAAGGAATCAAATTAAGCAAAGAAGAGAAAAAGCTATCACTCTTTTCAGTTGATATGATGATATACTTAGAGAATCATAGAGAAACAAGTAAAAACTTTTTGAGATAATAAACAAATTTGGAAGTTGCAGGATATAAAATAAACTCACATAAATCTTTGGAAATACTATATATTTCTAATGAAATCCAATAGCAAGAGATAGAAAGAGAAATTGCATTTAAAATTACTGTAGACATTATAAAATATCTGGGAATCTACCTGTCAAAACAAACCCAGGACTTATATGAATATAATTACACAACACTTTTGACACAAATAAAATCAGACCTACCAAACAGGAAAAATATCAATTTCTCCGGGCTGGATTAAGCTAATATAATACAAATGACAATCTTACCTAAATTAAATTACATATTTAATGCCATACAAATCAATCTACCAAAAAATTACCTTGTAGAGCTAGAAAAAATAGTACCAAAATTCATCTGGAAGAACAAAAGATCCAGGATATCAAGGCAACTAATGAAAAGAAATGCTAACGAAGGTGTACTAGCCATACCAGCTTTTATACTGTACTACAAAGGAGCAGTTATCAAAACTACTTGGTACTGGCTGAGGAATAGAGCAATGGATCAATGAAATAATTTGGGTACAAAAGACTCAGTAGACCAAGTGACCATTCAGAGTGTAATCGGACTTTCCTTGACCTACTTGGATCTATGTTGCAGGCTTAGATAGTGGTCCTGGGGTAAAGAACCCTAGTGTGCAGAGATTGTGATGACTGTAGAGAGGGCAACCTCCTCATAACTCCGACAACAGATGTGCAAAACCCCAGAAATTTGGAACAGAGCTCTCTTCACTCTGGATGGAGAGAGCTCAAAATTCAAGTAATTGGTGACATAAGCAAACAGAGGTAACTGAATTAGACCATAGAAACTTTTTTGGTCGGGAAAGAGGATGAAAACATGTATCCAGAAGGCAACAAAGTCAAATTTCTTGTATAAAAACATCCAAAAACTATGAATTGGTTAGAGGTCATGGAGGAGCTCAAGAAGGATTTTGAAAATCAAGCAGGAGAAGTAGAGGACAAATTGGAAACAGAAAGGAGAATAATTCAAGAAATTCATGAAAAGCAAGTCAACAGCCTTCTAAAAAGAAATCACAAAAAATACTGAAGAAAATAACACCCTAAAATATAGACTAACGCAAATGGCAAAAGAGGCAAAAAAAAAAAAAAAAAAAAAAAGCCACTAAGGAGAATGCCTTAAAAAGCTGAACTGTGCAGATGGAAAAGGAATTTCAAAAAATCACTGAGGAGAACAATTCTCTCATAATTGGATTGGAGCAAATGGAAATTAGTGACTTTATGAAAAATCAAGATACTATAAAACAGATTTAAATAATTTTAAAAAAATATAAGGCAATGTGAAATATCTCATTGCAAATACCACGGACTTGAAAAATAGATCCAGTAGAGATAATGTAAAACCTATTGAATTACTTCAAATCCATGATGAAAAAAAGCCTAGAAATCATTATTCAAGAGATTCTCAGGGAAAATTGCCCTGATATTCTAGAACCAGAAGGTAAAATAGAAATGGAAAGAATTTGCCTATCACCTCTTGAAAAAGATCCCAAAAAGAAAACTCCTAGGAATAATACAACCAAATTCCTGAATTCCCAGACCAAGGAGATTACAAGCAGTCAGAAAGAAACAATTTCAGTAGTGTTAAAAAACAATCAGTAGAACAGAGGATCTAGCAGTATCTACATTAAGGGATTGAAGGACTTGGAATATGATATTCTTGAGGTCAAAGGAACTAGGAGCAAAACCAAGAAAGAACTGATAATGTCTGAATTGTCTGAATACAGACTGAAACATACTGTTTCTCGCTCCTTTTTTCTTTTTCTTTTTGTCGTTAACTCTCTCTTTCTTGCTCTCTCTCTCTCTCTCTCTCTCTCCCCTTGTCTTTCCATCTCTCACTTATTTGAGTTTTCTCATATAAAATGTCTATTATGCAAATGTTTCACATGAAAAGGGAAGGGAGAGATTGGAGGAAGGGATGATATCTGGAACTTAAACAAAAAATGTTAAAAATTTTTATCATGTAACACTAAAGATATTTTTAAAAATAAGAAAGTGTTTACATCACATTTGGAAATATATTTTTTATGAACATATTGTAAACTCACACTTTTGTTTGCTTAAAATCTCCATTTAAATTTGAGCTCCTCTCTGTATCCCTAATATTATGTTAAGTACCAGGAATAATTTAAGTAGGTTATTGAAAGTGAGTTGCCTAGTGAGCTGACTAGAAATTTCTCTCACATTCCAAACTGGCTTATTGCATTACTGGGGATAGTGAAAGTGGGACGAGATTTCTCTAATCATAAAAGTGATTTAGCACTAGGTTCATTATTGGTCTTAAACATCTAGGAAATGAAGTATCCAAGACATTGCATATAGGAAGTATGGTTAGGAATGGGAATGACATCATGTAGTCAAGTGTGCTTGTGTCCAGTGATCTTAGGAACAGAATGCCCAGAGAAGAGATTCTTGACTTTGGGTTGGTTCAACTCAGATCACCAAGTACAGTCATACTATGTATCACCTGGCTCTCCCATGTGCTAGAGTGAGGGAGAAATTGTGCATCTTGAAGCAACTTTTTCCAATATCTTAACTGACCTAAGCAATGATAAATCAAGAAATATTTATCAGATTCTCTCAATAAGCATTTCTTAATATGATTTTGCCCCAGCCTTACCTTAAGACATCTGATATTAAATTGTTCCATTACATGACAGTTTATATCTAATTATGCATGTTACAATTTTAGGAAAGTCTGTATTAATATTTGTTAAGTTGGGAAATAATTCTAACTGCAAGACTAATTTGATTTCTAGAAAATCGCATGCCCTGAAAGTGACATCCTAGAGGCACTTTTTTCTTGAATTACTTCTTTAGAGACACCACATATAGAGTCAATAGAGTCTCTAGGGCCTGGGACCCAAAGGACTTGGAGGAAAATGTAAAATAGTCAGTGTAAGGACCATATTTGGTGTCAAATAGAATGAGAGCATGTCTCTGACTGCACTTTGGTGTAAACTGGAGAAAACCTCATCTTCCTTGTCCAGTTAATAAAACGACAGTGATTTTATAGTAATAATGTCCACCAGTGGATTAATCTTGAGCTTGATAATTAGGAAGGGATCAAGGAGGGAATCTAATCATGAAATTACTATCACATAGGATGTACCTCCTTTACTATAGATTAAGGAAATGAACCATCCAGGAAAGTCTACATTCTGGTGAATGCATATGTCTGCTAAGTTCCTCCTGTACACACTTTTTTCTTAGACTACTGCCTGGAAACTAGAATATTCCTTTCACAAGTTCCCCTCAAAATATATGCAAAAGGACCTACCAAAAGAGGAGGACTTATCTCGGATCATCTTCTTCATTATAATTCACTTTTTGTCACCATTATTACACATGAAAACTAATATTCATGAACATTAGGAGGTACCAGACACATCCTATTAACATTAGAACTTTTGAGTACCTGTGGAAAGATGAGAGTGGTACACACAAAGACCAATGTGAATATCATGAAACTATTGTTAAAGTTCCACAGGCTGTTAATAGCAAGGCTACAGAAATTGAGAAGAATGAAGTGTGTGTGTGTGAGTGTGTGTGTGTGTGTGTGTGTGTGTGTAGAGTAGGTTTGTTAACAAAAAGTAAACTTGAGAAAGTTATACATGAAAGGATAGCCTTAATTTAATAGTGATCAAAGGAGAAGGCATCACACTGTGGTGAAAATGTTATGTCGAAAGGCATGAAGACAAAAATGCATATATTATCTTCAGAGGATAATGGGCTGAGAGCTTTATCATAAACTGTGGCTATAATTAGGAAAGTTGAAGGGAGATAATGATGGAGATGAAACAAATTATGTGTCTGGCGAAAATATAGGGGAAAAGACATACTGGCATTAGTAAATAGTAGTAGAGATGAATGATAAAATGGTTTATGTAATGCTAGATGAGGAATAAGCAATACTTTGTTCCATATTCTGCCTGTGAAATATGCTAACTTAGTGAAAATGGCCCCAAATAAGGTGAGTTCACTCTCTGCTCCTAAGGGCTCATTTGAAGTTATAAATTCCAAAAGATGCCTGAAGCTCTTTCAGTGAAGATGATTTGTATGTCTGAAGCTCCTTGTAACTATGGAATCAAAGTCCCAGACCAAGCATGAAAATCTATTACTTAATTTAAAAATTAAGCAGTAATCACACTCTTTGATGCTTTATTATCATTACTGTAATCATATTCTAAAATGATAATTGCATTTAGTCTTTCTTCTCAAAAATGTTCAGATAATACACAATTTTAAAACCTGAAAAACACAAGCCTGAAAAAAAAGCCAAAACATAAATTTGGATAAGGAGGTAAAAGTTTGATTGCTTGAGATACATTCCTGCAGTCAAAGACTCCAGTCCCACCAGAATGAACATGCACAGCAGATGCAAAAAATCCTGAAATAAGTTTTGGATGGGAAGGGGGGGCCTCATGACTATCTGAAGTAGAGCAGTATAATTCCAGGAATAATGAGGAGGAAATTACACAAAAGGAAATTTAGGCTTGATCTCAGGTAGACCTTCTGAATAAAGAAAATGTCTAAAAAGTAGAACAGACTGACTCAGTTGGTCTTGTGATCTGAAGGTTTCAATGACATTTCTCTTTCTCCTTCTTAATATTTATTTTTTTCCAAGTGTGTGTACCTTGATTCTTCAAGTAGAATGACCAAAGCTGTTACAAACACATTCACTGACAACAGGGGGTCATAATTCACGTCAGGGAAGTGTACATCCGCAACAACAATCATTGCTAGTACTGAAAACACAAGAGCCTCACGGTGTCTCACAAAATAAGTCTGACATCTTTGAGGGGAGAGGGTGGGCAATGGACAGAAAATGGTCAAGGAATAGTTTGAAATTTAAGAATTTTGCTTTACTTGAGGAAAATTTAATATTTCTACAATTACAATAACAGAAAGAGGTCTGACAGAAAGAGGTCAGAGAGGTAAGAAATTTGGTGAGAGCAGAGGTATGGTGGCAAAAGTATAAATTTTATTGATAGTATTAAGAAGATACACTTTGGGTTTAACTGGGGCCAGCTGTTACAATAGGGATAGAAAATTAGCATCCATGAATCCACATTTATGGAAGGATTTGAATGACAGGCTAAGAACTCTCAAAGTCTATTTAGTTTACACCATTTTTTGCAAAGGAAGTATTTCCTTTTTGTAGTTTCTTGCTTTTGAAGGTGAGATTCAGTATAGTGGAAAGATGGACCCAGAGGAACCACGTCCGAATCATGTCTCTGCTCTTTCATACCACTTGATCTTGGACAACTCATTTAACTTCTCCTTTTCTACCAAATGAGGGACTAGACTAGATAGCTGATCAGTCTTTAAATCCTAAATTTATTATGATAAATCATAAATCTCTAGGTATGTGCTAGGGCAACTGAATTTACAGATCCATTGAAAACACGAAAAATATAGAAAAGAAATGGGTGATTGACAAAAGTAGGTGAAAATCTAGATAGATGATAGATAGATAGATAGATAGATAGACAGACAGACAGACAGACAGACAGATAGATAGATAGATAGATAGATAGATAGATAGATAGATAGATAGATAGATAGAAAGATAGATAGATAGGACTACTTCTTTTGGTCATACATTGGTCTAGCCTAGTTTTATTTTTTCATTAGTTATCCATCCCAGAAATGAGTATGTGTGTACATATACATATATATACATACACAAACCTACATGGACTCACATGTATACATATAATAAAAATTGAAGAAGAGAGGTTTTGTACAGCGGAAAGAATGAGAAGGGATAGCTTTTTTCTAGCTCTTCCTCTGTAGAACTTCCTAGGGAAGCTTTAAATTAAATGGCTTAGGACAAATCATTTAACAACCTCCTGTGTCAGGCAATATGAGTGGGGAAAAACAAAAGAAAACCCCTGAACAAGAAGCTCCTTGGTGGTGAAGTGGACAGAACCTTGGTCTGGAGTCAGTGAGCTCAAATCTGGCGTCAAACATGTACTAGCTGTTTGACTGTGGCCAAGTCACTTCACTATATTTGCTTCAGTTCTTCCTCTGTAAAATGAACTGGAGCAGGAAACAGTAAAACATTCCAGTATCTGCCAAGAAAAGCCAAATGGGTTAGGGAGGATCAGGCAATACTGGAAACCTCAGACAACTTGCTAATTCTGTAAGTTATGGACAACTATTACCCTGCCTTGAGCAATCTTTCTTCACATACCAGTGAAACATCTGATCACATATATAAAAACTTAATGAAACCATTTAAAAGGAAACAAGGACAAAAGGGTGTGATAGCTAGGAATGACATGTATTGTCCTTTGTAGAACGTCAGAATGTCATACAAATATTGGAAAACTAAGAAAATCGTTCACTAGAATTTTTTAAATGCAAACATTGGCCACAACTTAATAGTAGAAAAATGAAAACTAAGGGGAAAAATACACTGAAGAGAACCATTCATTTGAATTTACAAAGTTGGAATTTTCAGTTTACTGGCTATTCATTCTCTCACACTCTCTTACAATGTCCATCGCTAATGAACATTTATGGAATTGGAGAATGTTCCTCTGTTAGACATTTATTTAAAAAAAAGAAACAAAGAAAGAAAGAAAAAAAGAAATAAAAATTGAAATGGTAACTATCATCCCTTCCTGCCTGAACCATTTCCTAATCTACACGCATCACTCCAGTCTAACTTAATTCCCAATGAACTGTTCTTCCACCACCTTTCACTTCTTCCTCTGTTTCTTTCTCTCTCCTCTGCCTCTGTTTGTCAGACTCTTGGTCAATCTTTTTGTTTGTTTGTATTTTTCTTCTGTCTTTTTCAATTCTTGTTTCTTGGTTCAAAGATTATTACTACATTGTGGTGTTCTACAAATAATGCATCAGATCCCTAAAATACCCCATTTCTGGATTTTTCTTTGATGACTTTCTTTCCACTATAGTCAATAATTACAGAGAAAAAAAAAATCACAGGCTTAGATCTCAAATTCAATTAAAACGGGAATTCCCTGTTTAACTGAGTATTTTTCCCACATAACTCACAAAGAGTGAGAAGAACAACAAGATTTTAGTACATCAATTTAGAAATGATTTTAAGACATTGAACATGTAATATTAGACCTGGAAAAGGAATTTAAATTTTTTTAGCCCAATCTCATTATTGAAGATCACACAGTCATTAAGTCACACAGTTGGGATTGAAGTCATTTAAACAAATAGTCAATAATATTAACATAGCCCTCTCTATATGCACAGTGTTGTCTTAAGCATTTTAAAGATATGATTCCAAGATCAGTAGGTGGTGCAGTGACGTGAGCATCAGCCCTGGAGTCAGGCGGACCTGAGTTCAAATCTGACCTCAGACAATTAAAACAAATGATAGCCGTATGACCATGAACAAGTCACTTGACCCCAATTGCCCTACCTTCACCTCCAAAAAATAAAAAGCAAAAAAATAAAATAAAGGCATTATCCCATATGGTCTCTCCAAAAAACTTAAGAAGTCAGAGCTAATATTTTCCTCATTTTAAAAATGAGGAAACTAAGGCAAACAGATGTTAAATAATTTCTCATAGTCACATAGTAAGGCTGAGTATGTATGTAGTAAGTATGAGGCTGTTTTTGGACTCACATCTTCCTGATTCCACACTTTGCCTACTGTCATTTACCTGCTCCCACAGCATAATAATAGTATATATGAATTTTTATGTTAATGGACCCATTACTTCAGTTGTGTATCTATACCAGGAAAATTATTCAAATATGTTCTTTTTAAAAATCCTTCACAGAATTCTTACTATGGAAATTCTCTGAAGGAATATATTCAGCTTTTGCTATTATAAAAAGTCATATTGCTTACTGATGGCTTGTCTTGTGACAACTGTCCTTACAAGAAAGGAGAAGAAAAGCATGTTAGGGATCATGAGTTATATATATTTTCAAATTTTAAAAGGTTGTTTTGTGAAACACAGCTAAGAATTCTTTCACTGAGTATAAGGGAACTGAACGATATTGAATGGGTAGTAATGGCAAATTCATGAAGACACAGTGAATACTAAAAGTGGAGAGGAGATGAGGGATAATTGAATTTTTATTTTAGTGTGTAACGGAGTGAAATAGGCACGTTATGAGAAATTGGGTTTTCCTTCATTTAAACGTTCTGGATGAGCTCTTTTTTTTTTTGAATGGACATTTTTTGAAGTACAGATTGTACTGGATTCTGTGAATTTGCAGGCATTCATGCATTTAGATCATTCTCTATTTCACTCTTATTTTGGCTTCTCTCATAGTCCATGATTTTCTCTCAACCTAAATATATAGGAATTGAGAGGATGTACTAACTTTGAAACTAATGTTACTATTATCTCCATTATAATTACAACAATAATGATTATATAAATCATACCCCACCCTTCCTCAATTTTATTACTGTTTTATTTCTAATGATCCATTTCTAATTCTCTCCAACAGGAATCATGGTGAGCCCTGACAAGAATCGAGTAGCGTGGCTGCGTTCATCCTCTTAGGATTCTCTGAATATCCAGAGCTCCAAGTGCCACTCTTTCTACTGTTCCTCACCATCTATGTAGTCACTGTGTTGGGGAATGTGGGCATGATTGTGGTCATCAGGATCAACCCCAAACTCCACCCCCCATGTACTTTTTCCTCAGTCACTTGTCTTTTGTTGATTTCTGTTACTCCACTATAGTTACACCAAAACTACTAAAAAGTTTAGTCATGGAAGACAGAAACATCTCCATCAAATGCTGCATCACACAGTTTTCCTTTGGTGCTACCTGTGTTTTGACAGAGACAGTCATGTTGTCAGTAATGGCCTATGACCGATTTGTCGCTCTATGTTATCCTTTGCTCTATACAGTTTTCATGTCCCCAAAATGCTGTGCTCTGCTAGTGTCTGTGACATATTCTTGGGGCATAATTTGTTCTATTATACTAACCTACTCAATTCTTATACTGTCATTTTGTGAGACCAAAATCATTGATAGCTCTGTATGTGGATATTCTGTCTTCCTCTTTGCTTCCTGTTCTGATAAACACTTCAGTGAGACAATATTTTCTATCTTTGCAAATCTCAATGCATTTTCTACCCTCATCCTTATGCTTACATCCTATCTTTTTATCTGTGTCATAATCCTCAAAATGCATTCAGCCAGTGGCAGATATAAAGCTTTCTCCACTTGTGCTTCCAACTTGACAGCTGTTACCATCTTCTATGGCACCATCCTCTTCCTCCATTGTTTTCCCAGTTCCAAAAACTCATGGCTTATAGCCAAAGTGGGAAACCTTAAGGAAATTTATGGATCTCAAAATAATTTCTCAATAGATTCTTTGACTACTGTCTAAATTTTTCTGATATAATTTCTGATGATTTTCAAGTAATTTTTTTAATCCTATCCTGTTGTTCTCATCTCTGGTTGTCACACTTTTAATATCTGCAAAATCAGAAGAGTCAGGACAATTCTTATGGAAATGAAGAAAAGATATTTGAATTTAGAAAAATCACTTCCACAGCAATACCACTTTTGCAGTTATATCCCAAAGAGATCACAGAAGTGGGAAAAGGACCCATATGTACAAGGATATTTATAGCAGATCTCTTTGTGTTGGCAAAGAACTGGAAATATAAGGGTTGCCTGTCAATTGGGGAATGTCTGAACAAGTTGCGGTATATGAATGTAATGGAGTACTATTGTGCTGTAATATATGGGATGGAGATAGACTTCATAATTACTTGGAGAGGCTTATACAAATTGATGCTGAATGAGAAGAGCAGAACCAGGAAAAATTTACACACAATGACAGACACATCATATGTGTGATGACCAACCTTGATAAACTGTACTCTTCTCAGCAAGGCACAGCTATAAGACAATTCTACAAGTCTCAGGATGGAAGGAGATACCTATTTTCAGAGTAAGATCTAGAAAGACTAGAGTTTAAATGGAGACTGAAGCAATACATACTATCACTCTTAAAAAAAACCAAAAAAAGAAAAATCACTGCCAGAAAATCATTACAATGTACTCCATAATGTAGCATCAACCTTTGAACCTTTCATTAAACCTCTTTGTCAATTTATTGTAAAAATAAATCTCTTGATTACACAGTATTGAATGCCTGTTTCTTCACATTTTGACTATTTTATAGAAAAGAATTGAACAAAACTCTAAAGCATGAGCTAGTGCAGTGAGCAGGTGGTTCTTTAAGTTGGTTCAGAAGCAAATACCTTGAGGAGAGATGATATTCAGTATTGGAAGAGAATAAATTTCAGTAACTCCTGAAGTAACTCAGTTGATTGATGGAATTCTTATAAAGTCAAATTTAGTCCTACAAACTGTTTGGTATAGTTCTTGTAACATAATAAAGGCTTAATATGTGTTGGTCTATTGATTAATCTGAAGTGGGGAGACCAAGATTCTTGACCTTCCTCACTAAAACACCCCCATTTCAGCCTTGTCCTGTGATGGTTTTGTTTCTATTATATTCAGAAGTTATAAAGAAACAATTCCACATGATTACATCTCATATTCTACTAATAGGGGATTTCCCTGTTTATCTGGTACTTATTTCAGATAACTTACAAAGAATGGGAAAAATCATAAGATTTTAGTATATAGATTTAGAAATGATTTTTTAAAACATAGAATATATAATATTAGACCTGGAAAAGGAATTCAAATATTTTCTAGCCCAGCTTCATACTTTATAGTACAGTGGATAGAGATTTCAACCTGGCTTCAGGGAGAACTGAGTTCAAATGAGACCTCAATACATCTAATAGCTGTGTACCTCTGGGTAAATCATTTCACTTCTTTTAACATCAGTTTCTCAATCTGTAAAGGTGGGATAAAGGCTGGGGAAGTAGATAATAGCACCTCCTTCTCCAGATTATTTTGAGGATCGTTATGATTATAATATTAAAATCATTATGATTATAACCCCTTATCAAAGGTTTAGCATAATACCTGGAATAAAGAAAGTAGTATGTAAATGTTAGTTATTATTGTTGCTGTGTTTGTTACAAATAACAGAGAAATAGGTTGAGTGACTGAAGATTACACAGCCATTGATCCTTCAGTTCCTATTCAAGCCATTTAAACAAATAATAAGAAACATTAACATAGCATTGATATGTGCACAGTGTTGTCTTAAGCTCTTTGAAGATCTTATCCCATCTGATCTCTTCAACAGCCCTAGGAAGTCAGTGCTTTTATATTCCCTATTTTCAAAGTGAGGAAACTGAGGCAAAAAGGAGTAAAATAATTTTCTCAAGGTCACATTGTAAGTTTTGAGGCTGTATTTGAACTCAGGTCTTTCTGACTTCCTGACACCAGGGTGGCTATGTTCATCCTTTTAGGATTCTCTGAATATCCAGAGCTCCAGATGCCCTTCTTTTTACTATTCCTCATCATCTATGCAGTCACTGTGTTTGAAAATGAGGGCATGACTGTGGTCATCAGGATCAGTCACAAACTTCACACTCCCATGTACTTTTTCCTCAGTCACTTATCCTTTGTGGATTTCTGTTACTCCACTTCAGTTACACAAAAACTACCAGGAAACTTAGTTGTAGAAGACAGAAGCATCTTCATCAAACCTGCATTACACTTTGTAACCTGTCACTTACCTATCCCTATACAATACTGATGCTAAATGTGAATTTTTTTGTTGATGGACAAATTACCTCAGATCTGTTGCTATAGCAGGAAATCTACTGAAATAGGTTCTTTGTAAAACAAAAACAACAACAAAAACCTTTCACTGGATTCTTGCTACAGAAATTCTCCCAAAGAACAGGTCTGGCTTTTACTATAATAGAAAAACATGTCTTTTACAATTAACTTGTCTTTTGACAATGTCCTTACAAAATAACAAAAGAAAGATAATTTAGGGGTAACATGTATTTTCAAATTTTAAAAGCTTGTTATGTGAAAGAGAGCTGAAACTTTTTTGCTGGGCTTCAGGGAACTGAACTAGATTCAACAGGTAGTTCAGTGACTACTGAATAAAAAACAGATCCCACTTAGGCACATTCAAGTGACATATTCAAGATGATGCAGTGAATGCCAAAAGTGGAAGGGAGATGATGAAACTTTGAACTTCCGTTTTGATGAGTAAAGGAATGAAATAGGCTGGCTAATGAGTAATTGGGTTATCCTTAATTTAAAGGTGATAGATGAGATCTATTTTCTCTACTGGACATTTGTTGAAGTATAAATTGTATTAGGTTCTATAACTTTATAGCCATCCATCTACTTAGATCATTCTTTATTTCACTTTTATTTTGGCTTCTTCCATACTCCATGATTGTCTCGCAACCCAAATATATAGGATTTTAGAGTAAGTATTAACTTTGAAATTAATGTTATTTTTATCCCTGCAATAATTATAATAATAACTATTTTTATTCATACCCCAACCTTCAATTTGATTTTATTTTACTCCTGATGATCCATTTCTAACTCTCTCCAACAGGAATCATGGTGAGTCCTGACAAGAATCAGAGTAGTGTGGCTGTGTTCATCCTCTTAGGATTCTCTAAATATCCAGAGCTGCAGGTGCCCCTCCTTCTACTGTTCCCCTTCATCTATGCAATCAATGTGGGCATGATTGTGGTCGTCAAGATCAATCCCAATCTCCACACTCCCACGTACCTTTTCCTCAGTCACTTATGCTTTGTGGATTTCGGTTTCTCCACTATAATTATAGCCAAACTATTAGAAAACTTAGCAGAAGACAGAAGCATCTCCATCAAAGCTTGTGTCATGCATTTTTCCATTGGTGTCACCTATGTTGTGACAGAGGTAGTTATATTGTCAGTGAAGGCAAACGACCACTTTGTCGCTATATGTTATCCTTTGCTTTATACAATTTCTATGTCCCCAAAAATGCTGTGCCCTGCTAGTGACTGGGCCTATTCTTGTGGCATAACTGGTTCTATTATACTCACCTACTCCATTCTTATACTGTCATTTTGTGAGACCAAAAGTATTAATAATTTTGTATGAGAATATTTTGGCTTCCTCTTTGTTTTCTGCTCTGAAATACACTCCAGTGAGTTAATATTTTCTATCCTTGCAAACTTAAGTGCACTTTCTGCCCTCATCATTATCCTTACGTTCTATCTTTTTATTTGTGTCACAATCCTCAAAATGCATTCAGGCAGTGGCTGATATAAAGCTTTCTCCACTTGTGCCTCCCACTTGACAGCAGTTACCGTCTTCTATGGGACTATGTTTTTCCTCTATTGTTTTCCCAGTTCCAAAACCTCATGGCTTGAAGTCAAGCTGGGATCTGTTTTTTATGCTGTACTGATTCCAATGCTAAATCCCTTAATAGACAGTCTTAGGAACAATAATGTGAAGGAAACCTTAAGGAAATTAAAGAATCTCCAATTAATTTCTCAAGGAGATCATTAGTAGATTCTATGACTACTCTCTAAACTGTTCTGATGTAATTTCAGATGGTTTTCAATTCATTCTTTTAATCCCATTCTGTTATTCTCATCTTTAGTGGTGACACTTTCTGTTTCTACAAGCACCTGAAAAATAGTAGGAAAAGTCTTATGTAAATGAAGAAAAGACATTTGAAATAAGAAAAATCACTCAAAGAAAGTCATTACAGTATACTCCATGATGTAGTATCAACCTCATAACCTTTCATGAAAACTCTTTGACAATTTATTGTGAAAATAAATCTCTTGGTTCTGCAAGATTGAATGCTTTTTTCTTCACATTTCCATTATTTCAAGGGAAAGAGAGGAACAAAAATCTAAGGCATGAGGTAGAACAGTGAGCAGGTGGTTCTTTAAGATGTCCCAGAAACAAAAACCATGCAAAGTGACCATATTCTGTGTTGGAAGAGAATAATTGTTACCAACCCCTGAAGGAACTCAATTGACTGATGAAATTCTTATAAAGTCAAATTTAGTGCTATAAACTGTTTAGAATAGTTCTTGTAACATAATAAAGACTTAATAAGTGTTGGTCAATGGATTAGTTTGCAGTGTGGAGTCAAAGACTCTTGACTCTCTTCCCTTTGAAATTGAGCAACTCTATGGCGGGAATTAGTTTCCAATTAATCTTTCTTATCTATTTTATTTTAGTTAATGAGGCAAAACAAGTATTTCCATAACATCATATGGTAAAAGATGTTTGCACATGGAACTCCAAATTTTTTGTTAAGAACTTTCTCTTTCTTTTTTTAAAGTTCTTTAAAAAAAATAGAACATAAAATATATTCATAAAATAGTACAATAAAAAGATTATTGCTCAGGAAACTGCAAATCTTCTCTTCATATTATACTAATCATTTCAAATATACTACAGAATCATCAAGCAAATTTCTTTTTTTTCTAATGCTCTGCTGACCTACGGAAGGCTACTATGAGACACACACAAACACACACATACCTATGTTGATGTATGTGTATATACACACATATATACATGCATATGTAATGCCATTCACAAGCAGCTTCATCAGAAGAATGAATACTGTGAACAGCTTTTAAGGTTCTGATTACACAGTGTAGTGAATGCTCTATTTATTTCATTGCAAATTAAGACAAACATTCACAACAAATCACAATACAATATTCATAACATTCCATCTTATCAGAGAAAAACAAAATACAGTGTTCACAACAGCTTAACATTAGAATAGACACATAGTTTTCACCAAGGTCACAGTATAGAGAACAAAGAACAAAAGAATAAACATCTGGTTTACCCAAGGGGGAAATCCTCTGTACTTAATCATTCAGTCATCTCACAATACAATAATCAAATTTCCATTCATCGGGAAATCATAAGTTAACTTAATCAGTCACTTATACAGATTCACAATTACTAAATATCATTGATCACTAAATGCAATCATTAGAAAATTACACAAACTCTTCACCCCTCAGTGTCTAGTAAACTTCAATTTCATCACATGTTCATTATCCAAGGAGAGGCCTTTTTTTCATCTTTATTTGGGGTGGTCTCTCAGATTCCCTGGATCCCCTTCCATGGTCTCAACTCCTACCTGAATCCACTAGTCACCTTGATTCAGAGGCAATCAGCTCCAAGCCCCTTGTCCAGTCCTCCCAACAGTTCTTGTTGCATACTGAAGTTCACAGCGTCCAGCACATTTCAAACCCTTCACAGCTATTGTTGCCAGGAACTCAAGGATCAACCAAGCCCCGCCCCCCAAAATAAAATTTTATCCTGGTCATGCTTCTTCAGTCCTCCAGCAGTTTGGCTGGCCCTAGGACCCAGAAGGAAACTCAGCCTTCCAGGAGGCAGCCAATTCAGCCTTCACCAGATTCTGGTCCCAAGAAAACTCCAACTCAGTTTTCAGTCAGCTTCCAGATGCAGGGGGAGACAAACTCTCTCTCTCTCTCTCTCTCTCTCTCTCTCTCTCTCTCTCTCTCTCTCTCTCTTATTGCTGGCTTCAGTCTTCAAAATTCTCTCTCCACCAGGAGCCAGCCAGGAAGAAAATTCTTGATTCTGATTCTCTCTCCCTGGAACTCTTCTTACACAGACACAGACACAGACACAGACACACACACTCACATTGGCTTCCTATCTCAGGTAACCCCCTCATGCCAAATCATCAACAGAAGACAGAGTCCACACCCTCTGCCCCTTTCACCCAAGTACTTAGCCCTCAGTTACTAAGGACCAAGCACTTGCTAAATTAATTAGCATTTCAACATCCATATGTGTATTTACATATATATATACATATACATATATATATACACATATATAGCCACATATATACCTATATATGTAAATCATGTTATAAATTTAATAATCAGTTCTATCTCTGGAAGAAGTTGACTTCTTTCCTCATATGGTCTTTAAAGTTTAATTGGATCCTTATTACAGACACAATAGCTTATTTTTCAAAGTCATTTTTTCATTCCTTCAAAATTTTATTTTAGATTCAAACATGAGAAAGCAAATACAGAATAAAGAACAGAAACAAAAACGTGTCATAAACTTGAATATTGGAACTTAAATACAAAGTCTGAAAGAAAAAAAATTATGTCATTTACATAGCAGAATATGAGAAGATTCAGTATAAGTAACAATAAATTTTTATTTCATGAGACCTATATGATAAAAAATACTCATTGTATTTAGAATTGTCCATCTTTTATTTGGTTCCTTGTGAGTTTTCTTTTCTTCTCTGCTGTGCACTTTTTATTTTTACTTAATTCTCTTTTTTTCCCTACCTCCAATGCCATTAATGAAGCCACAATAAAGTTTAGATATATTTCTCTATAGCTATAAATATATACAAGCACATATGTAAACATATAGAGACATATACTTTCCCATACACATTGTTCTTCCTTTTCTTCTACCTACTATGTTATCCTTCTATTACTTGCCTACTTCCTTAAAAGATCACTTCCCTCCTCTCACTCCTCACAATCTAAACACCTTCTACACCAACCTTTACATATTCCCTCAGTCTCCCCTCTAAAGATCTCTGCTTTAAGCTCTCCCCTCTCCATATGCCCGTACTGCATTGTTTCTTCTGAAAAAAAGAAAGACAGAAAACTTTTATATGCTTCTAAATATATATGTATTATTCCTTCTTAAACCCATTTCTGATGAAAGTCAGTCACCAGAACTACCAGTCTTACCCTACATCTAATTTCTCTGTATCAATTCATTCTCTTGCACCTCATTTGTATAAAATAATTACTGTTTTAGCTGTTCCTAAATGATTTTATTTTTTGAATTCATATCCTACTCAGGTTTACCCCCAATCTTTCTTATGAGCTACCCAATTACTAATAAGGATCTTAGACGTACATTTTAAATATATATAAATTAAACAGCTCGTCCTTATGAATGCCTTATAACCAGTCTTTTTTACGTTCATTATATTTCTCTTGGTCCTTGTATGCCGAATGATAGTAAATTTTCATGAATTCAGAACAACTTGAAAGCTAGACCCAAGTATTATTTATCTGATTATGTACAAAATCAACTATCCCCTTCAAGGAATTTACCATGTACTGAGGGAGACAAAGGGAAATATTTCTTAGAATGATGTTTAGGGAAATAATATATGATAAGAAGATGGTATTTTGGTTTGGAAGACATGAAGCTAAAAGATTGATGAAGGTGGAAACTAAGGAAGTATGTGGTAAATTACAAAAACAAAGAAACAAAAAACAAAACAGAAAAACATACAAGGGATTCTGATAGACCTGAAGAGAGAATACAGTGCAACTGAAGTGGGTTTGGAGCACATATGCAAAGGTATACAGTTAGATGAAGAGGTAGGTGTGAGAAATGACAGTAAAGCTACTGCGGTAGAACAACACAGGTCAAGAAGTGAAGTGTTGGACATTAAAGCTGGTAAAGTAGATGAGAATCAAAGCTTTGGAAAGATTTAAATGCCAAACATAGGAGTTTTTGTTTGAAGCTGGAGAGAAAAATGAAATTGTCAAAGTTTGTGGAGAAGAATGACATAGTCTGATTTGTTTATTAGACCAATCAATATGGCAGCTCTAACAGAAGGATTAACCCTAGAAAAGAAGGGAGGGGTAATACATGTTGCTAAAATATCAATTTAGTTGGTGGAAATGTCAATTTCAATTCTTTTAGAACTACTCAATTTGAATGATTTCCCTTGAAATGAAGTGTGTTAAAGCAAGGACTGTAACCAAACATACGGTTACTTTTAAGGAGTTCTCTCTGAGTCATGTGTTGAAGTATGTAGCCATATATTTTTTTTTCATAACTTTGATAGGCTATGATCATATGACTTTGAAATTCTCTCCCAAAGGAACCATGGTGAGTGCTAACTGAAATCAGAGGGCTACAGTCATGTTCATGCTCTTAGGATTCTCTGATTACCCAGATCTCCAAGTATCCCTTTTTCTGCTGTTCATGGCCATCTATGTGGTGCCTCTGGTGGGAAATGTGGGCATGACAGTGAGCATCAGATGCAACCCCAAAATCCATAATCTCATGTACTTTTTCTTCAGTCACTTGTACTTTGCTACTCCACTATAATTACACCCAAACTGTTAGAAATCTTAGTTGTGGAAGACAGAACCATCTCATTCATGGGCTGCATCATGCAATTTTCCTTTGCTGTCAACTGTGTGGTGACAAAGATGTTCATGTAGGCAGTGAAGGCTTATAACCAACTTGTAACCATTTGCAATCCCTTATTATGTTCAGTGACCATATCCCAGAAACTTTATTCCCTTCTGGTTACCATACCATATTCATGGGGCCTAATTTCTTGTATGGTCTTCAGCTACTCTATCCTTGTCTAGCCTTTTTGTGGTTTTAACATTATTAATAATATGTTTCTGTGAATATTCTACCATGCTCTCTGCCTCCTTCGCTGATAAACACTTAAATGAGGTTATTCTACTTAGTCTTTCATATTTTAATACCTTTTGCACCCTCAGATTTAAACTCAGCTCCTATCTCTTTATTTGTGTAACTGTCATGAAGATGCCTTCAATCAGTGGGAGACTTAATGCCTTCTCCACCTGTGCCTCTCCCTTGACAGTTGTTACCAGTTCTTTGAGACTGCCCTCTGCCTCTATTGTGTGCCCTGTTCCAAAATTTCATGGCTTATGATCAGAATAAGCCCTGTTTTTTTTTGTAATGCAGTGGAGATTCCCACATTGAGTTTATTAATATACAGTTTCAGAAACAAATATTTGAAGGAAAAATTCAGTAAATTAATGGATATCAAAATATTTTCTCACTAAAATATTTGCATGGGTGTTATCTCTATTGTTGAATGACATAAGAACTTATCATGATGTTCAATTAGCAGATTCCCTAGTAGCTATTTTATCTAGTAGTCTGTCATTAAGCACCATGACTGGAAGACAGTCGTGAGCATGTAAGTGAAAACAGAATGTAAAATGGGGGAAAAATCACAAGGAGAAAAACAACGGCAACTACAGTGACAAAAACAACAAAAAATAACTTATCAGCAAGAGCAATGATAAAAACATACTTCTGTGACTTTTTCCAAAAGTTAGAGCCAGTTTTAAGACCATATAAATAGGGAAACATCTAAAATTGGGGTTTAAAATAAATCTATTGCTTTGATAAATTGGATAGTTGTTTTCTTCAATGAATCTTCTGATCTCTCACTTTTATGGAAAGTAAATAAAAATATCAAAATGCTGAGGTGACACAAGAAAAATACAAAAAGTCGATTCAATAGAGCTTATCTCATATCATATCTGAGAACACTCCAGAGAGTATAATGATGATGAGATTGATAAGAAAAACAATTCCCAATTTGTAGTGTTCGATCATTTGAGCAATAAGCACCCACAATGAAGAACGAACAATCAGATTCAATGCTTTAAGTCACTTTAGCCCTCACATGTGATGATATTCATGTGTGCATGTCTGTACATGTGTGTTTCTGTGTCTATTGCTTGGACACTGTATCATGGATTAGAGATGAACATTTCAGTGTTAAAATTCTTTTTGAAGTGTCATTGCGATGAAATTTTGTATTACTTTAAGCAAAGAATATCTTTAGGCATTCAACTCATATATAGATAGGTAGATAGATAGATAGATAGAAAGAAAGAAAGATAGATAAATAGTCAGACAGGTAGATATTTTTTATTAAATATAAAGTGAGGGGAAGCCTTGACAATAACGTGGTGGCAAGGCTCCAGGACGCCTGACAGTTGTGCTCCAAGAGGCCTGGAGGGCAACGCCACTGCACTCTGGGAGGTCCTGATGGTAACTGCTGCTGGAAAGGTTCTGACAATAACTGCAATTGCTCTCTGAGAGTCCCAGAAGAATCCTGCTTATCCATTAACCACAAGGGCTGTTCCCAGGCACATCACCACAGGGCAGAAACTATGGAACTGGCTAAGAGACAAAGGCAGGGATCATGGCAGGGGCAGCAGGTACTCCTGGGACTACCCATCCACAGCCTGGAGATTTAAAAATCCCCTATTTGAACATCCAGGGACCAGGATGGCCAAGTGTGTGCTGGCTGCTCCAATCCCTTCCCCCGACCCTGAAAACAGAAATTATTGCCCCAGAGAAAAGAAATTTAAGCAGTAAAGTCTAAGGAACCCTGAGGAAGGTGTGGCTAAGGCCCTGCCTCAAAATGGGTAAAAAGCAGATTGCAAAGAAAAAGATGCTGGAATCCTGTTAATGTGAGAGGGAGGAACCATATTGAGAAAGAGAGAGTATTGACTCCACACTCACACCTGAAGCCATAACAGGGCTTATGACCTGGTCTGAGGTACAGAAAGCATTCCTAGATGAGCTCAAAAAGAACTTTGAAATCTGGGTTAGAGAGGCAAAAGATAAAATAAACCCCACTTTTAAAAATAAAATTGTGAAATTAGAAAAACAGTACAATGAAGAGAATGACTCCTTAAAAAGTAAAATGTGTGAACTAAAAATGAAATCTGAGCATATATAAAATGACCTTCAAAAACTGACTGAGGAGAATAATTCACTAAAAATTAGAATCAACAAAATTCAAGTGAATGACTTTATGAGGAACGAAGAGTTAGTCAAACCGAATATCATGTCAGAAAAATTAGCAAAAGAGGAAAAATATATCAACGGAAAAATAACTGACCTGGAAAACAGATCTAAGAGAAATAATCTGAGAATTATTGGTCTACCAGAAAATCATGATGAAAAAATGAGTCTAGCCAACATCTTCAAAGAGCTCATCAAGGAAAACCACCCTGAGATTCTAGAACCAGAGGGTAAAATAGAAATTGAAAGAATCCACTGGACACCTCCCAAAAGACATCCCAAATTGAAAAGTCCATGAAATGTTGTGGCCGAACTACAGAACTATCAGGTAAAAGAGAAAATACTACAAGCAGACAGAAGGAAACATTTCGGATATGATGCAAGCTCACTGAGGATCTCACAGGATCTGGCAGCTTCAATGTTGAAAGATAGGAGGAAATGAAATATGATTTTTTGCAAGACAAAAGATCTTGGCTTACAACCAAGGATCACCTATCCAGGGAAACTGAGCATTATCTACCAGGCAAGGAGATGGACATTCAGTGATATAACAGAATTCCAGACCTTCCTTATGTAAAAGCCAGAGCTCAATGGAAAATTGAGCCTCCAATTGCAAGACTCAAGATAGACATAAAAAGGTAAATAAGGAAAAAAAACACACACCTACATAATTTGCTATTTAATAAGAGCACACAGTTTAAATGTTTATATGGGATGCAGATTCTTGGTAATATCATGAATTCTATAGCTATGGCAACATCTAAAAGAGATGTAGATAAATAGAGGGTGTGGGAATAAATTTCACAAAATGATGAGAAAAATCCTTAGTAAGTGACTGCAATGGAAGAAGAAGAAAGAATGAAGCAGAAAAGGGTAAATTACACCACACAAGAGACATAAAAACAATATAGTAGTGGGGAAAAAAGGGAGAAAAATGATCATTATATGAGCTTTTCCCTCACTGGTTCTAGTGCAAGGAAGGAATAACATAATCTGTTAAATATATGACTCTATTGAGAAGATACACAACACTTATCATAACTGAGGGAAAGAGGGGAAGGAGAGGAGCTTTGCATGAGATCTATTCCCATCAATCTTTGTTCAAGGAAGAAATAATATACAACATAGAGTATAAAAATCGATCATATCCTACAGGCAGTAGGAGAAGGGAAGGCCCAAGAAAGGAGGGAGTTTAGAAGGGAGGGAAGAAGTAATAAGGGAGAAAGTTAGGAAAAGGGAGGGGGGCAGATAAGGAGATAATATTGAGGGAGCTGGTGGTGAAAAGGAAAACTCTTAAGTAGGGAAAGGGAGAAGGGGAAAAATAAAAGCATAAACAGGGGAGGGAAGAGCATGGAGGGAAAGATGCAGATAGTAATAACAATTGTGAAAGTGAATGGGATGAACTCTCCCATAAAATGGAGGTGGAGAGCAGAATGGATTAAATACCATAATCCTACAATACCCCGTTTAAAAGAAACACATCTGAAACAAGGGGATATACCCAGGATAAGGGTAAAAGTCTGGAATAAAATATATCACGCCTGAGCTAAAGTAAAAAAAATCAGGAGTAGCAATCCTTATCTCAGGCAAAGCAAAGGCAAAAATACATCTAATTAAAAGAGATAAGGGAGGAAACTATATCCTTCCTAAAGGCACCATTAAAAATGAGGCAATATCATTACTAAACATTTATGCACCAAGTGGTACAGCATCTACATTCCTAAAGGAGAAATTAAGGATGCTAGAGGAAGAAATAGATAGCAAAACTATATTAATGGGGTACTTCAACTCCCCCTCTCTGAAACTGATAAATCTAACCTCAAAATAAACAAGAAAGAAGTTAAGGAGGCAAACAGAATCTTAGAGAAGTTAGATATGGTAGACTTCTGGAGAAAACTGAATGGGGATATAAAGGAACGCATCTTCATCTCAGTGGTCCATGGCACATACACAAAAATAGACTACCTATTAGAACATAAAAACCTCACAATTCAGTGCAGAAAGGTGGAAATATTAAATGCATCCTTCTCAGATCATGATGCCATAAAAATTATATGCAATAAAGGGCCATGGAAGGTTAGACGAAAAACTAAATGGAAACTAAATAACTTAATCCTAAAGAATGAGTGGGTCAAACAACAAATTATAGAAACAATCAGCAACTTCATTCAACAGAATGACAATAATGAGACAACATACTGAAACCTGTGGGATGCAGCAAAGGCAGTTCTTAGGTGAAGTTTTATATCTCAAGAATGAATTGGAGAAAATGGAGATCAATGAATTGGGTATGCAATTGAAAAAGCTAGAAAAAGAACAAACTGAGAATGCCCAATTAAATACTAAATTAGAAAAAATGAGAATAAAAGGAGAGATTAATAAAACTGAATTAAACTATTGAATTAATAAATAAAACTAAGAGTCGGTATTATGAAAAAGCCAATAAAATTGATAAAACTTTAGGCAATATGATAAAAGAAAGAAGAAAACCAAATTTCAAATATCAAAAATGAAAAAAGGTGAATCTACCTCCAATGAAGAGGAAATTCAAACAATAATTAAGAATTATTTTGCCCAATTTTATGCACATAAATTTGACAATCTTAGGGAAATGGATGAATATTGATGAAAATACAAGTTGCCTAGACTTACTGAAGAGGAAGTAAGCTACTTAAATAACCTCATCTCAGAAAAAGAAATTGAACAAGCTATCATTGAACTCTCTAGGAGAAAATCTCCATGGCCAGATTCCTTTACTAGTGAATTCTACCAAACATTAAAAGAATGATTGACTCCAATACTTTACAAACTATTCGGGAAATTTGAAGAAGGAGTCCTACCAAATTCTTTTTATCAGACAAATATGGTAATGATGCCTAAATTGGGAAGGGACAAAATAAAGAACAAAATTACAGACGAAATTCCCTTATGGATATAAATGCAAAAATCATAACTAAAATATTAGCAAAAAGTCTACAGCCAACCATCATGAGAATAATACACTTTGATCAGATAGGACTTATTCCAGCAGTGCAAGGGTAGTACAATACCAGGAAAACTATCAGTAAAATTGATCACATCAACAACAAAACTAGCAGAAATTATATGATTATCTCAATAGAAGCAGAAAAGGCCTTTTACAAAATACAATGCCCATTCTTACTAAAAACACTAGAAAGTGTAGGAATAAATGGAATATTCCTTAAAATAATAAGTAGCATCTAGCTAAAACAATCAGCAAATATTATATGTAATGGGGATAAGCTAGAAGCTTTTCCAATAAGATCAGGGGTAAAATAAGGATGTCCACTATCACCCCTCTTATTCAGTTTGGTACAAGGAATGTTAGCAGTAGCAATAAGAGAAGAAAAAGAAATTGAAGGCATCAAATTAGGCAAAGAAGAGACAAAGCTATCACTCTTTGCAATTGATATGATGATATACTTAGAGAATCCTAGAGAATCAAGTAAAAAACTACTTGAGATAATAAACAAATTAGGCAGTTGCAGGATATAAAATAAACCCGCATAAATCCTTGGCATTCCTATATATCTCTAACTAAATCCAACAGCAAGAGATAGAAAGAGAAATTGCATTTAAAGTTACTGTAGACATTATAAAATATCTGGGAATCTACTGGCCAAAACAAACCCAGGACTTATATGAACACAATTACAAAACACTTTTCACACAAATAAAATCAGATCTAACTAACTAAAAAAAACATCAATTTTCATGGCTGGATGGAGCTAATATATTAAAAATGACTATCATACCTAAATTAAATTACATATTTAGTGCCAAATAAATCAATCTACAAAAAAATTACTTTGTAGAAATAGAAAAAATAGTAGCAAAATTCATGTGGAAGAATAAAAAGTCTAGGATATCAAGGCAACTAATGAAAAAAATGCTAGGAAAGGTGTCCTAGCCGTAGAAGATTTTAATCTGTACTACAAAGCAGCAGTTATCAAAACTACTTGGTCGTGTCTGAGGAATAGAGCACTGGATCAATGGAATAGGTTGGGTACAAAAGACTCAGTAGAGCAAGTGACCATTCAGAGGCACCCTCCTCATGTCTCTGACAACAGCTGTGCAAAACCTCAGAAATTTGGGACAGACTTCTCTTCACTCTGGAATGAAAGAGCACTACAGTCAAGTAATTGGCAAGATAAGCAAATAGAGGAAAGTGAATTAGAGTAAAGAATATTTGCGGGGGGGAAAGAATGAAAACATGTATGAAGAGGACAACAAAGTCAAAATTCTTGTATCAAAAGCCTCCAAAATCTATGAACTTGTTACAGGTCATTGAGGAATGTGAATATCAAGTAAGAGAAGTAGAGGACAAATTGGAAAGAGAGGGGAGAATAATGCAAGAAATTCATGAAAAGCAAGTTAAAAGCCTTCTGAAGAGATAGCACAAAAAATACTAAAGAAAATAACACCCTAAAAATATATACTAACTGAAATGGCAAAAGAGACAAAAAAAAGGCAATAAGGAGAATAATGGAATTATGCCTTAAAAAGCTGAACTGCCCAGATAGAAAAGGAATTTCAAAAAATCACTGAAGAGAATCATTCTCTCATAACCGGATTGGAACAAATGGAAACGAGTGACTTTATGAAAAATCAAAATTCTATAAAACAGATGTATATAATTGAAAAAAATGCAAGGCAATGTGAAATATCTCATTGCAAAAACCACAAGCCTGAAACATAGATCCAGGAGAGATAATGTAAAACCTTTTGGACTACTTCAAATCTGTGATGAAAAAAAAAAGCCTAGAAATCATTCTTCAAGAGATTCTCTGGGAAATTTGCCCTGATATTCTAGAACCAGAGGACAAAATAGAAATGGAAAGAATTCACCTATCACCTCTTGAAAAAGATCCCAAAAAGAAAACTCCTAGAAATATTAAAACCAAATTCTAGAGTTGCCAGATCAAGAAGAAAATATTACAAGCAGTCAGGAAGAAACATTTTGAGTATTGTGGAAATACAATCAGTACAACAGAAGATATAGCAGTGTCTACATTAAGGGATTGAAGGGTTTGGAATATGATATTCTCAAGGTCAAAGGAACTAGGACTATAACCAAGAAAGAACTGATAATGTCTGAACTGTCTGAATACAGACTGAAGCATACTCTTTCTCTCTCCTTTTTTCTTTTTCTTTTTTTCCTTAAATCTCTCTCTCTCTCTCTCTCTCTCTCTCTCTCTCTCTCTCTCTCTCTCTGTCTATCTATCTGTCTGTCTCTCTCTTTCCCTCTCTAACTCTTATTTGAGTTTCCTCATACAAAATGACTATTATGCAAATGTTTCACATGAAAAGGGAAGGGAGAGATTGGAGGGAGGGATGATATCTGGAAATGAAACATAAAAAATATTAAAATATTTATCAAGTAATACTCAAAATATTTTTAAAAATAAGAAGGGGTTTACATCAAATCTGGAAATATGTTTTCTTTAGACATATTTTAAACTTGCACTATTGTTTGTTTATAATCTCCTCCATTTAAATTTGAGCTCCTCACTGTATCCTCAATTTACGTGAAGTGCCAGGAATAATTTAAGTAGTTTATTAAAAGTTAGTTGCCTAGCAGGCTGCCTAGAAATGTCCCCTACATCACAAACTTGCTTATTGCATTACTGGAGAGAGTGAAAGTGGGAGGAAATTTCTATAATCATAAAAGTGATTTACCACTAGGGTCATAATTAGCCTTAAACTTCTAGGAAATGAAGAATGCAAGACATTGCATATAGGAAATATGCTAAGGAATTTAAATGAATTCATGTACTTATATACTTGTGTCCAGTGATCTTAAGAACAGCATTGCCAGGGAAGAGATTCTTGACCTTGGGTTGGTTCAACTCAGATCACTAAGTAGAATTATACTATGTATCACCTGGCTCTCCCATGTGCTAGAGTGAGGGAGAAATTCTGCATCTTGAAAGCAACTTTTTCTAATATCTTAATAGACGTGAGCAAGGTTAATTCAAGAAATATATATCAGATTCTCTGCATAAGCATTTATAAATGTGATGCTGCCCCAGCCTTTCCTTAACACCTCTGAGATTAAATTGTTCCATCACATGATAATTTGTACCTAATTATAGATTTTATAATTTTATGGAAAGTCAGTATTAATATTTGTTAAGTTGGAAAATAAATCCAACTGCAGAACTAATATGATTTCTAGAAAATTCCATGCTCTGAAAGTCATATAGTAGAAGCATTTTTTTTTCTTGAATGACTTCTTTAGAGGCACCACACATAGAATCAATAGAGTCTCTAGGGCCTGGGACCCAAAGGACTTGGAGGGAAATGTAAAATTATCATCATAAGTACCATACTTTAGTTTCAAATAGAGTGAGAGCATATCTCTGACTGCACTTTGCTGTAAACTGGAGACAAACTCATCTTTCTTGTCCAGTTAATAAAAAGACTGTGATTTCCTGGTAATAATGTCCATCAGTGGATTAATTCTGAGCTTGATGATTAGGAAGGGAACAAGGAGGGAATCTAATTATGAAATTACTACCACATAGGATATACCTTCTATACTATAGATCAAGGATATGAACCATCCAGGAAAGTCTACATTCTGGTGAGTACATATATCTGCTAAGATTCTCCTGTACACACTTATTTCTTGGACAGTGGCCTGGAAACAAGAATATTCCTTTCATAAGTTCCCTGCAAGATAAATGGAAACGGACCTGCCATAAGAGAAGGACTTATCTCACATCATCTTCTTCATTATCATTTATTTTTTGGTTACCATTATTACACATGAAAACTAATATTCATGAAATTAGGAGGTACCAGACAGATCCTATTAACACAAGAGCTTTTGAGTACATGTGGAAAGATGAGATAGGTACACACAGAGACCAATGTCAGTATCATGTAGCTATTCTTAAAGTTCCCCTGGCTGTTAATATCAAGGCTACAAAAATTGAGAAGAATGAAGTGTGTGCATGTGTGTGTGTGTGTGTGTGTGTGTGTGTGTGTAGAGTAGGTTTGTTAACAAAAAGTGAACTTGAGAAAGTTATACATGAAAGGATAGCCTTAATTTAATAGTGATCAAAAGAGAAGGCATCACACTTTGGTGAAAATGCTATGTCGAAAGGCATGAAGACAAAAATGCATATATTATCTTCAGAGAATAATAGGCTTAAGGCTTTGGCAAAAACTGTGGCTGTAATTAGGATAATTGAAGGGAGATAATGATGGAGATGAACCAAATTATGTGTCTGGTAAAAATAAAGGGGAAAAGACATACTGGCATTAGCAAACAGTGGTAGAGATGAATCATGAAATAGTCGATGTAATGCTAGATGAGGAATAAGCACTACCTGGGTTCACATTCTGCCTGTGAAATATGCTAACTTAGTGAAAATGGTCCCAAACAAGGTGAGTTAACTTTCTATTCCTAAGCACTCACTTGAAGTTATAAATTCCAAAAGATGCCTGAAGCTCTTTCAGTGAAGATGGTTTATATGTTTGAAGTTCCTTGTAATTATGGAATCAAAGTTCCAGACTAAGCATGAAAATCTATCATTTAATTAAAAAATTAAGCAGTAATCACACTCTTTGACCCTTAGTTATTATTATTGTGATTACATTCTAAAATGATAATTGTATTTAGGTTTTGTGCTCAAAAATGTTCAGATAATACACAATTATAAAGCTTGAATAACACAAGCCTGAAAAAAAAAAAAAAACAACAGCTTGAATTTGGACAAGGAGGTAATAGTTTGATTGCTTGAAATAAATTCCTACAGTCAAAGACTCCAGTCCCACCAGAATGAATATGTACAGCAGATGCAAAAAATCCTGAAATAAGGTTTGGATGAGAAGGGGGGCCTCATGACTATCTGCAGTAGAGCAGTATAATTCCAGGAATAATGAGGAGGATATTACACAAAAGGAAATTTAGGCTTGATCTCAGGTAGACCTTCTGAATAAAGAAAATGTCTTAAAAGTAGAACAGACTGACTCAGTTGGTCTTGTGATGTGAAGGTTTCAAGGACATTTCTCTTTCTCCTTCTTAATATTTATTTTTTCCAAGTGTATGTATCTTGTTTCTTCAAGTAGAATGACCAAAGCTGTTACAAACACACTCGCTGACATCAGGGGGTCATAATTCACATCAGGGAAGTGTACATCTGCACACAAAGATTATTGCTAGTACTGAGAACACAAGAGCCACACAGTGTGTCACAAAATAAGTCTGACAGCTCTGAGGGGAGAGGGTGGGCAATGGACAGAAAATGGTCAAGGAATAGTTTGAAATTAGGAAGTTTGCTTTATTTGGGGAAAATTTAATATTTCTACAATTACAATAGTGGAAAGAGGTCTGAGTAGAAAGAGGTCAGATAGGTAAGAAATTTGGTGAGAGCAGAAGTATGGTGCCAAAAGTATAAATTATATTGACAGTATAAAGAAGATACACTGTGGGTTTAACTGGAGCTGGCTGTTACAATTGGGATAGAAAATCATAGTCCATGAATCCACATTTATGGAAGGATTTGAATGACAGGCTAATAACTCTAACAGTCTATTTAGTTAAGACCATTTTTTGCAACAGAAGTGTTTCCATTTTGTAGTTTCATGCTTTTGAAGGCAAGATGAAGTGTACTGGAAAGATGAACTCTGAGGAATCATGTCAGAATCACATCTCTGCTATTAAATCCCAATTTATCTTGGACAACTCATTTAACTCATCCTTTTCTATCAAATAGGGACTAGACTAGATAGCTGATCAGTCTTTAAATCCTAAATCTATTATAATAAATCATAAATCTCTTGGTATGTGTTAGGACAACTGAGTCTACAGATCCATTGAATACAAAAGTAATATAGAAAAGGAATGGGTGATTGGCAAAAGTAGGTGAAAATCTACAAAGATAGATAGATAGATAGGTAGATAGATAGATAGATAGACAGACAGACAGACAGACAGACAGACAGACAGATAGATAGATAGATAGATAGATAGATAGATAGATAGATAGATAGGAGTATTTCTTTTGGTTGCACATTGGGCTATCCTACTTTAATTTTTTATTAGATATTCATCCTAAAAATGAGTGTGTGTGTATATGTATGTATATGTGTGTCCATATACATATATACATACACAAACCTACATGGACTCACCTGTATACATATAATACAAATTGAAGAAGATCGGTTTAATACAGAGAAAAGAATGAGAAGGATATCCCTGTTCTAGCTTTTCCTCTTTAGAAACTCCTAGGGAATCTTTAAAATACATGTCTTAGGACAAATCATTTAACAACCTCCTGCGTCAGGCATTATGAGTGGGGTAAAACAAAACAGAACACATGAACAAGGGGCCCCTAGGTGGTGAAATGGATAGAGCCCTGGTCTGGAGTCAGTGATTCAAATCTGGCCTCAGACATGCACTAGCTATGTGATTGTAGCCAAGTCACTTCCCTATATTTGCTTCAGTTTTTCCTCTGTAAAATGAACTGGAGCAGGAAACAGTAAAACACTCCAGTATCTTTGCCAAGAAAAGCCAAATGGGTTAGGGAGGGTCAGGAAGTACTGAAAACCTCAGTCAATTTTCTAATTGTGTATGTTATACACAACTATTACACTGCCTTGAGCAATCTTTCTTCACATAACAGTGTAACATCTGATCACATATATAAAATCTTAATGAAACCATTTAAAAGGAAACAAGGACAAAAGGGTGTGATAGCTAGGAATGACATGTATTGTCCTTTGTAGAAGGTCAGGATGTCATACAAATATTTGAAAACTAAGAAAATAGTTCATTAGAATTTTTGAAATGCCAAATATTGGACACAATTTAATAGTAGAATAATGATAATTAAGGGGTAAATTCTCTGGGGAGAACCATTCATTTGTATTTAAAAGGTAGGAATTTTCAGTTTACTGACAGTTCATTCTCTCACACTCTCTTACAATGTCCATTGCTTATGAACATTTATGGAATTGGAGAATGTTCCTCTGTTAGACATTTATTAAAAAGAAAGAAAGAAAGGAAGAAAGAAAGAAAGAAAGAAAGAAAGGAAGAAAGAAAGAAAGAAAGAAAGAAAGAAAGAAAGAAAGAAAGAAAGAAAGAAAGAAAGAAATACAAATTGAAATGGTAACTATTATCCCTTCCTCCCTGAACCATTTCCTAATCCACACACACCACTCCTGTCTAACTTAATTCCCGATGAACTATTATTCCACCACCTTTCACTTCTTTCTCCATTTCTCTCTCTCTCCTCTGGCTATGTTTGTCAGACTCTTGGTCAGTCCACCTGTTTGTTTGTATTTTTTCTTCTGTCTTTTTCAATTGTTCTTTCCTGGTCCAAATATAATTACTACATTGTGGTGTTCTACAAATAATGCATCAGATCCCTAAAATACCCCATTTCAGCATTTTTCTATGATGACTTTATTACACCATAGTCAGAAGTTACGAGAAAAAAAAATCACAGCATTACATCTCAAATTCAAGTAAAAGGGGACTTCCCTGTTTAACTGAGTATTTTTCCCAGATAACTTACAAAGAGTGGGAAGAACAATAAGATTTTAGTACACTGATTTAGAAATGATTTTAAGACATTGAATATATAATACTAGACCGGGAAAAGGAATTTAAATTTTTTTAGCCCAACCTCATTATTGAAGATCACTCAGTCATTCAGGCACAGAGTTGGAATTGAAGTCATTTAAAGAAACAATCAATAATATTAACTGAGCCCTGACTGTATGCCCAGTGTCGTCTTAAGCATTTTAATGATATGATCCCAAGATCAGTAGGTAGTGCAGTGAAGTGAGCATCGGCCCTGGAGTCAGGAGGACCTGAGTGCAAATCTGGCCTCAGACAATTAAAACAAATGCTAGCCATATGACCATGAACAAGTCACTTGACCCCAATTGCCCTACGTTCACCTCCAAAAAATAAAAAGCAAAAAAAATCACATAAAGGTATTATCGCATCTGGTCTCTCCAAAAAATTTAAGAAGTCAGAGCTAATTTTTCCCCATTTTAAAAATGAGGAAACTAAGGCAAACAGATGTTAAATAATTTCTCATAGTCACATAGTAAGTGTATGAGGCTGTTTTTGGACTCAGATCTTCCTGATTCCACACTTTGCCTACTGTCATTTACCTGCTCCCACAGCATAATAATAGCATATGTGAATTTTTATGTTAATGGACCCATTACTTCAGTTGTGTATCTATACCAGGAAAATTATTCAAATATGTTCTTTTTAAAAATCCTTCACAGAATTCTTACTATGGAAATTCTCTGAAGGAATATATTCAGCTTTTGCTATTATAAAAAGTCATATTGCTTACTGATAGCTTGTCTTGTGACAACTGTCCTTACAAGAAAGGAGAAGAAAAGCATGTTAGGGATCATGAGTTACATATATTTTCAAATTTTAAAAGGTTGTTTTGTGAAACACAGCTAAGAATTCTTTCACTGAGTATAAGGGAACTGAACAATATTAAATGGGTAGTAATGGCAA
>CM053592.1:182490824-182511992 GCA_028646515.1 Pseudochirops corinnae
ATATTATATATCATATTATAATTATAATAATATTATAATTATAATTAATTATAATATAATAATAATATAATAATACTATAATAATGATTATATATAATTATAACAATAATAAATCATACCCCACCCTTCCTCAATTTTATTACTGTTTTATTTCTAATGATCCATTTCTAATTCTCTCCAACAGGAATCATGGTGAGCCCTGACAAGAATCAGAGTAGCGTGGCTGCGTTCATCCTCTTAGGATTCTCTGAATATCCAGAGCACCAAGTGCCACTCTTTCTACTGTTCCTCACCATCTATGTAGTCACTGTGTTGGGGAATGTGGGCATGATTGTGGTCATCAGGATCAACCCCAAACTCCACACCCCCATGTACTTTTTCCTCAGTCACTTGTCTTTTGTTGATTTCTGTTACTCCACTATAGTTACACCAAAACTACTAGAAAGTTTAGTCATAGAAGACAGAAGCATCTCCATCAAATGCTGCATCACACAGTTTTCCTTTGGTGCCACATGTGTTTTGACAGAGACAGTCATGTTGTCAGTAATGGCCTATGACCGAATTGTCGCTCTATGCTATCCTTTGCTCTATACAGTTTTCATGTCCCCAAAACGCTGTGCTCTGCTAGTATCTGTGGCATATTCTTGGGGCATAATTTGTTCTATTGTACTCACCTACTCAATTCTTATACTGTCATTTTGTGAGACCAAAATCATTGATAACTTTGTATGTGAATATTCTGTCTTCCTCTTTGCTTCCTGTTCTGATAAACACTTCAGTGAGACAATATTTTCTATCTTGGCAAATCTCAATGCATTTTCTACCCTCATCCTTATGCTTACATCCTATCTTTTTATTTGTGTCACAGTCCTCAAAATGCATTCAGCCAGTGGTAGATATAAAGCTTTCTCCACTTGTGCTTCCCACTTGACAGCTGTTACCATTTTCTATGGGACCATCTTCTTCCTCTATTGTTTTCCCAGTTCCAAAAACTCATGGCTTGTAGTCAAAGTGGGATCTGTTTTCTATATTGTAGTGATTCCTATGCTAAATCCCTTAATATACAGTCTTAGAAACAATGATGTGAAGGAAACCTTAAGGAAATTTATGGATCTCGAAATCATTTCTCAATAGATTCTTTGAGTACTGTCTAAATTTTTCTGATATATTTTCTGATGGTTTTCAAATCATTTTTTTTTGGTTCTATCCTGGTATTCTCATCTCTGGTTGTCACTCTTTTAATATCTGCAAAATCGGAAGAGTCAGGACAATTCTTATGGAAATGAAGGAAAGATAATTTCAATTGAGAAAAATCACTGATAGAAAATTATTACAATATACTCACTCCATGATGTAGCATCAACCTCTAAACCTTTCATTAAACCTCTTTGTCAATTTAATGTAAAAATAAGTCTCTTGATCATACAGTATCGAGTGCCTGTTTCTTCACATTTCCACTATTTCATAGAAAAGAATGGAACAACAACCTAAAACATGAGCTACTGCAGTGAGCAGGTGGTTCTTTAAGTTGTTTCAGAAGCAAACACCTTGAGGAGTGACAATATTCAGTATTGGAAGAGAATAAATTTCAGTAACTCCTGAAGCAACTGAGTTGACTGATGGAATTCTTATAAAGGCAATTTTAATCCTTCAAACTGTTTGGTATAGATCTTTTATCATGATAAAGGCTTAATAACTGTTGATCCATTGATTAATCTGAAGTGTGGAGACAAAATTCTTGACCTTCCTCACTTTCAACTTAAGCAGCTCTATCACAGAAATTGGCTTCCAATGTACTTTTTAAATTTTTAATTTGTGGAACAAAATAAGTATTTTCATAACATCATATAATAAAATATGGCTTCATATGGAACTGTAAATTAATTCTACATATAATATTTAACATATGTAATGTTATATATATAATCATGTTATACATCTATTTATCATTTCTGTCTCTGGATGTAGCTATCTCTTTATTCACATGGTCTTTATAGTTAATTTGGGTATTCATTAGAGACAGAATATCTTATTTATTCAACATCTTTCTTTTTTCTTATTCCCTCCAAATTTTATTTTAGACACAAATGCCAGAACACAAATATGGAAGAGAACAGAAACACACAAATCATAAAGTTAAATATTAGAGCTAAAATAGAAAGTTAGAAAGAAAAAAAAGCATGGCATGTGCTGAGTGTTCTCTAAGGGAGGATTGAAAATCCAGAACAATAAGTTTTCATTTTAAGAAAGCCTACATGATAAATAATACTCATTGTGCTGAGAATTGTCCATGTGTTCTTTGATTCCTGGTAAGATTTCTTTTGCTCTCTTCTGTGCACTTTTTTACCTTATTTTTTCACCTTCCTCCAATGCCCCCCAAGAGGCCACAATAAAGTTTAAATATGTTTCTCTTTACTTCAACATCCTCCTCTAAAGAAATATCCTGGCCATCTCTGTTACCATAATAATTTTCTATGGTTGTATTCTTTTTCCTCTGTCTATGCATTTTTTTGTGTGTGTGGGGGTGGTAATAACTTATTTTTTGTAATCACCTCTTGCCCCAAAACTTCAGTTCTCCCCTCCAGTCTGGAACTAGACTCAAAGCTCCAACCTCTTGTGAAGTCCCACAGTGAGGGGCATTTTGCCCTCCTGCTTCTGCACTCACTTGGCATGTGCTAATTCCTTTTCAGCCCCATTGCTCTGTGTAACTCAGCTGGGTCTGGCATTCCTGGTCAGCAGAAGTTCCCATGATCTCCCGGGCTCAAAGACCCAACTCACCTCATTACCTGGGGGTAGTAGTTCCTGTGTCTGGGCTCAGGAAGCCTCTCAAACCAACTTGCCCCAGGTTTATTGCTTGTTGTTAAAAGAGAACCTAGGCTGGTGGTGTTTACTCTTCACAGGGACCAAACCTTATCCTGTCATATATCTTCAGACCTTTTCAAATTGTCCCAGGAAAACCTTGGGGGTTCCCCTATTCTTATTTATCTCCATTCACACTTTCTTTGCCCTAAGCTTCTATTTTAACTCTTTTGTGGAGGAAAATCTTGAGAGCTTGGAATTTTCTGTCCTACTCAGCCAGCTTCCCAGAATTCTCTCTCTAAAGTTATCTAAAAACTATGCTGTTGCTACTGTATACAGTGTTCTCTTAGTTCTGCTTATTTTGTTCTTCATTATTTTGTGCTAATTTTTCCACATTTTTTTTTCCCTTAAAATCCTCAAGGTCATCATTTATCATGCCATAGTGATTTTCTATCACATTCATGTACTACAAGTAATTCAGTCATTCCTCTTAAGTATGTACCAAATTAAACTTGTAATTAAAAATATGTGCTTTTTCCTTTTAAATATGTTCTAAAGTTGTTATTTTATTTTTCTCTTTTTTCTTACTGCTCCCTACCTTAGAGATGTATAGCATTAGATACACACACACACACTCACACACATATTATATGTATAATTATATATTATGTATATATCATTATATTATCTTTATTTATTTATATGATTATATATATTATATATTATATATATATCTGTGTGTGTTGGTGTGTGAAGTCATTCTTTAAATACTTCTATTCATCATTTCTTTCTCTGGGAGCAGATTGCATCTTCCTTCACATGTCCTTTGTAATTATTTTGGGTATTTATAAGTGGTAATATGACTTAGCTGCTCAAAATTCTTCTTAAATACGAGGCTTTGATGCTTCTAATCATTTCAATTTTCATTGTTTGGTGCAAATCAATCCAAGACAACTGAAAATTTGTCAGCCTTTGTCTTCCTGAGTCAATAAAGTCTAGTGACAAGAAAAAAGTCCAGAAAACTGGCAATGACCTGGAATGTAGTGGGTAAGCTTGATTCAAATACAAGAAAATTTTGAAGCAATCAACACCTTTCCAATATCAGTTAATATTAAAATTCATGATAGGAAATCCAATAAATTCAGAAAGTACCCAACTACACACCGATATAATGAAACAAAATGTGTCTTGGTTTGATTGCAGTTATAGAAAGATACACATTTTTTTCATTTTACAGGGCTAAGGGGGAAAAGAATTGAGAATACTTAATTGCATGTTCTGTTAGATTTCACTTCACTTCACTTCAATAGTTTACTATATATTAGTTAAGTTAAAAGAGACAAGATATTCCTCTGCTTTAATGAGGGAAACCTTCTGTACGTTCGTCTGATAGAGTACAATTCTCAGTTTGGAGTGCCTCATTATGAGAAGGTCATATATAAGTACGAGAGAGTTTGTTACAGGGTGATATACATGAAGAAGAGCCTCTAATACATGCCAAATGTGTATTGAGGAAAAGTGGGTATGGGAATGATAGAGGAAAGATTTCAGGTATTTGGTAACTGTCTTTATGCATCTAAATGACTATCAGGTTAATCATAAATACACACATACATACATGTTTCTTAGTGTTTCAGATGCTAAATGACAAGGTAAAAACATCTATCTAAAAAGAAAATATGATATAATTTGTTTTCTATCTTTCTGGATCAAACAAATGTTAAAAAAAATTGTTTTTTACATGCAATGGGTAAGTAAGATATACAGGCAATGAGGTATAGAAATCCAACTTGCCCTATTAGAAAGTAAGTGGGGGTGGGGATTGTGGAGGATGTAAGAGAGGACAGATTAGGGGAAGGGTTATTCAGTGTGCTTGTCATCTTGGGGTGGGTGTAGGAGAGAGATGAAAAGAAAAACTGTAACTCAAAATGTTTGGGAAATGAATGTTACAAACTAAAAATAAATTTAAAATAAATAAATTCTCAAAAAAAAATACAGACTGATTCATGATCTTCCTCATGTAATTTTTTTTTTATTTCCTTCTTGACCTTCTTTCATTGTCCTTCCATACCATTTTGGATCTTTTCTGAAGTTATTGCATTGATATTTCTGGTTGTTTAATAAAACTTATTCTACTCTTATCCTTTATCTGACAAAATCTTTTTTATCCAAAACAATATATTAATCATGTAGGTTTCATTTTTAAAGAAAAAAATATTTGCTTACAAGTATGCTGTTCTCTTTGATACTCTCAACTGTGTGCCAATGCCTGACATATAAAAGTGACTTAAAAAAATGATTAGTGATTCAAAATTTATTATCTACGTGGTCTTTTTTTGTGATCAGTTCCCTCATTTCCATGATTTGCTTTTATTCCTTTACTCTCTGGGAAATTTATAATTATGAAAAGAGGCTAGGCTTGCCTTCATTCCCCACTCTTTCTTTTTTTCTAGAAATTCCCTACACGCATTTTTCGTAAGGGTTTTATGTAGTGAAATTTTCAGTGCTTGGTGCCATTGTTTTGGAGCAGGGTTTCTAACTGATATTCCACCAATTCTTCTTTCCAGAACCCTTTCCCTGATTTCTATTCTAGAAAATCATGTGATAAGTTCTTCACTCCTGGATCCCTTCCTCTCCATGTAGCTCTCCATATTTTCAGAGCAGCTTGCACTGAATTTGGGAGTAGATGAGGTTAATACATTATGAGTGACAGAGAGATCTGGGAAAATTCAGAGGAAAGCTTTCTTTTACTGTTGTCTTCACCTAATAGAACGTAAGTTCCTTGTGAACAGGGGTTGTCTTTCTTTCTTTCTGATTGTATCTGTATTTCTACTGCTTAGAACAGTGCCTAGAACAAAGAAAGCATTTAATAAATGCTTATTTACTTCTGAATGTTAGATTCCAGTGGTGGTGATCACCAGGATTACTTTTTCCAGGACATTCAGGAGATTTCTGGAAAACATGGGTACATTTAAAATTTGTTATTACCAAAGAGATTAATAAATTTTTTTAAAAAGTATTAAAATGTATTGCTGTTATTATTACTAGTATATTAGAAGGTAAGCAACTTAAAATGAATTGATTCACCCAATTTTTTTTTTTGATCTCCAGCACCTAAACTTATACTTAATACACCCTTGTTGATTGATGGGTATCAGTTTATTCTGGTTGAACCTTTTGTTATTGTTGTTTTTCTATTACACATTGTTTTAATTCTCATCTTATTCTTCTATATTGAGCACTTGGTACAAGCTGAATAATTCTTTAATAAGAAAGAGGTTGTATCACAATGGAGATCTCTTTGCTATGGAGAGATGGATATGTACATAATTATTTTCTTATTGGTCTTCCAATAAAACTGAACAGTTCTATACCTGTCCAACAGTAATTACAGTGCTTACAACATTGTAAGTGCATATTAAATGTGTATTGCCTAGTTGACTGACTAGAAATGTCTCCAAATTCACAAACTTAATTATTTTTGGGGGAGCTATGGTGAGCCCATTATTTACAATATCTTCACTGTTCCTAGAAAGGTGAAGTTAAGAAGTATTTATTAAGTTCTCTCAATAAGCATTTATTAAAGTGATGTTGGCCAAGCCTTACTCCAGCTCCTCTGAGTATTAATCATTGAATTATGTGATAATTTGCATCTAATTATATGTTGCATAATCTTATGGAAGTCTATGTTAATATTTGTGAAGGTGGAAGAAATTCTAACTGTAAAACTAATTTGATTTCAGACAATTCCTTTCACTAAAAGTGAAATGGAGACCTTTAAAAAATATTTTTCTTTTGAGACCACACATATAAGGTGAATAGGAGCTCTCTAGAGTCTGTGTCCCAAAAGTCTTGGAGGCGAATGTAAAATTCTTCAAAAAAATAGCATGCTCTGGTTTCAGATAAAGTAGAAGGACATCTCTGATGCTGACTTTGTTGTAAAATGGGGAGAATCTCATTCTCCTCATACAATCAGCAAAAAGGACTGATTTCTGTCAATGACGTATAGCAGTGGATTAATTCTTAGTTTGATAATTAGGAAGAGGTTGGAAAAGCATGCAATCATCAAATTTCTTTATCACAAGATACACTATTTGCAGTATGCATGTAGGAAATGAAACATACAGGACAGTCTCTGTTTTGGTGAGTAAATATGTTTACTAATTTCCTTCTTGTTGGGGTGTTCAGTGTCTAGCACTAAGCATGATTTAGGCATGTGAATAAGAAAAGTCACCAGGCCATGTGGGTAGTTTAGGGATGAACCATGAAGTCCATTTAATGATGATTTGAACATGATTTTTAAACATCCAAAAGACAAAGATTCAAGTATTCTCATCAATAGGCTTAGTTTATCACATCCTGGGATATTATCATAGTTTTATCATTACAATAGTCTGCTACATCCTTGAAGTAAAGTCATATAAAATCAAGTTGTTGAAATCTAGGCACCAAAAGTCTTGGGAAATCCAACAGGTCTTTGCAAGTCAGTTAACATTTTAAAGGAATTAACAAAGAGAATGCAAATGAGAGCAGGCCTCTAAATATCTAGGTTTTGTAAGTCATTGCTTGAATTCTGTTATACCTTGGAACTAACACAGGATGGATAATCTAATAAAAAACTTGTTTTTTTTTAAGTATCTGAAGATCTAGGGCCAAAAGTTTTGTTGGAGTCAGGATCTCAGACAAAAGTCTTTTTAAGTTTACCACTGAGATTCTTTTCAGGGGAGCCAGCCTTTGCAAGCCACATCACCTCAAAAGGAATTAGGGTACATAATTAAGGTCAATTATCTGAGTCCTGGATCAGACCTATTTGGCTCACCACACCTTCTATACACACTTTTTTTCCAGGTCTATTGATTGGAAACTAGATTATTCCTTTCATACTTTTCATGAAAGATAGATAAATCAGAAAGGAAAAACCAAAAAAGGGGTAGTGGGAAGGCTTATCTGAGTTCATCTTCCTCCTCATCCTCACCATCATCATTGACTCTCTGGTCACTGTTTTTGTGCAGGCAATCAAATATCCATAAATATTATGAGGTATCATACAACGTCCCTTCACACAAGAGATTTTCAATACTCATGTGAAGATGATAGATGCATAGAAAGACCAGTAGTAATACCGTGTGGGTCATCTTAAAGATCCACTGAAAATTTCAATCCCAGCTATAGAAATTGAGAGGAATGAAGAATTCCTAGGGTAGGTAGCAGAGTAGGATTGTTGGCAACTTGAGCTAGCTACGTCTGAAAGGCTAGACTAAGTTTACTAGCGACCAAGAAAGAAGGCAGCACATTTTGGGGAAAATGATATTTACAATGGCATGAAGGCAGGAATGCATATATTATCTTCTAAGAATAATGAGCAGAACAATTTGGCCACAAATGTGGCTTCAATTAGGAAATTTGTTAGAAAGGAACAGAATTATATATCTGGCAAAAAATGAAATGAAAAAATACACACTGAAATTGTGAAAGAACCACAGAGAGGAACCATAGTAGGGCCAATATAATGTCATACTAGGAATAAAGACAACCTTGGCTCACATTATGCCTAAGGAATATCATAGTAAAGTGAAAACATGATGGGTAAGAGAATGAGTTCAAGTCTTTACTCCAAAAGAATTATCTGAAGCTACAAACTGCAAAAGATGTTGGAAGGTATATTAATGGAAGCGGTTTACATGTTTAAACCTCCTTATATCTCTACAATCAAAGATCCAGATGAAGAACCAAAATCTATCATTTAATTTTTTAAAAAATCACAGCAATCATATTACTTGACCCTCAATTGTCATTATTGAGTTTATACTTAGAAAATAATTATTTTTAGAGTTCTCCTTTCAAAGATTTTCAGAGTAATGTATGACTACGAAACCATATCAAACACATACTCAGCATCAACTTAAATCTTTGGCATTAAAGCAATGGTTTTATGGAGATATATTAATGCATTCAGACTACAGCACCAACAGAATGAAAAAGTATAAGGGGCACAATAAATCTTCGAATGAGACATGGATGGAAAGGGGAGAATTATGACAATCTTACCTAGAGTAGTACAGAATGAGGATTAGTGGTGTGAAAATTACAAAGCAGGAAACTTAGGTTTGATGTCTGGCAGATTTTCTGAACATTGACTTTAATAGTCTACTTGTTTTTGACAATAATTTCAAGCAAAATTATTACCTTTCTGTAATTTGTTTTCATGACACGATGCAGTGAAGTGGAAAGAGGGTCAGATGTGGACATTGAGGATCCCTGTCAGAAAAAATGACTCTGCTCTTTAAAACCTAGGTAATCTTGAAAAAATAATTTTATATCTTGATGCATCATTTATGTATAAAATGAGGGGCTGGGCTAGATGGAAGATGAGTTTTCATACCTAAACCCTTCAGAGCCAATGATAATAAATCATAAATCTTTAGTTATAAGATCACTGAGCCTACATAGCCATTGAAGGTGTTAGAAATCCAGATGAGATGGGTCTGGTTGAAAAAGCAGTTAAAAAACTAGAAAGACAAATAGATATGAAGAAAGAGTTTTAGGAGGTGGAACAATGGGCCAGCCCTTTTTATTTTTGTTGTTTTTTCTTCTTTTATTCTCTTGCCTGTTTGTGTACACAGACATATACACATATATACTATATACACATACGCAGACACATACATACATACACATGTGTATATATGGGCATATATATGTGAGCCTAAATATGTATATGTATGTATATTTATATAAATATGTGTGGGAGTATGTGTGTGTGTGTGTGTGTGTGTGTGTGTGTGTATGCGTGTATCCAGGAACATCAGTATGGTACAGTGTAGAGAATGAGTAAGGGAGATCTTTGTTATAGCTCTACCTATGAAATTAATAGATGATGTTTTAATTAAATGATTCTGGAGAAGTGTAAGAAAGGAGGAGTTTGTTATCCTTTTTAGAGTTAGAATTTTTAGGATCCATGGCCATGGCAATGTCTATTTCCAGATGTCAGATAATAACTCCCAAAATAGCTCCAAGGATCCTAGATTGTAATTTCTAAAATCATAGTGATAGTCCTACTGTAACTGCACAGTGAGATAAGTGATGATATAATGGGATACTTATTATGCTTTCAATAAATTACACAAAGCTACAGTTAATTTTGAAATTAATGTTGACAAGATGCCTTCTTTGTCCATTGCCTATAAAGCAAGTTTGCACTTGTCAGTGAAGGGGGAACCCATTTAGGCTTTGGGTGATGTGTGTATGTGCCTTAACAGACTCCCTTTCAGGCTTGAGGGAATTTATGAGAGTGCACAAATGGGAAAGCTATGCCAGTCTTGATTAACTCCATTAAGAGACAGGGGTAGTAGCCCCCTCTTCACATGGGACCGTGTGAAAAGGGTCATTAGGGATGCTGTTTGAATTGGTGCACCAATTATCAGCAACTTGCTTTGAGAAGACTAGTCTAGAGCAAACTGTCTTCCTCTCATGACCGTATCTATGGTGAACCTGTTAGAGGTTGGAGTCCAAAAACTCCCCAGTGACTCCCATCTGCTATTTGTGAAAGAACAAATCATTTAGCCACATTGAGTCTCAGGTAATAAGATTGGAAAAAAAAATAAACCACTGGAAAAAGGGGGCAGCAAGGAGGTGCAGTGGAAAGACTACTGGGCTAGAGTTGGGAAGTCTGAGTTCAAATCTGACCTTAGACATTTACTAGCTATGTGACTCTGGGCAAGTCACTTAACCCTATTTGCTTTAGTTCTCCATCTGTAAAATGAACTGGAGAAGGAAATATTAGATCACTACAGTATCTTAGCCAACATCCTGGATCATCTGGAGTAGTCCTGATATATCTGGCCACTGCACTCAGATAACTACAGAGGAGAAAGTGAGGTTGGTGGCTTTGCATAGCCCTCCCTCACTAACATCCAATTACCTTGTGTGCCATGGCATCAACTCCCTTATGCCATGGTCCTCTTTGAGAAGGAAAGAGAAATAATAACAACAACATTATAGCTAAGAAAACCCCAAAAAGGAACAGGAACATTTGGATATGACTGAAAAATGACTGAAAGCCTAGGTTAACTCTGGAGTTGCATGTTATAAATGGCTCTTACTCTGCAAGGAGGAATCTTTCTTTCCATATCAATGGAAATGCCAAAGTGAAACTTTGGCAAAGTCATTTGAAAGAGTAAAAGGAAAGATAAGTTGTGAGAGTAAAGAGAGATATTTGTTGTCCTTTATGGAAGGTCGGGAGATCACACAAATATTTGAAAAATAAGAAAATGGCAGTTCATTAGAATTTACAAATGCCAACTATTGGCCGTACATAGCGTTGTTGCAGTAAAAGCAGAATTAAGGAACTATATCCTCAGGGCATAAAGTTTGGCTCAGGATAGAAAGGAATTCTTAGGAGGAACAACCTAGACTTTGTATATTTTAAAGAAGGAAGGAGGGGAAGATAAAGAATAAGGGAATTACATGTGGAAATATTTTGAAGGCATAGATACTGCACTGGAAAATTGGACAGTGTTATTCCTGGATGAAAATGGACATCGGAATGAGCCAGACATCTGTATATAAAATGTTTGGACATTTTAGTTCTCAGGCAACTCATTGTTTCACTGCCATTGTTCTTGGATGCCCATCAAAGTGGGAAATGTTCTACTATTACCTTTTCATATAAAAAAAGAAATCCACATTGAAAAGCTACCTCCCATAACTTCTTCCCTGACACATTTTCTAATCAACACAACCCAGCCATGAATAATTTAACTCTCAGTCAGCAAGGGTACCGCCACTTTTGATCTCTCTCTCTCTCCCCTCTTTCTGTGTCTCTCTCTCTGTCTCTCTCTGCCTTTGTCTCTCTGTCTTTCTGTCTCTGTCTCTGTCTCTCTCTTTCTCTCCCTCTCTCTTTTTCTCTCCCTCCCTTCCATCTCTCTGGTAATCAATTGTTTGTTTATTTTTTTTATCCTTTCCAATTGTTGTATACTCCTTAGAAGATAATTACTACATTGAGGTGCTCTCTAAAGGACCTGGCATAAGTACACCCTGGCAGGAAAGATAATGCATCAGGTCCTTAAAACAAAAACATTTTAAGCTTTCTCTGCTTCTTCTGAATCACTTCATGATGACTTCCTTTCATTAAAACTGCAAGCAATAAAGAAACAACTTGAGCAGGTTGAATCTAGGGTTTAACCATTAGGGGTGTAACTATTTATCTGGGTATTCTTTCATCCTACTTACAAAGGGTGCAAAGGACAATAAGATTTTAGTATGTAGATTTGGAAGTGACTTTTAAAATTGAATATGTAATGTTAGAACTTGAAAAGGAATTTAAACATTTTCTAGGCAAACCTCATATTCTACAGTATAATGAAAATAAATTTGGGCCTGTACTCAGGGAGATGAGTCCAAATCCAACCTCAGAATCTTACTAGCTGTGTAACAGTGGTCAAGTCATTTTTACCTCTGCTTGCTTTCTCAAACTGTAAAACTGGGATAATAATAGCACCTATTTCTTCAGATTATTTAGGGATCATTTAGATAATATTTGGAAGGCATCTAAAATAATTAGCATATAGAAAATACTACGTAAATGCTAAACATTATTATTGTGCTTGTTATAAAGCTCAGGCAAAAAGAGGTAAATTGATGAATTGATACTCATACAGGCATTAAGACTCATGAGTAGGACTGAAGTCATTTAAACAAATAACAATTAACTTTAAGAAAGTACAGACAATGTATCTGATATTGTCTTTGGCACTATAGAAATATTCTCCTATTGAATCTTTACAACAGCCCTAGAAATTAGGTACTTTGTTTTCCTCATTTTAAAAATGAAGAAACTGAGGCAAACTGAGGTTAAATCAATTTTTCAGGGTCACAAAGAAAGTATGTGTTTGAATCTGGATTTGAACTCAGATTTTCCTGACTCTGCATTGAGCATTCTCTTATTTGGCTGCCTCTATAGAATCCTAGTGCTAATGCCAATTTTTATGTTAATAGGCACTTTACCTCAAGTTTGTTATTTATATACTATGCACATATACATGCATATATTCTAACATTATATTTGAAGAAATGAGATGGGCTGCCTTATGAGTTAGTGGGCTCTCCTTCGATTAATGGTTCTCAATGAGCTCTATTTTCGACAATGTACAGTTGTTAAAATATAGATTTTATAAGAATGGGTGAATTGATAAAGCATTCATATATTCAGAAGTTTCTTTATTTCATTCTTTCTTAAACTTCTTTAAAGTCCCATGATTATCTCTTAATCTAAGAGTAAAGAACTTGACAGAAAGTGTGAATTTTAAAACTAATCCTATTATGGTGTCCAAAACAATGAAAATTTTCAAATTCAAGCACTGTCATTATTTTCTGTTGTTCAACATTTTTTATGTTTTGCTTTATATTGTCCATCTCTAACTCTCTCCAACAGTAATCATGATGAGCCCTAACAAGAATCAGAGCAGCGCAGTCCTGTTCATCCTATTAGGATTCTCTGAATATCCAGAGCTCCAGGTGCCCCTCTTTCTACTGTTCCTCACCATCTATGCAGTCACTGTGGTGGGGAATGTGGGCATGTTTGTGGTCATTAAGATCAATCCCAAACTACATACCCCCATGTACTTTTTTCTCAAGCATTTGTCCTTTGTAGATTTCTGTTACTCCACCATAGTTATACCAAAACTACTAGAAACCTTAGTTGTAGAAGACAGAAATATCTCCATCAAAGTCTGCATCACACAGTTTTCCTTTGGTGCCACTTGTGTGATGACAGAGATGTTCATGTTGGCCGTGATGGCCTATGACCGATTTGTTGCTATATGTTACCCTTTGTTGTATACAGTTTCCATGTCCCCAAAATGCTGTGCCCTGCTAGTGACTGTGGCATATTCTTGGGGCATAATTTCTTCTATTGTACTCATCTACTCAATTCTTATGTTGTCATTTTGTGAGACCAGAATCATTAATAATTTTGTATGTGAATATTCTGTCTTTCTTTCTGCTTCCTGCTCTGACATACACTTCAGTGAAATAATACTTATCTTTGTAAATCTCAATTTATTTTGCACCCTCATCATTATTGTTACATCCTATGTTTTTATTTTTGTCACTATCCTCCAAATGCATTCAGCCAGTGGCAGATATAAAGCTTTTTCTACATGTGCCTCCCACTTGACAGCTGTCACCATCTTCTATGGGACCACCTTCTTCCTCTATTGTATTCCCAATTCCCAAAACTCACAGCTTGTAGTCAAAGTTGGATCTGTTTTTTATACTGTGGTAATTCCTATGGTAAATCCTTTAATATATAGTCTAAGGAACAATGATGTGAAGAAAACTTTTAACAAAATAATGGATCTCAAAATTATTTCCCAAAAAGTCCATTTGTAGGTTCTATGACTACTGTCTAAACTGTTCTGATGTAATTTACAGGTATTTTTAAATGATTCTCTGAGTCCTATTCAATTAGTCTCTCCTCTAGTAGTCACACCTTCAGTTTCTGCAACCATCTGAAGGATAGTCAGATAATTCTCAGGAAAATGAAACAAGGATGTTTGAAATTAGAAAAAAAAATCACTGACAGAACATTACTATAATTTACTCCATGAGTAGCATCATCATCAGAAATTTTCATTAAAGATCCTGGACAATTTATTGTAAAAATAAACCTACTGATTCTACAGGTCTGAGTTTCTATCTTTTTCTTTTTGTTTGCCAATCTTTATATTTCCATGACATCACAGAAAAGAATGGAAAAACAGTGTCAACTGTGAGCTAATAGGATGAACAGATGACTTTTACAGGACTACCAGAAACAAACATCTTGATGAGTAACCATATTCACTTGTGGAAGAGGAGAACATTGACCCACACATAGAACAACTCAACAGAATAACGGAATTCTTATAAAGCCAAGTTCAGTCCTACTAAGTGCTTAGTGCAGTTCTTGTAACATAGCAGAGGATTAATAAGTGTTAGTTCATTGATTCATTTGTAGTGGGAAGACAAAGGTTCCTGACTCTCCTCTTTTTGAACATGAGCAACTCTATCACAGAAACTAGCTTCCAATTCATATTTATTTTTAATTAATAAAATAAAAGAAGCATTTTAATAACTTAGTAAAAGAAAAAGATGATTGCCCATGAAACTGGAAATCTGTTGTACTCAACTTGGTATTCCTTAGAGACATATATTCAATTACTATGTAAATTTCTTTTTTTTTCCTGTTTTTCCCTCTGCCTCCCCTCCCCTTAAGATGGCTACCATTAGACAAATATATAAATGTTTGTATGTATATATGTATGTATACATACATACACCTATATGTGCATGTATCTATCTATGCATATGTATTAAGTATGTATATATGTATATGTTTTTATATGTACCTACGCACACATATATTTGTATACAAAAACATATGTATATATAATATATGTGTGTATGTCTAAAATCATTCTATACATATTTCAAGTTATCAATTCTTCCTCTGAATAAAGATAGTCTCTTCCTTTATATGTCCTTTACAGTAAATTTGTTTATTTAAATAAATCAAAATTACTTAGTCTATATATGATTATCAAAATGATATTACTATTACCTAATACAATATTTTCTTCATTCTGGGCATTTCACTTTTATTATTTTATGTAACTGTATCCATGGTAGAACAGCAAATTTATCAAGCTCAGTTTCCCCTCCAAAGTTAACAAAGTCCAGTGGCAAGACAAAAGCCAAGATGACTTATGAGGTTCAGCCTGGGATTCAGCAGTGACCCTGCCTCAGTGATGAGAATAAATTTAAAGCTATTGCCACATATTCAATACCAGTGGATGTTAACATGGACAATAGGAAAATGAATGAATTTAGAAAATATCTGGACAGAAACAAAAAAAATGAAACAATAGCTTTTTTGTTTTGAAGGCTGCTATAGAATGGTTAATTTTTTTTTCCCATCATGTAAGAGGAAAAGATTTGAAATCTTCTAATTTCAACTTCTGTTAAACATCAGTTCACAGGTTATTAGTTTGTTATATATTATATAATTTATAAGAGGCACAGCATCCCTGTGTTTGAATGGGAGTATCCTGTATTCTTCATACTAGCACCACATATAAAGTACAGTCTTCAGATATGAGTGTCTCACCACTGGAAGGACATAAATACATAGTAGAGAGTACACAACAGGATGCTAATTTACAAGCAGAAGAACCTCTAATTCTTGCCAAATGAGGATTAGTGAAAGACTTTTTATATAAGCATGCTCATAAAAGCATTAAAGTCCTTGCCAACTGCCTTCATGTATCTGAAGGACTAATAAATGAACCAATCAATGAGCAATTATTATTTATCTACTAGGCATCAGGTTCTTGGTTAGGTACATGTTTTAATAAAACTCACAAAAAATCCGTATCTTCACAGATGTTACCTTCTTTCTTGGAAAAAACACTGGAGACATGTTGGAGACAACATGTAAGTTTATATAACTAAAGAACTCAGTTTGTGAAACATTATTTTGTGGAGAGAAAGTGGCATTTGAGGAAACTAGCCTCAATGATGAGAATAAATTTAAAGCTATTGACATATATTCAACACCCATATTTATTTATCTACTAGGCATCAGGTTCTCGGTTAGGTACACGTTTTAATAAAACTCACAAAAAAATCCGTATCTTCACAGATGTTACCTTCTTTCTTGGAAAAAAACACTGGAGACATGTTGGAGACAACATGTAAGTTTATATAACTAAAGAACTCAGTATGTGAAACATTATTTTGTGGAGAGAAAGTGGCCACTTAGTAAATTACATAGAACTTCTAAGTAGCCACTTCAAAATACCCATAAAATGTGACTCTAAACAAATTAGAGAACTCTAAAACACACACAAATATATTTTCCACTAATGGCAGCTCAGCTAGGAGGCACTATCTCAGGGCTGGAAGCCAAAACCAGCCCAGGCTGAAATGGCGCCTTGGGCCTAGGGGCAGCTGGATGAACTGAGCTGCAGCTGGAGCAAGAGAAGAGCAGATATGCAGCAGCAGTGGCGGTTTCCAGAATTTTCAAGCCATAAAGAAAGGTTAGTGGAACTCAATAAAAAATCCGGGGAGAAAAGTATTCTGGCCAAACTCCTCCAGAGCAAGGAAGCAGCAGAAGCAGAGGTCCTGCATCTGCTTCCACATTGCCACTTTGGAGCTCCTGGCCTGCAGACTGCAGCAGGACAAGCGATCACTCAGGGGCCAAGTGCTCTTGCGTTGAGTGGCCTGGATCCAGATCGCGGCCTTGGGTGGTGGTTCTGGGTGTCTTTTCAGTGAGCCAGAGTGGGGGAGGGCCCCTGCAGCCTCATAAAAGCTCTGGCATCTGGTAAAAGCCCAGCAATTTGGAACAGAGATTTCCCCTCAGGAAGCAGAGTTCCACAGAGCTAAAAAAAAAAAAATAATAATCATGGACTGGCAAGCCATGAATAAGCACAGGAAGCAAAGTAAGAAAAACAACCAAACTCTAGATTCCTTCTTTGGGGAAAAGAAGGATCAAAGCAGGGAATGGGAGGAAGACAATACAGTCAGATCTCCCACGCCAAAAGCTCCCAAGAAACATGAAGATTGCCTAAAAGCTAGAGATCAGCTGAAGAAGGATTTTGAAAACCAAATGAAAGAAATGGAGGAAAAACTGGGAAGAGAAATAAGAATCATGCAAGAAAATCATGAAAAGAGAGTCAACATCCTGACAGAAGAAACTAACACCTTAAAAAATAGATTAACTCAAATGACAAAAGAAGCACAGAAAGCCAATGAGGAGAATGCCTTAAAAAGTTGATTTTGCCATGGAAAAAGAATCTCAAAAGCATTCTGAAGACAATAATTCCTTGAAAATTAAAGTGGAGCAAAGGAAGCAAATGACTTTACTAGAAATCAAGATACTCTCAAACAGATCCAAAAAAATGAAAAAATAGAAGGCAATATGTAATATCTCCTTGAAAAAAACACCGACCTAAAAAACATATTCAAGAGAGAAAACTTAAAAATTTTTTTACTACTTGAAAGCTGTGATCAAAAAAAGAACTTAGAATGCATCCTTCAAGAAATTCTCAAGGAAAATTGCCTGGATATTTTAGAACAAGAGGGCAAAAGACAACTTGAAAGAATTCACCAATCCCTTCTTGAAAAAGATCCCCAAAAGAAAACTCCTAGAAATATTACATCCAGGCTCTGGAATCCCCAGACCAAGAAGACGGTATTGCAAGCTTCCAAGAAGAAAGTTTGAATACTGTGGAAACACAATTAGGATAACCCAGGATCTAGCACCTTCTACATTAAGCGATCAAAGGGCCTGGAATATGATATTCCAGAGATCAAGGGAGCTAGGATGAAAACCAAGAATCACCTACCCAGCAAAATTGAGTACAGTGTTCTGAGGGAAAATATGGTCATTCAGTGAGGTAGAGCACTTTCAAACATTCTTGCGGAAAAAAACAAAACTGAAAAGAAAGTTTGACACTTCAACACAAGAAAAATGAGAAGATAAACACAAAAAAGAAATCATAAGGAACTTATCAAATTTGAACTATTTACATGCCAACATGTAAAAGTGACAAGTCTAACTGATGAAACTTTTCTCAGTATGAGGATAGTGGAAGGGAATACAAATGTATGTATACATATACATACACATATATCTATATAAGAGGGTTTGTATATGCATACAAGCACAGATCTGAGTGTGTGTATATATTAATACATAGAGGGCATAGGTTCAATTGAATAGGAAGGGACAATATTCTACAAGGGAAATACTGAGGTGAGAGAGGATTAGATTGAGAGGAGACGAGGGAGACAGAATGGGGTTGAGCATCTCATGGAAGAGGCAAAGGATAATTGTTACAATAGAGGGGGAGGATAGGAAGGCAAAAGGGAAAGTGTCAACCTTACTTTCACTGAACTTGGCTTAGGGAAGGAATGACATAAACTCTAAACTGGGTATCTTGCCACACTGAAGAGTAGGGGAAATGGGGATGAGAGGTGGGATGATGGAGGGGAGGGCAGATTGGGGGGGAGGGTTGATGAAAGTGCACAATTCTGTAGAGTGGCAGGGACAGGGACAGGGTAGAGAGAGGAATGGGGGGGGCAGGAGATAAAGAAGGGATCTGGAATCAGTCTCTTACAATATGCCCACTGTGGAGAAGTTCTATGTAATTACACACATTGATCCTGTATTTGATTGCTTGTCCTTCCAGTGAGGGTGGGGAACAAGGGAGGAAGAGAAAAAATCTAGAATTTAAAGCTCAATAATCAAATGTTAACAATATATATGTGTGTATACATATATATATATATATACATTAATAATAATAATAATTGTTATTATTAACTACATCCAACTGGAACTTAAGATACACAGGCACTGTGGTAGGGAGATCCATCCTGCCCTACCAGAAAATCAGAGGCCCGATAGGAGAGGACATAGGAGAGAATAGATTGGGGGAGAGGTTATACAATGGGATGTCTGTTTGGGGTGGTAGGTAGGGGAAAGATGGGGAGGAAATTTGTAACTCAAAATCTCAGGGAAATGAATGATGTTAACTAAAATAAATAAAAGTATTTTTTAAAAAAGAGACAGGAGTATTATAATGTTGGACAACCTGTGCAAAGGCTCTGAGGCAGGCAACGAAGTGATTTATGTTAGGAGCAGCAATGAGCAGCAGTGAGATAAACTTCTTCACTAAAAACTGCTGCTCATACCCTTTGACAATCAATTGGGGAATGATTTATGTTCTTATTGATTTGACACACTTCTCTATATCTATGAGCAATTATACGTTTATCACATAATTACTGGAAAAAATGTTTCCCAGTTTTCTGCTTTCCTTTCCATTTTGGTTCCCTTTTTTCTGCAAAAACTTATAAAATTTATTTAATCAAAATGATCTATTCTACATTTTGTAAAGCTCTCTATATTTTGATTGGTCTTAATTTTTCCCTTTTGCATAGATCTGACAGATCTTTCAACCAAACTTTGGGAATCCCCCAAATTCATGACATAGTATTCCATGAAAGTAGGTTTGAGTTGCAATGCAAAGACTTTTACAGCAATTACAGTGAGTAGTTTGTCGTATAAAGGAAGACAAAAAGCAATGAGTAGAAAAATATAATAAAATATGAGTTGGAAAATTTTCAATTAATGTATATTTTTGTCATCTTAAGTTTTGCTATCCATGTCAAATTGGTATTCCTAAATCCTCTTCAGTTCACCTTCCTGGAAGGTATTCATCCAAAAGGCTTGGTGACCAATTATCTACCTCTTGTAGATCCAATGGCAAAAGCTCCTTCTTCACCATAAAAATGTCCTCTATTTTCTATACATTGGTCAACCCCATGCTGAAACCACTGATATACAGTTTGAGGAACACTTATGGGAAGGAAATACTTAGGAAGTTAATGAACATGAAATTATTTCTCATTACATTACTACTATCATCATCATCATCATCATCACTACCACCACCCCTACTATCAACAAAACCTAAGCAAAAAACAGTTAAAGAAGAGGAACATCTGTTGCTTAAATATTCCAGTGGGATTGATTGTTCCATTCTCTGAAATGAACACTGAAAACATTTAGAAGCTCTAATATGAATGTGCTTCTGGCATTTAATCTTTTAGTGATGTCTTATTTTTCACACTGTTGCAAATACATGCTAAAGTGAAACAAGAGTGTTAAAATGGGGGGAAAAAAGTACAAACCTGAAATTCCTTACTCTTTAGTTATAGAATGAATTGGCCTCAATGCCATCACCATAAATCTTATCTCTTTCACTTAACAGGCAAAATACATAAATGTCATAAATTTACCATTTTTGAATATCTGATTTTTCCTCATGTAATCTGCCCAGATCATCACAATCTATATTTATTAGTTGACATAATGTCTTGGAGAGGGCATCGGTTGTGTTTTCTTTTTTTTTTTTAATTTTATTTTAGTTTACATCTTTCATTTCCACGAGATTTTGAGTTACAAATTTTCTCCCCATCTTTCCCCCACCCACCATCCCAAAACAGCCATCCCAGTGTATCCCCCCTCCCCCAAATGACTCTCTCCTATGTCTTCCCCCCTCACCCCTCTGACCTTTAGGTAGGGCTGGATGGATCTCCCAACCACAGTGCCTGTGTATCTCAAGTTCCAGTTGGATGTAGTTAACAATAATAATAATTGCATATATACATATATATATATATATTATTATATTTTTAACATTTGATTATAGAACTTTAGATTCTAGATTCTTTCTCTTCCTCCCTCGTCACCCACTGCCACTGGAAGAACAAGCAATGAAATACAGGCTCAACATGTGAAATTACACAAAACCTCTCCAT